>JALIGW010000022.1:10328280-10928280 GCA_023053685.1 Diadophis punctatus similis | reverse complement strand
TGACATTGTTGTGGGAATTAGTTGTTTAGCAGAGTGATGGCATTCGGGGGGGGAAACTGTCCTTGTGTCTAGTTGTTTTGGTGTGCAGAACAACTAGATAAATGAACTATGAGATGAATTAATGTCCCCAAATTTGGCTGAGCATGTAACAAAAGTTTTCTTCCCTACAGGCTTTTTCTATGTCTTTTTCTCTCTTTTTCTCTCTTACGTTCAGGGCCCTTGAGAATTTCTTTCCAATTCCTCATGGTGGTATTGTGGGCTGACTTATACTTGGAGTTTCTGGTGGCAGCTGCTGCTGCTGCTGGGCATTGTGGTTGTCTGTCCGCCGTTAACATCTCTCCATTATTCCGCAGCCTCCTTTGGCTGCTCATACTTTTCCCTATGAAGGGCTGCTGGGAATAATTCCTTCGGGAAAACCTCCTTTGGGATTTAAGCTAGGGAACTGCAGACCAGAGGTCTTCAAACTTGGCAACTTTAAGACTTATGCTGGCTGGAGAGTTCTGAGAGTTGAAGTCCACAAGTCTTAAAGTTGCCAAGTTTGGGGACCCCTGCTGCAGACCACCAAACAGATGATCTTACCATTAAACAAAAAACAAAAAAACCAGACAGTCACACAATGTAAATTCTCTCCCCTTCCAACCACAATTGGAAAACCAGAAATTCCATTGCAACTGCCAAGGCAGTTGAGCAGTGCCTGATTTTATGAGCTTTTTGCCACAGCTGTTCAAGGAATCATTGAAGTTGTTAAGTGAACCAGACCGTTATTAAACAAATCCAGCTTCTTCCCACATTGACTTTGTCTGTTGGAAGGTTGCAGGGAACCAGTCGCTTTTTCTTCGGTGCCGTCGTAACTTTATTTATTTATTTATTTATTTATTTATTTTTGGTTTTCTTATATGCCGCCCTACTCCAGAGGGACTCAGGGCGGCGTACAGCAAAGAAAATACAAGAAACCGGCAATAAACATAATTAAAATCGAATACAAAAATTAAAAATTCCAATATTAAAAAACATCCATCAACCAAACATACCCGGGGGAGAGCTCAGATGGATTCGTCTCTAACCCCCTGCCTGCAGGAAAAGCCATGTCTTAACGGCCTTTCGGAAGGCCAGCAGGGTGGGGATGGTTCGGGTCTCTGGGGGAAGTTGGTTCCAGAGCGCGGGGCCCCCCACAGAGAAGGCTCTCCCCCTAGGGCCCGCCAGCCGGTATTGCTTGGCTGACGGGACCTGGAGGAGGCCAACTTTGAACAGTCACTAAACGAATGGTTGCAAGTTGAGGACTACCAGTTATAATTCTGCACCTCTTCTACTTCCAAGATAGCCAGGGCTATTCCAAACTCAAAAATCCCTCCCGAGGCAACTCCAGGGAAGGTAGGGGTGTGTGTGTGTGTGTGTGTGTGTGTGTGTGTGTGTGTGTGTGTGTGTGTGTGTTTGTGTGTGTGTGTGATGATGATGAAAGTGGCAAGCCCCACCCCATTGCTACATCCCTCATGACAATGTGCGCAGTACAAAAGGCATGGAGCTTCCCTCACCATTGTGCCCCGCTACTCTTAGAGATTTTGATGAAAACATCTGCTCCTGCGGGTGCCTCTGCCCTGCCTGCCCGGGTTCAAGAGGAAGCAGCATCTGTCTGGGCTGAACCAAAGCTCCACCGTGCACAAGGTAACATGTGAGATGCGGTTCCTGCCCATGAGACACTGGCTCAACCCATCCGGTCTTCGCCCTGTAATGGGCATCTCCACCCAGTGAGGACGCATGAAATGTATGATTTTAAAAATAATAATAATAACAAGGGTACCATTACTAATAACAATAGATTTGAGCATAAAAACTGATCCACCCTCCTGTTACTAAGACATCTCAATAAGCTTGCCAGACAGGCATAGTAGCGGATGTGCTCTGACTGACAAGCTCGGGCAGTGGGAGAAGGCTGAGTTTTTGGAAGAAGGTACGTAGATTAGAGATAGGAAACTTGCAAAGCGCTTTGGTCAAAGGGACTCCTGTGACATCTCTTTCGCACTTGAACAATGTGTGTATCTGCTTACACTTACACTATCTCTCTCTCTCCCCCCACTCCCCACTCCCTCTCTCTTACATTCAAGCATTATATAAAAGGAATGGGCCGTTGCCCTATTTTCATGCAACCTTCAGCATACTTTGAAAGGACACACATTCTTTTAATGCTTAAGTGAAAAGAAAAACAACTCCTAGGTGAAGAGAAGGAGAGGGGAGGGGGGGGAATATAAGGCAAGAAGAAAAATAGCCTGAAGAAGAAGCATCAGGAGTAGAAAACTGGAGTAGAGAAAAATTAAAGGTGGAACTTCCAGAATCATGTGTAGGTGCCCCTAATGAGCATCTTGATCTCCTCAACCAGGTTTTGGCCCTGCTGGCAACTGACAAAGAGGTTGGTGGCACAGGTCTGCACCATACCTGAAGACAACAGACCAGCAGAAACATCCAGACCAGATCATATCATGCAGGGCAGGGGTGGGTTCTAACTTACCTCGCTGCCGGTTTGCTTCCTCCCGCGCTATGTGGCCAAAAAATGCGCAGTGCCAAAAAATCCGAAAAAAAATCAATTTTTAAAAAAAAAATTCAAAAAAAAAATTCAAAAAAAAGATGGCGGTGTCCACGGACTGGCACCGACAGAACCGGTTCCGTGACATCATTGTGATATCACCAGCGGCTTGCTACCAGTTCGGGTGAACCGGTCCGAACCGGGAGGAACCCACCTCTGATGCAAGGTTTCTAACTTTAAGTCATGTGGACTTCAACTGACAGTGAGAACAGTCGGCCTCCTGGAGTTGTGGACTCCTGGAAGTTTTTCAAGAAAAAAAAATGGACAACTATTTGCCTGGGATGGTAGAAGGACTCCTGCCTTGGACAGAGGGTTGGACTAGAACACCTCTAAAGTCCCTCAGATGTTATGATTCTATGAATTCCTAGAATTCCCCAGCTAGCTATGCTGGTCTTGGAATTCTGGGAGTTGAAGTCCACACGCCTTGCCAATCCTGATGTAATTCATGGCTCTGTGTTCTATCATCCTGCCATAACCCCCATCCTGCTTCAGTCACCCAATGTGATTGCTTCACTCTTCCTAACAATAGAGCCAGTTCTAATAGATGTTGGGTCTTCTCATTATGCACAAACTGGATGGCAATGACTAGGATTCTCCTATAATTTCCACACCAGAGATCTGCCTTCCACATCTGAAGATGAGGAGGGCCAGGTACCTGCTTACATAGGGGACTACCAGGTCAGCTGGGAAACCATCTGATTAAGAAGCCCATAGACATCATCCATGTTTCCATTATTGGGGAGATCAATATAATAAACATATGATGGGTTAATGCACTTGAGAGAAATAAAACTTTACTTCCATAATGCTTGGTTGGCAGGGGTGGGCAACCTGATGTTCTCTGGAGGTTACTAAACTACAATTCCCAGCATAAGAAGCTATAGGTGACCAATGATGAAGTATGCTGGTAAGTGTAGTTCAGCAGTAGCTGGACGGCCAATAAGTTTGGTCTAGTGGTTAAAGCATTAGGCTAGAAACCAAAAAATCATGAGTTCTACGTAGTCCTGCCTCAGGCATAAAAGCCATTGTTGGTGGTTGGGGGAAAGTAGAAGGAAAAAAGGCTATTGGGTATGTTCACCACCTGAATGAAGTTGGTAAATGAATAAAAATAAATAAAAGTGCCACCTTCTCAGTTCTTTGTTGACATGACATATCTCAGTTGTAACTTGACCTTGTATCACATCCAGACAAGCGTGACGAACTTTGGGCATTTTGCTCATGGGGGAGAGCTGCTTAATTAGAGATTCCTAGGGACATTTACGTCCAGCAAATACCAACTATCAGCAAAAGCCAACTAATTGCAAGCCCTTCTGCAGACAAATGAGGCAGGGGGAAGCCAAGATGGGATCCAAAATGGCTGCTCTATCCAGCCAAGGCATTGGGACTCCCATCAACAGCTTCTTTTCCCTTTTAATTAAAAGCAAACATTGAGCAGGAAGCCAAGCAGGAAACCTAGTCAGTACAGCAGACCACAAAAAAAAAATTTTTTTTAAAGGCCAAGTGGAAAGTAAATACAAGCGAAAAAAATTCAGGAAGTTTGCAATTTTCTTGAGCTACTGTACTTGAATCCCTTGTGGGCCAACAACAGAGTGGGGGAGACCAAGCTTCAAACAACCATCAGCCCTACCGAAAGGACTGGCACTGATAACAGAAGAGAAGAGTTGTTGTTGTCCTTTGTGTGTAGGTTTCTAAAAGGTTACATAGCCAACCTTATCAATCACTTTCAATACCAACATGTATTCTCTCTCTCTCTCTCTCTCTCTCTCTCTCTCTCTCTCTCTCTCTCTCTCTCTCTCTCTCTCTCTCTCTCTCTCCAAACGAATTAAATTTTAAAAAACCTGTTTTGTACATTGTTTTCCTTTCTTTTATTCAGGTGGTCCATTTGGATAATGGAAGGCCATCAATGAGTCTTCCCAGATGGGCAACTTTTGGGAAGGGTGGGCTCTGAAGCCTCCTAACCAGGGGTGAAATCCAGCAGGTTCTGACAGGTTCTGGAGAACCGGTAGCAGAAATTTTGAGTAGTTTGGAGAACCGGCAAATACCACCTCTGGCTGGCCCCAGAGTGGGGAGGGAATGGGGATTTTGCAGTATCCTTCCCATGGAGTGGGGAGGGAATGGAAATTTTGCAGTATACTTCTCCTGGAGTAGGGTGGGAATGGGGATTTTGCAGTATCCTTCCCCTGCCATGCCCACCAAGCCACGCCCACAGAACCGGTAGTAAAAAAAATTGGATTTCACCACTGCTCCTAACCCTTGAGCCACACGAGGCCATGAGGGTTGGGTTATGGCAGAGTTGAAGTCCAAGGGCGGCACAAGTGACTTGAAAAGCCAGCAGTTCCCTCTTCCTGATTTTCTCACGTGTGGCTCTGGGCAAGTCACATAATTCTCCCGTGAGTCAAAAGGAGGTGACCTTATCTAACCACCCAGGCAGAAAAGCGGCCTTCTACCTGCTCCTTGGCAAGCTGCCCCATTATGTAAGCATGGAGTTTAGCCCTGAGAATGTTTACCTCCCAGGATGTTCCAGCCATGCCAGGACACTCCTGATCAGCTCTACAGTTTTGCAAGAATAAACATCTACTCTTTGCTCCTTTGGAAAGGACAAAGGCAGATGTGGGCAGGAAACAAAGGCAAAGTGGGCAGAATATTTATTTACTTATTTGTAACCTGCCTTTATTATTTTTACAAATAACTCAAGGTAACGAATACATCCAACACCACCTTCCTCTTCCTATTTTCTCCACAGCAACCCTGTGAAATGGGTTGGGCAGGGCTGAGAGAGATTGCAATTGGCTTTCATGGCTAAGTTGGGACTTGAACTCACAACCCTCCTCTTTCTAGCCTGGTGCCTTAAGCGCTAGACTAAACGGGCTCTTTATATCATATTTGCATCATGCTTGGAAGGGGGTGGTGTAGTCTCAAAATGAAACTCTTGCTGTTGATTTTTGGCAATTGAAGGAGACCCTACAGATAGTCCTCATCTTATGACCAAAACTGAGACCAGAATTTCCATTGCCAAGCCAGGTGGTGGTTAAGGGAATTGTGATCTTTTTTTGCGACTGTTGTTAAGGGAATCATGTGGTCATTAAGCAAATCCAGCATCTCCCATTGACTTTGCTTCTCAAAAGCTGGCTGGGAAAGGAGTGTTATTAACTTAACAACAGTGGTGGGTTCCTACCGGTGCGGTCCACTCCGCCATTCTGGTAGGGGCCCGCTGATTGCGCAACGGCTCCAGTGCTTTCTTTGCCAGTCCGTGCACGCCGCCATCTTTTTTGGGGAATTTTTCACATTTTTTGGCTCTCTGCGCATGCGCGGAAGTGAAATTGTCCTTCTGCGCATGCGCAGAGAGCCGAAATCGCGTACACAACATTGCGATGTGCACCGGTAAGAGAAGGTAAGAGGAACCCGCCCCTGCTTAACAACTGCAGTGATTCACTTAACAACTGTGGCAAGAAAGGTCGTAAAATGGGGCAATATTCACTTAACCTCGCTTAGCAACCGAAATGTTCAATTGTGGCCATAAGTCGAGGACTAGCTGTAATTCTCTTTGCTGAACTGTTGGAGGGCAAACGTCTGCTTGAATTCTTCCTTTGTTTCTTAGTTCTCAGCGAGCCAAGACCAACTTCAAGAAGGAAGAATGGCGAACTCGACCTATGACATTTGTCAATTAACTCTTCCCTGACATGATTCCAAGCTGCTGTGAAAGACAGAGAGGAACTTTCCACCATATGGACCAACTGAGGGATAGGCAGTCACGGGTGTGAACACACATCCGTGCATTCCATCCCTTGTTGTACATATCAGTGTTGTTCCGCTCGACGCCAGCAAGCACTCGCCGACATTCCAAGAGCTAAAACAGTCCTTCTACAATTGAACAATTAATTGTCTTAGTCATCGTCTTTTTTGGAAAACCAAAATTCCACTTCTCAGATCACCCATCCCATCCACCTGCCAGGACAGGCCCAATGTAAACAAGGGAATCTGCCAAAAATGGAGTCAGAGGTCCAGGGCAAACATTTCTGGAGCACAGATGGAGAAGACATTCCTGAAATATCCCATCCTTCTATGGAAGTGTTTTCCCGCTTTGGCAAGTTTTAGAGGTGTGGACTTCAACTCCCAGAACTCCCCAGCCAGAATTCTGGGAGTTGAAGTTCATACCTCTTAAACTTGCCAAGGTTACAAAACACTGTTGTACAGGGTCTGATTGTGATATTAGATCAAAGAGCTATTTATAAAAATTCTCCTGCATTTTCTTTACCAATTTTCAATCAAGTTGGGGAGGAAAAATATTACCAGAGAAAAATAGAATTCAGTGCACTTCCGACAGATGGTATATATATATATTTGAAATTATTTAGCAATGGAATACCCAAGTCTTATCTTCTACAAAACAATCATATTACCATTCAAATCCAAGGGAAGGCATCACAACTCCCTCTGGGAGACATTTTCAGACTGGGGAGTGGGGGTAAATTAGGAGGTTTCAGAGTTATGGAAAACGGTGTATTGGAAAAATCCTCACCAGCACGCTGGGGTCTACAAGGTTATGGTAAAAAAAAAATCAAGATGGCAGCCAAAAGGATACAATCAAAGCTTGCTTTTTTGATGAGCACCATGGACAGTGTTTCAATAGCACTGTTGTGGCGGCCATCTTGATATTTTGACCATGCCATATAAACACACCTGAGTCTACCACCTCCAATGATGAAGTCAGCTTAAAAACACCGCCATGATTACAGGTAGTCCTTGACTTACGACCACAATTGAGCTCAAAATTTCTGTTGCTAAGTGAGACACTTAAGGGAGTTCTGCCCCATTGTATGACTTTTCCTGTCACAGTTGCTAAGTGAATCACAGCAGTTCTTAAGTCAATAATACAGTTGTTCATTTAAAACCTGGATTCCCCCCTTGACTTTGCTTGCCAGCAGGTTGCACAAAGTAATCACGAGACCCCAGGAAACATTACAACTGTCATAAATATGAGTCAGTGGCCAAGCATCTGAATTTTGATCACGTGACCGTAGGGAGGCGGCACCAGTCGCGAGAAAAACGGTCTTTAGTCACTGTTTTCAGTGTTATTGTACCTTTCAATGGTCACTAAATGAATGTAAATCGAGGACTGCTTGTAATTTGAAAAAAAAAAATCTCCCCTCCAGGGGTGGGTTTCACTTACCTTTGCTACCAGTTTGGGAACTGGAGCTCGTGGGAGCTCCGTGATGACGTTCTGCTGGATGGGCGGAGCCTCCCGTCGCTGCTGCTACCGGTTCACCCGAATCGAGCCGAACTGGTAGGAACCTACCACTGCTCCACCCTCCTGAGAAAGTTTGAAAGTCAAAAATCTTCAGGGTTTACAGCTCATGTTAAATAGCAACCCAGATTTGCCCAGAACATGAACTGAAAGCGTACAATCCTGTACGGCAGGGGGGGGGTCCACTTACCTTTCGCTACTGATGCGCATTGTGACGCTTTGCGCGTGCGCAGTTGCTACGCTCGCACAAGCATCCCACCGCGTGATTCTACCTCCGCGCATGCGCAGAAGGAAATTTGAAGCCGAAACACAGCTGAGAAGCCATCCAAACCAGGAAAAAAGCGCCGACTCTACTTCCACGCATGCGCAGAAGGACATTTCAAACCGAAAAAAGATGGCGGCGAGCACAGACCGGGAAAGACGGCACCGGAGCCGTCATGCCAAAATTGCATCATCAGCGGGCTGCAACCGGAGCGCCAGCACCGGACCGCACCGGTAGAAACCCACCCCTGCTGTACGGGGAAACAACCCAGCATCTCTCCCAATCCTTAAGCCTGTGGGTGCAGAAACCATGAAGAAAGCCCTCTCCATGCAGATGAAATGGACAATTCTCAAGGGACATTTTTCAAATAGCATAAATGCACTTTGCTCCCAGGGGATGGCTTCCCCACCCCCACCCCCGCCCCCGCCCCCCACATCATCCTCAGGCTTTGGCTCAACAAATTTTGGCCTTCTAAATATATTTAAGAGGAGCAATTGTGTTAAATACAGGCCAGGTTACTTCTGAATGAGCATGTTTAGAACACAATTCAGCTGCCAAGGCAGGGGTGAAATCCAGCAGGTTCTGACAGGTTCTGGAGAACCGGTAGTGGAAATTTTGAGTAGTTCGGAGAACCGGTAGCGGAAATTTTGAGTAGTTCGGAGAACCGGCAAATACCACCTCTGGCTGGCCCCAGAGTGGGTTGGGAATGGGGATTTTGCAATATCCTTCCCCTGGAGTGGGGAGGGAATGGAGATTTTGCAGTATCCTTCCCCTGCCACGCCCACCAAGCCACGCCCACCAAGCTACACCACACCCACCAAGCCACACCCACAGAACCGGTAGTAAAAAAAATTGGATTTCACCACTGTGCCAAGGCCCCTGGTAAGTCAATGCAAAGCAATCAGAACTGAAACAGGAACCTGATGTGTTTATATTTCAGTGTACTACATGACTATCAGCTAAGTTAAATTTTAATAAACTGATGAGGGGTAAATAAATGGCAGGTGCTAGCTTCCCAGCACATTTTGTTCTCACTAGCCAGAAGGCTGGAAGAGAGCTTATTTCTTCTTGGAATGAAAATTTAAAAAAAAGGCATGTGTGCTTTTATTTGTAGAGATTAAAAAAAGGGAAATCACATTTAGCTTCACAACAATAAAGGGTGTGTGTGTGTGTTTGTGTGTGTGTGTAAACAGACAAGTCCAACCAGTGGAACTCAACCCTTGCAACTTTTCTAAAACAGCAGTTGTGATTTTAATTGGGAGAGTTTGAGGAGGGATCCCTTCAAAACTTCTAACTTAGCACTGTACTTCACCCTTTATTTCCTTTGTGTTCATGGTACACAATATATTCAGCTCTCTCTATAGACCAGTTTCAATGCTCTTTTACAAACAGCACCCTCAGGGAACCGGGTTGCATGACAACAGCATGAGGTCACAATTTCCCATCTCCCCGGGATTTATATTTATAGATTATTTTCTGGCCCATGTGGTTACCTCCCCACACATTTTCCAACCCCATCCTCACTTCTAGTATGTTTTGCCTTTGTTTGCATTCAGTGCGGAGACCGGGCTGAGTCATCTACTTCTGCGGCTGGTGTAAATTTAATTTTATTTTTTTTTAGAATGATACCTGAGTGTGAGCTGTTATCAACAGCCATAGAAGCAATCATTATAATTTAAAAAAAACACCATAAAAGTACACTGAAACATCCATAATATATATCATAATAATAAAAAAAGCCTGGGGCATTATGTCATCTTTCATACAGTAGGTTCTCTGAAACAATTCCAGGTTTTAATGCTTATGGAAAGTCAACAATGGGTAGGGGGATCCTTGGGGTGGGTGAAAAAGCAAATGATGGTCATGTCCACATGATTGAAGCACCATTTCTTTTTTATCTATATCTATATCAAAATCGATAGATCGATATCAATAGATCGATAGATATCGATAGATTGATAGATATAGATAGATCGATAGATATAGATAGATCGATAGATATAGATAGATCGATATCGATATTGATAGATATAGATAGATATTGATAGATCGATATTGATAGATATCAATAACGATAGATATCGATAGATATCGATACATAGATAGATAGATATAGATAGATATAGATATAGATATAGATAGATATAGATCGATAGATATCTATAGATATCGATAGATCGATATTGATAGATATTGATAGATATAGATATAGATATATAGATATAGATATAGATATATAGATAGATGATAGATGATAGATAGATAGATAGATAGATAGATAGATAGATAGATAGATAGATAGATAGATAGATAGATAGATAGATAGATAGATAGATAGATAGATAGATAGATAGATAGATAGATAGATAGATAGATATCGAGAGAGATATCAAGAGAGAGAGATATGGGAGGGGGGAGAGAGAGAGAGAAGACCAATTTGATTTCCATAAGTGTTCCTACTAAGAGGCAGCAGAGAAATTCTCCCCCTCCCCTCCATATCCCACCCAAGTGAAGAACATTTTTGACTTAATTGAGATTTGGTTTCATTAGGTGATAAGCCAATGAGATTGCCTGGATCTAACAAACCAAACCCCCATTGGTTGCTGCGAACCATACAGAATAGAGAGTTGGAAGAGACTTCGGAGGTCTTCTAGACCAACCCTCTGCTCAAGCGGGAGGCCCCTACACCATTCTGGACAAAGAGCTGTCCAATTTCTTCTTTAAAACCTTCATGCAATCTTGATCAAAAACATCCCTCTGATACTTCACGCATTCATGACATTACACATCAATAGCCCTCCGTTCGGGAACGAACAAACCAGCGGTGGGTTGCTCCCGCTTCGGCCCGCTTCTAAGAACGCCGACCCGCCCGGGACTCTTCTGCGCATGCGCAGAAGCGTCGCATGCGCAAACCAGTAGTAAAGGGTTTTAGAACCCATTACTGGAACCAACAGCAATGTTTTGAGCAAAGCCTCATTCTGTTTACATGGCATAGTGATGCTTGTTTTCTGGTGAGTTTCCATAAGAGAGTATTCCCCAAGTACTAACAGCTATTACAGCCTAATGATCCAAGCTCACTATATGGTATGTTTTTTTTTATCCAGTGTGCTCCATTTCATTATCACTGAGCCTGCCTTTAAATTGCATTGCATTTAAAATTTAGAATGGTGTTGCACAAATCCACCCACCCCCCTTCCTTATTTTTCCTCATTTGCCAGCTCTCTTGAGGTCCAAAGAGCTCAGGTCCAATTTTGCTTCACAAGGCCATCCAAAGCAAAATTTAGCAAGGAACAAAGGGCATCGCTCAGCTGAAGACAAGTTGGAGAGAGGAGATTCTTTGGAGCAGTGTTTCTCAACCTTGGCAGTTTGAAGATATGTGGACTTCAACTCCCAGAATTCCACAGCCAGCAACGCTGGCTGGGGAATTCTGGGAGTTGAAGTCCACACATCTTCAAACTGCCAAGGTTGAGAAACACTGCTTTGGAGTATCAGTAGACAGCACCCAGAGGCCAATCAGGAAGTCCAACATGTTCAAGCAGACGTTTGTGAATTGCCCAAGGATGGCATCGGGTAACCCCAGATTGACTGTATTTATTTGTTTATTTATTTGTGAGATTTATATACCGCCTCACAGTGCAAGCACTCTCTAAGCGGTTTACACCAGTAAGCAATGTATATTTTTTACATTGCCCCCAACAGTCTGGGTCCTCGGAAGGATGGAAGGCTGAGTCAACCTTGAGCTGGTGAGATTTGAACCGCTGACCTGCGGATCACAGATAGCTAAAGTGGCTTGCAGTACTGCCTCTAACCGCTGCGCCACTGTAGAGCTCCCAATCACAATTGGAATTGGAATTTCCATCTTAAGTCCTTGTGGTTGTAAGTCAAGTTGGACTCAACTTTATATCAATTTTAACAGCAATCATTAAGTGAATCACACAGTCATTAAGTACCGTAAATCCAGCTTCCCTAGTGGGTGTTTTTTTGCTGGAAATTGGCAAAAAAAAAAGTCACAATCACATGTAGCAGGATCTTGTCATAAATGCAAGCAGGTTTTCCAAGTGTCCGCATTGCAACCACGTGACCGCAAGGGTGGTGTGACAGTCATAAGTCAGTTTTCCCAAGGCTGTCGTAACTTTGAACCATTGTTTGTAAGTCAAAGTCTACCTGCAATGTAGAGAGTTCAATGATACATGGCAAGCTGACAGCAGTGGTTTGCTCTGAGGAAGACTCTCTATGTCAGTGTTTCCCAACCTTGGCAACTTGAAGATGTCTGGACTTCAACTCCCAGAATTCCCCAGACAGCATTTGCTGGCTGGGGAATTCTGGGAGTTGAAGTCCAGACATCTTCAAGTTGCCAAGGTTGGGAAACACTGCTCTATGTCATGTCCTTTTTTTGCTTAAGAGTTAACCTAGGAAAGAGGAACAAGAGAGTTATCTTTGCTCAGCACCGGGCCCTTTTGTATCAGTTGCATTAACATGCTCTTAACAGCTTTTCCTTCCTTTGACAAAACAGTTTCCCCTTTTCTCCTTCAATCTAAGATCGATGGAGAATTTCTTAGAATATTTGCATATGGCTTCCCCCATGCATCCTGCCCTAGAATGAATGACTATTCCAATACTTGAGGGGCTGCCACAGAGAGGAAGGGGGTCAAGCTATTTCCCAAAGCACCCAAAGGCCAGACAAGGAATAATGGATGGAAACTAAACAAGGAGAGATTCAACCTGGAAATAAGGAGGAACTTTTCTGACAGTGAGAGCAATCAACCAATGGAACAGAACTTGCATTCAGAAGTTGTGGGAGCTTCATCACTGGAAGCTTTCAAGAAGAGATTGAATTGCCATCTGTCAGAAATGGTGTACGGTCTCCTGCTTGGGGGGGGGAGGTTGGACTAGATGACCCATATTATAGGTCATGTAGTCCAACCCCCCCCCAAGGTCCTATAAGATCCCTCCCAACTCTGTTAATCTGTTTTAAGTATTCTTGATTGGATTCTCATTCTTTAAAAGCAATATTTCTTCTAGATGTAGCTTGTTGACTGTGCCTCAAAGACGGGAAACAACCTCAGAGGTTATCAGCCCTTTGTGCTACTTTGAAAGGACAGTCTTCTCCAGTCCAAAATGTCCAGAGTGTGGTTGGGGTATTTAAATCAGCCTTTCCTCTTTTGCTACCTGACATGATAGCAGTGTTCCAATACTTGAGGGGATGCCACAGAGAGGAGGGGGTCAGGCTCTTCTCTATGGCACCAGAAAGCCAAACAAGGAATAATGGATGGAAGCTGACCAAGGAGAGATTCAACCTGGAAGCGAGGAGAAACTTTCTGACGGTGAGAATGATCAACCAGTGGAACAGCTTGTCAGGAGGTTGGAGCTGGAGGTTGTGAGAGCCCCAACACTTGCGACCTTCAAGGGGAGACTGGACTGCCATCTGTCTCAAATGGTGTAGGAACTCCTGCTTGAGCAGGGGGTTGGACTAGATGACCTACAAGATCCCTTCCAACTCTAATAATAAATCTAAATCTACCTTCTAAATGTTACATCAGTTACAACTCTCCTGAGCCCTACTAGCCAACATGACCAAGAGTCAAGGATGGTGGGAACTGCAATCCAAAATGTCCAGGGGTCAGCAAATTAGACAAGGATGGCCCAGGTTGTAACAAAACCAAGGGGTCTTCTTGCATAGTACTTTAAACAAAAAAGAAACTAACCAAAGACATACATTATCCTTCCCAAATATGACATCAATGGTTTCCTAGCTAGCATGAGCAATGGGGATTAGAGAAAGTTGACGTGCAATTTGGTTGTGGATGGTGGGTGTGGGTGTAAAATCCCTTGGATGCAGTGTGTTATAATTTATATCCTGGGTAGCATGGTAGATAGCTAACAAGTAATGGGACAGTTAAGAACGTCAAACTGAGAATTCAATTAGACCAGTGTTTCCCAACCTTGGCAACTTGAAGATATCTGGACTTCAACTCCCAGAATTCTGGGAGTTGAAGTCCAGATATCTTCAAGTTGCCAAGGTTGGGAAACACTGAATTAGACCTTAAATGTATCTAAAAGTTCAACAATACTGAGTTAATTAGCATCTGCATTCACATAGGATCCACCCTTATTCATATGCAGCATTCCTTTAAGGATGGGAGATCAGTGAATTCTTCTACAAGTGAGTAAGTTCCATTCATATGGCCCTCAATAGTGATGATTGCCTATGACAATTAATTCAGCATTGCTCAATTGAATATTGTTATTAATGACAAGGTAGAGAATTAATACTGAATGTTTTCAGGTCTAATTTAGTATTTTTCAAACTTGGCCACTTTAAGTTGTGTGGACTTCAACTCGCAGAATTTTGCTGGTGGAGGAATTCTGGGAATTGAAGTCTACGTTATCTTAAAGTTCCCAAGTTTGAAAAACACCGGTCTAACATTTGCTGGATCTTTCCTTTCATTTCCCTTTGGCCTCAGTCTCTCCCTTCTACGGCCTCTGTTGCTGAAGATAACACTTGATGATCTGATAAAATACTGTAATTTGCATTCCACAGCCTGCTTGTGTCAAATGGGCTAAACTTCCAATTACCTCAAAACACTTTTTGTTTTGTTTTGTTACTTTTGCTCCTTCTAATCATGTACTCCACTATTTCATTTTCCTCATAAAAGCTGTCCTCATCTTCTCTTCAGAGATCTCAGTTGCACAGCAAAACATGTTTTCTACCCCTGGGACAAGGTTGTGAAAACTTCTCTATGCACAAGCAGAGTGAGCTCTGGAGGGTCAAACCAACAACAGGGGAAAGTTATGAGCTTCTCATCCTGCCTGTCGGCATCCAACCTCTGTGGCCATTGATGATGGCGGCTCAGAGTGGAAGACCTGCAGGAACAGCTTCAAGCAGCAAAGTCTTCACCCTCCAAGTCAGGCAGATTTTTCTATGTATTTATTTTTCACATTTTTGAACCACCCATCTCTCTCAAAGAGAGATTCTGGGAAGGCTTTCCTTTTTAAAAGGTTGAACTTTAAAATATATTTTTTGTTAAAAGTCCAACTTTTACATTGATTCCTCTATTATAGCAGCGTACCAGATATGACACCAAGAAAATGGTCATAAAAGGAATCTCTTTTTAAAAAAGAAAGCAACTATGGAATGAAACCACGTGCATTTAAAAGAATATAGGCAGCTCTATCAATGATTAACAACAAAGCCTCAATGTGCAAGGGCAATCTACCACTGAAAAGCAGATGTTTGAGGTCTAGCAACATGATGAACTTGTTGTCTGGTTTGCAGGCTTCCCTCAGAAATATATGGTTGCCCAGTACTGGAAACATGAGACTAGACTTGATGCTGTTTTGACCCAATGAGATTCTTTACTAGGGACAAGAAGAGCAATAAGGCCTAGATGTTGACCTTTCTCTTAAAATAAAAGAAGGAGTATAACAACAGATTCTTACATGCAAGAATGAAGGAGAAAAAAAATCATTTATATGTATGCATGCGCCTGAGATGCTCAAGTCAAACAGGTTCCCTAAACAAACTTCCATTATCTTTACCGACACGTGGAATATTTGGAGAACAAGGAAAAACAGGGCGTGGGCATTAGGGGCACCCATCTTCTGGCCAGTTAGAGGATGATGGGTGCTGATAGCCAACTACGCAAGCGGGGATTCCCGGTGGGGGAAAACAAGTGGTTCGGCTCCCCTCTCCATCAGCTGCACCCCAAGGAACCTCCCGTAGAGTTAAGATCACTAGGCAAGACTCCTATGGAGAACACCTCTCCTTCCACCAATCGGCAGTGGCAGAGGAGAAAAGGGGGCGAAATCTTGCCCTTGTTTGTTTGCATACAGTCAGGAGGGAAGGAAGGAAGGAAAGGAAAGGGAGAGAGAAGGAAGGAGGGAAGGGAAGGGAAGGGAAGGGAAAGGAAAGGAAAGGAAAGGAAAGGAAAGGAAAGGAAAAAGGAAGGAGAGAGAGAAGGAAGGAAGGAAGGAAGGAAGGAAGGAAGGAAGGAAGGAAGGAAGGAAGGAAGGAAGGAAGGAAGGAAGGAAGGAAGGAAGGAGAAAGAGAGAAGGAAGGAAGGAAGGAAGGTAGGTAGGTCTTAAGCAGGCCGGTTGGAGAAGAAGGAAGCCCGTAAGTCGACCTTCCCTCTCCCCGCTGGTGTTAATCAGCAGCAGAGCCGGCCAGCCATCGCGTTACAAGTCTCCCTCTTTGAATGCGAAAGAAAAACAGGTGGGCGGGACCCCGAGACTTCACCTCAGGCCCGAATTCCCTCGTTCCGCGGTGGGGGGGGGGAGAGAGAGGACGCCTTGGAAAGACCTCGCACCAATCAGAAAGGGAGGGGCGTGACTAAAGTCTCCGCCCTCCTCGCCCGACTATATAAGGGGGCTGAAGTTTACCCTGCTGGCGACATACAGCGAGGAGTTGAGTGTGTGGGGGGTTAAAAAAAAAAGGGGGGAGCGGCCAGCCGGGATTGATGCGTCCAGAGTTGGGGACGCCTTTGCAAACAGCGGGCGGGCCGGCCGACCGACCGACTCGAGGGCAAGCAGAGGAGCGTGAGGGAAGGCACGGAGCGGAGCGGACGTCGCAGCCGGGGCTGCTTTTGTTCCGTCGAGCGGACTCCCGCTTCGCGCGTTGTGCAGCCGCCCCTTTGAATCGCCGCCGCCGCCGGGGTACGTGCCTGAGGGGTTAAACCGCGCGCCAGAACGGACACGGCCGGGGAAGAAAGAGCTCTTTCCCCGTGGAATCGGCGAGGGCGCCGGCCTTCTCGGATTTGCACCCGAGCGCTCTGCAGGCAAGGCTGCATTGTCTGAGTCGGGCGCCGGGAGGGAAGGGTTAACCGTGTGTTCGCGAAGTGCTGATCTTTGTGCTGGCGGAATGTGCCGGAGCGGGAGCTACCTCGCCGGGGCGGAGGGAAGAGAAGGGGGGGGGAGAAGAGAAAGAGGGGTGGCGGTTGCCAAAGGGTTCGAACCAGGAGAAGGGCGCTCGGAGTCCCGAAAGCGCCCGCCACCCCATTCGGAAAAGCTGGGTCTCTTAAGGAGGGGAAGAGCTAGCCGGGAGAGGCGTGAACGCGAAATACGTCCCGGATTTGCAGTTTCGATGGGGTGGTTGTTTTTTTTGAAGGAGCTACTTGCACGTATCTATTAAACGTGCGAATTGGGGCTGGCTTGTGGGGTTGCAGGCTGAGAAGCGCGGAGAAGGATGGGGGAGGAAACTAGGTCCCACAGAGTGGGTCTCCTCCGGGTCCCGTCAGCCAAACAATGCCGACTGGCGGAGCCTAGGGGGAGGGCCTCCTCTGTGGCGGCCCCTGTTCTCTGGAACCAACTACCCCCAGAGATCCGAATTATCCCCACCTTGCTGGCCTTCCAAAATTAAGACATGGCTCTTCCTGCAGGCGGGGTGATTTTTGAGACAACTTTCCATGTATGCATGGTTTTGTATGTCTTTTTAAACTCTTTTTAAATTGTTTTTAATAACATTGTTTAGTTGTTCCTTAAAATGTTGTACGCCGCCCTGAGTCCTCAGGGAGTAGGGCGGCATAGAAGAACACTAAATAAAAATAAATAAAATAAATAATAAAAGAGGAGCCCGAACTCGTGTCTTGCGTGCCTGGCTGAATTTTTATTTCAGCCGCTACGAACGGCAATCTCCGCCGTCCGTCCCACTCCACCACCACCCCGCAGTGCCCTGCCCTGCCTCTAGGAGGCGTCACAAAATCACCAAGGACATTAAATGCCAAACTTTTATTGAATGGTGTTGGACTCGCAGTGTTTCTCAACCTTGGCCGTTTGAAGATGTGTGGACTTCAACTCCCAGAATTCCACAGCCAGCAACGCTGGCTGGGGAATTCTGGGAGTTGAAGTCCACACATCTTCAAACGGCCAAGGTTGAGAAACACTGGGTTGGAGGAACACACCTTTGTGAATGGCTGGCTGGCCTAAGCTCAAAAGAGGGCCAGCAGACAAGCTGGTGCTTCCTTTACAGCTAAATACTCCGTGAGGGGGGGGGGGATCAGTGCAATGAGTTCCATAGGAGACATGACAAAAATTGGGCAGATGTATTCACACAGCCTGCATGGTTCAGAGTATACCTTAAGGTTTCCAGTCTACTCAGCGTGCTATAAAACGATGGTTGGAAACCCCTGTGGCTGGGTTCACACCGTTTGCGGAGTCTGAGCAAATCACTTTGCAGCTTAAGTGTATTGTGTAAATAATATACACTCTTAACAGAGCAGACCTAAGAAGTTGAAAGGTGCCTTGTTGTCTACACACACACACACCTCCCAGTGGGTTACCCTTTACTCTTAGCCAGCTTGAGAATTGTACCCACTTTGGGACAGGAGAAAGCAATCTTGCTTTTTAGTTTACAGCTTCCGACTTAATCAGCAACATGCTGATACAGATGAATTAAAAACAATTTTGAATTAAATGCAGCAGTGCACTATGCTTAATTTTAACCTTGGTTTGGGACAGGTTGGGGGGGCTGTAGCATCTTTTGCCGGCTGTTAATGTTGGTTAGTATAAGAACCTGTGTGAGAACATACCTAATAGCAATATTGTGAAGACTGGAGTGACATATTAACTGAAGGACACTCCATGGGAAAATCCATGTCATTTCTGTAGGGGTTTCGCTTGCTGCGTTTATTCCCAGTTAACTGAATCATAGTTACTCACCTTTTCTAAGTTCAGCTAGTACTACTTTAGACCAAAATGTGGTTTGCTGTTCAGATTGTGTCATGCCTCTCTTCAAAAGCAGTATTTCTCCAGATTAAATGTCTGAAAAGGGAATAGTAATAGGATGCAAGTTATTCTAAAGGGCTTCTCAAAATCATTCATGCCCTGTGGGAAGTGGGATGTTGAGCTCTGAATGTCTTCTTTGAGCTAAAACATTGGACCAAGAGCCTCATTGTGATTTCCTACTCCAGTTTTCTCTCTGCCACATGGACTGAGGGGGCAGGGAGGAGTCCCTGCCATCTGCTGCCACTGTGGACAAGAAAGGCTGGAATTATATGTATGCGTGCCTCTCTTTGCTTCATTGAATTAGCTCTGGCCCATTGCTTAGAGAAACATCTGCAGCTGTCCAGAGCTGCAGTTACTCTTCAAGCTTTCAGTCCCGTCCCCCATCCTAATCTTAACATTTATTTATTTATTTAGGATTCTTATATGCCACCCTACTCCCTGGGGACTCTCGGCGGACATGTAGATTCAGAAGCAAAAATTAAATCCAACTCAGCTGTAAAGTCCACTGAATAATTTGGGGCCAATTGGGCAAACACTTTCTGGCCCTTTGAAATTTCCAGGAAAGGTAGCAAAAAAAATATTTCCAGGAGTCTTTAGCTTGGTAGTGGCACAGGTATTTTTATCTTAAAAGACCTCTTCGATCAAATCTCTGAATAGAGTTAGGGGGGAATGCAGTCTAAAAAGCGCCTGGGAATTGCCTATCAGTCTGCACCTACAATGTAGTAGTTATCAAATGTGATAGAATTTAGCGAGGTGCAACCTCAGTGTCTGAAAGATGTCAAGTTAAGCAGGGATCCTGGATAATATCAAATAAATAAGACTATGCAGGACAGCTTGTCTAGAGGAAAAAGAGTTGACCTTGACAGAAAAGGTGGCTGAAGCATTCTTTGAATGCTGGGAAACATGATATTAAGAAATTGCTAGAGTTAAGGTACTGCGCAGTCAGTCTTTCAAGATTCTGATATCTCAATAAAATGATCACACTAAAGTGTAGCTCTGGTCTTCCTGTGGAGTTTGTGGTTTGACTCCTATGATGAGGCTGACATTGTAACATTCCTCATTGGAAGGTCACATTACACTGGTGTTGCCTTTGATATGTTGGAATTGAGGACAGCTGGCAGGCATGACTTTGTTGCCTTCTCCCATCTGAAAAAAATAATAACCTGATCAACTAGTTAGAACGTCAGCAAGGTAGCTGAATCAGTCCTCCTTTCTTTGACTTCCAAGCACCAATTGCTGCCAGCAGAGCCTTTAGAATTCATAGCAAGTGAGTTGTTATGCCAGCCTTCTAACCTGAACTCTTTGTCCTTGCAGTGCCCTGTTTGTGATGGCCGATCACATGATGATGTCAATGAGCCATGGCATGAATGGGATGCAGAACTACCGGATAGGCATGAATGGGATGCAAGCCCCGCCGCAACATGGACAGCAGCATGTGCTAAGGACGCTTCCTCCCAACCACCAGATGATGCAGTATGGAGGCCCTGCTATGGATGGAGGAATGAGGCAGAGGCCGGGCATTAATGGACAGATGGGTCACCACCAGATGCCAAGCACGGTGATGTTCAACAACCCAAGTCAACAGCAACAGTACATGGGACCTGTGGGTACCCAGCAGCTTATGGCAAGTATGCACTTGCAGAAACTCAACACTCAGTATCAGGGCCATCCTCTCCTAGGCATGACGGCTGGCCCGGTTGGACCAGGTGCACAGCAATACAGGATGGGCCCGGGACAGCACCCAGGCATGCAGCATCTGCCCTCCCCTGCTTTTACCTTGAATGTTACGGACACGGATCTTATTGATGAGGAGGTCTTGACGTCTTTGGTTCTGGAGCTGGGCTTGGACCGCATTCAGGAGCTGCCAGAACTCTTTCTGGGACAGAATGAGTTTGACTTCTTCTCAGACTTTGTTAACAAACAGCAGCAGCCCAGCGCGATCAGCTGCTGAGCAGCTCTGCCTTCGGGAAGCAGGCCTGTTTGTCTTGTGGCCTGACAGTGATACACGCCTGCCTCCAGCATTCTCATTTTCTCCTGTAGATACCTTTCCCAGATCATCCTTGCCTGTTGCTTGAAAAACAATACAGACAATCACCAGAGGCTTTTTTTGTTTTAACTCCCCCCCCCCCCTTTGCACTGCCTTGCTGCTTTCTCACAAGGGAGAGCGGCTTTTTCTTGTGCTCTTCCGTGGAGTGAGTGGTTGAAAGGCTTCTGCAGATGGGAAATGAATAGCAGTCATAGAACTTCAGCCATTCAGGAAAGAAAGCCTGCCCCTTCAAAAACTATTCTGCATTTGGACTGCAAACACAATAAGAGGGGTGGGCTTCAAAGAGGCTGGGATCTGCTCTGCTGTATCGTTCTCTGATGGCAGAACAAGCTGTTTCCATAAACCCCTCTCCTTTTGGGGGGGGGTGTTAGCAGTGATGGATTTTTAACCTTTTTCCTGAAACGTGAATGGCTGGGAGATTTACTCTTCAATTTCTCCTGCCTTGTTGCCCTTCAATACTATGAAGTCTGCAACCATCTCTCTCTCTCTTTTTTTTAAACTTGAAAATATCACTGGCCTCAGGTTGGGGGTTTTGGTTCTGGTGTTCCCCCCCAACTCTCTTGTAATTACATTCCTGTGTTTTTTATTGAGCTCGCAGGGGTTTCTGGAGGGTAGCTGGCACATGTGTTCAAATGGCAAATCTTCAAGGTTAGGTCGCCTCTGATGGAGAAGACCAACTGATTAGCATTTCTTGTTAGGCTGCTACAGACATGAGCTGTGAGCTGCTCTCTAGCTTTTTCTGCCTCTGAAACCAAATAAAATAACTAATTGTGTATATTTTTTAATTTTTCAAAGGGGAAAAAAAACCTTTGTTGTATTTCTATTTATTTGGAAGGGCTCAAACTATGTTGCCTTCTGAAATTACCGAGAAGGGCTAAACAAGACACTGAAGTGCATGTCCCTCCATATTTTTTGTTATCTCTAAAGAGCAAGACTATTTTGTTTGAATGAAAAAAAAATTAGCTTGTTGCTCTCTGGGGGCTTGGTATTTTTTTTTAAAGTTTTGATTTTGTTTCTCAAAAAATTGTGTGGATAGCAATTTTATTTTTATTTTCAAATTCAGAAAGTTCAGTAGAGTGGAGATTTGCTAAGGCTCCAGTTTGCAGGCACACATCACTGTTGATTAATGAAGTGGAAATGTACAGGTGATTTTGTTTTTCTCCAAATAAAAGCTAAACCCTCAAATTTTAAGATCCTTGCTTGGGTTTGTGTCTTAATTGAAATAACCATGTGTAAGAAAATGTTCGTGGACTTGCAATTAAAGAATGGACAAAAGGTTTTAACATGTCCTATGTTTTTAAATTGTTCTGCTTTGAACTTCCAGATGTCTGCTATTTCTGTAAGTACATGACATCCTCAAATCCTTAAGAAGCCTTTTGCAGGCTCCTTTTCAATTGCCTCTTGAGATAAGCCTGATTTTGCACGTGACATTAAACCATGTTTTGTTTAATCGTAATTTAACAAGCCATAGGGTGGGTTTGTAAAAATGGTAGCATGAAGCACCATTGTTGGATTCAATAGACTAAATCAAACCTAAACAAGCCACAAGCTAAAATACTTCATAGGTGTAGAAGGTATAGAATAAACATTTGACATCCTGGAAGATACAGAGAAGCTAGTCAAACTTCCAGATGGACTACAATTCCCATTAGTCTGGCTGACATAGTGTGGTGGGGGTAAAATCCATAATATCTGGAGAGCACCAAGTGGGAAAGACCAGTATAGGAAACTTTGGGATAGGTGCCCCATGTATGTTCTGACTTTGCACAGTTCATAAAGTAGAATTTGTGGCAATTAAACCTGACTTAGGTGGTTGTGCACGTAAACCACAAATGTTACTGCTATTTTAAATGAGAATAGGAAACTCAAGCAATCAGTGTATATACTAAGCCTTAGGTTCCCTAATGTGTTGAGATCTGCCTGGAAGTTCTGAAAGTTGCAGTTGAACATACCTGTTGAAAGGCAGCTTAGGAAACCTATTCACCTGTGTCTGTTTGATCATAACAGATCATGTTAGTGATGCTTTCCATGATTGCTACCACAATCTTCGTGACTTTCTTAAAAATCTAGCTTCTGGTGTCTTGATAATGGCCAAAATCCTTCATCTTTCAGGATGGAAATATTGCTATTAAGTAACTGATCAGATTTTTGGAGGCATTGTGGCATTTGTGCTTAGAGTAAACAGCTTTGGCACCGAGGCTAATCTTGAAAAAGTCAAACCTGGTTAATCGTTGGATGAGAAATCACCAAAATCACAGGACTTGACTGGGAAATTGGGGGGGGGGGATCCTGGTGGGAAAAGTAGTGGCAAATTACTTCCATTCTGTTGCCAAAAACCTTAATGGATGTTTCCCAAAGGTCACCAAAAGTCAAATTAATGTAGTGTAAACTCAGCCACTGTAGTTGCAGCTTGTGGTTTATATGGTTTTAGTATGATGTGCAAAACCAGCCAGTTGTTGCTTACTAAAATTCCTTACAGCACTCACTTTGTGGTTTCCCAAATCCCTGGAGTAAGGTAGACCTGAAAAATTTGGATTCCATGTTTGGGGAGGTGGATTGGCATTGACAAAGGTTAAATGCATGCTTTAAATTTTTAGAAGATTTTATTTAAAAACCCCACTCTTTCCCCATCTTAATTTAGCCCCTTAAAACTTCCCAGCCAATGGAGATTTACTCAGCAAACTCAACTTTTTTGTGTGTGTGAACCCAGATGGTAGTGCTTATTGCTGGCTATATTCTCTTTTGGTAAGAAACAGTTGGAACTATTAATCATTGAAAACTTAATGGCACCTGAGAAGGAGTTGATTGCAAAGGAAGAATATTAATATAACTTTAAGGAAACTTGCAGTTAATGTCAGGGGGAGTGAGCTTGGGTTGTTGATGTGTTTTTTTAAAATTGTGCTTACCTGGGCTCAGAAAAAGAAAACTTACCAAAGACTAGATCTGATTCCTGTTGAATTTATACATGAGGTTAAGTCAAAACCAAACAAACTCTTGTAATGTGAATGCAGTCCAGCTTTTTAAAACTCTAACCTAGTTCATACAATACAGTATTATATGTTTTGCTTGTTTGCTTTATGTATTGTACAAATCTAGCTATTCTGATTTGGAGGTTAGGATTTATGGTTTAGTGTGATGTCTGAAATCAACCAGCCTGGCTTACAATGGTTAACACCACTGAAGTCTAAACCATGCAAAAACAGGCACTGTTGCTCAGTGCTCACAGAACAATGGTCAGGCTTAAGATGAGCTGTAATTTACATTGTGCTTGTGTCAATTTTTTGTTTGTCAAGCAGAGTTTAGACTTGAATTTGCTGGGTAAATTTATCCAATTTTGACTTAATTAGATAAAAAGTCCAGCTTACCCCATGGTATATGAAACAGGCCATTGTTCATTGATTAATTTTAGGAGTAAGCCATGGGATCAACAAGCAGACAGAACCAGATCCTGGTTTCTCCAGGACACAAAATGTTTTTGTTAGTGTGTGACTTTGCAATCCCCTTTCTGCCTTAAAAATAATGGCAAGCAACTCCACACTGTTTGGTGCTTGGCATCTTCTCTTTGTTGTTGGCTACCAGTCAAGATACACAGACTCCTGCCTGCTGCATAACAACAGGAAACACTAATGACAAAAGGCCACTTCATGTGCTCCTTGGCCTGGAACAATTGCTCATTGAGAGGATTATCTCTGCTCCTCTTTCACATGAACAGAGTCTGAGTTGCTTTAGTTACTGTCAGGTATGCGAACTGGAGCTCTCCTCCGGGCCAACCGGCTGGCTCCCAGATTGATTTCCCAGGCTCCATCTCTGCCTGTTTTCACAGTCATCCCTTCAAATCTTCAAATGCAAAATTGTTGACACGGCAAAAGTTTACTACTAATAGGCTTCAGAGTTAGTGCGGGTGGAGGGTAGGAGGAAGATCCATCGATTTCTTTTCTGGATCCAAGCCATATTGCAAAGCACAGATTCAGAGTATTAAGCTGCAGTTTACTGAACTGAGCATTTTATTGAATAGATCACAATTGTCTGCACAACAGTTAAATTATAGTACTTGAAACCCACCCCCCCTTTCCCTCTCCTTGCTGTATAACAGAAACTATAATCCTAAACTGGGCAGATGCTTGTGCTAAATATCCTTTTTTTTAGCCAAGATTATTTATCTTGATAGGCACCTCTTTCTTGATATTTCTTCTGGGTGACTTGGCGGTTTGTCTCTGAATGGCAGAAATTATGGTCTTGCTGGGGGGGGGGGAAAGTTGCCCTATTTATCTACTGGAGATGAGATCATAGCCGAGTCCAACTGCTTTGCACCGCAGAAAGCCACAGAGATCTCTATTATCTTCAGTTAAAGAATCAGGCAGTCAAAGATAGAGGGGACCCTGAAGAATGAGGACCTCAGTATTACATTATGATGGCCAAAGAACATATCTAGCAGCTTACTAGGCAGAAATTCTGCCCCTGGCTCTATGCATTTAGTGTATCCTGCCTTCTTACTTCCATGAGGCATCTGAGAGGTCACTATAGAAACAGGGCATTGCTCCAGTTCAGGTTGCTAGTATGTTCTTAATTTCAGTCTGGTTTTAACTCCATCTCCTCAAGCACAAATGAAATCAAATGTCTCCACAGTTGTCCTAAAATTACCCTTTTTAGGACAGTGGGATTACTGTATTCTTTTCAAACCAGCTGACCATGGTTTTATTTCGCAGTGAAACATTGTGAAATATTCTGCTTGTAGCATAGTTGCACTGTCAGCTCTTATCTCACGTATTGTTCTCTCTGTCATATACACGCACTTGCAAGTGAGATCTACCTAGATGGAACTCAAGTTATTCCAGGATAACTGGACAATCAGGAAATAATCCCATCTGTCTTAGAAAGCACACAAGGTTTTGCAGATTGCATGATTTGTAATCGACACAGCTTTCCAAATGACTTGCTATGTTGGAAGGCATTTTATTTTCAGTTGTTGCTAGGGTTCAATCCTGCTGGCTCAGCTTGGGCAATCTCCTCCAGGTCCCAGCAGAAAAACTGGGAAGAACAAGTCTAGACAGCCCTAAGGAATACGGTACAAAATTCAGTATGGCTTCAGACTGCCATTTCTGATGGAATGAATGCTCGTTATTCTAATGAGCGTTTCCACCTAGAACAGTGTTTCTCAACCTTGGCAGTTTGAAGATGTGTGGACTTCAACTCTCAGAATTCCACAGCCAGCAACGCTGGCTGGGGAATTCTGGGAGTTGAAGTCCACACATCTTCAAACTGCCAAGGTTGAGAAACACTGACCTAGAACTTCTCAAGAGTTCTGTCCATGACATTTGTGTGTGTGTTTTTCTCTCCAAGTCCACAACAGCCTTACATAAATAGGACTCTTATTGCTTTTATGTCTATCAACTGTTCATTGGACATTAATACTTACGGTAATTTTCGAATCAAGAGATTTGTGCTGTTTTACTATTGGTGACACAAAGATACAAAGCTTGATCTATATGTGTTCTCTGAAAAAGGATAAGGTATGGAAACCATAGATTAAAAGTTTGGGCTGGCTGACTGACACACGCAAATTTGTTAGCCCTCCCAAATTGTAATGAACAGAAGTCTTCAAAAGTGCTAGGTGGAAAAACAAGTTAGAATAATAGCAAGGAGTAAACAGAAAAGGGCAAAGTATATACTGAGTGGATTTACTGCCTCTCATATATAGGTGACAGTATTCATGGACCAACATTTCCTTTCTCAAAATGAGATAGTTACTTTGGAACAGAATTCTGATAGATTAGCAAGTAATAATACTGTAAAGTGTATAATACCATCTATACAGCTCAACATTATTACATATGATTTAACAGTACTGTAGTTGGTTAACTTGGCCCATTCGGGTGAATTACAAATCAGACAGCAATAATGGGAAAAATGCAAACAGATTTTCCGCTTTATAAGAAATACTAGAAAATGCCATTTTAAAATCCAGCTATTTCCATATTCCACTGTTGCTCCATGAAATCTCCCAGTGATGACAGCATGAAAAAGAAGAAAAACGTTCTTAGGGCAAAGAATAAATGGCTTTATATTCTATATCAATAATGCATTAGGTAATCACGCTTAATGTTAAGAATTGGCCATGTATTTCAAAAGACTACTTTGTCATATACAGCATGCCCAAATTGAACTATTTGCTACAACATTCTCTTTGGACACAGACTGTACGTGGATTTCTGCTTATAGAAGATCCTCATCTGTAAATTGAAATAATTTCAAAAGATTAAGATGGCAGCAGCCATGTAGTTAAACATCGGATAATAAAGTTGTCAGAATTTAAAATCAAGACTTGCCAAGGATTTCAAATTCTAGTTCCTATCCACTAGAAAACTTGTCTGTTTGATTTCCAAATGTCTGTATCAATGTAATGTAAACAAATACAAATACAAATAACTTCAGCTAAGCAATTTCAAAAATAAAGTGGCCATCACCTTTCCCTCTTGGTATTAAGATTATCAAAAACATTATTAAAGAAGTTTAAATGAGCATCCCCAGGAGACTCCAATCTTGGCAACTTTAAGACTTGTGGCCTTCAACTCCCAGAGTTCCTCAGCCAGCTTTGCTGGCTGAGGAACTCTGGGAGGTGAAGGCCACAAGTCTTAAAGTTGCCAAGGTTGGAGACCCCTGTAGAAGACAGGAGCAAAGTAACCAAGCTACCTTCAAGGGCAGGATACAGTATTCTACAATATAGGGTCCACCACTGAGAAGACTGTCTTCTAGCCCGCCACCTTTATTTCATGCGGGGGCAAGATGCTAAGCAGACCTTCCATGATGTGACAGGATGAGCCAATAATTTAGAGAAGTCAATCCATGAAGAAATGGTGACAGTCCTACATAAAACTAACACGCTTAGCCGTATGTAAGTCATAGATCATGGTTGAAAGGCTGTATAGGTAAGAGGATTAAGAAGGAAATGCATGTGACCCTCTTACCCAAACAAGAAGGATTAGTATGTCACGTGAATAGATCAGTAGCATGTAACTTCACACATTATGCTTCATCATGATGTAGTTTGGGTTTTACTTTACTGCTCAGTCAAATGCAGGTCAACCAAACATAATTAAGTTAACCACAGGTCAACAGGATGAGTCAATTCAGGTACTAAGTTTATTTTTGTTCTATTTTTTTCAATGTATACCTTGTTTTTCTAACTATTAAAACTTCGAAAGTGCACGAACTAGGAGATGGAAAAAAAGGAACAGAACTTCCCTTATCTTGAATTTAAGCCAATGGTCTGTCTAACCCAATACTGTCAATACAATGTTATAAGAACACAGCTAACTGGAAGTAATTGCAACAATGAAAAAAGACATTTGTCACCACCTCACAATGCATATTTTGTCATTTATCTTGCATCTTCCCCAGAATGTTAATGTTGGAGAGTGAGCTGCTATACGAGTTGTTCAAGAAATCACAGCTTAGTCTATTACGTTAACACAACTGCAGACTTCCAGGGATCTATTTTTTTCTACTCTAGATATTTTAGGATTTGAACATCAATATGAAAACGTTTACACATTAGGCTGCCAAAGGATAAGAAAGGGTATACTAGTAGCGCTGGGAAAGTCCTGTGTACTGCATTTTCTTCTAATGAAGAAGTCAGGAGAATGAATAAAAAACATGTTTCACTGAGGAATCCAAAGTCCCTACATGTTGATGAATCTTACAACACAGAGGAAGATGTGGTTCCAAATATAGAAATACAGCCAGCAATTCTGTTGTATTGCATCAGTGACAATCCAGCAAGAAAAAAAAACAAGACAACTGTTCTCTTCCTGTTTTCATTTCAAAGGCCAAAGGAACTTTCACGTTGTTAAATCAAGCTTTCATCAGAACATTGACAGCCATGATTGGAGGCCCAGATCCACAGTGAACAGGCTGCCTAGCAGTCAGATGGGGAGTTTAACTGGTCACATTAGGAAGATTAAGAAACACCATGTATTTATAGAAAGAGAGCAATAGATAGGAAAAATTTGTTCCTCTAATTAGGATTGGATTCACCCACTCCCTCTTCTAATTTCTACAACCATTTTTGTGAAAGTGTAATGCCTACATGGCACAAAGTCACAATATGGTTTAGGTTTAGCCAGTCTAAGCCATTTGATAAATAAACTCTCTTATTCAGGATATTCTGGTTTAGCCATTGAAATACTGTATTTCAATAAACCATAGCTTTCCCCTTGGTCAAAGTAATTAAGAATCATATGGCTTTTCCTCTGATCAGCATTAATTAAGCTAGTAGGCCTTAATACATATTTTTCTTGACTATTCTGGATGATGGGTCAAAAGTGTCCTCTTTGCCTTTAAGTACACTGTACAGTCATTTTGTCAAGGTTCCAAATAGTAGTCGAGCAGAAATCAGAGTCCAAGGCAAAGAGTTTACCAAAGTTCCAATTTAATGCAGACACCATGTTGGCAACGCATAGGGAAACCCAAATCTAACTTTTCTCTCAAATTCCCACTCGATAGGAAGTGGGCACTCCTTTCCCCCCTGTTCTATGTTGACTCCAGTTATGTAGATGTATTGTACTAAGCCATAATGTGGTTTATCTTTGGGCTTATGGCTTGGCAAATGTGTGTGAACCAAGCCAATCAGAGTTTATAAAATAAACCATGGATAAACCTGTGATTTAGGGACCCAATGAATGTTTGCCTTTGGCTAATAGCTACAAGTATCATGTTCCAGAACTTAGGGATGAGTTAAAAGGCTAATCTCAAATTGTCACTAACAATCTGGTGGCATCAAAGTATCCTGGGTGGATGGAAATATACATATATTATATTTGTATTGTACTTTTAGATGTTTGTTCCACCTTCTCTTCAGAAGCTCAAGGTGGCTTTGTAGAACTTTCCATTTTATCTCTACTACAGCAAACCTCTTCTGAAGTAGGCTGGGCTGACAGTGAGTAACTGGCTCAAAGTCACTTAGTGAGTTTCCATGGGTGACAGCGGACCTGGGTTTTCCATCTAACACTTTGATCTCTAGATCACGCTCTCTTTCTCATATGAGCCCTTGAAGGCAAATCTTATGTGCAAAGACTGGGGAGGACATCAGGGCTGCAGCTTCCACCTCCAAAACCAGCACCTGCTGCTTAATATTCTTAGGAGTGCTAACAAGTTGCTCTGCACTGGGCAGAATATGGAAATGTCACAGTGCCTTACCCAAAAGGCTTTCAGTCCATGATGAGATATAATGGACATGGAACAAAAATGGAACAGCTCAATTCTGTCATGCATGGGGGAGCGGGGGGGGGGGGGAATAACTGGCAGTAAATGGTTCCTGTTGTGCCATTGTCTCTTTCCACTTACCAGCCCTGACCTCCTCATCTTTCTACTACACTTTTCTCTTGCAACATCAAGTGCAGTTGAACTGTAACTCCTCTAGACAGTTAAACAGACTTTGGTTTCAGAGGTCACAATGCAATAACAAATAGTAAATAATAGATGCTCTAAGCTCCACTTTTAACCTCTGTTTGAAATTCACCTGCATTTAAGGCCACAAAGCTGAGATTCAACCATTTTTTAATTGCAGGAAACCGATGAACACTTGCTCCAACTGCTGAATAACTGTAATCCTTGCAACATAGCTCAGGAGATATTGGCAGGAACAATTTTGTAACAACCAATTCCTGAACTTAGCATTCATCAGAATTGGCTGTGCATTTAACAGGCTGGGTCCCCACTCTGCACTAAGCCATAGTTTAACCAGTGTTAAATCACACCAGCAAAAAACCCCAAAAGAACCCTCAAAATGGAGCCCATATTTGTGGTTTTAGAAGCCACATTGACTGCAAGGCCAGAGGAGTTTAGAAGACAAATTAGATAGTCATTGCAGTTCGTCAAATTCCCTAAAAACACAAATGCCTTTTGTTATCGGAATGCTTGCAGCAAATTATAAGCAGCCAGTTTTTTTTCCACTCTTGGTATGAAACATCCTCGAGTGTATAGATGACAAGCTGGTGCAACGGTGGAAGTGGGGAGGGAAGCGTTTTATTGTGTGTGTGTGTTTTTGCAAGCAATATTCTTGTCCCCTGCATTAGCAGCAGCCAGTTCTGGTATATAAATAACCAGGTTCAGGAAAAGGCACTTTCCGCTTAACTCTCTGAACATTGTGAATCAAGAGCGTTTTGAGTTGAATAACAAAACAACAAAAAAAGGAGAGAGTCTGCCGTAGCCTTTAAGTTCAAAAGCCTTGTATTTGTGCGCTTTAGCAGATGTTGGGGGCCTCCAATCGCTACCACCAGGGCTGTCTTCATTTCATATGCCAGATACTTTGTGTGTTTCCAAATCTCCTGAAAAACAACCTCCTCCTTTGAATTTCCAGGGAATATGGTTATTTGCAATTAGGCACAAGATTGGTGTTCAGACATTGTGTTATTTCTGGACAAGGAAGAGCTGGAACCCTAGCCACTTGGTTCCTACGTAACTGATACAGAAGATACTTTTGCTGCATTTGGACAGGCAATTGCTGTGACTGCTGATCATTAATTTACAGGGTGTACAAATGTGATTTAGTTTACATTAAACCATAATGTGAATTAATGCAAATGTTATTCTCTTCCTGACAGCCCTTGACAGTTAACAGATGTTGCCCTGCGTTGTTGTTTTTACATTTAGATTCTTGTAACTATCACCTACATTTTTAATTGTATCATTGCATTACTGTTTAAACAACTGGATCCATTATACTTATGCAAACTGCCTTATGAATCATCAGAAAACAGCATATAAGTGGGCTGGATAAATGTATACACATTTACCGAGAAACATACCTTGCTATTTATACTTTCTTTTTTAAATCCTCTATTTCTCGGTCAAAGCTACAATCCTAGGTAAATGTAACTGAGAATAAAATGCCACTGAATAGTGAGATAAGAAAACATGCAAGAGATTGTGCTAATGTAAAAAACCATCTTTATTTTGTTAATAACATTTTAAAATTCTAAAGCAGAGTAGCTAGGATCTCGCAAGTTATTATACTGTTAAAATTTTATTACATTTTAGACTGTCTTTTATGCACACCATTTGTTGATGCACCACAATATGAATGGGCAATTAGTTTTCAATAAAAACACCAACCATTATTAATCACCCATTATGCTCCTGTAGTACCATATGGCTGAATGCAGATTGGTGTCATCCAAATGAATTGGACCACCATCATTCATCATTGCCATTATGCATGGAATGGGAATTCTACTTCCAACAGAAACCTGAAAATACAAGGGTCGGGAAAGCTGCAGTAGAACATTTCTGAATATAATAACAGAGGACTGTACTATGGATTATTAGATACAATTCTCAGGTCAAATTCTCATATAAACATTCAGTGCTCTGAGCAGTTCTTCAAACATTTACTTTGGCACTAATATTTATCAAAGACCATAGTTATAAATGTATGGATTGAAACCAGATGCCCTTGATGATGAAATGCAATTTTGGCAATGAGAACATAGAGAGGATACCAAAGTCAATGTCACACCTCAGCGCTAAGATTCCCAGGCCACTGTTTTGAATCAAAAGTGCTAGCGTTCACACAGTAATGTTCAGAACTTAATATAATTGTGGTTTACTCCCATTTCACAAAACACACTAAATCATAAATAGTCCACAGGGAATTGGTTTGCATTACAGTTAATACATTACCCAGAGTACTTCATGATTTAGCTGGGTTAAAATTACCGTTGGATAAATAGACACTTTCATACAAATATGCATTCTAGTTAGCTTGCAGTTCAGTATGTCACGTGACCTTAGCCAATGATTATAGAGCTGCAGCCGTCCAAAGGTTATTAGAGTCCAGCTTCTATCGCTTCTGGTCAGTTGGCTACGATAATTGGATATTGGACTCTGGCAACATCTAGAAGGCTACAGGAACCCCATCCTTGGTTGAATAACACATTTGAAACCCTAACATTTGAAATTAGTATTAGACACACTCGGAATCAATCCAACTCACTGAATTCACTGGGGTGACTTCTGAGTAAACATACCAGGGATTGCGCTATTATCAGGCCAGATTAGTTGGGAAGCAACATTTTTGACAGCGTACAGAGTTTTGATCACTAATACATTTAAATTGCAGATAGTAAACAACGCTACAAAAGAAGTAGAGATAAAACTGCTGCCGTCCAAGTGTGCCTCATCTAAAAACAATTATTTCAGAATGATGCAGTTTACTCACTTGCTGAGAGCAAATAAGAGATCATTGTTGCTGCATCAATAGATCAGCAATGTATCCTTTCTACACCAAACCACGTAATTGAAGTTTTAACAATTAATGAATTGACTCATATGCCTTCAAATCAGATGACAGCACTTGTTTACCCTCATTTATAGCTCACCTCATCTTGAGAGATCTGGGCTAATTATAATCTAAAACAACCTCATAAAACTGAGAAGTTATTACTCAAATACTAAGGTAATCTAATAAATGAGAAGAACAATAGATTTACATATCCTGCTCAACAAAGATACCATTTGTTTGATTTTGGCTTGGGGCGATGTGTGAATCCAGCTACTGCAATTTATAATCCACAGCTGATGGCTTTTGAATAATGTGCAAAACAAACCCCCATGGTTGTTCAACAAATTCTGGTTAAAGCAAACTTTGGCTTCATACAGCATGTTAAAAAAAAAAAAAGCAATGTTTGCTTAACCTCATTCATCCAAAGCCAGGAGTCTTAACAGCCTATCTGAATTGTCAGCTTTCAGGAACATCAAAAGAAAGGGTTTTGTTTATGGACAAAGGTCATCTGCTCCTTTAAAGAACAGGTATAAAACAGAAGGACTATTTCCTTGTCTCTGCATTTTACAATAGGAAAAAAACTCACATAGAAAGTGCTGGTCCTATATAATGTTTTGGCCAAACCTTCAAATATATTTATACTTTCCTCATATAAGTATGTACTCCGCACACGGATAAGAACCAAGAAAGATTTTAGGCTGAACTTTTGAATTACAAAGGACTGTAATGGAGGTAGCAGTAGCTGGATCTACTATGGTATTATAAACTTCTTCGAAGAAAACTGAAAGTTGAGTTTGTTCATTTGTGGCTTGTGGGTAGAGGCTTGCAGAGCAAACATGTTATTGGCACATGCACTCGACCAGCTCCTGCTGTTCTGCAACTTGAACAGCAGATAAATAAAGGAAGCCTGAAGTTTCAACATAGCCTTAAGAATACTTGGCTAAGGATATTTATATAAACCTTGCGCAATTCAAAACATTTACTGTGCACTGATGCCCCCTGGTGTCTGATATTTTCCTGACACCTCCCCGAACCGTAGGGATTTATGAGATCTATTCTATACCCTCCAATTGGAGTTTTGATATTCAAATTGCAAGAGAAATATTTCTGCTGGGGATACCACCAGAACAGTATAATAAAGGGAATACATATTTAATTCTGCATGTAGTAACAGCAGCAAGAATAGTGTTTGCACAACAATGGAAAAATGATGAGGTCCCGACAGATGAAAGTGTAATAAAAAAATATTAGAATGTGCTGAGATGGATAGATTGACACTTAAGAAAAAAGAAAAGGAAGAAACAGAATATTTTTTTAACATGGGATATATTTTACCAATGGTTAACTAACAAAAACAGAGGTTAGAATTTAAAAATAATTCAAAGAGATAATAAAAATTTGTAATGTAAATATTGCAAGATGGACAAACTAATTGTTTTATTATTTTATGATTAATATTGATATGTTTATTAAAAACCTTTACTCAAAATTTATGCCCAGACAACACACATGTTCAGATAGACATGGAATTCTTTTTGTTTTTAATGAAAAAATGTACCAATAAAACATATATTCAAAAAAGAAATTGCAGCTTCTAACCTTTACCAGTTGACAGTTTTATTTATATGGGCTCAAATGTAGAAAACTCCAGGATTAAATCAGAATATATCAATAGTGTTATTGATTTTAAATTGATAATTCTGTCAGAATTTGCTTCAGACATGGTTTAATGAACAAGTCATTATAGGCTGGTTCATTTTAATTATTTTTTTGTCTATCAAATTTCTATACCAGCTATTACACCTGCATACTTCCGGGCAATTTACAGATAAAACTTTAAAAAGATAAAAAAGCTGTAAGTTAAAAACAAAGTTAAAAAGAACAATTGCAAAGTTAAAAGGCAGAGGGAGCCCATCATCTATAACATTAAGCTATAAATCTTGTTTACAACCATGTGACCTCGTTCACTAAATATACTTAGTCTTACTATATACTGTAGTTTCTTTGATTTTAGCTTAGTGAGTTGCTGCAATCCATGTTTTGTGGTTTGCAAGTAATACTTTAAAATTACATGTGACCATGTCACATTATGCTGTATGAATCTAAACAAGCCACTGTATTATGGCTTTGTTTGATGTGTGAATTTGTATTACATACTGACCTTCTGCCAGCACAGCACTCTAGCTTTCCTCGTTTGTTGTTAAGACACAGAAAATATGTGAGATCGTATTTTGGCATGGTCTCCCCATGAACACTCACAATTCAGCTTGCCAGCCACCACAATTCAGATAATTGTGATGTTGGAGAAAATGATCTAACAGAGCCTAGATCCTAGAGGATGCAAAGAAGACCAGCATTTTGAACAGAGTATAGCACTTTCTGAAAACATTAACATTGTTTTTATATTCAACATTATTCAAAATGGACCGTCCACACAAATACTCTCCATAAGAATCACTCCCTAATCTTGTCCTTCAAGTCTTCCTATAGTGCACCCAGCCTTACTGTCATTGAGTCCATCCATCCACCTTTGTTCTTGGTATAAAGTGTGTGTGTGTGTGTGTGCCTTCAAATCAGTGTTGACTCCTGGTGACTGCCTGGACAGTTTTCTTGGCAAGATTTAATAAGTGGTTTGCCTTTTAATCTTCCTAGAACTGAAAAAGAGTGACTGGCCCAAAGTCACCCAGTTAGCTTTATGCCTAAAGTGGGATTAGAATTTTTGTTTCTACTCTGCCTTTATTATTTTTATAAATAATTCAAGATGGAGAACATACTTAATCTTCTTGCCTCCTATTTTTCTCACAACGAGCCTGTGAGGTGGGTTGGGTTGAAAGAGAATAACTGGCCCAAAGTCACCCAGCTGGCTTTCATGCCTAAGGTAGGACTAAAACTCACTCTCTCCTGGTTTCTAGCCTGGTGCCTTAAGCACTAGACCCGGGGTCGGCAACCTTAAACAGTCAAAGAGCCATTTGGACCCATTTCCCACAGAAATGAAAGAAATATATGCAGTATTATAAAATGAAGATAATACTGCATATATCATTTTTTTACCTTTATGCTATGTATAAAAAAAAACTATAGTATGTTGCATTTATGAAATCAATGACCTGCTACAGAGAAAACACATTTTTATTTCTGCATGCAACAAAAACATTTTGAACTCCCGAAAAAAAAGATGGGTCGAAAAGCTCAATAAATCACGTGCCGGCGCATATTTTGGGCGACAGGGAGCCACAGCAGAGGGATGAAAGAGCCACATGCGGCTCCAGAGCCGCAGGTTGCAGACCCCTGCACTAGACTATTGGTAATGGCATTCAATATTAGTGGGCTGTCACTTTTTGACTCCTTTCCAAGGATAATTTTTACAAGGGGCATTTTTACAAGACTGCAAGATCATGTTGGCTAATGACTGGCAGCCAAGAGACCCACAATCCTGCTGCCATCTGATGGTTGCCCCTGTTTTTTCAATTTGGTCTTTAATCCCCACGTACCTGCAAAAAAGGCCACCGACCTCAAGGTGTTAACCTCTAGTAAGCCTTCGCAGGATAACATCCACGATGTAATCCTCGGATCACATACCTGCAAGCCCGGCCGACTGAATTCGGGAGCGTTGTTAATGATACATCGGTTATTTCGCTTTCATCCGAGTCACCTTTACCGAAGAGTCAAAATCCCCATTTAATTCAACGGAACTGGCGACGGGTGTACATTGTCGCCAGCATTCCGCCTGCAACCTGACGACCGAAGGCGGTTCAGGGACAGAGGGAGCCGACGCCACGCCGTTATCTCTTGGGAATCATCATCATCATCATCACAACGACCACCGCGGCCTCCTTTAAACAGCAACACCACCACCAAGCTACCCCCAGTTGCCATGGCACCGAGCCTCGATTTGAGATAACGGCGGTTGAACCAAGTCTTTGAGCATTGGCGGCTAGGGCGCATGCGTACAGCCCCTTTACTTTCCCTCGGCTCGCCCAACCAGCTACCGCTTCCTCGAGTCAGGCCAGGGAGAAGGCGGAGGTGGGCTGTCCTGTTTAGGCTTCTATTGTGCGCCTGCGTGAGAAAGAAGGGGGGGTGGAGAAAAGGTCGGGCCTGCCTGATCCGCGTGCGCAGTTGTAGAGGCGTCGGCAGGGTCTCGGTTTGACAGATAAATAGGAGATTTTATCCTTCTCGGTTGGGGTTGTTTTCTTGGTTTTTTTTTTCTTCTCCCCTTCCCTGAGGCTTTAGAGATAACTATGTCGTACGGACAGTTAGAGACTTACCGGCCTGGGGGGCTTCCGCTTCGAGATTTCAGCACCATTATCCAGACCTGCAGCACCAACATACAGCGCCTGGCACAATGCAGTAAGTGATGCTTTTATTTATTTATTTATTTATTTTGGGAATTCTTCTATGCCGCCCTACTCCCTAAGGACTCAGGGTGGCGTACAGCATTTTAAAGAACACCAAACAATAAAAACCATTAAAAACAATTTTAAAAAGTTAAAAGAAACATACAACACCATGCATACATGGGGGAGACCTCAGATGTAAGGTTGTCTCAAAATCACCCACATCTCTTTTTGTGGTCTTTTTGATCTCTTTGACCCACATAACTCCCACCATCTCCTGGATTATCCCTCCCTCCAAAACAAAAAAAATGTTTCCTTTAAAAATGTTCCCGTTTCTTACCACCATCACTCCTTTCCCATCTCGCTAACCTCTTTTATTTTAAATCATTTGTACCGCACTTTTATTTGTAAAATCCACCAGATCTCCTAACGTTTAAAGAAAGTGTATCTATTTAAAATGCTAAATACTGAACCTTACGAATTGAGATCAGAAATATAGTAGCAAGCAGTTCCAAAGTCTAAGTCTAGGCATGATCCCTATTTGTATGCAACGTTTTAGAAGACTGTCAATAATAATAATAATAATAATAATAATAATAATAATAATAATAATAATAATAATAATAATAATAATAATAATAATAATAATAATAACAACAAACTGAACACTTAAAAATGTATCACAAATATTATCAACCATCAGCACCAGTCAATGATATTTGTATTAAATGTTCAGTTGACTGTTTCATGTTTAATGAATAAAATGATGATGGTGGTGGTGGTGTTATCTATCCCCATTTTTGCCTACTGATTGTTCTCTACAGTAGATCCAGGTATTTGAGAAAGTTGTCTGTAGTTTTAGCGTGATAGAGATGGTGGTGATGTAAATATTTAAGCAAGTCAAATATTTTTAACAGGGAAAAATAGCACACTAAATCTACATCTACACCAAGACCACTCCTATCAACACTGACAGCGCAACTTGCTAGAATATAAATTAAGAGCAGACCCCACTCCCTTCCAACATTGATGATGTGATCAAGTTTGAGTAATGGAAAGTGTGCTCCCACCTCCTATTTTCCCCACAAGGACCCCTGGAAGGTAGACAGGACTGAGAGACAGTGATTGGCATAAAGCCATCCAGCTGGTTTTCATGCCCAAAGGACTGCTGGAATTCAGGCTTTGCCATTTTCTTGCCAACAAACTCAATACTATACCAAACTTTTTCTGTGCAAAGATATCCAGACTCTTTGCATAGCATTACAAGGAGTGGTCAGCAATATGGGCAAATCTAAGTTAAGTCATAGCTCCTATTGGTTTCATTTTGGGCTGGTAGCTGGCAACCAAGACCACAAAAATGTTCAGGGAATAGGTCCATAGCTTTTCCCATGAGACCAATTCACGTGCACATTTAATATGAGAGATGATCTCCTGCTGGCACAGCCTGCAGCCTGCTGAGGAATCAACATAGGCTTGAATTGTCTTCTTTGTGCAGGCTTTAGAGATCAATGGACTGAAGCTTTGAATGCAACATAACCAGACTACAATGTGCCTGCAGCTGGATTGGGCTTTTAAGTTTATAAATCGCATAGTTGGCTTCTTCATCAGAGAGTGTCTTCATTTTTGTGGGGATCTAATCTCCAACAGATCTTCTGAAATCCACATTATTGACTAGGATTGGAATCAATACTTTTAAAACATATTTACAGAATACTTGTAGGTATCTGCTAAAAAATAATCCCAAAAGTTCATTTTTCAATAAGCGATGAGGTGGGTTTTTAGTAATAAAAGATATTAATGCATGTGCTTACTGACTAGCGATCTCACTGGCACTTCCTTGATGGCATTTTTTTAATTTAACCTCTTCTCACATCAACATATTTAAACAATAATTTGTAAATAGATGAAATAATGTTGATAGCAGCCTTCCTCATGACTTAGGGAGAAATATGTTGATGTTACTATAATTGTTGTTCCTAAAAAGTGCCCAGAGTAACATGAATTAATAGATGAATTGCTGTTCCCCAAAAGTACCCAGAATAGCATGAATCAGACACACACACACAAAATTTTTCAGTTTCACTTTAATGGACAAGAACACTAAACAATCCCTCTTCTGTTGACTGTCAGGAGTTTTAGTGGATTGTTTTTTGTTTTGGTTTCTCATTTTATAATTGGAAAATTATAGCCTCCTCTGAGCATGTGATTCAATGGTGCCAGATTAGCATCTTGATAGCCTGATTTTATTTAAGCCTTTTTGTGGGATAAATCCATCTACTCATTGTTGTAACTTTGTTGAGACAAGTTGTGAGCACTGGAATTATTTATACACTACTTATCACTCTTAGAAGATGACTGTTAATTTCTGACTTTAAGCCAGGTTTATATTCTTACATTTGTTGTGAATGGGGTCCATTATTCAATAGTGAATAAACTGAATAAAACAGCTGCATACCTGTTTTGGGACTAGAACAGCTGCAAAGATAGATAAATAGAGTCAGTGCAGATGAGGAATATGTAGCTATTACTTTGGAACCAACAATTCCACTTATTTGTTCAATCCCTCTATCCTTCCCAGAAGTCTTTAAGATCACTATGTCTGATGGGCTTATTCTTTGTGTCCTGCAAGTTAAAAAAATCATTTTTTTTTTAGTTTAGCTTGATTTCTGATGACTTCATAGTCATTGACAAAATGTTTGCAGGGGGAGGGGAGGATTATAAGAATCTAGAATTTGAAGTGACAGTTTCTTCTTTAAGGCAGTCAAGTGTAATAACTTTCTTCATTGTTGTGTTTAATGACTGTAGTCTCTGAGTTGAATAATCCACTTGAATTACCGATAGACTTTGTAATACAATTACAAAGACTTTGTAAAAATCATTTACACTCTCTCATTTTCTCACAACTCAGTGGGGAACATACAAGTAGTTCTCAACTTACAACAGTTCGTTTAGTGACCATTTGAAGTTACAACAGCACTGAAAAAAGGGATTTATGACCATTTTCACACTTGTGACTGTTGTAGCATCCCTGTGGTCATGTGATCAAAATTCAGACGCTTGGCAACTGACTTGTATTTATGACAGTTGCAATGTCTCTGAGTCATGTGATCACCTTTTGCGACCTTCTGACAAGCAAAGTCAATGGGGAAGCCAGATTCACTTAACAACCGTGCAGCGGAGGGTTCCAGTTATTTTCGCTCCATCGGGCGATGTCACTTCCGCGCATGCTTAGGACGACATTACAAGCCGAAACACAGCTGAGGAGTTTCTCAGCTGTGCTTCGGAGGAAGAATAAAGGTTGGTATTAAAACAAGGGCGGGTAAGAGGGCTTTTTTCCGACAGCTCAAGATGCGGAGAAGCCAGAAAAAAATGCCTAAAATGACATCATCGCCGGGCTCCTACTGGTGCGGCCCCGCACAGCACTGGTAGGAACCCACCACTGCAACCGTGTTACTAATTTTAACAACTGCAGGGATTCACTTAATAACTGTGGCATGAAAGGTTGTAAAATGGGCCAACATTCACTTAACAAATGTGTCGCTTAGCAACAGAAATTTGGGGCTCAATTGTGGTTGTAAGTTGAGGATTACCTGTACATGCCAAATAATAATATGCTGGGGGTTTTTTTTTACAGCTTCTCAAATAAAAAATTTGATGAATCAGTTGGGAACCAAGCAGGATTCAACCAAACTGCAGGAAAACTTGTAAGTATGATCTGAGTAGCATTTTAAGATATGCAGGGCTTGAGGGCTAATCAGATACTCAGGTTAATTTTGGGTATCTTAACTTTGAGGTCTGACAAATTCATAGACTAGAATAATTTAATCTTGTAAATAATTTCCAACACAAATGGGTTAAGAAAAAAGGTGATTTGTGGATAGCTTAGCTTCGGTTTTATGAATATGAACAAGGTAGAGAAAAAGAGCAGATGCATAGATAAGAACAGGAACTGGATAATTCTGTAGGGTAGCATTACAAGATATCGAAAGTTCTAACTGATTTTTCACAATACTGTGTAGATTTTAAAATTAAGCGGGAAAAAAATCATATGAACAAAATCCCCTTGTTACAAGAGCCAGAAGGAAATCAGACCCCAATTTTCCCCCAAGAGCTGAATTTTTTTAAAAAAGAATTAAATGCCAGAAAGCAAGAAACTAGAGAATAAATAAAGTGACATGAGATAGCTTCTCAAACCACTGCTTTATGAGCAGAATCTGCAAAACTCCTGTTCCATCTGTTCATAATGGAGGTACAGCAATTCTAAGAATAGGCTTGGACATAAGCTTTAAATAACTTTCACATTCAAAGCATTTTTTTTCACAACTGAATAACAAGGAGTGTTATTTTTTGTTTGTTTTGTTATGGAGTGCTGTTTAAGTCAGACTGAATGGAGACACTGTGAATCCAATCTTTAAAAAATTGTCAAGTAGGAGGGAAATGCTCAAGGAAGAAACAACTCTGAACAAAAACCAAACCCTTGAATCCAGGGGTGGGTTCTAACTTACCTGGCCGCCGGTTCGCATCCTCCCGCGCCGCGTGGCTGCACGCGCATTGCGCGCCACGTGACTGCAGAAGCAAAAAAAAGCCCCAAAAACTGAAAACGATGGTGGCGCATGCGCAGTGCCAAAAACTCAGCTTCTGCGCATGTGCAGAAGCAAAAACTACCAAAAAAATTTAAAAATCCCCCCAAAAAAATTCCAAAAAAAAGATGGACGGGCACCGACAGAACCGGCTCCGTGACGTCACCTCCAGTTTACTACCGGTTCTATATAACCAGTGCAAACCAGGAGGAACCCACCTCTGGTTGAATCAGATGGACTGGGTTTTGATATGGATATGTAAGTTAGTTGTTTTAATATGAAAAGCAGAGTTTGACCAATCTTGGATTGGGCAAGGGGAGCAGTTTGAGTCAATAATTAAACAATCCAGTTCAAATCACCATTCAAATAGATGGCAGTATAAAGTTAAAAGGAAATGGACCTAGGACACAACCTTGCCAGAATGAAACTGAAATGTGTTTTTATTCCTAGACAACAGTTGCAACATACAGCAAACCGGCTTGCCAAAGAGACTAATGAACACCTGAAGGAACTAGGCTCCCTTCCACTGCCCTTATCTACTTCAGAACAGGTTTGTGGGTTTATCTGTGGTTTTCATGTATTGGGAGAAAACTGGTTTGTTGATCACATTAAACCGTTGCTTTTTAATCATGGTTTAAAACAACAGTGGTTGAGTTTGCAAAACATAATAAGCCAAAATCAAGCATAACACATTGTAACTTAGCGTGGTGATGTGTGAACCATGCCTTAATGTTATACTCAATCATCAGGAATGGCAATACTTCCTTTACATGGTGTGGTATGGATCTGGGGGCAGAGGGCATTCATAGACTTACTTACATATTTTACATATGCTAGTTCTCGGTATGAATAAGGTATGCAGTAAGTAGCATTTTGGAGATGAGGAATAATTTGTCATTCCATCTGCTGTAATAATGGAGATTAATAATATGTGCATATAGTTAAATGAATTTTCAGTGCCTGCCGTTGTATGAAATAGGTGCAAATCTTTCACACTCTGGTTTGCTGGAAGTGTTGGACCTCTGCTTTTCCTATTGTTGCAATTATTATGTTGCTCAAAGCAGCATGTCAAAGCCTTTATTGTCATTGTACTTCATGTATACAATGAAATTGGTTAGAAAAATATGCAAAACTCTTCCATTTTATCCTCAGAATATGAACATTTTATCTCCAGCAATCCTCTTTGGGGTAAGAGGTTGGGCTGAGAGGGTCTGAACCAGTCATTCCCCGAGTTTTCATTGTTGTGAATGGATGTTAATCTGAGCTCACACCCTAACCCAGAGGTCTTCAAACTTGGCAACTTTAAGACTTGTGGATTTCAACTCCCAGAATTCTCCAGCCAGCATAGCTGGTTGGAGGATTCTGGGAGTTGAAGTCCACAAGTCTTTAAGTTGCCAAGTTTGGGGACCCCTGCCCTAACCTTTCACACTGATTCTCCAAATTTCCAGTCATGGCTGAACATGAAATCTCCTTAAAATCTTTTTAATAAAACAATGGATAAATGTGGTCTGAATCAGTCAGAATAACAGAGTTGGAAGGGGCCTTGGAGGTCTTGTAGTCCAACCCCTTCCTCGAGCCGTAGACCTTATATACCATTCTGGACAAATGTTTGCCCAATCTCTTCTTAAAAGTCATGTATGTTGAAAGCTGCGAAAATATCCAGTAAGAGCTAAGAAATAAAGTATGAATATTTCTTTGAAGCTGGTGAGTTTGCTTTTACAATCACAGATAAAATTCTTCTTTTCTAGCGCCAGCAGAAACTTCAGAAGGAGCGTTTAATGAATGACTTTTCTGCAGCCTTAAATAATTTTCAAGCAGTGCAAAGAAGAGTCTCGGAGAAAGAAAAGGAAACTGTTGCCAGGGCAAGAGCTGGCTCTCGTTTCTCTGTAAGTTGTTATTCCACAAAAGAATAATTTAGTTGTTTTAAAGGAAAAATAGATGGCAAAGTGTCTTATTGACCTGGTGGTTCTTATGTCCCTATTTTCTAGCTTCACATCTACCCTGTTTATTCTAAAGTCGTACTATAGGTGGTTCTTAACAAAGTTAAGTTGTGGAAAAAATCTGGCTTTATATATGTTCCGATACCCACTTGGAAAAAATAAGTGAAGGCGGTTGCTTTGCACTTTTAAGTGAATTCCTTTCTGCAGTATTATCTTCTTATCCTTGTCTCTGTCAGGACAGTAGCTAGGATGTGAGGGCAATCTGGACGCCATATTTGTCATCCTATTGATTGCCACAGTTGCTGGCTAAGTGGGTGGTCATCTTCCTCCCTCACTATCCATGGGCCTCCCTCCTGAAGCTGGACACTTGTTGGAAGTGGACGGCCATCCCAGATAGAAGGAGAGTTCCAGTCTACAATAGCTGCATTCCCCCGTTAGAAGCTCCAAACAGGCTCCAAACAAGTTCAAGAACCATACATGGGACAGTAGCTATCTTTCAGTCTTCTCACAGCAAAGCTGTTATACAATACTATGCCAACCTTATGTAATTTGGATGGGGGAAATGAAAGTTCAGTTGTTACTTGAGGCGAGGGACCCATGATGCACTACTGATTACTATATTGATGAATAGAAAAAGGAGGTGATGAATTGCAAGGAGGTGGCGTGTCACCCTAAACAAGGCAGCTGGGCATACAAGTCTTCAGAGCAGTGACCTTGAATGGCATAATTCCTTACACACACACACACACACACACACACACACACACACACACACACACACACACACACAGAGTCTGGCACCCAGCAGATTAAATTAGACAGACTGAGTGATTCAAAGGGGAACAGGAATAATTATCATACTGTTGCAGACATAATGACTCGGTAAGATATTTGTCCCTTCCTGTTTAGTTCAATTCCATTTCAGTTTTTCAATTTTATTCACAGCCTCTCTTAGTTAATTGGTACTCTTTTAAATGAAAGAACTAATTTTGCCTCGAATATGTCCACCAGATCCATGACTTGTTAAAAAAACCCGCTGTTGTTAATTAGGCCAGAAATGATCTAATTGCTGCATTGTATCCTCCCAGTGTAAATTCTTGGCTGATCTAGAATTGTTTCTTTCCAGGGAGATGAGAGACGCAGGGAAGAGCAGTTGGTCTCATTTGACAGGTAATATGCTTTCTGATATCTATTACCTTGTTTCTTCAGTTGCAAAAAAGCATTCCTAATCCACATTCAATTGTGTGGGGGGGGGGAATAAATCTTTTGTGCGTTCATCACAGGTTGCTCATATGACGCACAACAACTTGTATTCAGAAATAGTGGCTCAATTCAGATACTGGAGCCAAATCATTATTTAGCAGGATGTTCCTCAGGCTTTATTACTCTTGTGGACTCCTGATTTCCTTATTGAGATCCTGATTAATAGACAGTGCTCTAAACACCACTAAATATTTTCCACAGCTAAGGAATGTATGTAAGTGAATCCAAAAAGTATTTGAGTAGCCTTTTCCTGATCTCCTGGGGACTGCAAGAAGAGTGAACGGTCCTTTTTTTCCCCCTTCAGCAATGAAGAATGGGATCAGATGCAGGCTCAGGAAGAAGACGTAGCTATAACAGAGCAAGATCTTGAGTTAATCAAGGAAAGGGAAACTGCCATTAGACAATTGGAGGTAAGTAGCTGATAAATTTAGCTAGATGCAATGTTTTTTTTAAAATACACATTAAAGAGATCAAAGGCCTCTTTTTGTCAAAAGCCACTCTATGCTCTTCATTTGCACACTCTGATATTTATCTAATACTGTACAGCATGCCTTTTTGGTCTGATGACCACTGTTGGAATTTTGAGAACATCTTGGAGAATGATTGGCATGGCCAGCCTTGTCCATTTGTAAAACGGTTGCCATGAGAATCATGTCTAGGTAGAAAGCCTCCATTTGCCTTCATACAAACTGCCATCTCCTTCAGTTCTGCCTTCTGTAGGATGTTTCTTGCTATGTCTATATACCTAAGTTATTTTCTAGGCAAATGAACACAATTCAAGCTAAGGATCTAGACTCGAGCTACCCATCGCTATGGTTTATATTAGAAAACGTAGAGGGCTAAAGGCATTCATGGAAATTAAGAAGTTGCCTGAGGCTGGCCCCTTACATGGCAGGAGGCCAGTTTTTAATGTTTTTTTAAACTTAAAATCAGGTGGTTCAAGGAATCTGATAGGCACCAGGCATAGTATCTGTGAATACATAGATGTGTCACTGGGGATCTGGGATATGAACATGACTTTTCTTTCTTTCAAGGCAATCTCGAATTAGTAACAGTTCAAAATAAAAGCAAAATGTGCAACGTTGATAGTGTTTGATTAATTCATAAAGTTTCTAGTCGGTATTTGGGAAATTAGAAGAATGCGGCAAAGTGTAGCTCATTAAGAAGATACACTGTATCTTCTTAAAAGATAAGCAGGCGAAGTGTAGGATTTTGCAAAATGCGGGTTGCACTTTTACAATCAGTTATTAAACAGGAGGAGGATGGTAGTAGAAAGGGAAGAGATTGGAGTGGGTGAACCAGACATATAAACCCAAATATTCTTCTAAGACTGGAAGATGACATAGTGCTTGTGATACACGATCATAAATGAAATTTCATTTTAAAGAATAAACGGGGAGGGTGAATCCAAAAATTCAGCAACAGTGGCAATACAGGGCAACAAATAGCTGTTTCAAAAAGCCTCTTTCTGTAAGTATAGTATGGACAATCTTTATATAGTTAAGCCATACTAAGTTGTTATTGAGAAAAAATAAATGCAACAGGAATAATTATTTGTCTTAATAATTGAAATAATAATAGAAACATATAAGCACAAAAAGCAGTAATTTTTTATTTTATTTTTTGCAAACTTCCCTTTCAGGCAGATATCTTGGATGTGAATCAGATTTTTAAAGATTTGGCTATGATGATCCATGATCAGGGAGACATGATTGGTAAGTAAATAGTGGTTTTTGCTTGGCTGCAAACTACTATACTAGATGTATCTAGTAGCTTAGAAAGTTATAGCTTTAATTTGGCAAGATTCTGCCTATTTGTTATAAACATATAAAGGATTAGACTCGTTTGGATCTCCAGGTTCATCTCTAGGTTTGGGCCTGACAGACAGTCCCCTATCTGAAACTAAGCTAACCATTATTAATTAGCAGATTACCCCTTAATACAACTAAAGGCTATGCCACACCGCTAATCTCATGCTGAAATAACTTTATACAGGCTATATAAACAGGTTTAACTGTAGGAAGAATGCATCATATAGTGGTGATGGTTGTGGGTTGTTGTTTTTAAGTGGATGTTCTTTTTCTCTATAGATAGCATAGAAGCAAATGTAGAGAATGCAGAAGTCCATGTGGAAAACGCCAATGAACAGTTGCAGAGAGCTGCTTATCATCAGGTAATCTTTATATAGCCCCAAAGTCTTTCAGAATTAAAAGTGGGGGCAGCAGAGTTGGGATTTCTGTCTCTCTTTCAGAGATTTTCTCTTTCTCTTATTTTGAATGTTTTCAGATCCCAAATGATAAGAAATATATAGCTTTCCGTTCAGTCCCTTTAAATGTTTGTGATTTAGGACAGCTTGAGAGGCATGAAAGCAGGGGTGAGTTGCTCACTTACCGAGACCGGTGCGCTGCTCCACGTTTCTTCATGCTTCGTACACGTGCGTGCTACGCGCACACGCCCCCTCACACAATTTTGCTTCTGCGCATGTGCGGAAGCAAATTCTCACCAAAATCTTGCGAGGGGATGCGCGTGAGAGAGATTTCACCATGATTTTGCTTCCGCGCATGCGCAGAAGCAAAATCTCGGCGAAATCTCTCACGCGCACGTCCCCTCACAAGATTTTGGTAAGATTTTGCTTCCGCGCATGTGCAGAAGCAAAATTGCCCAAAAATTCAGGAAAAAAAGATGGCGACGCGCGCGACTGCCCGGTGGAGACGGTACCGGAGCAGTCATGCGCAAATTGGGTTATTGGCAGGTCCCTACCGGAGCTACGCACTGGACCGCATCGGTAGGAACCCACCCCTGCATGAAAGGCATACAAACAGCTAATCTTCTATATTCCACCCCTCTATTGACTCAACTCTGATCCTTTTCCAACTGTATGTTTAGCTTTAATCATAATATGCACCAGTCTTGGGAGAGCTAACTCTTGCTTCCTGCCCTCCAAGAGATGGCATGCTTTTTAAAGTACTAATAGAGAAGAATATTTGTAGCTCAAGGTTGAAATGAGGGATCTTTGTTGCTCTCTGAGCTTGGTTGTTTTCTTGCAGACGTTTCACTACCCAAACTAGGTAATATTATCAGTGCTAGTGCCGATAAGATACCCAAACATTGCACAGAATAAAATGCTTACTAACAAAATATTCTTTTCTGAATAGTAGTTTTAAACCAACTAGTTAAAAACTTGTTTTATTTGACATTTTTAAAAAGTGATTTATCTGATCCATTCCACTGTCCAGTTACTGAAATTTTAAAATTATGTTGGTTTTCACTGTAACTCTAATTCTGAAATGGGAGCTGAACGTTGCATCTCTTGTCACTTTCCTTGGTATAAAGTATGTATATTTCTTTCCCTGCAGTATACCCTATTGTTTTTTATTTTTTGTTTTTGTTTTAAACAGAAGAAATCACGCAAGAAGATCTGCATCCTAATTTCTGGCCTGGCTTTAGCTTGTTTAATCTTGGGAATAATCATTTGGCAAGTAGGAAAATGAAGCATTTCTGTGGAATTAGATATGCAATTAATATTTCTGCCATGAGACAAGCCTAAGGAATGAGGGGATTGAGGTGAAATGGAACACAAACTGATTTCCCATTAGTAATTATAATATAAAAACTAACATGAAGCTAACTAGTTCTTGGATTTAGTGAACCATGAAGACAGTCCATGTTAATTTATTTTATGTAACTAAACTTGTGGAGGACTTCGTTTTGTTTTCCCGAATGTTCCTGTCCCAAGTATTGAAGGATGTGATCAGTCATCTAGATTAGTTTGTTAATTGCCATAAACACTACAGATCTCTTTTTTAATGTGTACTGCTTTTATAAGTGACTCATGTAGGAATAACTCCTAAGTACAAAATCCCAAGCAATTTTCAGTGTGATCCACACAGCTGTTCCAGATGTGCATCCCCTTACAGGAAGCTGCCACACTTGTTTGAAGCAGCAATTCCCGACTTCTATTGTGTACTTCGCAGAAACTGCCTTGAGTGTAGCCCAGTGGGCTGGGGAAAAAATAGGACCTTCTGTAGCAGACAAAGAATAGTTTTTCAACTTGTGAAGAGAGAACATCTCAATTTTTCCAAACATAACATAGCTAATATGAGGTATATTCAAGACAGTTCTCTTCAGAAACTCATTTGGTAATTAGTCAGAAGGTATTTGTATTTAAAGTCCTGTTTCTCTCTGCTCCATTTTTGTGGTGACTATCAATTGCTTAGAAATATGTCCAGATATCTTTTTAATGAAGGTGTCATTGGAAATGGCCCATCCTACTGTCTCTTCCCAACTTTGAACCACTAGCACATACATTAAATATTATAGCAGTAAAAAGTTGGCATCGAGAGTCTGAAATGGAAAGATGATAGGTTATGCCTCTTTTCTTTTGGGATTTTGGTAAATATGTCTGTCCAAAAGATTTCTAGTTTGGAGTACCAACTTCCTTCCTAGACTATCTGTGGATATTGCAGTCAAATGTACTAGGGGAAAAAAATTAATGAAAGAAGTTTGCAGCATACTTGAGGCTGATGACTACTGTCCTTCTTTGCATATAGTGAGAATGACTTCTGATTTCCTCTTATATTTAAATGTGTAGTCTAATCCTGATGTACTGGTATCCTACTTGGGTTTTAAAAAAACCATTTTCCATATTGGGACAGTTTAGGAAAAGTGTTCTGAATAGTAAAAGGAAGCTTTAAACCTTTTGCATCAATGGAGGATTAGAAGCATGCCAGTCTAAGATTTACTATTCTGTGTCTTTATGACCCATGGGTTCCATTTTATGTCTGATTTGGTGTTTTAATCTGCTCAGAATCTGTATTTTAGTGAGATTTCTGGGTAGCTTATTTGGGTCAATGATACTCTTAAAAGAAAATGGGCATGGAAAGCCTAAAATGTTGACTTGGTAACATTCTGTATACAAGTAGTGAATGTTTTTCTCCTGACATCTATTTATTACTTCACACATTTTACATATTTAAATGACTAAACTGTGAAAGTTGCGTGAAGAATGATGCCCTCAGTTGCACATCTTTCTTTGCACTATCATTCCATCCACTTAAGTATCAATAAACATTTTTAGATATTTGACATGTCTCTTTTTTTAGCAGAAAGAATTTAAATTGGCTTTAAATTATTGAGAAAATATTTGACTTAAAATTGAAGGCCAAGACTGCATTGTTAGGAAAAGTTATTAGAATATGGCTTTTGTTCCTTATAGTCCATTCCAAGTGGTGCTTCATGTGTTATCAGTTGAAAATTTATGTTTCATGCCGCTGAACAGCATCTTAAATTCCTGAAAGCTTATGTTCTAATAAGATTTTATAATGCACAAGTTTTGTGGATTTGCTGCCAAGACTTTCCCTGTAGAAGTCACTGCCAATGAAGATTATGTCTGGAGTTAATAGCGAAGCGTCCTACCCTATTTGTTACCAAATGCAACTCAATTTCAGATGATGATTTTACATGCTGAGATAGCTCTCTATGAGAGTGATATCTAAAATACAGGTAGTCCTCAACTTACAACCATTTGTTTAGTGATGGTTCAAAGTTACAGCAGCACTGATGACTTACAACCATTTTTCACACTAATGACTGTTGCATCTCCATGGTCACATTATCAAAATTTAGATGCTTGGCAACTGGTTCATATTTATGATGGCTGCAATGCCCCGGATCATGTGATCACCTTTGTGACCTTCTGACAAGCAAAATCATTGGGGAAGCCAGATTCATTTAACAACAGTGTTATTAACAACTGCACTGGTTCACTTAACAACTGTGGCAAGAGAGATCGTAAAACTGTCTTGCTTAGCTACAGAAATTTTGGGCTCAATGTGGACACAGCTCAAGGACTATCTATATATAAATTTTTACTGGTGGGAGCAAGAAGCAGGATAATAAAAGAACACTACTGAATGCTAAAATGGTTGCATTTATTAAAAGATGAAAAATCCATTTGTGGAGATACTGTGGCTTTTCCTGGTACAATTGAAGTTCTAGTTCAACTTAAATATTCGAATTAAATATCAGTGCAACTCTGATAACCTTGGTGGTCCACTTTCCTTTCAAGACAGCCTGAATTATAAGAAAATTGAAAACTACAGAATCCTGTTGTTAGTAAATATATCTATGTCAGAAGGCAATGAGACTGATCAAAGACAATATATTCACCAAAGGATTTGTTTTTGCCAAGTGTGCAAACGAGAGTCAGCATAATGGTTAAATGGTGGTTCTAGGCCTTGGTTAGGCAAGAAACCAGCTGGATGACTTGGTGCCAGCCATTCACTCCCAGCCCTAGGAAGGCAATGACTAACCACTTCTGAAAAACGAGGTGAAAAACCTATCTTCAGCAATTGCCAGAAGCCAAGAACAATTCCAAGGCACACACACTGTGGAAATATGTGCATATTATATGCACATACAACACAAATCAACCCATGATTGCATAATAGTTATACCTTCTCAAAGTACAGTTTTTTGGGGGGTGGGGGGTCGAGTTTAAATTGGATTGTTTGTAATAACCCTTCAGACAAATAAAAGTGTAGCTATCTTGTGAATATCGTGAATTAACACAACCTTGAGAATTCATCCAAGTATCCGATAGCAGCTGCACTCACATTTAACCTGATTTACTAGTGTACAGAATTCGTTTCCAGGCGTCACACTGTACATTGTTAGGGCACAAACATACAAACCAAGTATTAAAACCAATCTGAGGGCCACACAGGATGGACTTTGTAATCCTTGAAACGCGGTTTTTGTACTACTGTCAAAATAGTTCAAGGACGTTGCGTGAACTCAGCCCTAAGACGACAGACCATATAGGACTAAAGGACCAATATCTCTAAAATTAACTCGGCAGCGTCCGGTTAAATCTGCTGAGAGAACGAGGGAGGTTTGCAGGTGCCCGTCACTCTGCTCAGAGCCAGGCTCGTCGCCCCTCAAACAGGCTGGCGATTTTAAAAGGCGAAGTGCGCGCACGTGGCTGCTTTATGACGTACACGTTTCTCGCGTAAGCATCATGTAATAATGAACAGTTGCACATTTTAAAAAAAATGCCCGGAGGAAACAAAACAAAAAAAACCGCCACAGATTGCAGGAGAAAGAGCGTGGACTCCGGCCCACACAAGAGGCAAGCGCACCCGCTTGAATTCCGCGAGTATAAAATGGCCTCCCTCTCCCCGACGGCTTCTCTGTTCCCGCTCTTGGAAGGAGCGTCGTTGTGACAACGGCGCGCTCGCGCTTAGACAGAATACGTTCCATCCTCTGCGGCTCGTCTCTCCCGCTCTCCCCTCTCATCCCCGCTTGCCCGCCTGGGCGCGATGCATGCTGGGATCGCAACCCTCCCGCCAGGTCTTCCAGCTTCCCGGCGTGCCCTGCGCCCAGCTGAATGGGGGCAGTCACAAGATGGCGGCGAACGCAAACTCTGCCGGTGGCGGCGGCGGTAGCCTCCCACTCTTTGACTGCCCGACCTGGTGAGGGTGGGGGCGTGTGCCGTTGGAGAGCGGGGAAACGACTTGGCCGTGCAAGGGGGTCTGCGTTTTCCTTGGGAGGCGGAGCAGCATCCTAAAGGAGGGGAAGCGGGGACGGGGACGGGGGGGTAGCAGCCCCTGGAAGGGAGGACCGATTGAAGGGAATCCCCTCAAGTTTGGTCCTTTGAGCGTTGCAGTGTCGCGCTTCGTATGTGAAATAATTGGGATGGCGGGGGAGGGAAAGAGTGTTTTTAGCTTAGGCAGAGCACATGCTTTCGACCTCAAAGGATGCCTCTGGTCCTGAGCAGAGGGCTTGCTACTTATTGATGTGCCTCAGAATAGGGATGGCGAAGAAGTTCAATATAGGACGTAATATGATGGATAAGGGCAGGCTGTGTGGCTACTGAACGGTCTTTGTGAAATGAGAGAGAGTAGGCTGCCGAGTATGGACAAATGACATAAGTTTTACTTTAAAGCCTGGGAGAAATCAAAATATGCTTTCATCCTAGGTATGTTACTGAAGTCCTACATATAAACCTACAAAATGAGGTTGTGGTGGGGAAATTGATTTAGGCAGCATGGACTTTCATTTGGGATATGTGGACATAAATCTTGCCTCAGTTGTAAGAATCTGAATAATGGACAGAGTAGTAACTGAAGTGTACAGTTTACCAATATGTATTCCTTAGATCAAAGTAGTTGCCAGGTAGAAAGTTTATTTGAATTTCAACTTGGCTATCAACTGTCGTTTATGTGATTTAAATAATTATTAAATTTTGGGACTTGGAGGCTTATTCTTTTCAAATAGCTTAGCTTGGGAATATGTTGGGAAAGATCTATTGTAGACCACTGTGTATTTGCTAGACTTTACAGAAAAAATGTGAAAGTGAGAGATTAAAGCAGCAATTGAAGAGCTGTCAAAATGTACCTTAAAAATGCAAATAAGCTCAAGGATTTTGTAATACGAGATCCACCAAGGTTTTTTAGAGAGAGATTGGCATTTCAAAGATAAAAAGTTGTCTATATTGTACCAAAACAATCATTTGTATCATATCCATTGTTTTGACCTTAACTAATGACAGGATACAACAGGGACTCTGATGCCAGCCTTGGAGATTCTGGCTTTTTATGTAGTGTTAACTATGTGCATCCAAAAATAACTGCAATAAGCATTTGAAATATTGAGTGCTCAAAAAGCTTAACATATATTAACAGTTTTAGCTGCTACACAACTGTTTATGTGTAGCAGATTTGGGAGAGCATAAAAGTTAAAATACTTTGTAACAGAGGCAAGATCTGAACAGGAGATGTTAGGTTATGTAGTCATGTTATATAGTTTTGTCTCTCAGCCACATGCCATCCTCTCTAAATTAGGCATATAAACTTAATACATCACAGAAATATGTAAGACACTATTTGTAGACACATTTGTTTCCTTATATGCTGAATTCAATAAATAACTTATCCAAGTAGATGCTGTCACCAAAAGGCACAGTATCAATTCTGATTTATGCTGTTTCTCACTGGTCTTCCAGATGCTTCCAGGAAATCCATACATAGGACACGCCACTTTTGTTTCCAAACAATTGGAATCATATTCCTAATGAATTGGAGGTTTCATGATCTGTAGGCCCAAATTAGCGAATTTTCAGTCCCCTTTTCAGGCAACCATCTTAAGGCAATTGATTCATAATTTGAATGCTGCATTAAACTAAATATTAGGGTCAGCATTGAGCATAATTGACTTCTTGTGCCCAAGTTCAGGTTCTCCCTATCAGAGCAACCTGTGGTCATTTTACATCTGTTGATAACTTCAGATATTCCAATCTGCTACTTTTAAGTATTATTAAACAAAATATTTTTCCTGTGTTTGTTTCTTAGGGCAGGAAAGCCTCCACCAGGGTTGCACTTGGATGTAGTCAAAGGAGACAAACTTATTGAGGTATGAAAATAGATGCAGAAAATTTGAATACAAGCCAGGTGACATACAGTACTGGATAGCTGTAGAGCTTATCACAGGCAAAAAGAAAGACCGAATATCTAAAATCATCTTTTTTTTTTAGTTTTAGATTGTCTTGGCTATTTCTAGCAAGCCATCTGAATTTTTTTCTGTTGGACTTGTATGTGGCTATTTGCATCCAAATATTCAAAAGTAATGGTGCTTTTACACTATTAGGTGTGAGTGTGCACCCATATCTTTTATTGTTTTTAATAATTTGGATCCAGAATGATTATTTTTGTGCAGAAGTCTGTTTTTGCAAAATTTCAGATTTTCAGCATTTGTGTCTTTGGTTGGAAGGTGTTTGGGTACTTCATTCTTATATTGTTTGTTCTCCATTGCAATACTGTCTCTCTTCCAAACCAGAAAACCTTGGTTGCCGCTACTTTAAGAATTTGTATTTGGATGTAATTGAAAGCTACAATTAATTGAATTATTCCTGGTTTAATTGCAGTGTGACAAGAAAGAAAGAAGGGAGCAGTATAAGGACTAAGCAAGTGACTCATGCACTTTCTGATAACTCCCTCTGGTTTCTCCAAATATCCCAAAAGTGGGATGGAACACTTAAGAAGAATGTATTATCAATGTGTAACTGCAAATTATGGTGCTATTTTGCTTCTACAGACGTCTTAAGCACTTGATACTAACCAAGCCATCTGTGCCTTAGTTCTCATTTAGAGTTCAAAGGTGAAACTAGTGATTGGCTGGGTCTAAAAAGTGCAACATCAAAGTTAAGCCATGAAGTGATTAAGCTCCATGTGTAAAGAATCACATCGGGTTATAACTCAGAGGCACAAATCAGTTTTCAGTTGTTGATGCCTTTAAGAATGGCAAAATAATTATTAGCTTTTCTGCTTTCCCATTTCTTTTTATAGAACTTAAGTAACTCTGGAACATCAGTTTGCCTTCTTATTATACTTGTTTGTAAAGTTGCTGAATTGTTAGTTAATTTATTTTTTCTGCAGGTACCATTGTCATTTAGATCAGTGGTCCCCAACCGTTGCAGCTTGCCGGGGGAGGGGAACAGGGCTGCACAAATGGCAGACTGGGCCACACGTGCACGCTGCTTGACTTGTGTGAGCGGGCGGTTGGTGCACACACGCATGCACACACAACTCGACTGTGCTGGCCTGCCATTTGTGCGACTGTGTGCTGGTCCGCGGCCCGGTTGCGAATAGGCCACGGTAGTGGGCCGTGGCCCAGGGGTTGGGGACCCCTAATTTAGATAGGTATAAATTGTCCCATATAGAAAAATAGTGTCACATGGTATTAATAATTTTGTATGTTGATTAATTACCCTATCTACTTGCAGATAAACCAAGAATTTTAAGTTTAGAATACATCCCAAAAATTGGGTTTGACTTATTCATGGATTGTCCTATCTGCAAATATACTGTAGATAGACCTGTAATGGCTGTAATGACTGCCCTGTTTAGCAACTGTTCAATGTTACAACAGTTCTGAAAAAGTAACTTTACAACCAGTCCTTGCATTTATGACTGTTTAGCACATCCTCCCAGTCATGTGATCGATACATGCTTTACAACTGGCTTCCAGCAAGCAGGGTCAATGGAGAGATTGTCCATAAAATCTCAAGTCACAGTCACATGATGTCTCACTTGACATCTCGTAGTAACTTGCTTAACAACCAAATGAGAAGTGTCATAAGTCTTATCATGGTCATATGATATTTCACTTAGCGACCACATTGCATAGCAATGGAATTGCCAGTCCCAATTGGGATCACTAAGCAAGAACTATCTACACGCATTCATGCACACACACGTGCATGGGTTACAGCCACCCTTGGGTTACAACCACTCGTTCAGCAGCTGTCCACTTTTGCTGCAAGGGTGCTGAATAAGAGGACCTTACGACCAGCATCCTCACAGTCATGCAATCACAATTCAGGTACTTGACAACCAGCTTAAAATTATGATGATGTGATCACCATTTGTGAAACTCCCCCACAGACAAGACACATGAGAAGTCAGTGGAGAAGCCAGCAGATGTTGCAAATTGCTCCTCTCTCTATATTTACAAAGCAAGCTGACTTCCACCATGTCCATGCCCAACATAGTATTCTTTTGTTCTTGAGACGTATCAGTTTTGAGGATCCCATCCTATTATGACCTTTCTCAGATTTTCCTTTACTCTTGATCCATTCACCCTTCCCTCATAGTTTATTTTACAGTTTGATTCAATTATTTTATATGAACAAACCACCTTAGTGTACTTAACAGAACAACAGAGTTGGAAGGGGCATTGGAGGTCTCCTAGTCCAACCCCCTGCTTAGGCAGGAAACCCTACCCCACTTCAGACAAATGGTTATCCAACGTCTTCTTAAAAACTTCAGTGTTGGAGCATTCACAACTTCTGGAGGCAAGTTGTTCCACTGATTAATTGTTCTAACTGTCAGGAAATTTCTCCTTAGTTCTAAGTTGCTTCTCTTCTTGATTAAGCAATGAGGTCATATGATGTCACGTTTTATAACCACCTTGCTTAGCAATGAAACTTCTAGTCCCAATTGCCATTGTAATCTGAGGACTATATGTAATTATTTTCAAGAACCTGTATATATTTGCGGATAACCCAACCCTTAAATTTTTAACTAAAATACAATGAAAAATAGCCACCTGTGGTTAAGCCAATGTGAAAATTAAAACATGAAAATTTTATCCACAAGTGACACATTTTGCAATTGCTAGTCTTTTGGTTGCCTTTTTTTCTTTATTCTTGTGGCACAATGAGGATCTCCCCATTTTTATACCCAGGCCCATGATTTTAAGAAAGTATAGGCCTCCCCCCCCCCCCAAAATCCACCCATTTGTCTTTGATATCTTGTTACAGAAACTGATCATCGATGAGAAGAAATACTATCTCTTTGGGAGAAACCCCGACCTGTGCGACTTCACCATAGATCATCAGTCATGCTCTCGGGTCCATGCTGCTTTGGTCTACCATAAACATCTGAAGAGAGTTTTTCTTATAGACCTGAACAGCAGTAAGTTGATAAACAATGCCCAGGGCATCCTGATGGGGTGTGGAAGTGTTTTTAAAGTAACTAGACAGCACGGGGTACTGGTTAAGAGGGAGGAACACACTAAAATTAAGGAAAGAGACTGTGCTTTAAGTAGTATTTTAGTAACATGATTAGTATTTGTTGCTTTTCCTCTCCTCCTTATTCTAAAATGCATAGCACATGGCACGTTTTTGGGCCATATTCGTTTGGAGCCTCATAAGCCGCAACAGATTCCCATTGATTCCACGGTTTCCTTTGGTGCCTCCACGCGGGCCTACACCTTGAGAGAAAAGCCTCAGACATTGCCCTCGGCAGTGAAAGGAGATGAGAAGATGACTAGCGAAGACGACGAACTCAAGGGCTTGCTTGGTCTGCCAGAGGAGGAAACAGAGCTAGATGTGAGCAGAGTGTTTCACCTGCATTGTGGTACCCATGCTGCATATCTAGTTTGTGAAGGGGACAGAGACCTTTTGGCTTGAACTGTGGCTTGGCACTAGCATCTGAGTAGAGCTGTGCTATCCTTAAAAGTGGGGAGGGTGGGTTCTGTGTGACAAATTTGATGTTATGGCCCCAGCAAGAGAAAAGTAGCAGTGACCAAATTCTTCCAACCAGATTCTTAATGCTTGTTTTAGCTGGGGATATCTTCTTTAGTGGGCTAAGCCAAGAGCTGCTCAAGTTTGCTCTGATCCCCTATTGAAGTTTCCTCTTGATTAGGGTCCAAATGCTGTGTAGTCCCTATCAAAAAGAGGAGCTGACGTTTTCAAAATTAGTTTTTGGTGGCAGGTTTTAAGTGATAGAATGGACGCCTAAAGCTTTGCCATATCCTAAACCCCAATATTCTTCCAAAAAACTTGGCCAGGATTCCCCCCCCCCCCAAGGTTTACAATGCTTACAACCCCCCCCCCCCCGTAAACCCCACAGAAGGATAAAGTTCTGTCTGTTCCAGAGATATCATAAGATTACTGCCACAGCAGAGTAGGAAATTATAGCACAATTTTTATCGCCCCAAATTGTTAATCTTTTAATCTGTGCTGCAATGGCAATCTCTTTCTCTTTGACATCTTAGAACCTGACAGAGTTCAATACGGCCCATAACAAGAGGATTTCCACATTGACAATAGAAGAAGGGAATTTGGATATCCAGAGACCAAAAAGAAAACGAAAGAACTCAAGAGTAACATTCAGCGATGACGATGAAATCATTAATCCAGGTGAGTAATGTGGGCCAGGAATAAGCAACCCAGTCCCCTTCTGATAGTTGGAATTACAACTCATCCCTTCTAGCTATCATGGTCAAGAGTTGCAGTTATAGTCCAAAACATCTGGAGGGTACCCCATCACCGATTCCTGTGGAGCCATAGATTGTTCCTAAAGAATGCTGCCTGCCTTGTTACTTGCATGCAAGCAAGTATCAATATATAGATACTTTCCTAAAGAAGATAATTAACGGTAATGCCTTTCCTTTTGGAAAGACTTGGATTAAATTCTTTCAGTGCTAAATATACTCCTGAGATTCCATTTATGATTTAATTGCTGTACTTCAATCTCTCTTACTCCTTCAGAGGACGTGGACCCTTCAGTTGGGCGTTTCAGAAACATGGTACAGACTGCAGTAGTTCCAGTGAAGGTATGTAACTAAATTGAAAAATATAGCTGACATGGCTCTTTAGTTTATTAAAATAATATGGGCATAGTCTAAACACTCTGATTCTTATTACTGCTAAATCAGAACAAATATACTGTCAGTATCAGAACTTGCATTCGGATCCTAATTACATTTTTCCCAGTGGACTATGTTGCCAATTAGATTATATTTAATTTTTGCCAAGGACAGAAACATGTAAAGAAATAAGATTAGGTTTTGATAGAACAAAAGAAGAATTGAATTCATCAACAATCATCTTTTGTTCCACAAAGTGAAAAATAACGAATATAATATAAAAGTCATCCAGGTGAAAAGCTTCTGAATTCCATTTTATATAAAAACCATTTTTCCTGGTTACTAGACTGCAGAAACACAGATGATTGCCCTTCCTTTTCTGCATAGCCAGGAAGAAGTTTTAATCAAGATTCATTTCCATAGTTCATAGCTTGCTTTGACATGCAAATTAAGAAGTATTTCTTTGGTAATGGTCAGAAATTCAACTTTACCCATGCAGCACTGAACACAGGGTTAGCTAACTTTAAAGAAGAAATAGATTCACGCAGAACCAAATTCTCAGCTGTGAATTAAAATAGTTCCCTATGAGGTTTTAGCTTCTAGGATACAACTCTGAGAGAATAAGCTTAGATCTGACTTGATAAAAATGGAAAGTGCAGGGAACTGAAATTCATGACCTAATTCTGTTTTTAACCCTGCTAACAATGAGAGGTTGATATTTTGAAGTGAAAAATGGTCAGGCCCAAAACCAAGAATAACATGTGTTAATTCTTCCTTATTGCTCACACCTATAGAAAAAAATATTGGCAGTCTGAAGACACTGCTATTTGCATCTACAGTGGGGGTGTCCAACCCAGGCAATATTTCAGATTTGTTGGGTTTCAAATGCCAGAATTCCTCAGCCAGCCATGGGAGTCCACAAGTCTTAAAGTTGCCAAGTTTGGACATCTCTGGTCTACAGTATACTCTGTGAACTCGGGGAGGGGGGCTGTCTTCGCCCTCTCATACATGATATCTGGGCTGAGTAGCCTCTTGCTGCTCTGGCATGCACCCCTCTTCCTTCTGGAGATCCACTTCCTCACAAAAGCTCAGATTCTGCTAAATGTCTTTGCATTTGGGACATATTTTAATTCCATGTGTTTTGTTTCTCGACAGAAGAAGCGGATGGACAATTCTGGCTCCCTGGCTGTGGATGAGGCTGCAACACGTCGCATGCAGAACTTTCCTTACAGTGGAGGACTGTATGGGGGCCTGCCTCCCACCCACAATGAGGCAGGCGCCCAGGCCCACACTATTCACGGCACAGCGCTCATTGGGGGGTTACCAATGCCCTATCCTAATCTTGCCCCGGATGTGGACTTGACTCCGGTTGCCCCCTCCACTGTTGCCATGAACCCAGCTCCCAACCCTGCTGTCTTTAATCCCGAAGTTGTGAATGAGCCCAAGAAAAAGAAATACGCAAAAGAAGCTTGGCCGGGCAAGAAGCCGACCCCTTCTCTCTTGATCTGAAGAGCCAATCTGAGTCTGTTCCGGGAGGCAGGAGCCAGAAGCCAGGCGGGGAAGGGAGAACTGTACAAGTGCAGCCACAACACTCAGACCTGGGGGTCATAGCCAGATTTTGGGGGGGGATGGCTTGTGACTCACACAACCAACCTTCAGAAGAGTTCAAAAGGTGTCTAAGAAATGAAATGCAAAAATATATCTCTCACTGCCTGTGGAACCACATTGCCTGGCAGGTTTTTTTTCATTTACCCAGACATTACAGTGGCCCAGTTACTTTGATTCTGGCATTATTTGTGCATTTAAGGGGCACTGTCCTTGTGTATATGTTGCAGCTGTAGAAATGGCAGGTGGTTTGCTGCTGATAAATGTCTCGGTTCTTTTTCTTTTCTTTTTGGGTCAGCTGATCTCAAAGGAAACCCCCAGCCCCAGCAGAATTTCTTGACACTTCCATAGTATTTTGACCAAGCACATCAGTAATCATTTTAATTTAAGTCAAATACCATGTGTTGCTTTTGTATCTCAGGATTATGAAGTGCTTTTAGTCTAGGTAGAATCCTTTGCATTTGCGAGGTAAACTACCACCATCATCTTGATGACTGCAAACCAAATGGTCATGGAATTAATTGCTTTTTGACATTCTTGATTGGAACTACTGAGAGAAGATTATGACCATTTCAGATTTAGTAAAAATTTTATGACCAGTCCTTAACACAAGAATTTCCCAATAGCCACATTAACTATGTTGATGGACCAGGGAGTAAAACATTCAGCAATTATCTTGTATGATTTTCAGGTAGCATATTAATTAAGATTAATGCTATTTCCCCAAGCAGTTCCTTAATGGGGTAACCCTGAAGTTGAGCCCAAGAACAGTCAGCCAGTTCTCACATCAAACTGCACATTTAAAAATCATTGCTTAAACTTGGCTCCATTATTCTGCAATTAGTTTCTTTTTAACTAAAAAAAAATTTAAAGATATTCATTCCTGTTCCAAATATTTGGAGCAAGACTTTGCCATTGATTTCAATGTATGAACTGTGTATCCCCAAATAGCTATTAAATTGGAGGTATATTGTCCCATATGATGTTCTAGAGTAGACTCTCAAGACTGCAAACTATTGATCATCACTGTTCTTGATTCTGGGTATTTAGGGGCACTTCACAATCCTTTGTAGCACAATAATGGGCAGGTGTCATATGTTCAAGCACTTGTTCCAGTAATTTCATCCATGACTGACTTTCCCCAATTAAAATTGGTGATGTTTATTAAAATGAGCCAAGATAGAGGATGGTTGTCATTTTGGAAGCTTTGCAGTTATCCAAAACTGCACCTCCCCACAAAAGTATTATATCGAATAACTTAACTATTAGGGCCAAAAAGTTCCTTGTAGTAGTTGTCTCTGCCCAACCTCAACAATTGCTCCCCCTGTGGTATATTGGATTATATCATATTGGAGTCTATAGTAGATGGATACTTCTGAACTGTCTTGTTTTCTGTTTCATTTTATATGGTAGGCCACTTAAAAATGCAATTTTAAAAAATTATGTTAGGTAACATAATTCTTGGAAGAAATTGCTACTGACTAATGAACTTTGTGTCCTGTACTCCAAATCCTCTCTCATTTCATTTGCAATTTTATCTCTCTGGATCATTAATTCTCCCAAGGCTGTGAAGTGATTCCTTAATTTGTGAGGGTACCTATTCAAGATGCGATGAATTTAAAACACTTGAACTTTTCCTTGCTTGATTTTAAAGTAAGATTTAAGAAAAAATAGTTGGTTCTTGCAAAATACATCTGGGAATTTACTATATGGTAGCATTGGCCCTGACCTCCTTGGGATAGTATAAACTTGTCTTTTCAGTTCTTTAAAGCCAAGCTTGGCTGAAATTGGGGCAGGGAAGGGAGGGATTAAGTGTGTGGGGCTCTGTACAGACATTTGTACATTTGTGTAATAGGCCTTTTCACACTGTTGAGCTTTTTATCTGTAACCTTTATTACACTGTAAATTAAATGATTGTTTTGCCAAATGGAGAGTTTTAACGTGTATTCCCAGATTTTACGGTAAAAATTGCCCTGTCTAATTTCCATTCCATCCTATTTAATATTTTTTTAACCTTGCGCTCTCTTTTAACGAGAATATTCAAAGTGGTATACAATGTTTTTAAAATCATAAAATGAATAGGAAAGTTTTGTGGGATGACAGTATATTGTGCTAATGCTTCCAGGAAGCTTTCAAGTGGAATGTAATGGTGATATTCCCATGCTGTTCTTTGTCACCAATCATTCAGTTACTATGTGATGAATAAGTAACTTTACAACCAATTCTTACGTTGACCGATGTATAGAACAAAGCTGAAGTAAGATCATAGGCAGAGTCATGGTTTCACTTAGTGACTACTTCACCTAGCGATTGTTACCAGTTGCAATTGTCACTAAATGAGGACTACCTTTATTATTCTGAGGATTGCTTAAAGCCATTGAGACAAGACTGGTAACTCCGTGGATTGTTCAAGCCCGCCTTTAAATTACATTGACAGAACTCACTATTCTGGATGGCAGTGAATTCGTTTAATCTATGTTATGTAAAAATGGTATTTTCTCCACGGTTAGCTTCAGGATTATAAAAGTACAGTACCCACATTTTAAGTAATATGATGAATTCATACTTCTCTCTCCTGTCCACTTATCTTTTTTCTCAACTAGAGTACTAATTCTGTTGTTCCTTGGGGGAAAAAAAGCTGTTACATTCCTTTAATAGTTTGCCAGTTTTTTTCATATAATACCATTATAGTTCATGTTTAAAGACATGAATTATATACAGTATTCTAAGTGTGGTTGTATTGAAAATTCATATTAAAGAAATGGGCCATAATATCGATGAATCGTTATGTCAGAATGTAAACGCTACATGGACTTCATAGCAGTATTTTTCCAGGAAGTCTAGAAAGGATTATTTTGGATTAAATCTCTTTTTGGATTATTCTTTTCCGGCCATACATCTGCATCTCTTCTCTTGGGATATACACCACTAGAATGTTCTATTCATGCAGGAGCCCCATCAGCCAGAATAAACCGAGAGAGAGACAAGGTCATATTTTATTTCCTCTTACTGGTAAAAGTGATGTCTTTTGGTAGTCCATGTCAAAGTGTTTTGGTAATATGAAATTGAAACAAATGTCATGTATGGAGAAGTACTTGAGTGCCAGATATGAAGAAGTTACATCTTGCTTCAAAATGAAAATGATAGTTCATAAAGGGCAGGAAACATTCTACTTTTTACAAGTGAGATACCAATTTTAGTTGATAAGGCTGCTGGTAAAGGTAATTCAATACCATAGGAATTTTTTGGGGGGGGGGATCTTCCCTTCTAAAGGTAAAGGGACAAGCTCAAACCAGAAGAGAGGTAGAATGCAAAAGTATCATAAGAGAAATTATTTAAAATCTGGGCCAACCCAAGATACTTCACACAGCTGCAAAGGCTCTTGATCCAAACAACTTGAGGTGCATATATCAGTAATTGCCAGGTCTGAAACCAAAAATAGCACATGGGCACATTCCCAACTAAGTTTTTATTGTTTTCACACCTATAGACAGAATCTTGCCAGACTAAGCAGTCTTGCCTGCATCTACCATATATTCTATGAACTATTAGGGAGGGGCTGTCTTCAGCCTCTTTCTCTCACACCTCACATCCAAACTGTTGCCTCTTTCTACTCTGGACTGCAACCCCTCCGTTCTCTGAATCCATCTCCTTGCTACATTCCATCACAATAAAGGTTTAAATGTTGAGTTAGAACAGGAGGATCCATTGTCATTCATGGAAACTCAGAGTGACTTGGGACGAATCTCGTTCAGTTCAATTTTCCTCACAGGGTGGTTGTTGAGGACGGGGGAGATGTGAGAGAGGTAAATATGTTGTTTGAACTAATGGAGGTGAGGTAGGTTTTAAATTTAAGAAACAAATAGTGATCTGGAAAACCATTGAATTTGATTATTTTTTTTAAAAAAAACTATCATCCTTCCCATTTATGAGAATTAGGAAAACTTATGCCTTTCTAAATGGCATGTTGTTTTACGTCTAACCATACAAAAACTTATCATCCTGCCCAGGAGTTAAAAATATGGCATTTTAGTCTTTCAATTCTAACCAAGTTTTTACATTATTCTTTTAACATACTTTGAGACGAATTACACAAGGATATTCAGAACAGCAAGATTTTATTATATTTTTTACATGTATTAAATGTCAACATTGTCATCTTAACTTTCACAAATGTTTACATTCTCAGCCAGAATTTGAGTATGTAAACTACATTAATGTCTCTGTACATGCTTGTTATCTATAATTACTGTATGAATAATCCAATTAGATTCCAGGATATGTGTTAATTCTACTCCTGAATTTAAAATAAAATTGTTAAACTAAGAATAAATCTTAACCTACTGTTTGCAGTGAAAGAATCCATCCCCAAATTAAATTACATAATTATGTATGTAAGTAGGATTTCTGAGTTAGGCAAAATTCAATACTGTACAACGCTGCATAATGTGATTATACAGAGTTATAGGGGCTTCAAGTGTACAAAATTGCATAGTATAATATTTAGCTAGAAAAAAACAGAACCTGGAACAAAGTTAAAACATTTTGACATTCCAAAATTTTTATGAAATGCAAAGCATCCTAGAGATTGAATATCTACTACTACTATATTAGTAAAAAAATACTTTTTTAAAGAATGATTCCATTTACAGAAAATGGCACAAAAGCTAAGAGTCTTAAACCATGGCAACCCCTTCCCCACAAAACAGGTGGACGGAGGCATCTGTTCTAGACATGTCCCATTCAGTCTTATGTGTCACCATCAAGAGTACTTTGAGACTTAAATCAGGCAAAACAGTCTTGGATCTGTTAAAACTTTGGACCCAAATTGTTATAAATCAATCAGACCTTAGTCAGCATCTGTAGACTTGAAATGTTCATCATCAATAGTGGAGTATATATGTCCCTCGCTGCTAAGAAACTCAACAGCTTTCCTGAATGGAAGGAAGGGAAAAAATAATTTCTTCAGTAAAATTTGAAATTTAAACTTTCATACCCCATAGGCAGGGTATGAATGAAAGTTATTTTTAAATTATAGATAGCATTTTAATTATGGCTTTTTTTAAAAAAATTGTTTTACTTGTTATACGTTTCTATACATGCTGTGAGCCGTCCAGAGTCCCTCGGGAGTTGGGCGGCATAGAAATTTTAATAAATAAATAAATAAATAAATAAATAAATAAATAAATAAATAAATAAATAAATAAATAAATAAATAAATAAATAAATAAATAGTAGCTAAAGAGCAGCATAGAACAATATATATTTTATATACAAGGAAAAAAATAACATGAAGAGGGTGAAACATACAAAACCAATCAGAGTATAATTAAAATTGCCACAGTTGGTGCTACCAACCAAAGTAAAGTCAAAGCTATAACAATATATAGCATGCAAACTAATCCTAAATAGTGATAAAATGGATAAAATCAAGATAAAAGTAGAATCGTTATAAGACACATTCCTTGTGCGTCTAATCACACTTGACCAATAAAGAATTCTATTCTACTGTATTCTGTTCTGTTCTATTCTATATAAAATTACTAGGCAATACATAAAACAAGAAAATATCAGTTCATTAAGAAGCAAATCTAAAAACTCTTGACAAAAAAGCATGCATGTAAAAAGTGATTAACTATCCCAAAAAAGTTATTACAAAGAAACTTAGGAAAGAAGAGGGAAGTCTGAGGGGAAAAACAGTTATTGGTACCGTGTTTCCCCAAAAACAAGACCCTGTCTTATATTTTTTTGAACCCTGAAATAAGCACTTGGCCTTATTGCCATGCACTGAAAAGCCAGATTGGGCTTATTATCAGGGGATGTCTTATTTTGGGGGAAACGGGGCAACATTTTGGAGGAACGTCTTGATCTTACATATCCCCCCACCAAATTTAGCTCCTGTCAGACAATAAGAAAAACATGCAGAAATGCCTTGGGTGACCTGGCATTTTCTTTCGTGTACAGTATTAACAAAACATAATTACCAAAAGAGAGAGCATATGCTGCACAGTTCTTTGAAAGAACCAAACATAAAATGGAAAAGGGTGAGGAATGTAAAAAATGCTTAATGTGCATTATCCTGGCTATATAGCAATACAATTCTGAAAAACCCTCGGTAGGAAAAATAAACCTAATCCTAATTTTGTTTTGGATACTCTACCACAGGTGTAGATTTCAGGTTTGAAAGGACTCAATATGACTTCCTTTTGGTATAGGAATACCAAGAGCCCAGTGTCAAAAACCTAACTTCCCAGTCTGTTACGTACTTGAGCGTTGGTAGATTAATATTATGCAACTGAGTTTTCAGATCATGAAGACTTATCCCTTCGGTTGTCATGCAGCTTTTAATCAAATTCAGAACCTTCAAAAAGCAAGAGTTCACAGTTATTCAAAGGCAAATGCAGAAAAGACCTAATTTAAGTTTAACAACAAAAAAAAAAAACTCTATTAAGAGTTATACAACAGCAAAGTAATACATCAATACTCAAGTTTCTGTTTTCAACCTACAGCAGAAACATGCAGTGATATAAAAATGAACAGTCACAGCAGTCTTTCTTCAGATGTACAGTTTTAGTTTTATAATGAAAGTATATGCACCAGCAGGCCATTTTTATTTAATGCCTTTCACTTCAGGATTTTATTCTTATGTTTTAAAAAGTGTTGGGAAAGTTAGTTGTGCTTAATCGTGACCTAGATGCAATGAAGTTACATTGAGAAATCCCAGGAATAGAGAGGTTTGTGTGCAAAAGTGAATCTAGTTAGAAGCAGATAACAGTATCTGTTAGCTCCTGTAAGTGCATATGGAGAGATGTTTAGGAAGCTTCATAGAATAAATCTGCTGCCGAACCCAGAATTGATCTGGTAACTGGAGAAAGCTAACCACCAGATTGCAAGAACACAATTGAGCGGTCAGATGGTCAGACCTGAAGTCATTGGTAGCTCACTGTCACGTAGTGAATATTGTCAGTTGTATGTCTATGCAGGGTGATGCACCCCTATTCTAATATTATGGTACATTCCAATACAGGCAGAACACGTGATATGATGTTCTTTGCGCATGTGTGCATTCCTAAACCACCATTAATTTTCTTCTGCCTTAGCTGTTGACCTGAATGGTCGTGTTTCTTAGCAAAGATGTAATTATTCAGGATTTATTGGTTTTGTACTGAAATAAATATTTTCTATTAGACTTTAATCTCGGTTTTGTTTCTAACTGTCTGAATTCCAAGAAAAGATCTAAATCGCCTCTATGAGATATTATTCTCACCCCAACACTCACATTGCAATGAACAAGGACATACACTCAATTTTGTACCTACTAAGGTGGTTGGCCATGCAGGTACAAAGATAACCAGGGAAATGATTGAAGCCTGGGAAATGAGCCCCTTGTCCATTAACAGGAGTGCTGATTTACCACCAACTTATCAGGTACTTAGGAGCTGAGAGCTTGGCAGCACAAGGAAACCACAGCCCATCACCAGCCATCAATGTACCAATCAACCAATAGGAAGACACCACATAAATGCGACTCACAGAATAGCCCAAAGCACATATTCCGGAAAAGAGACATTTCCTGAAGATGGGCTCCAGCATGAGTCCGAAAACGCAGAAGACCGACCCAAATTGGATCTTGCAACATTATCCTGGGACACATATATTTGCCTTCATTAGTGACCTGGTAACTATACATACCTGACTTTGGTGTGGTGTAAGACCATGCATTGTTAAAGTATCATTTCCTCCGGCATTTGACATACTGCTTGTCTCAAATACACCAAAGGGCTGAGGCATTTTTGAAGATTGGGGCTAAAAGTCAAGGGGAAAAAAACAATGGCCAATTAGGGTAATTATGTATATTTCTGTATGTGTAAAATAGAAATTGGACTCTAGCCACCTGTAACAATGCCATTTGTTAAAGCTCTCTACAATTTTCAACCAGTTTGCTCCCTTCCACAACCTGGAACCATCTCAATATATTAAGATTGCTTCTTTTAGGATGGCAAACCAGTTTGCCTAAGCATATGTGACTAGGCCAGGAAAGGCTGAATTAGTGTGTTTTGCTTGCCCACATACCATGTTGCTTTTTCTGAGGATCATGTGTGCATTGACAACTTCAAGCAGATGTGAAGTAAATTCGTTCATATCTTCCAGGGGCATAATCTTGAATGCAACCAGGCTCTTCTTGTTCTGGAATTTTAAAGGAACATTAAACATGTTTTGGCCAATGACCCTCAAGATATATACTTTTCAAAATAAATTCCAAATATTCACATTACAGGGAAAAACAAGCCTTTTCATGTAAACATATCAGCAAATTCAATGTTTTTTTAAAACAGTGCTAAGAATATTTTTTAATAGTGTACATAATCTTATTAAATATTTACTCCTTTTAGATTCTTCGAAAAATTTAGATTTCTCTTTTAAGTTTCTGTTCTTTAAGGATTCCACGTAATAAAGTATTGCAAGATACTTTATTATATAAATCTTTGTCATCTTCAGTAATATTTCTAATGAATTTCACATGCTGTATCTACCTTTAAAAATTCTGTTCTGTTCTCTACAGGAAAAGTAATGTTAGTTTTTCTAACAGCCAATGCTGCTCATTCTAACAATTTTGACTAACTTACCTGGGAACAAAATGTGGCTTTTTGTCCAATAATTTCCTAGTTCTCCAACAGGATTGTTTTACTGGGTTTTTAGTTTTAGGATAAGAGACCCGATTATTGAGTTTAGTAACATTATAATCTAAGAAAGTAAAAGCATTTTACTTTCCACAATGCAAAACAATACATTCTTGCCTAATACTTACCTTAAAATGCTAACTGGATTTTTCAGACGTGACCAATGTCTTTTCTACTTCTAAAAACAGTCTGTTATTTTTACTCACACTTACTGAAGTAAGTGTATTGTTTTCCACAATGCAAAACAAAACATTCTTGCCTAATACTTACCTTAAAATGCTAACTGGATTTTTCAGACGTGGCCAATGTCTTTTCTACTTCTAAAAACAGTTCTGTTACTTTTACTCACACTTACTGAAGTTCTTCTCTATTCTCATGCTTAGGAACTTACCATCATGAGTCCAATTCACTACTGCTTGTAATTATTTTTTAAATATATTATACTTTTCTATAGCTATATTGTGCTTTGGCTCATACCACGCCTTAGTTTACATTAACTAAAGCTGGCTGAATATTTTAAACCAAACTGGTTTCCTTCTGAGGCAAACAATAGCAATATGACAAGAGAAAAAAAACTTAGTTCTTAACGAAGTACCTGTAGTAAATAATTCTGCTTAAGATGTAGCTAATTTATCTGACTGGGGAATAAAGGAAACTAACGTACCCATTGGACTGTAAATCACAGAAAAATGTCTAAATGAAACAGATTCTCAATAGTCAAGGAACATACACGTCACACCCACAAACCTACTTGCCATTTTCTCATCTAACAGAGCCACAGATAAAACAAGAAGACAGCACTTAAATGTCTTTTATTGAGGGAGCACAAAATTAATTCAGTGCTTTTGCTAAAACAGAATTATCCAGCACTATGTGGCAGTTATCATTTTCAAATATTTCTGTTGCACAGCTCTTACCTGGAAAGACCGCAGATGGCCAGCTACTTTCACATAGGTTCCTGGTGGAACAACCACATTTTCACTGCCCTCCTCCTTGAATAAAAAGAAGAGACAATGATTTCTTGGCATTTGCCAGCAATGTTTCACAAGGTAATGCAAATCAACCTAGAATGGCAGGATTCCATTAACTTACTTTATCCCAGTGGAGAACCAAAGCTAAGGTAGAGCAATTTGCAAACTTTGTAACAAATGTATTACATTTAGAATCCACGGTCCTTCTAAATAACTCAAGGCAGCATTTATGGCCCTCTCTTTTATTTTCGTATTAGTTCTAAAATGAGTATGGATTTGAACATGGACCGCCTCATGTCTATAAGCTGCCACATCCTACTACCTCTTTTCATGTATATCGAAGCCTATGTGATACTTACATCCGTGTCGACCCACTGTCTCACATCCATCGGGGCTGCAGTCATGTCATCCACTTTGTAGAGAATATTCGTTGGAGCTTTTTCAGCATGCCTGATTATGCCCACAATAATAACCTGCATGAGGAAATAGATGCAAATCTCAATAAAAAGATTATAAAGTGGCATCTCCTATTAATCCTTGTGTTAATTACGGTAACCCCGCAAATGTATACATCATGAATGGATCGTGTTTTGGTACCATCAGATGAAAATGCGTCATACCAGAGAGGAAACATTTAAATAAAACTTTTGTATAACAGTCTTGGCAGAACTAAAAACTGGAACTGTGTTCGGAAGCTTCAAATGATACCAAATGTGGCTGCGTGGATAGTAAATGGTGCCAGTTGTTCGGCATATGTAATGCCACTGTTTTGTGAGCTGTGTCAGCTGCTGTTGTGCTTCTGATGCAATTCAAGGTGCCGCTTGTCACCTTTAAAGCCTTTCATGTCTTGGGAACAGGTTATCTAAGGAACATCTTTCCAATTGTTTCTATTCATCAAATGTGGGTCTGACAGGATGGGCAAGTTCCAGATCCCACTGGCAAAAAAATGCTGATTGGCGACAGCCAGGAAGTATGCCTTTTCTGCCACAGCACTCATCCTATACAACATTCTTCTTTTGGAGATTAGACCCTGCTGGCCTTTCATAAGGCCCTAAAGACCTGATTCTCTGCCCAGGCCTGGGGCTCCAAGTGTATGAAGGGTCCTGACTCCCGGCTCTACTGGGATATCTTCTCAGCTGCTATGTATTTTAATTTTTGTATTCATGAATGGAATTTTTTTTAATACTGTTTGCCACCCAGAGTCATTTTTGTAATGGGCAGTCATACAAACTGAATAAATATAATAAATCAATAATAAAATGTATACGTAGTAAAGTCAATTTTGAAAATTACCTGTGAAAGTTCAACTTCACGGACCCTGAAAACATCATCCACTTGTTCAGCTGAAAATAGTTGTGATACTGTACAGGGAACGATATTCTGAGCTCTTGACCTCTGCAAAGATGAAATTTTTACACTATAATCCTTTTACTGTCACTTTTTCAGAAAATAGACTGGATATAAAGAAGTACATACTGATTTCTTTTCGCTTTGGGTTGCAGAAGGCGATGTAAATCCTCCAGGCGACTGTGTATAGCTAATATTGCCATAATTGCTGTCATAACCTCCTGGAAAGATAATAGAAAAAACATGGGGAAAAAATTTTTTTCTTTGCATTTTTCAGTCTCTGAATTTTTCCAAAGCAGCTCAAATACACTCTAGGTTACTTTTTTCTTCATTCGATATTAAAATAAAACCAAAACTAAAAATATGATGAGACTCATGAGCGTGTCTGCAAGGGGGGGCAGAAAATGAGGCATCTTTGAGTACTTCTGCTAGATAGGACCCAATTACTGAATCTTATTATTTACACAATGATATAACAATGCCCGAATGCTATATTTTATTTTATGCATCTTTTTTATTCATTTTACTGTAAGCTACCTAGGATCACATAGGTGAAATGGGCGGCAATATACCACGAATAAATAGCAAAGTTTTTAATGTAATCATGGCGACAAACGAAAGAAGAAAAAAGTTAAGAGTACAGCTCCCATGAGGCACAGCCGTGCAGGCTGTGGGTGATGGGAGTTGCCCTCCCCCATTGCCCCCCCAAAAGGGGGAAGGCCTTAGGAACTCCCGCATACAAGAACACGCCATCCGCCCTCACCGTGACCAGACCACATGCTGCAGAAATAGGAGGACCCACGCGTGGAAAACTTCCCCCTCAGCTCCGGCTTCCGCTCCCCAAGAACAGTTCGCTTTCGCCCTCGCGCGTTTTTTCCGACACGCGCGCAAACACGGGCGCTCGGGATAGGCCACTTGTTGTCATTCCCCCGCCTTTTCCCACCTCCTCCCTTTCTCCCAACCAATCGATGGATGGGAAAACCGAAAGGGGCGGGCCCCTTGAGGAGCGGGCCTGGAGGGGAAAGCCGGCAGAAAGAGAGAAAGAGAGAGAGAGATAAGCTATAGTGGCGCATGCAAAAATACTGTAGTTCCGGAACTACAACTCCCAGAATTCTCAGGAGGCACCCAGAAGAATTGATACTCTGAGAATTTTATTTCTGGGGAAATTAGGGAGTTTATTAAGGGAACGATTTTAGCTTTCGCTAACAGATCTCTTTATAGATGGGTAGTTTCTTCAGCTCTTTGTATCCCCCCAATCAGGCCGGATGGGCTATTTCCATTAAATTGGAAAGAAGCTGAAGTTCATGTAAGACTGTATTATTGGCATTCAGATTTTATTTGGGAAAATTTGTTTATTAGTGGGAAACATACCCTTCTGTTATGGCTACCAATTTCCCTGGCGTTTGGCCATACCATTTTTGAAAAGCGAAAGTATCTGCAGAACTGAAGCACTTTAGTTTTATTAAGGAACCTTCATTAATTGAAGGGTTATCACTTTTTAGATTTAGATAAGCTGTTAAAACTCCTCAATCTTTTGTTTATTTACATGAGAATATGAAGGTCTGTTGTAAGTCTCTCTGGCTGAAACCCGTGATTAATGAAACTTGCTTTTTAAATAGAACATTGGGGAATGCCTCAACTTAAATGTCTATAAAGAAAGAGGAGCTGCCATCCACCTACACCAATTTGTAGAAAGTTCTCCTGGTCCTTCCCAACTTTCTAGAGACTTTTCTTTTTATCTCAGTGTTGCAAAGGTTTGAAAAGGTATCAGCACAAAACACCTATTTTTAGCACCTGCTTTTTTAAATATACCCCATGGGTATTCTTCCAGATGTGAGGATTAGAACTGCATTTTTCCCTGCGAGCAAAGCCTCTGAATCATTCCTGCACTGATCTCTTTGTTGAAAGAAAGATACAGATGTGCCAGGATAAGTGAACAGCTGCAACCTCGGAAAAGCCAGAACAAGATGCAACCAAGTTTTACATTTCAGAAAGTGAGATTTTGGATAAACAAGTAAACAGTTGAACAAGATTTAGAAATCGCCTCCCAATCTGATTTCCTCCAGATGTGATAGACTGCGGGCCATCTGTGAACTCTTGAATTGATCTGTTCATTGCCCAATTCAATTTTGAAGGGACTATATAAATAAATAAACAAAATTTCATGGAATTAATTTGAGAAGCAGCATATATAGCTTCCGTACCAAACCTACATAACTATTGTAAGGAAAATAGGAGGAGGAAGGAATATTAGGTATGTTCAGTGCCGTGTTATTTACAAATATAGTAAAGGTGAGAAATAAATCTATATATATAAAAGTGTGTGTGTGTGTGTTCCAGCATAACGTTCGAACGGCTGGACCATTAAGGAGAGCAAGTGCGGCGTCCTAGCGCAACAATTGTTTGTGATGTCACTTCATTCGCAGCTTCCTCTGGAAAGCCAGCCGTGACGTTCACCCTCCAGTGGACCAATGGGGAAAGAGGAGCGCATGGGAGGGGGAAGGGAGAGGGCAGGGATGGGAGTAGGGGGAAGAAAGGCCTCTCTCAATGGCTCCCTGTCATACAAAGGCTTCGACGTCTCTGCTTCTTTTCCCCCAATACAGGATTGGGATAAATACCCGGGCAACGCCGGGTTATCAGCTAGTAAATAAATAAATAAATAACAAGCAAAGTCAATATTTATTATTCGTATTTGTAGCACCTCTATTTTAAAATGGCTTGGGGTGGAAAAACAGAATTGTAACACTCTATAAATCTTGTGTTGATTCAGCAACTAAGAGAGAGTTTTTCTTCCAAACAAGTTAGATCACTCTGGACTGCTTGGTGCAGTTTTTGGCAGAGAACCTGAACATTTACCACCAAAGCTTCTCTGCCAGAAAACAAACTTGTTCCATCCTGCTACGTCAGCAAAGAGCTTGTCAAACGACAAAGTCCTTGGTAACAGATTGAAGGCACGCAGATACTGCAATATAAAGCTTGGGCTTGACCCTCCTCCCCAACAATCTCAGCTACATATTTCCTTCAGTGAACACAGTGTTGAAATGTTTTACAGGGATTCTGCTAAGCTAGAAGAGATGCCAAGTTCTGATGCCAAGTCAGTTCCTCCAGTAAGCCGTGAGTCAAAGATATAGGGGAGGAGGAGGGTAAAAAGGCTGACGGATTGCCACAGCTGCACCTACAGAAGACAAAGCAGATCTTCGGTGCTCGTTAGCCACGAAACCAACATGGACTTTTGGAAGATTCTATTGCTGCTGATGCATTGCAGAAATGTAATTGGCACTTCAGGTATTTTCCAGGTTTTTTTTATTTGGAAAGTTGTCTGTTTAAAAGAATGGCATTCAATGATAAGTTTCATGAGGCAACACTTAAATCTCTAGAACAGGATATGGGCACCACCCTAGGAGCTTCTTCAAGAGTTGCCACTAAATGGTTGTTTTAATATGACAGAAGAGGAACATTACACAGAAGTAATCATATTCACTGTTTAATCGATTTGCTTTTAGCTATATTCTTTCTTCTGGCAGATCAGATGCAGAGAAACCGGCTAAGTTCTGTGTTGGCAACTGCCATTCAGTTGGGAAAACTCAGCCTTTTAAAGATTTATTTGCAAACATTCATATTTTCTATTCGTTTTATGTTTTATATTTGGTATGCAGAGACTCCATTTGAACATGTGTCTTCATTTTAAGGGGCTGATCTGTGTTTATAATTAACTCAGTCCATTGGACTCACTTGAACCACACATAAATCAAGTCAAGTTTAGGGTTGTCGTTGCCCCACCCATTTCTTGACTGTGGTGCTACTTAATTTTTGGAGGGCGGCTCAGGCACACCACTCAAAATCCAAGAGACAAAAAGTTGCTTCTCTTTGGTTTAAGACCAAAAAAATGAATAGTTTTGCAGAGTGGGCTTGGCAAATGTGGGGAAAGCTTGCAATTGCACAGGAACAATCCTAGACATTTTGCTGTCTGAAATAAGGAACGTTGTTGGTTCTGGTGAATACAAAAACCGAAACAAATATTGAGCAATTTTATTGTGAATTTTCTGTCTGCTGATGCAGGTTCCTTCTGGCATATCTCAGACCTTCATCTTGACCCAGAGTACCGAAAGTCCACAGATCCCTTGAAGGTGTGTCCATCGGCTGGCACTCAGCCAGTGATCAATGCAGGAACCTGGGGTGATTACTTGTGTGATGCTCCCTGGATTCTTATCAATTCTTCTATTTATGCCATGAAGAAGATTCTTCCTGATCCAGACTTCATTCTTTGGACTGGGTAAAAAAAAAGCATGAGTCCTATGCCTGGTAGTAAACAACAGAACAAACTTTTATTTAACCACTTAGCTGGTTAACCATTCAAGAATAACCATTCATTCTCTTACTCAACTATCACAACGATTCAGGATTCCCATGCAAATATGTGAATATGTTAGTTCAAGAGAGATAGCTTGTTTGTTTGTTTGTTTGTTTGCTTGCATGCTTGCTTGCTTGCTTATTTATTTATTAAATCTGTATGCTACTCATAGTTGCAGGTTACCTGTGATGGAAATAAAAAGCTTTAATGAGGTTGAGAATAAAAAAGAGATAATGGACGGGACTATCTACATTTCTGTCTTTGTAGATTTCAATCCCTTTTATCTCCCTGCTTCTTAGCCTAATCACCTGTTAGGCTAATTTCTATCAGAGTTAAGACTTGGTTTGTACACTTATTTTATTCTTTCTTATATGTAGCTTATCTAGGTTTATGCTTGGTAGTATCTGTGGGCTTCACTGGAATGTGTTTTTGCTGTTTTCTAGAGATGATACTCCTCATGTGCCAGATGAAAAGTTGGGAGATAAAATCGTGTTGGAAATAATAGAAAAGCTAACTAAGCTGATCAGAGATGTCTTTCCAGGTACAAAGTCGGATGGGCTTCAAAAATTTTAGCAAGGGGTTCTCTGCCTAGTTGCTGGGTGGGCGTGGCCATGGTGGGCGTGGCCTAGTCGGCCTCCTGCACTACAGTGGGAGAGTGGCGTTTTTGTCCTCCCCGGGCTCCGGAGGCTTTCCTTGAGCCTCGGGAGGGCAAAAACGGCCTCCTCAGGCCCTCTGGAGGCACAAAACAGGCCCATTTCTGGCCTTCCCGAACTTCTGGTAGGCCCGTTTTTTGCCCTCCCCAAGCCTCCGTGCGCGCCCTGCACTTACCTGCATCCAAAACAGGCCATGTGGGGACTCCTGGGAGGGGCAGGGTGGGCGGGGCCAGCCAGGAGTGGGAATTGGGGGTTTTCCGAACTGCCCAGAATCTTAGCTAGAGGTTCTCCTGAACCTCTGTGAACCCCCAGCAGCCCACCCAGGGGTGAAATGCTACTGGTTCGGTCCTGTTCGGGCGTACTGGTAGCAGCGGCCGCCGGTGGTTCGGAGAACTGGTAGCGGCGACAGCGCAAGGCTCCGCCCACCTGCCCGCTTCTGAACTGGTAGGGAAGGTAAGTAGATTTCACCGCTGAGCCCACCCCTGTAAATGCTAGAATAAGTGGGCAATAACAAGCTAAGGCCTGTAAAAGGCCATAACCAGATGTAGCATTTTACATTTTGTATAAAAACTTAACATGATACATTTAATATAACACCTATGTATTAGAGAAAACACAGAGAAAGGGGTACACTTGTGATGGTTTTGTAAAGTTGTTCAATTGTTCTGGTGCAAATTTTTTTATTAAATCACCATTATTATGGTTAGTTGCACAGTCAGCCAGATGTTTAGACTAGGTTATTATTATTAAAATGCGATGATGTTTAGAGCATTAAAAATATTAATTTTTGTTTTGCTGGCCACAGCAAGTCACACAGCCGCAAGATCTTGGAAAACAGGGAAGCATTTGAATATTTCCACATGGTTGCAAATATGTTGGATATCACTTTATTGGAAAAATTGGTTGAAAAAATATTTCATTAATGAAGTTGATGATTTTTCTCCTATTTGGCTCAAATATATTATGTGCAACAGAAACATAATGATTGGTTACTAGCCAATTCTATATTCCTGGTTAATTAAATTAAATCATATGTATTTTACTTTCATATGGTCTTCATTGTCCTGAAAATAAGATTATTAAAAGGTTCCAAAAGTTAGATGTAAAGTGCACTTTTGGAAAGAAAAAACTCGTAGTCTAACTTAGTACTAAGCAGTGGGAGCAGAATAACCTTCCCATTCTGCTTTATTCGAAATGTTTTGAGACTGCAAATTTCAACATTCCCAGCCATCACAGAGGTTTCAGATTGTGGAAGACAATAACAGAATGTTCGTCTTTGAAGGTTACTGAGAATATGTTGCCTAAGCAGCAGCAAGTATAGACAAGATTGTATATATTCTGCTCTCAGGTTTCTCCAAGAAATATGTTCCTATTTCAGGATAATGGGAAGAATTTACATATGCCAGTATATTTCCTTAGGCGGGAAATGTAGCCCATTCTCCATAGTATGACTTGGTGCAGACAGCATATGAAATCCTAGCTAAGGGTTCATATGGTATGGTTGTTGTTGTTTTTTCAGATATAGCAATGTTTTTCAACCTTAACCATTTTTAAGATGTGTGGGCTTCAACTCCCAGAATTCTCCAGCCAGCATGCTGGTTAAAGAATTCTGGGAGTTGAAGTCCACACACCTTAAAGTGGGCAAGGTTGAGATTCACTTGAGATATAGAATAGGTTCACTAGGTTTCAGAATCCTTTTTGCTTTGGCTTTCCATATGCTCCGCTCCATAAGTACATAAATTTACCATCTGATGAAATTAAATTTAAATTTACCATCTGATGGTCAATTTCAATCCATGACTTGATCGCCTTGTTTGGTGATTCTCCTGTCTGGGTCCACATTTTGTAAATTAATGTAGGTTCAGATAAAAGTTACACTGATTGTAATTACTCTGCGCCGAGGTATACCATCTCCCCTGCCCCTTTTCAGATTTTGATGGAAAGAAGAATTTTGAGTCCACGCATCGTAGGAAAACATAATGTGATCTCGTTGTGAACGCCACCATTCAGATAAATATTTATGCTTGTGGCTTAGCATCAGATCAATCTAGGATGGCTAAGACAAAACATGTGTGACTTGCTTCTTCCTACTGTGGGACAACTTTCTTTCTTTCTTATACCATTCTCTACCAAGCTATATTCTTTCCTGCTTCCTTCAGATACTCAGGTCTATCCAGCAATGGGCAACCATGACTTCCACCCCAAAAATCAGCTTCCAGCTGAGGAGAACAAGATCTACAATGTAACAGCAGACCTATGGCGCCCTTGGCTTCATGAGGCCTCCATACAGACGTTCAGAAGAGGTATGTGATGGCAGATTGTAGTTGACACCACCACCACCCCAAATGTTTCCTCTGACTCTGCATAAGGGGCTGTAAGGAAATGAACTGGAGTTAGTAGCCCATTCAAACGATCCAGTTAATCAAATTCCATGATTCTGTAATTCTGTAAGGGTCTCCTGCTTGAGCAGGGGGCTGGACTAGAAGACCTCCAAGGTCCCTTCCAGCTCTGTTCCAATTAATTTAGCCAAATTAACTGCTTCCTACCAGACGCTCTCTGACCTATTGGCTCTTTTGCAGGTGCTTTCTACAGTCAATTGCTGCCTGGTGCTGGACCAAGGAGGCGAATAATTGTCCTCAACACCAATCTCTACTATGAAAATAATAATCGGTCCATGAGTCTGAAGGATCCAGGAGGCCAGTTCCGGTGGCTGCAAACTCTGTTGACCGAGGCATCAGAAACAGGAGAAAAGGTTTCTTTCAGCTGCCTTGTTTTCTTGTTTTAACCAATTCTTCCAAACCTTTTGGGGACAGATAATTATAATCAGGAGAATGTCTCAATTCAATGCAAAAATGCATTCAGCACCATGAAGCAATTGTCAAAGGTATACCTCTGGAATGTCCGCACATTTATGTCATGATTTCAAGAGGGAATTAAAGAATACATGCGTAATTAAGTCACAATCCATGGTTTAAGCCATAATTTAATTTAATTTAATTTAATAATTTAATTTAATTTAATTTAATTTAATTTAATTTAATTTAATTTAATTTAATTTAATTTAATTTAATTTAATTTAATTATTTAATTTAATTTAATTTAATTTAATTTAATTTAATTTAATTTAATTTAATTTAATTTAATTTAATTTAATTTAATTTAATTTAATTTAATTTAATTTAATTTAATTTAATTTAATGGATTTCTATGCCGCCCAACTCCCTGGGGACTCTGGGCGGCTCACAACATGTTAGATTCCATTACAAATATAAAATACAATTATTAAAATATATAACAAATATAAAATACAATAATTAAAAAAAATACAAAAGTTAAAAAGAGTATCTCATATTACAATCATGGGGGGAGACCCATATTTAATCTAGTTGGTCTCACTTTCACCCCGCCTGCCAGAAGAGCCAAGTTTTTATTGCTTTCCGGAAGGCCAGTAGGGTGGGGATGGTCCTGATCTCCGGGGGAAGCTGGTTCCACAATTAGTTAGGCATACTAAGGCATAAGCATGGCTTGATTTCTAATAATAAAAAAGGATAAACGTTTTATAACTATATTTTAATATATAAAATTAAACCACTTTACAACTTAATGTGGTATGAATGAATCTACCCAAAGAGAGTAGGAATCATAGATTGTAAGATCCACAAAGGGCCTTGGAAACCATTAAGTCCAACTTCCTTGTGCAGTTTATATCAGAGGTGGGTTTGGACTGGTTCAGCGGAACCGGTAGCAAACCGCTGGTGACATCACAATGTCACGGAACCGGATTGGTTGGTGCCTGTCCGTGGGCACCGCCATCTCTTTTTTTTTATTTTTTCAGATTTTTTTAATTCCCCCCCCCGAATTTCCCCCGGGTTTTTTTTCTTCTGCGCATGCGCAGAAGCCGAGTTTCCGGCACTGCGCATGTGTTGTCATCTTGTTTTCTGCTTTATTTTTTTATTTTTGAGGGTTTTTTTGCACTGCGCATGCGCGCACATGCAAAGTGCACGCACGCCCACGAGGTGCAACCACGCGGCGCGGGAGGAAGTGAACCGGCAGCGAGGTAAGTTAGAACCCACCCCTGGTTTAGACCCACAAAGGGCCTTGGAAACCATTAAGTCCAACTTCCTTGTGCAGTTTAGAAGTGTTTGTACCAAACCTATTCAGATTGAACCCAACAAGCAATAGATTATTATTTTTTAATTTCTATAACAGGAGTTTCAGGTCTATATAGGCTGAGAGAACATATATTGAGAGAGGTTATTGGGGAAAGCGGAAATTTGGAGTCAGCTCTGGGTCCCACCTCTCCCCAAAGCATTGATGAGGCTTGCTGATCATGGGAGCGCATCAGGTTGGGGAAGGCTAGGCAACAGTATCTCATAGTCTTTAGTATGTCATTTTTCCCCCTGACTATCTCTTGTCTGATCTATCCCAGGTCTATATTATTGGGCATGTTCCTCCTGGCGTCTTTGAAAAGAAACGAGGCAAACCCTGGTTCCGAAAACAGTTCAACCAAAAATATACAGAAATCATTCGGAAACATCATGCTGTAATTGCAGCACAATTTTTTGGGCATCACCATACGGATAGTTTTAGAATGTTCTATGATAACAAAGGTACGTCCCCTGGAATTCTCTGGATGTCTTCCAGTCTGTAGAGCAACAGGGTTGTGGGGCAAAAGTACTTTACAGGAAGGAAAATATCAGGACTGGACTCTGCTGGGAGCTTGGCAACTCTCTAAAGATGTCATGTGTCTGCCAGAACCTGACAACTGGAAAAATGTCATACAATTCAGCAGCATAGTTAAAACAAAGTCTCTTTAAAAAGAGACTGGACAGTCTGAAATGACATAGGCTCTCCTACAGGGGGTTGGACTCCAAGGTCCCTTCCAACTCTATTATTCTTTTTATTCCTCAAAATTTCCAGTTACCATATTTTTTGGAGTATAAGACTCACCGGAGTATAAGACGCACCTTAGTTTTGGGGGAGGAAAATAGGGAAAAAATCTGCCTACCAGGTATTCATCTGGCTAGAGTCCTTAGTCTGGTCAGCTTCAGCACATTATTTTATCCCCTGGTTAGGGCTGAAAAAACCTTTTTCAGGGGGAATAGCAATGAAAACAAGCCTGCAAAGACTTAGGGCTGGAAAAAACCTTCTTCGGAGGGAGTAGGAATGAAAAAATCCTGCAAGCCGGGAAGATTGTTAGCACCTCGTAGGCCTGGGGGGAAAAGCTTCGAAAAAGCTACATTCGGAGTATAAGAAGCACCCAAATTTTCAGCCTCTTTTAGGGGGGAAAAAGGTCTTATACTCCAAAAAATACGGTACCTTACATTAACAGCCAAAGAAACCTAGGCAAATAAAATAATATTTGCCCAGGGATGATATCTGTGTCAGAATCCACCAGCAATTAGTATATTCCACAAAAGGAGGGCCATAATTGAATTGGGGCATTATTTCCCAATCCCTACCCATTTAATTTAAGATAGAGGGGGTGTCCCAAAAGTGATTGCAAATTTAGCATTGCCAAAGGCAGTTCCTTGTCTCATCTGCCAATTGACACATTGTTGGGACTTGAATGCCACTATTCTAGTCTGCATATCACTCCTTGCTCCATCATGGATTATATCCTGTTACTGTCTGGCAAGGAGCTGACATTGATCAGTTCTCAAAATAAAATGTGCCTGTATATGTGTGTGTGTGTGTGATAAAATTCCTGATGTAGTTTGTCTTCTCTTTCAGATTCCCCGATCAGTGTCATATTTTTAGCTCCAGCAATTACACCTTGGAAGACAACCTTGCCAGGTGTGAAGAATGGAGCCAACAACCCTGGCATCCGTGTTGTTAAATACGACCGTGGCACTCTGATCGTGAAGGTACAAAGAGAATTCCATTTATTTATGTTTGTCTCCAAGAAATCAGGGTGCCGGCTCCAGAGGTGATCCATGTCGCCACTGAGGGCAAGTTATTTTGCCCACTAGAGGTTTCTAGATAGTCCCAATTGAGCTGGACTGCTGTGACTTGCTTGAATCCTATTCATATTGACAGCCTTGGGAAGGAACAGGGGAGATGCTGTAGAGAGCCAAGCAATAGTCATGAGGATCCTGCTGACCATCAGAAGGATTACGGCATGATTCGAAAAACCCTGAAATGCAATGTTAGTTTATCTGACTGACTGAGCATCCTGCCATGGAGAACCCAGTCATGTTAGTTGTCCTGGTTGCTACAGCCCAGGAAAGTGAAATGAAGAAAGGTAGAAACTGAATTGGATCTCCTTTTTGGCTGCCTTGACAGAGGGCAAAGGAAATATAATGCTATCTGTCAGGGGAAAAGAATCAGGACCGCCATTGGGTTACATATTCAAGCTTATACACAAATATCTGGTGAACCAAAGTTCAGTACAAATTGGCCCCGGATAAGAATTCAGGAGGGGTGGACCTGAAGCACTTGTGGGAACGCAATGACTCTAAGCTGATGGTGTGTTTAATTCTGCCCGCAGTTCTGCCTGTTCTTCTGCTACACTATGTTCATTATCATTAAGTTTACTACATCAGGCTGCAAAAATGTAAATGTCCAGTAAATGGGACCAAAGAGTTGAGTTCTCTCTATATTTTTGCTGCTATTGCATAGTTGTCTGAATTTCTGCAGCCCGAATCTGGTATCTCGCTCTGATCAGTTTTAACAGATTGCTTAGTATTTCTTCCAAATGTTTTCTGTTCCTTTTTTTAGGATATAGTAACTTACTATTTAAACCTCACCCATGCTAACATGGGTACCCCTGAGTGGAAGAAAGAATACAGCCTGACAGAAGCATATGAGATCCCGGATGGTTCTGTTGGCTCCATGCATCTGCTCCTGGAGAAGCTTATGAGAGATGAAGGTCAGCTCCAGAAGTACTACCGGTATAATTCCGTGCAGTACGATAGCACATTCTGCAATTACAGCTGCCAGACAGATCACATCTGTGCTATCAGAGAAGTTGACTTTGAAAAATACAATCAATGTGTTACAGCCAGAAGCGCTGCAGCTGCAACCCCAATTCTGGACATTTTCTTACTTTGCCCCACCATGGGTCTCATTACTTTAGGCCTCTTGGACATCTTGAGCAAGCTGGGTCACAAATAGCACCACGTGGTTTCCGCAGGAGCAAAGAAGAAACACAGAATGTAGTGACAGTCACAGGTGCCAGCATCCTGAGAATTTAGACCAGGGGTGTGAAACTCAAGGCCTGGGGGCCAGATCCGGCCCACGGGGTGCTTAGATCTGGCCTGTGGGGCCGCCCTGGAAACAGCGAACAACCGGCCCACGGTGCCTCTGCCAACGAAAATGGAGCTTGGGAGGGCCGCACTCTGCCCACTCAGGCTCTGTTTTCGGCTGCGATGGCCTCCTGCAGCCCTCTACCAGCGAAAACGGAGCCCAGGAAGGCCGCTCGCGGCCTCCTTGGGCTCCATTTTCCCTGGCAGAGGGCTGCAGGAGGCTGTCGTGGCTGAAAATGGAGCCTTGATGAGTGACGTCGAACTGGCCACGGCCACCCCGGGCACGTCCCCCTGGCCCCTCAGGTCAAACACCACCCAGATGCGGCCCTCAATGAAATTGAGTTTGACACCCCTGATTTAGACCATCCATTTCTGATGAATTTTTGAACTGCAAACTCATCTGAACTTCATCGTCATCAGATCAAAATTATTACTTTTCTTGCATTGGGATGGTGCAAGGTCTCCCTTGGAAAAAACAAACGAACACTTAGGTGGCAAAGCTTCTAATCTAAGAGTATCACTGCTATGACTTCAAGAGTTAGAAATCAGGGCCTTATGCTACAGTGGCATAAAGGGTTAAGTGAAAGAGGAGAGGTTCTGATGGACTGTCCCAGAGCATGGATTTCTCTTCAACACCCACATAAAATTGCTAAAATATGTTGCCAATACCAATTTTACATCTCCACTCCAAGCTGAGTAAATGACATTGTGGAATTCTTGATTTGATACCTAAAGGCTATAAAGAACTGGATTCAGTGAAACAGGTTCAACTGAAAACTCAGTGGAATTATTATTTATGCCAATGTCTTCAGTTGCATAAGATGTGTAGAAAAATGTACGGTAATATGTGTAAACCCAACACAATTTTTTGACCGGAAATTTTTATCTTCTGTTGAGGGCACCCTGGAATCACAAATTCAATAAAATGTTAAAAGATTATTTGTTTGGGTTTTTACTGCCCTAACTTAAGATTAAGGGGAAATTTTCCTTATACGAAACTTTGTTAACTTTTAGGAAGGAAGTAAACCTGCTCTTCTAGAGAGCTTTTGCTGAGAAGCCCACTTAGATTGACAGCAGCTCTGCAATAAGATTGGTTTTAGGTTGTAGACTGTTATATTTTTAGAACTGTAAGCCACCAGTGACCCAAGCAGTAGGTAACATTCTAAAGTCCACATTAGCATGTGTGAGTCCCAGCACATGACTCATGACTTTCAATGCCTCAGTTGTTTGTTTCATTTCCCATTTTATCCTATGTCATAAAAGCAATAAGGGAAGACTTAACAATGTTTTATGACACAGAATTTCACCTCAGTAGAAAGGCGGCCCTTGTACAGAGAATAGAAATAGAATAGAAGAGTTGGAAGGGACCTTGGAAGTCTTCTAGTCCAGCCCCCTGCTTAGGCAGGATACCCTACACCACTTCAGACAAATGGTTATCCAACATCTTCTTAAAAACTTCCAGTGTTGGAGAATTCATAACTTCTGGAGGCAAGTTGTTTCACTGATTAACTGTTCTGTCAGGAAATTTCTCCTTAGTTCTAAGTTGCTTCTCTCCTTGATTACTGGTAGTTTCCACCCATTGCTTCTTGTCCTGCCCTCAGGTGCTTTGGAGAATAGTTTGACTCCCTCTTCTTTGTGGCAGCCCCTGAGATATTGGAACACTGCTATCATGTCTCCCCTAGTCCTAGTCCTTCTTTTCATTAAACTAGACATACTAAATTCCAGCAACCGTTCGATGTTTTAGCCTCCAGTCCCCTAATCATCTTGGTTGCTCTTCTCTGCACTCTTTCTAGAGTCTCCACATCTTTTTTACATCATGGCGACCAAAAATGGATGCAGCATTACCAAGGCATTATAAAGTGGTATTAACTTAAAGTGCACATTCAAAACTAGCCTTCTAATCTTTCTGCCAAACCATGATATCATGTCCAGATTTTCATATTCTGATAAGCCATTCTGCCTTTTTTTTTGGATCTGGTGTGCTGGGTTCTAATTGTTGTTTTACCATAAACTATTATTAAAAGACCCATGGTTCAATTTGGAGTTCAATTTGGAGTTTCTTATTTTTCTCTACAGTGGCTGGAGCAGACAATCTTTTAACTTCAGCAATTTAACACACACACACAAATATGCAGTTTATTGACTTAATAGAACTTAAATGGCTTAGGGTAAACAATAAATATGTTAATATTCTACATGGAATAGAGGAACTTAAAGGATGATTCAGGATCAGCCATTTCACAGCTATTGTTTAATGTTTTTTCAAGTTTTCACAGAGACAGAACAAAATATAAGATTTCCTGGAACCTAAAGATAATATTTACATATAGGGCAGAAGAAGTTGCTTGGACTTAGGTTCCAGTCACCTTGACTGTTCAATTAAAGAAAAAGAAGTAATATAAAAACTGAGATGAGGGGACATACCAATGCTCCAAAATAAATAATCAATCTTCAAATATTTTTGACTACCAATCTTGACTATTTGTAATTTATGTGGGAACTACAATGGTGTTTTGAGGTTTGTGAACCTTTGGGATTTTCAGTATTAGGTATATTTTACTGACAACTTATTAACTTCAACTATGTTTTCAAAGGATTTTAGCCTTGAATGTGTTTAACTTGGGCTTTTGAGGGCTGATAAAAAGGAAACAAAAGTTGAGGGAATTACCATATTTTTCAGAGTATAAGACACACTCACCCCCCCCTTAAAAGAGCGTGGAAACGGTGTGTCTTATACACCAAATACAGCCATTTTTGGCCTCCCGAAGCCCTGCCCGTGTCCCATTTTTGCAAATGGTTGTTAAGTGAATCTAGTTTCCCCATTGACTTTGTCAGGTCGCAAAAGGGGAATCACATGACCCCAGGACACTGCCATCGTCATAAATGTGAGTCAATTGTCAAGCATCTGAATGTAAATCACGTGACCGTTGGGATGCTGCAACGGTCATAACTGTGAGAAATGGTCATGTCACTTTTTTCAGTGCCGTAGTTACTTCGAATGATCACTAAAAGAACTGTTATAAGGGGTGTGTGTGTGTGTGTGTGTGTGTGTGTGTGTGTGTGTGTGTGTGTGTGTGTGTGTATGCACACAGCCAATCATCTCTGTAATTTAACTATGCTTAATTGAATAAACCCAAACTGGAGGGAGGGGGGGTTAGTGGGTAGGAACTCCTACATTAACATGTCCCAAAGGTGCTTTTTTTCAAGAGGCAACTGGACTTTCTGGTTTTTCTTTGAAGACCTTTCGCTTCTCCTCCAAGAAGCTTCTTCAGTTCTGAAAAAGCACTTTTGGGAAAACCATGACCTGGATGACTGAGAATCTCCATAGACATCCTACATTAACACTTGGCACAGCCTTCTTTGTACAGATCCAAGAGGAAAGCGTGGGCTTTGGGTGTTGCTGTCACTCCTTGCAAAAAGGTGCCTGATATCACAAGGCCGAAGCCTGAATCAAAGATACTATTCCGGCCCTCTTTTGCACCACACCCCCATATGCAAAAAAATAGCCTCAATGCAAGAAAAAAAAAGCCATCTGCCTCAATGCAAAACCAAAAGAAAATCTCTCTGCCAAGTTTGGCGTATGTATGGTGCCAAGGCAACCCGGGGATTTGCAGCCGACGTGTGAAAGGTGTGTCGACCCAGCTTCGACGCTCCCTATTCAAGACAGTCCCGGCAACCCGTCTCGGGGTAAACAGACGGAGGAGGAGGGCAGGCTACCCTCTTGGCCTGTTCCTTCCAAACCGAGAAGGGAGCCGGGCGGGTCACGGGCTGCGCTTTCTCCCCACTGGGTCCCGCCTCTCCTCCGGGGAAAGCAGGCCCGGAGGCGGGAGAGGCGAGGCCATTCAGCGCCCGGGGCGTCCCACTTCGAGAAGCCTCCCCAGCCGTTGCCGCCGTCGAGGAGAAGCCCCGCTTTCCTCGCTCCCTCCAGGACGGAGAGGGCGAGGGAGCGAAGCGGGGCCGCGCGGGCAGGCTCTCCGTGAGGAGGGACGGCAGTGGTCCGTCGCGGGGCGGGAAAGGGGCGTTTGCAAACCCGGAGGAAGGAAGCCTGAGGGGAGGTGTCTGAGGGGGGGAAGCCCGGCGAAGTTTACTACTTTGAGCTTCACTCCTCCAAGCAACCCGCGGTAGGCGAGGCGAGGTTCTGCAAGGCGCAGCAACTCCCCCGGAGGAGCCAAAGCGGGCGTCCCTTTTGCCGTCCTCCCGGAGGGGGCCTCCTCCGGCCCTCCCGAGGCCCTTTTCCCTGCCGTCCAACGGGACCATGGCTAGGGCCGGCTGCGGTCCTGGCTGCAGCCTTCCCCAGCCGCCTCCTTTTCGCTTTCTGGACCTGGCCTTTGCCCTAGTGGGCACCCTCGCCTTCCTGGTGGACTTGGTGGCCGATATCTGGGTGGCTGCCAGCTACCTCCGAGCCGGCCACTTCCAATGGGGCGGGCTGGTACTGGGACTGCTGCTCCTCTCCTCCCTGACGACCCAGTTCTTTAGTTGGGCTTGGTTCCGGGGTGACTCGGATAAAGAAGGCCTCTCCCAGCCATCCGCCTGGACTTCGAAGCTGGTCCATATCCTACAGCTTGGCTACCTGTACAGGTAAGAGCAGCAGGGGATGCTTCTGTTCATTGACTCAGGCAATTGCACGCAGCACACACTTCCCCTTGGGTACTTTACACAACATATCTAAACAGAGGAAGCGTTTCCATCACACCCTGCCAACCTGGCTGAACTGCGGCTCCTTTTATCCACATGCCAGAGTCCACATCACAGCACCAGACTCTCAACTACGGTAACTTGGTTGGCTGTGTTTTAGAATGATGGACACAGGATTGAGTCATAAGTTACAATGATAGCGTGGGCTGCCAAGAATTTGGCCAAAGTAGCCAAAACAGGAATTGGCCTAGGCCAGTGATGGCGAACCTTTTTTGGTTCGTGTGCCAAAAGGGGGGGGATGCGGGGGATCACGTGTGTGCGTGCCCACACTCATAATTCCATGCACCCCCGCACATTCACGCATGACCCCCCTGCTCCCAGCATGCAATGGCACGCCCATTTTTCGCTCTCCCCAGGCTCCAGAGCCTTTCTAGGAGCCTGGGGAGGGTGAAAACGGCCTTCCCCACCCCCTCTGGAGGCTGGAAACAGCCTGTTTCCCGACTGCCAGTGGGCCCAGAAGGCCCGAAAATCAGCCGGCTGGTGCACACATGCACGCAGGACCTGAGCTCACGTGCCCACCGATATGGCTCCGCGTGCCACTTGTGGCACCCGTGCCATAGGTTCACCATCACGGGCCTAGGCCCTAGTGGGTTAAGCTGCAGTTGGCTGCACAAACAATAATGCTAGAAGCCCTTGAGGCTGCATTATGTGTGAATTTAATTATCCGGTTAATTACACTTATCTTGCATATTTCCTGGAATGAAAAGAAAAAGTGAAGTCTGTTAGAATTTAGTTGGAAGGGATCTTGGTGGTCTTCTAGTCCAACCCTACACCACTTCAGACAAATGGTTATCCAATCTCTTCTTTAAAACTTCCAGTATTGGAGCACCCACAACTTCTGGAGGCAAGTTGTTCCACTGATTAATTGTTCTAACTGTCTGGAGATTTCTCCTGAGTTCTAAGTTGCTTCTCTCCTTGATTAGTTTCCACCCATTGCTTCTTGTCCTACCCTCAGTTGCTTTGGAGAATAGTTTGACTCCCTCTTCTTTGTGGCAACCCCTGAGATATTGGAACACTGCTATCATGTCTCCCCTGATCCTTCTTTTCATTAAACTAGACATACCCAGTTTCTGCAACCATTCTTCATATGTTTTAGCCTCCAGTCCCCTAATCATCTTTGTTGCTCTTCTCTGCACTCTTTCTAGAGTCTCAGCATCTTTTTTACATCGTGGCGACCAAAATTGTTAGGAGGTATTGCTTTTAGGGATCATTTAGGATCTTCTACTAAAAAGTTTTGTCATATACTCCTCCAACATCATAGAGAAAGTACTGGTTGCTGGGTGTTTTTGACCTGCCTGGCTCACTGTGGTGGTCCTATTGCAAGACAGTTAGTCCTGGACTTAAAACCACAGTTGGGTATCAAGACTTTTTGTGGCTAAGCCAGGTGGTTGTTACATGAGTTCCACATGATTTTACAACTTTTTTTGGCCATGATTGTTAAGCAAATCGTTGCAGTTGTTAAGCGAACCAGGCTTTCCCTATGACTTTGGTTGTCAGACGCTGGTGAAAAATGTAATCATGTGAAAGTAAACACAATACCGACTGAAGGAGAAGTTCTTAAGAAAATCTTGGACTGTGCAGAGATGAATAGATTGACAATGAAACTTAAAGATAAGGAAGATTCGGAATACTATAATGTATGGGTGAAATTTTATGAATGGATAGAAAAGGAATATAGATAGAGACTAAATTATCATGACTAAAAGAATAGAAAATGGAAAAGAAATGGAGGTAACCCAGATGACATAATTAGATTAAGGAGGCAGCATTAGATTAATAACATATACTTAAAATAAAGAGCTAATAGTATAGATATGATGTTAGAAAATAAGGAGTTTAAAAGTGACCCCGACAATTTAAAGAAGTATGGGAATATGTTATCAGTCTGTTAAAAGTAATATGTATTAGAACTAGAATCACTCAGGGAAGAGTTTAGAAGGAGAAAGAGGAAGTAGAAAGGAAGGGGAGAAGGGAAGGAGGAGAGGGAAGGAGGAAGGGGGAGAGAATGAGTAAGAAGGTAGATAGAGGAGATGGAGACAGAGAGAGGGGAGTGTGGAGAAAAGAAAGAAACAGACTGATTAATAATAGCAAGACGGTGTAAAAATAGGTTATTGCATTTTGATTGATCAGGAAGTATGTATGTTGTTGATATTTTCTTAAGGTATATGTGTTGATGAATATATGGAAACTGGAGAAAAAATAATTTTTAAAAATGTGATTATGTAACCTTGGGATGCTTCAACCGTTGTAAATACATGCCAGTTGCCAAGTGCCTGAAATTTGATCACGTGACCATGGAGTTATTGCAATAGTCATAAATGTGAGGATTGGTCATAAGTCACTTTCCCCCCCAGTGCCATTGTAATTTCAGTCACTCAACAAATGGTTGTAAGTCAAGGACTAACTGTAAATAAGTCTCCCAGGGCTGCCATTTGAGACATGTTCCCACAGCATGCTTTCATAATTTTAAATCTTGCCTTCTGTGTTGCCTTGCACAGGTGTCTCTGTGTCCTGAGGGTAGGTTTCCAGGCGTGCAAGATGGAAGATGCAACAGCAACTCATCAGGCCTTTGCCATTTTCCTGTCACACGATGTCAGTCTCTTGCGCCTCTTCGAGACCTTTCTGGAAAGCGCACCTCAGCTCATCCTGGCGCTCTACATCATCCTACACACCAACCAAGTTGAGATATTTCAAGGTGAGTGCCAGTTGGGAGAGGCCAGTTTTGGAGGAATGTGAGCTGCTGCAGGGTTGCTCCCTGCTATTTGCAGTATCCATTTTATTTGTCAGCCACTCAGTCATGTAAGTGAGAAGGGCGATGGAGAAATTTGATAAATAAAATCCAGCAGTGAATGTCAGCATTTTTATAGCCAGATCTTCAGCCTCTTGGGAATTCAGGGTTTGTAGATACACAAAAACAATGTGGAAAAATAACAACATCGGGTTGTTAATTTGTTCAGTGAATTAGAAAAGGATGTTCAAAATCAAATCAAAATCCATCCACACACAAAGTAACAATTCAATGGAGATCTTAATATTAATTTAAGATTGAATCTTCAAACTGTCATCAAGCAATTAGTCCTGAGTCAAGGACTACATTCCTTCTTGATTTTACTGTCAATGTGTAGAGCAGGGCTACAAACTTGCGGCCCACAGGCCGGATGCGTCACGTACTGGCCACACCCATGCCCGGTTTAACGAAGGGGAGGAAGGTCACGATACGTCACATGGTGACGATGCGAGTTTGACACCCCTGGTGTGGAGGATTGCATAACAGTGCAAAGAAATAGCAAATTCACTAGAAATTACAATAATTTAAATAGCTGAACGATTCCTGAATTACAAGGGATAGATTTTGCTGCCCCTTTTGCAATGTGGGAGGTTCTTCCTCAACCTGATCTCTGTTTCCACTGCCTTCTCCCTTGTTTTCCTTGCAGTACTTGGGATTTGCACATCTTTTCTGTGTATCACCTGGGCCCTCTTGGATTACCACCAGACCCTGCGCAGCTTCCTGCGGGACAAACACAAGTTGCCCTTCCTGTCTTCGGTCCTCTACTTCCTGTGGAACTTCCTGTTGATGTGTCCTCGCATTTTCTCGTTGGCGCTCTTTGCAGTAGTCTTCTCAGGCTTCATTTTCCTCCACTTCCTAGTCATCTGGTTGGTCATGCTTCTCTGGGTCTCCTTGCAAGGGACAGACTTGATGGAACATGACACCTTTGAGTGGTTTTATCGAGCTACGGTAGCCGTTATCCTCTATTTCTGCTGGTTCAATGTGGCCGATGGGAAAACGTGCCACCGCTCAGCTATTTACCACAGTTTCCTAATTCTGGATAGCGGCATCCTGATTGTCTCTTGGTGGTGGTACAGAATTCCCTCGAGCTGGGATTCCCAAGTGTGCCCTGCACTCCTGGTTGCCTTGGTCTGTTATGCCCTTGGCATTTTCTTGAAATGTGTCTACTACAAGTGTTTTCATCCCACTAGGAAAACTGCACTCATTACAGTTTACGATGAAGTAGACATAAATGAGCGTGGGGATGGAGATGCTGTTGTGTTCCGGCAAATGGTTATAGAAACCCCCGTCATCAACCATCGGACGTATGGACTCTCTCAGAACTTCTTTGCTGGCTCTTTGGCAGAGGAGACTCAGTACCAACAGAATGGGACTGTCAGTGATATTTATCTATGAGCCATGTTGTTTAGGGCAGCCAAGACAAAACTATAGTTGAATTAGATTCAGAAAACATTTGTACCAGTTTGCCTGTTGAATCCATGTCTATGTTTCTTCCAGGATTAGCCACATAAGGTAAACCAAATAAGCTAGGAAGGAAATGATGTTAGTTAAGGATGAGATTGTGCAGCTGTCCTCTTGAAGAGAATCTTTCGCAGGGGGTGGAAGATATGAAGCAACATCAGCAGATATGGCCAAATAGGGCCTAAGTTGAAGAATGCTAGGAAATGTAGTTAGCAAATTCAGATGTTCATAGGTACATCATTATTGTTTTTGATGTCTCTAATTCTGGATTCTGTGACTTGCACCTTATCATGGATTGCAATATTTCTCCGTTCTGGTGCACTTTTCAAACTTTATACCTTTGATCTTAAATTCAGGCCTTCACTTCACTGTATTTGACTGCCCACCTGTGTTGTGATGTTACACGAGAAAAAATTAGTTGAAATGGCGCTTGGTCACATGCTTCCCCTTTTCTTTGATGTGACCATAGGAAGGGTTCCACTGTCACTTCTACTTTTAACTAGTTCTTGTCATAGTATCTGAACTATGACATCAAGGTTTCTATGGATGTCATAGTTTATCTGGAAAAACACATAATCCTTAAAGCATAAGCTATAAACTGACTTTAACATACCACTTTGAAGATGAACTAGAATTTAGAATTTGGTGTAGTGCTATATAGTTCGTGGTGTCGAGACTTTTACGATCTCATTGAGATGAGGAAGTTCAGTTCACTGTAATTATTTATGGTTTGATATGGGGACTGATGGAAATAGAATTCCAAAATACCTGGAAGACTTTAGACTTCGCTTTAATGCAACATCTGAATTACCTAGAGTAGATTCAGCCCTTCTCCTCTGTTCTATTTGATTTTGGCTACCTGTGCCCAAATAAGTTTATATTTCAAGAGTTTTGAGAGGACAGTCCTTATTCCAATTTCCAAGTTGGAATCTTAAAGGGGAGCTTAGAAAACATGCCTAACACTTCTTTCTGGACTTGGGTCTCTTCCTATGCCTTGTGTCGCTAATTTTAAAAAGTCAGTGTTACTTTAGGTTTTCACAATGATTCAGATTGACTGGAATCAGCAAAAATGTGTATGGCAGAAATGGTCATATTCAACTTATTCAAGCCTCCAATACAGAAGAAGATTGCAAGTTAGAGTGGAGGGAATAACAAACCTCTAGGAAAGGATTTAGTATACATGCTTAGGCATTTAAAAAAATTCAAATCCTTTCCTACTTTTCACTTCAGAAAGTGGATACACTAGTCTTAACCTCTCTCCCTCCTTTCACTAAACTGTCTCCCAGTTTATTATTTTTTTTATATATAGTAATGCCAAATTCAGTGCAACTGTTAATTTATTGCCACTTCTGAAATTGTTTAGACTGAATAAAGTATTTCAGTTCCTGTTCATTTGTGCTATTTTCACAGTGCCTACAAGGGGTTAGATAAAGGGTTACATCCTATCCAGAAAACAATGGTAATTAAATATGTTGTCCATTGTTATGTCCACTATATTTGTTGGGACCAGAGTGCCATTAAATTTTAAAGAGAAATTAGCTAGGGAAGCTTACAATTTCAAGATGGGGTGCAAGTCCTTTTTGTCTTTGACGGTTTGAAGGGCTGGCAAATCCTCTTATTTGCAATGTTAGCAAATAAGAGGATACTATGACCATGTTCATAGAACTGGTAAATTTTGCTCCAATGTAACAGGCCAGTTTCACAAGTGGCTTTCCAAAGGGGTCAGTTAATGGGTTTACTAGCATGTCCCCTACTATAAGGTACCTGAGATCTGCCTTACTCTGCTCGGTGTGTCTTCTCACTATCAAGACATGTCAGTTAAAATTTTCAGGGCCCTGGGCTCAGGATGCTGCTGCTTAACGCCAGGTCAATCGTCAACAAAGCCCCCTTGATACGTGACTTAATCACAGAGGAGGGGGCTGACCTGGTGTGTGTTACCGAGACCTGGCTGGGGCAGGAGGGGGGAGTAGCTCTCTCCGAGATATGCCCAGCCGGTTTCTCGGTGCAGCACCATTCTCGACCCCAGGGAAGGGGGGGAGGAGTGGCAATAATAACGCGTGGAAATCTGCATCCTCGTAGGATCCCTACCCCGGAGATTGTTGGGTGTGAGACGCTCCTTTTGAAGTTGGACTTAGGGGTACAGGTGGGCCTTTTCTTAACGTACCTGCCTCCCAGCTGCGTAAGCAAGGCCCTGCCTGAGCTGCTCGAGGCAGTAGCCGGCTTGGCAGTTGAGTTCCCCAGGCTTATGGTGCTGGGGGACTTCAACTTGCCATCTGCTGGCGAAACCTCTGGGGCGGCCCAGGAGTTCATGGATTCCATGACAACCATGGACCTGTCCCAAGTAATCCAGGGTCCGACTCATGAGGGTGGTCACACGCTCGACCTAGTGTTTCTTTCGGGGCAGTGGAGAGATGATCTGAAGATAAGGGACTTAGTCATCACCCCACTGTCATGGTCAGATCATTTCCTACTGAGGCTGGATTTCGCAGCCCCATTCCTCCCCCGCAGGGAGGCGGGACCGACTAAGTGGTTCCGCCCCAGGCGCCTAATGGAACCGGAAGGATTCCAGAGGGAACTTGGGGAAATACCTGAAACCCTGGTACACAATTCGGCTGACTCCCTGGTGGCTGCTTGGAACACCGCAGCATCAGGGGCTCTAGACCGAATTGCGCCTAAGCGACCTCTCTATGGCAGTGGATTCCGGAAAGCTCCCTGGTTTACCGAGGAGCTCCGGGAGATGAAACGCCAGAAGAGACGTCTGGAGCGCCGCTGGAGGGCCAGAAGAACCGAGTCTGATCGAACACTATTAAGAATTTACATCAGATCTTATTTAGTGGCGATAAGGGCGGCAAAACGATCCTATTTTTCCGCTCTTATTGCGTCCGCAGATTCTCGCCCAGCCGCCTTGTTTAGGGTGACTCGCTCCCTCCTTGCAAAAGGGGGGAGCGAGGAACACTTACAAGGCAGAGCTGAGGAATTCGCTGAGTTTCTGTCGGATAAAGTCGCTCAGATTCGGTCAAATCTGGACTCTGGCTGGGCAGAGTCCATTGAGTTGACAGGGGCTAGTCTTAGTCCATCATTATGGGAAGAGTTTGGGCCTGTTTCTCCCGAGGATGTGGACAGGGCTGTGGGAGCGATGGGTACCTCCACCTGTTTATTGGACCCATGCCCCTCCTGGCTGGTTTCGGCTAGCAGAGAGGTAGCACGCGGCTGGATCCAGGCGGTGGTCACCGCTTCTTTGAGAGAGGGATCCGTACCGCAGTCGTTAAAAGCTGCGGTGGTGCGACCCCTCCTGAAGAAGCCTTCCCTGGATCCAGCTGACTTGAAGAACTATCGTCCGGTCTCCAACTTACCTTTTTTAGGGAAAGTTGTGGAGAAGGTGGTGGTTACTCAACTTCTGCAGCTCCTGGATGAAACAGATCATCTAGACCCTTACCAGTCGGGTTTCAGGCGCGGCTACAGTACAGAAACTGCCTTGGTCGCTCTGATGGATGATCTCTGGCGGGCCCGGGATGGGGGAAATTCCTCCATCCTGGTGCTACTTGACCTCTCAGCGGCTTTCGATACCATCGACCATGGTATCCTTCTGCATCGTCTCAGCGAGTTGGGAGTGGGAGGCACCGTTCTGCGGTGGTTCTCCTCTTATCTCGCTGATAGGATGCAGTCGGTGCTGGCAGGGGGGCAGAGATCGTCCCCTAGGCCCCTATTACGTGGGGTGCCTCAGGGGTCGGTTCTCTCGCCCATCCTGTTCAACATCTACATGAAACCGCTGGGGGAGATCATTCGCAGACATGGGGTGTGTTTCCATCAGTACGCTGATGACACCCAGCTGTACATCACCACCCCGTCTGACTTCAGTGAGGCAGTTGATGTAATGTGCCGGTGCCTGGACGACGTCAGGATCTGGATGGGGAGGAACAGACTCAGACTTAATCCCGACAAGACTGAGTGGCTGTGGATATTGCCTCCTAAGGACTACGACAACTGTCCCTCCGTGGTCCTTGAGGGAGCGAAACTGACTCCCTCGGACCAGGTCCGCAACTTGGGGGTCCTTCTAGATCCACAGCTAAAATTGGACCATCATCTTTCAGCTGTGGCTAGAGGGGCCTTTGCACAGGTTCGCCTGGTGCACCAGTTGCGGCCATATTTGGAGAAGGAGGCTCTACTCACGGTCACTCATGCCCTTGTCACCTCTCGCTTGGACTACTGCAATGCGCTCTACATGGGGCTACCCTTGAAGAGTATCCGGAGACTTCAGTTGGTGCAAAATGCGGCTGTGCGTGCTGTGGTGGGTGTGCCAAGGTACACCCACGTGACATCGATACTCCGCCAGCTGCATTGGTTGCCCATCGGTCTCCGGGTCCAATTCAAGGTGTTGATCACCATCTTTAAAGCCCTTCATGGCTTGGGACCAGGTTATCTACGGGACCGAATTCAGCCTCATACTTCCCTTCGACCGGTTAGGGCCCACAGAGTGGGCCTCCTCCAGGTCCCGTCGGCCAAACAATGCCGGCTGGCGGGCCCAAGGGGGAGAGCCTTCTCTGTGGCTGGCCCTGTGCTCTGGAACCAACTTCCACCAGAGACCCGAACTATCCCCACTCTGCTGGCCTTCCGGAAAGCTGTTAAGACATGGCTTTTCCTGCAGGCGGGGGGTAGAGCTTAATTCATTCGAGCCCACCCCCCAAGTATGTATGATGTTGAATGGTTGGTGATGATTCTTTTTATAGTGTGTTTTAATTTTTATATTTGCTTTTAATTAACTTTTTAGATTTTGGTTATTCTTGTATTTTCTCACTGTTGTACGCCGCCCTGAGTCCTTAGGGAGTTGGGCGGCATATAAGAATTCCAAAATAAATAAATAAATAAAATAAATAAAATGCAAATCCAAAGCAAATGGCTACAGGTAACTGTTGAGGGTCCTGATAGAATTTAATGATGCTCAAAAGCCAGTCATTTCTTTGTGGGCTAATTCATGAGGCCATCAAAACGTCTGAAAAGCAAGCTTATTCTTACCTGTTCCTGTACTTCAGTCATATGAGGTTTCATGATTTAAGTATGTTTGATATATTCTGAATGAAGCTTAGTCTAGAAGCATGGGGGATCCAATATTGAATTCCCAGATCCTGCATAATTGGCTACCTTGGCAGGAACTACTATGAGCCATATTTCAAAGGTCATAGGTCACTCGTTGCTAGTGTACCAGAGCTTGAATGTCATTTTTAAACAAATGTGGTCAAGCTGGCCACGTTTGTTTGGAACAAGGAAGCAATTTCTAGAGCCTTGTTTCAGAATCTGAATCCAATTCTTGTGTGATATTCAGCTAAAAAGAGAATCATATCCATCTAGCTTTTGATACCTATACTCAGAGGTGGGTTCCTGCCTGTTTTTGCCGGTGTGGTTAATAGCTGTTGTTCGGCGCAGAGCCGAAGACGCTGCTGCCGTTCGCGGTGCGGGAGCTTTCCCCGGGCGCTTTCCCCGCCCGCATGGACGCCGCCAATTGCGTTCTTTTGCCCCCTGCGCATGCAGAACGCTTTGCGCATGCGCAGAGGGCAAAAGAACGCAAACGGCTGTGTCCATGTGGGCGGCGGCAGCGCCCGGGGAAAGCCCCCGCGCCGCGAACGGCGGCAGTGTCTTCGGCTCTGTGCCGAACAACAGCTATTAACCGCACCGGCAGGAACCCACCTCTGCCTATACTTATTGCGAACAACATATTCGGAGGCAAAAAAGTAAAAGTAAATAAAAGCAGGCAGAATACCTTTTCACAGGGTACACTTGATTTCACTAAGTTCACACATGGCAACTGTCTCTTAGTAATCTTGACCTGATGAGGTAACTTTTGCTGGGGAAAATAAGGGCAGAGCCAAGTATAAAAGCCCAAGATCCCACTGACACCACTTAAGAAAAGCAAGAGATTTAGATTTATCTTCTGTCTTAACAGAGAATAAGCCGTGTGGGTCGGGTAGGGCAAAAGACACATGGAGCTGATACGGCTTGATGATTTTCAGGAGATCAGCAAGAATTTATGATCTTCACTTATTTGAGAGAAATCACAAACCTCCAGCTATCCAAACTTGAGAGCAATTCTGAGAATTTCCAGGAAAAGGGGAAAACAAAGAAAAGAACAATTGAGGGGTTGTATAGAAAATAAAAGACTTTATTTTTTTTCCAGTTCACAGGACAGTTGCCATTACATAGAACATGATGTTTAAGGAATCTATATAGCCATTAATGCCCTCCAATCACTACCGTATTATAAGCACAGCTGACACCAGGATGTTGTCAGGATCCTGAGGGAGAATCAGCAACTGTCATTTATTTTTGCTTACGGTACGCAATTGCAGTTGCAGCCTATTTCTCACACTTGGTGGGAGATGACAGCCTCCCACCTACTTCAGATGATGCATGTTCATCCACCTTTGCATTAGGGAAAAAAACAGGCATGCTTGAAAGCTAAACAGAGGGAAGGAAGGTGGCAACACACTGGTTTCCAAATTCTATGAAGCCCCAAGAGAAAAGCAGCCAGCAAAGTCAAGTGGTGCAAGAGCTGAATCGACTTTTGTAAAAGTTAATACAGAAAATGTACCATCGCCCTGAGTGGTTTAGGGAAACAAATCAGGCCATTTATATTGGAGAGGAGGCATTACAAAGATCAGAACCTGATGCCAAGAGCTTCCCACATGGTCAAAGGTGTTTCCAAAACCTAGCAAGGGGCTTCTCTCTAAGGGGGGAAAAACACACCTCTGAGCCAGTTTCCTGGGGGCTGAACATTCACTGGCTATGCTGATTGAGATTGCTTAAAAAAATAGAATCAAAAGATTAACTTTCAACACGGAAGAGGCTGTTACACACACTCTTCCACACAACGGTTGACGTTTCCAGGACTCCGGGATGAAGTTAAGGCACAAGAGTTATTTCCAAAGTCAAGCAAGGGCCCAAGGCAAATGACTTCCACACTTTAGCTGAGAAATAAAAATCTGCAGGAAAGCGACTGGATTGAACAGAACAGAGGCTCTTTCTGTTCTGTATCTGGAGGGGGGGGGATCTGGGAAGGAGAATATATCTACATCCAATAAAACACTGCTAGGCCTGTCTTAAAGGATTGGTAAAAGACACCGGGCAACAAGGAGGCTGGGCGTCTCCTTGAGCAAGGAAACAGGAACCTTTTTTCTAAATGTTGCAGCCAACCATCTGTCCCATCAATGTCTACCATGCACTTACATCAAAAGGAATCATCCCACTGCCTCCCTAACAAGGAACCACAATTCTGGTCTGCCATTTAGTAGCATAAAGGAGACTTCCATTTCTGTTTACTATTTCAACAGCTTCCATGTTGACAACCAAAAGAAAGGGGGTAGGGGAGGGCAGTTAGAAGTTTGCAGGGGGTGCAAACTTGCTATCCAGCTACAGCCGAGATTACAGTACTGAAGAAAATTAGGTACCATTGTCAAGTGGAAATAAGAAACTGGAGAACTACAGGAGGCATCTCTTAAAACATTAGCAGGCTGCTATCTCTACCGTCAACTTCTGCAAAGGAGCCGAAGAGATATCTTTTGCCCTGGGGGTGGAAAAAAACCAAACGTTTTGCAGCGCTCACCCTCTCCTTGGTACCTTGTTCTATCCAAACCCTTGCCTCAAAAAAATTGCAGTGCAAGTAATCGGAACAAAAAGGACACTATCCTTGGCGCGTGGGAAATGGGCATCTGAAGGGGACTCCTATCGTGGACTGGCAGGGTGCCATCCTGGATCTAAGAAAAGGAGCTTTCTTATTACCCAATTATGCAGGTGCTGAAAAGAGGGATGGCATGGGACAATTAGATTCTAGAGTCTTGTCCTCGCTTAAAAATATATACCATATGCTAGTCAAGTGGGTGTATTTGCTAGAAAAAGAACCAGGGGACAGCCATGGTGCCTCAAGGGAATGGTTGGCTTATTTTCGGTCCCTGGCTTACTAGGAAAGACTAGAAAGCTCCCCCTTCATCCAACACACCTTGTTATTCCCCTCCCCCCCCAAACATATAAACAGTGCTATTTCTGAGCTTTGCAAGAAGGGAGACATGCCTGGACCCCTTTCTGTAAAAAATATAAAATAAAAACAATCCATTTGCCTTCCTTTCCGATTTAACAGCTTGAAAGAAGTCTGCAGGGGGCAAAAGTATTCTACAAAACTGTACTGCTTTTCTCTTCTTTAGTATAATACCACAGAGGGCTACACAGGGAGAAAGGCCTTTGCTGCTGGAGATTCTGCACCTGGAAGTTTCCCAAAGTTCCCGTTTTTGCCCCCCCCCAAAAAAAACCCCACAGAGAACCATTCGAGCACCGGAGCTGCATTGCCAAGGCTTTGTCGGCTCTCCCGGGAAAGCAGCGATGGGGAGAAGCACCTCCTGCTGTAGACTTCCATTGGCTGCATTTCTTGGTCTGGATGAAAAGAGAAAGTCCCCAGACTGGTTCCTGTTTAAGCCACGAGGTGACTGTTGGGAGCAGGGCCAAGATGCTTTGTGCCCAGGTCCTCACAGAAAGTCTAATTCGAGGGCCTGGTGAAGGGACACCAGATCTGCATGATTTGTGATTCTCCAGAATGGCATGTTGTGCTGCAAAAGAAGAGAAACCGTACTGTGAGGAATGGGGCTCTCTCTGGCAAGGGGGAGAAGGTGGGGTGCAAAGGAAGTGGTAGAATTAAGGCTTTTTCTGCACAAAGGGGGGCACAGTGGGTGGTATGAAATTCTGCATGCTGGCTTTTTTCCCCCTCATTTTTTTTTTGGGGGGGGGGGGAGACTGTAATTTTTGGGAAGCTGCGCTACAATTTACAGCAACTGTTGCTGGAGGACTGTGATGTACTTTGGATTCCCAGGACGGAGGGAATGCATTCCAGAGTAGCAAGAGACAGCAAAGTTTAGTGTGGGAGGAAAATTTAAGGCGGCTCTTCCTTAGCATATCTCAGTATTTAATGGTGCAAATAATCTGCTTTAATTTGGTGGGGAACAATAAAGGAATTATTAGGGCAATGATGATGTTACTTAGTCTGGAAATGAATCACCTGCAAGAAAACCACCAAATTCAGAGAGCATCAAGGATCCCACAGTTCAACCCTGAGCTACAAATATTCTCTTCTATCGGTAATCAAGACGGACAGTGATTAATATTTATATGTATTTATATGTTAGGGTGAAGGTATATACATATGTATGTATATAGCATATCTATATGTGTGCTATGTATGTGTACACTTTTGAGAGCAGGCAACAGAATTTCATTTTTAATGTGTGCCAGTGTGCCCACAGAAAAAAAATGACAATAAAAGTTATCTTAATAAAGGAGATAGCTTAGAACAGTGTTTCTCAACCTTGGCAGTTTGAAGATGTGTGGACTTCAATTCCCAGAATTCCCCAGCCAGCGTTGCTGGCTGTGGAATTCTGGGAATTGAAGTCCACACATCTTCAAACTGCCAAGGTTGAGAAACACTGGCTTAGAAGAACCTCAGAGTGTCTTTCTTAATTTTTGGAGCCTGATAAGGAGTTCCAATGTTGAGAAAAAAAGTTATTGGGGGGGGGGGGACGAACAAAACATTCAGATACCTATTCTTCAGTTATTATTTATCGCCATTGTTATCATCATCACTATATCCCTCTGTCCTTCTGGAAACTCAAGATTCTCTGCTGATTTTTTAGTGCAAATCAACCCAGTGAAATAAATTAGGTATGACTAGAGTATGACTAGCCCAATGTTAGCTGCTTGGTCCATGGGGACTTGAATTTGGGTTTCCCCAATGAAGCCCAACATTTTAGCCAGCACACTCAGCTGTCTTCACGCAGCAAGAATATATGGCCGTAATCTGAATGGTGCTGACTAATACGGGCAAATGTAATACTTACTTTCCGAAAGTTGGAATCATCCAAGAAAGCAAAGCTTAACAGCCCATCAGTCATGAAGGTATTTTCAGATCTAGGGATGTGCCTGGGTGAGGGGTGGCCGAGGCACTAAACAGCTCTGAAGCAGAAGCTGCAGTCAAAGAGCTGGCAGAAACAGACAACAGCCATCCTGGGTGCTAAGAGGAGAAAAGGAATGAAGCCCACAGTCACCTGCTTGGCTGCCAATTCTTCATCACGGCCATCTCCAATCACCACATAGGTCACCTTCTTTCCAAATCGAGAGATAATTCGTTCAAAACAGCTCTCTTTACCTGCCAGGAAGAGTCACACATCTTTGTGATTAAAACAAAGAAATACTTGACCGTGATGATTTCACACATTAAAGTCTTTTTCTTTCTTTTTCTTTCTTTTTTTCTTTCTTTCTTTCTTTCTCTTTCTTTCTTTTCTTTCTTTCTCTTCCTTCCTTCCTTCCTTCCTTCCCTCCCTCCCTCCCCCCTCTCTCTCCATATTCAATTTGCATCCAATAGGAATTCCTAACACCACCCAGAGGAATTTGATGTAATTCACTTACCTATTTTTGTAGCACTATAAATATTCTCAATGGGGAACACTTCGCCAAGTCCATACAGCAGAACTTTGGCCAGAGCTGGCACTAGCTGAGTGGTTGTTATCAGGACATTCACACAATTTTTTCTAGAGGAAAACAAGAGGGAGGAAAAGAAGATATATGTGAGACGTGTATTTGCCTTCATTCATGAAAGATCTGTTTACACAAACGACAAAAGAAAAAAAATCTACAAACCAATGTCTAGACGCATTGGGAAAAGAATAAAAAGGGAAACTCAATTTAAATCTCCTATGCAGCAATGGCCACAATTAGTCATGGCCGGAGGCCAGTATTTGAGAATTCTTAATCATGAATGAAGAGCAGGTACATATATTGCTTCTCCTTGCAAAGCCTAGAGGTTTGAAAAATTTAGACAATGTTATATGCTAACCTGGAATTCTGGTTTGCTCTTTTAATAAGCTATGAACAAACCATAGCTGGCTCACTAGAGCAGAGTCCTAAATAGCTATTCCAGAATTCTTCCAAGAAGAACAAACAAAAGTGTATCACCACAAGGGTCATCCACGGTTATATCAACATTCTAAACAGTTCTGGCTTATCTTGCTCAGATGTCACCTTTAAGTTTGGGTGCCCAGTTATAAGGTTCTCCATTGAGACATGACTACCTCTTTAGGATTCAGGTTGGACACTTCTAACACTATGCTGTTCATGAGACACGTCATCACCCACCAATGTGGCAGCAGGCGCTGTACCAGAACTATTCTGCTACCGGGGAATCTCATTTTTGTACCTGGACTGAATAAGCAGGAGGGATTTTAACGCTGTTCCCAACCAAGAATCGGTTAACACTTCTATATCTTCCCTTAATCGCTGTAGTGCTTCTTTTTTCTCAGGACTGAGGAGAGCTAGAGAGGGGGGGGGAAACAAATGAAGTTGATCAGGAAATAGAAATGTTATTAGTCTCAGGGACCAACTTTGTGATTTCTGCATTCAATAATTTGGGATTTTTCCCCCCAATTTGGAGATATCTTTATGAAAAGAGTAGAAAGTACAATTTTAACATACTCAATTAGACCATCAAGTTTTTAAACATTTTCATTTCCAAACTGTCTTTCTACAATAAGTCAAAAACAAGTTCAAATTCATAAACAGATGCATATAAAACATCTCCTATTACTCCAGTCGGCCTAACCCTTCTCTTAAAAAAATTCTTTGTGAAATGACTTTGACATACGAATAGGGCTATTTTTTCCCACTGGGAGAAAATAACATTTATAAAAAAAGAGGATAGTTTTGGTGTGGTTAAAACGCACTGCGTGAAAGTAAACCCTCTGAAGGCACTTCACAAAAAATGGAATTCTGCATTTCCTGGACAGGTCTGTGATGTGTGAACTTCGATTCCCAGAATTCTATAGCCAGCAAGGCCACGGGGAGTCCATTGGAAGCGTACTCAATCAAAGAGCTGAAGAGAACTGTGCTGGGAAAGATTTTTTTATTTTATTTATTTATATTTCATGTTTCTAGACCACCACCTTCCTCAAGGAGAAGCGTGGTTGTGATATATCCCTTGGCTGCATGTCAAGTGTGAACATTTCAATGCAGTTATACCAATGCTAATAACCTTTCAAGAGGTTATTGAAGTCCTGTCAAAATTGGATGGATGGCCTTATTTGAATAATATAGTGGAGCTGAAATCTACATAGGTAGTCTGACTGGGATAAACGGTAGTTGGGGTGATATACTGACATATAATTTGCATTTTTATTTTATTCTTTTTATTTAACCTGTGTCTTTTATTCCATTTCTGTCTTATTAATGTTCTATGTTTTATATTTTGTATTTTGATATGGCAAAATGGCTAATCAATAATAAAGTGACTATTGGCTGGCTGGCGGATTCTGGTTCTTTCCAAAAGATAACTAACTTTTAATGGAAGAGGCTTGCCAGCTGTAGGAAGAGTGTAAGAAACCTACTGATACTCACCAACAACATTGTTTTTGTATTTATCATAGACCTCGCGTACTTTCCGGTAGCGAAATGCCAGCTTCCTCATCCAATCCACTCCTCCCTGGACTCCTGTTGAACCATGATTGGCATTACTTCCTGAACCGCTGAAGCCATCGGTGGAAAAATTGTAGTTGCTGGAATAGAAAAGGAAAGCTTTGGGTTACATGTATCTCATAAACTGGATTTCAGTAGTTATTGTTCAAAGATTCTAAATCAGGGGTGTCAAACCCGATTTCATCAGGGTTGTGTTTGACCTCGGGGGGGCTGGGGGGGCGTGGCCAGGGTAGGCATGACCAGCCCACCGTCACTCATGTCGGGGGCACCTGTGGTGGCCCGAGCGCTCTGCCAGCGAAAACTGGCTCCTGAGCTCCATTTTCGGCTGCCACGGCCTCCTGCAATCCTCTGCCAGCAAAAACGGAGCTCCATTTTCACTGGCAGAAGCACAACGGGCCGGTCCTTCGCTGTTTTCAGGCCGGCCCTGCAGGCCAGATCTAATTAATCCGCGGGCCAGATCTGGCCCCCTGTTCTAGATCGCTTGCCCTACTTTCAGGAGATGTCCTTAGCTTGAACACACCACTTCCTATTTTTAGCATCCTGCTGAATTGTTTGTTTGTAAGCATTGCCTTGGTCTGCCAATCAAGTGTTTTGAGGCTCTAAAACATCCTTATTCACAAGGAGGAATTAGATGTTGCTGAATGCTCATAGTTACTCTGCTACCTTTCCTTCCCTTTTTCAATAAGAAAATCCAAAGGTCATACTAAAGAACAGTATCTCAATTTGTAAATATTCAACTTTTGATATATTTTGTCTTTAGCATTATATATGAATGTCAATATTGTCCATATTAATCCGTGGGATCCAAACCTTAAATCCTGGCCATTGTCATCTGATGCAACATCTTCTACATGTACTTGGTCACATTCCTGTAATGAAAGGATAGAAAGAAATCTATGACGCCCAGTCATGATCTCTGCTAACTGGCAATAGCATTCCATGCACTCCCCCCCCCCCCCCGATCAGATGCCTGCTTAATGGATTAGAATTCCTAGCCAGCTAGCTTTGTCTCTATGGATTAATATAAATCTTTCAGGTGATGGAAGACTTCCATTTGATCTCTATGCTCATTTAAAGACAACATGATCAATGATAAAACAATAAGCCTTGACACTCCTCAAAATTATACTTTAAAGCAATTTAGAGGACTGAAGCAAGACAAATCAGATCTGAGTTTAATGCTTTTTTCATCTCTAATAACAAAGAGGAGGCTATTAGTCTACTGATTACAATGCTATGAAAATAGGGAACTAAGATTGGAATAACACAGGTCTCCTACTATTAATCTTAATTGACTAATTTGGAAGTTCAGACTTGCAATTTGGTTTCATTTCCTATTGCATTTCTGACTAATAGAGATAAACGGCTTCGGGATGTGTCTTGTTAATAGATTTTATTATGACATTCCAAGATATGCAAGGTCAGAATTTGCCTACCTCCAAGTCATTGAAAAACAAGTGTGTGTCAGCCACTTCAAAAATCATTTCTTCCATTGTTAATCCAAAGCCAACAACTAAACTGGGATCCTAAAAATTAGAACAGAGAGTTTTTCTGAGGTGAGAACAAGACGTCAGAAATTCGAATGCAAAAGACACATTTATAGAAACTTGCAGCAAGTACAAATGTTATCCAGGTGAATTACTTGTTTTATTTTTATTAATCTACAGGTAGTTCTCAATTTATGACTGCAATTGAGCCCAAAATTTCCACTGCTAAGCAAGACAGTCAAGTCAGTTTTGCTCCATTTTATGACTTTTCTTGTTGTTAAGTGAATCACTGCAGTTCTTCAGTTAGTAACACGATTGTTAAGTGATTCTGGCTTCTCTGTTGACTTTGCTTGTCAGATTGCAAAAAGTGATCACATGTCCCCAGGACGCTGTTGTCAGGGTTCCAAGTAACACCCGCAATGAAAGAAAACTCAGAGCCTTGAGTTCCCTCAAAGTTCCATTTTATTAGAGATGTCATATTGGCACATCTGGGAAAACCCGAATCTGAAAGCTTCCGGGGTTTCCCCACCCAAAAGAAAATCCAAGCCCCTGCCCCAGCACCAACACGTCCATCACACGGCCCAATCAAAGCACCTTCCCAACTGGAGATGCTTCCCAGTCACACTCCTCCAGGTGCAGGGCAGAGTAGCCTTGACTCTCGGAGAAAGGAATGTTAGTTTGACTATGTATTTCCCCAGCTCCATGCAATCCCCTCTCCCAGTTTCCCACACACTAAATGTGGCAGGCCTGAAGATCCAAAGCCCAAAAGATGGTTTCCAGGGCTGACAGGCCGCCCCCCCATCATCCGATGATTGAATCCTGCAATGAGAACAACATAGGGGTTAATCTATATCTAACCACCCCTTTCCCCCCACCCCCAGGGGGACCCTCTGGCTTATCAGGATATTTATCATGGAATTGCTTGACTAATCTGTGTGCTTTTAAGTCCCAGCTTTTAACCCAAGTAGCTTCAGACAAAGAGTATCCTTTCCAATGAACTAAATACTGTAATCTCCCTCTAAATAGTCTAGAGTCTAGAATCCGTTTTACTTCAAAATGGGTCTCTCCTTGTACTACTATAGGTTTAGGGGCTGGTCGGGTCTGTGGTCTTAACCTCGACCCCACTGCTGGCTTTAACAAGCTGCAATGAAAGACAGGATGTATTTTCCCCAGTATGCATGGGAGGCTAAGTTGAACTGTCACTGGATTAATTACTTTCGCTATGGGGAAAGGACCTAAAAACTTAGGTCCCAGCTTTTTGCTGGGCAGCCTCAGCCTTATGTATTTAGTTGACAGAAAAATCCGATCTCCCACACAGAAGGGGGGTTGGAGAGATTGGTGTCTGTCAGCTTGCTTCTTATATTTTTCAGTGGTTTCTGCCAGCACTGTTTTTGTATTCTCCCACCCTTTTCTCAACGACTCCATCCACTGAGTCAAAGTCATGGAGAAGGGTGGTTCTCTGGGCAGCTCAGGCATGGGGACAAAGTCCATGCCGCTGGTGACCTGGAAAGGGGTCAATCTGGTGCTGCTATGCACCACATTGTTGTAACCTCTGCAAACGGCAACAGGTCCGCCCAGTTTTCTTGTTGGTAATCCACATAGCATCATATACATTGCTCCACCATTGCATTCGAACGTTCCACCACTCCGTTCGTACTCGGATGAAAAGCCGAGCTAAGTCCTTGGGTGGATCCGACTGATTTCAGGAACTCTCTCCAAAAGACATCTGGTGCAACCGGTGTCTATGACAGCTTCTACCTCCCCCTGGGCCCAGTTTCTGGCACTACTATCTGGGACTTGATAGTGAAAGGGCGGATGGCTGCACTTACCATCGGGTCGTCGTCGCTGCTACTCCCCTCGGCGGAGTTTGGGGGTTGTTCGTTTGCCGGAGTTCCCTCAACTTCATTGGAAAGGAGTGGAACCTCCACGGCCTGTCTGATTTTCCCCTTCTCTGGCAGTTTCCACGGGGTTTTCCTTACCCGGGGTGTGGCTGGCGGCCAGGCTTGGGGAACAGGAACTAGAGCCAGGCATTCTGATGCTCTGTGGCTGTGCTATCCACACCGGTAGCATTTGACAGTCCCAGAGAGTGTGGGCAGCAGCGGCTCGAGCTGTTTCATTGGGGTCCGGCGGCCTAGGAGTCTTCTCAACGGTTTCTCAGTGGTCGGCTTCCTATGAGGGTTGATCTCCAGATCCAAGGCTACTGCGGTGCTGTACCATGCTCGTGTGTGATCTGGGACTCCCCGGATTCCACAAACTTTTCGGAGTTACTGGGTCGAGGGCTTCCTTGAAGGTATAGATGAGTAGGTGCTCCGGCCAGTCCCTTAACTTCCCAGCCAGTCTTCGGAATCCCCAGATTAGCTCTTTGGGAGGTCGGCCCGCTTGCTTCAACACCTTGATTTGGGCTTCAGCTTCCACTCAATGGGCCATGTCTTTGAAACGGCCTTGCATTAGTTGGAGAAATTCATCTGCTTCATCCAGTTCAGGGGCTTCCTCATCGGGAAGTTCCGCTATCCAATCCGCAGCTTCTCCCTCGTTCATGCCATCTGCGATTGCCGAAATCAACTCCCGATCCGATGGGTATTGATTTCCATATTGGCCCATGTAAGCCCAGACTCGATTGAGGAAATAGGCTAGCTTCCCTGGAGTCCCTTCAAATGTCGCTCTGAACCATGGGGGGAGGGGCGGCTGGCGGGACCGGCGGCTGAGCTTGCGCGGGTTGCTGGGCTGGCACCCGCTATTGGGCTGGAAACTGTTGTGGGATCACAGCCGGTGGTTGAAGCTGTGGCGGTGGCTGGACCAGTACCAGCTGCGGAGCTGTCATTGGTGGTTGGATTGAGGCAGGCGTCCACTGATATTGCACCCAACCTTGGCTGGGATAGAATGCCCATCCTGGAGGGATCTGGCTTGCTGGAGGCAGCCCAAAGACCTGTTGCTGTTGTTGAGGGGGAATATTGGGGTCCCAGAATCCCTGCTGCGGTCCTTGTGGTGGGTAGCCGGGCTGGTTCAGTAAGCCTTGCTGCTGGGCTATCCCCACTCCCATGGTTACTGTCACTCCAGTAGGTTTGGGCTCGAGGCGTGAGGCTATGGAATGAACCGTTTTGTGCCAAGTGAAAGGAGGCAGATGCCCCACTCAGTGGCGCAGCGGTTTGCTGGCCTGGGAAAGTGAATGCAAGTTGAGCCAGTGTCCATCTGGGCTGCTCGGTCCCAAGGGATTGAGCAGCGCTGCTCACACAGTGTTGGGCAAACTACTCCGGGAGCCCAGCTAGCGACTGGCTGCATGATGGCGGCGGGAAATCCCCATTCTCTGGAGTGCTTGCGGCACGCTTGCCCCAGTACTCTCCATTCGAGAGTTGGGATCTGCTCCGCTCGGCTTCCACCCATCGGGACCATCTGTGGTCCCGACATTATTGCCCCGGCCATCGTCCCCTGGGTCAGTGTAGTTCCCGTGGCTTCAGCCCACAGGGTCAGGTCCGGTTGCGCACTCACTCAGGCACCAGCTCTTTGGGCCAGGCACCCAGCTGCAGCTCCTTGTCCGTAGCCTCTGCTGCTTCCACCACGGCTTGGGAATGGGAGTAGATGGTCTTGACAGAAATTGGCGAGCCAGTCCCGGTGGTTCCTTCTGTGGCTTTCTTGTCTTCCTCCATCTTCCCTGAGTCTTCGTGCCGCCCAGTTTCAGGTCAACGTTCGGGGCTCAGGACCCCGGACAGCACCCCAGAGTTCAGGGGAGCTGGTTTGAATTTTAAAGAGGATTTGGGTTAATGTCAGGGTTCCAAGTAACACCCCCAATGAAAGAAAATTCAGAGGCTTGAGTTTCCTCAAAGTTCCACTTTATTAGAAATGTCATATTGGCACATCTGGGGAAACCCAAATCTGAAAGCTTCTGGGGTTTCCCCACCCAAAAGAAAGTCCAAGCCTCTACCCCAGCACCAACATGTCCATCACATGGTCCAATCAAAGCACCGTCCCAACTGGAGATGCCTCCCAGTCACACCCCTCCAGGTGCAGGGCAGAGTGGCCTTGACTCTCGGAGAAAGGAATGTTATTTTGACTACATATCTCCCCAGCTCCATGCAATCCCCCCTCCCAGTTTTCCACGCACTAAATGTGGCAAGCCTGAAGATCCAAGGCCCAAAAGATGATTTCTAGGCCTGACAGCTGTAATTGTCATAACTATGAGCTAATTGCCAATTGCCTCCAAATTTTGATCAAGTGACTGTGGGCATGCTGCAATGGTCATAAATCTGAAAAATGGTCATAAGTCAAAGACTACCGGTATGTAGGCAGCTCTTAGGGACAGAACCAGTAATATCCAAGGGGAATGGTGACAGGGTAAAAGAAGGCAAGATGGTATCCACAATCATCCAATCAAAGCCCTCCATTTTTTTTCATTAAAGGGTGGGGCTTTGATTCCCCCCTCCCCGACTTTTTCCTCCACCTTTCCCTCTTGCAGACACTCTTGGATGGAACCTTTCAGGTTTGTATACATCATAAAAACTCTACTGCTATTTGCTGGCATTCTAAGGCAAAGTCAGAAATATACTCATGCAAGGAAACCTCAAAATTCTATACATTCTGTCATGCACAGCCTCAAGGTACTCTTGAAGGAGGCAGTGGTATCACCCCTCCCAAAGGAGCCCTTCCTTGATCCACAGGGGCTCACCAATTTTCACCCAATTGCTAACTTTTTCTTTGGGGAGAATATAGCATTGATCATTCCTCTGGATCGGTGTTTATTTATTTATGTATTTATTAGTGAGACTTATATACCGCCTCAAAGTGCAAGCATTCTCTAAGCGGTTTACACCATTAAGCAATGTATATTTATATTGCCCCCAACAATCTGGGTCCTCATTTTACCTACCTCGGAAGGATGGAAGGCTGAGTCAACCTTGAGCCGGTGAGATCTGAACAGCTGATCACAGTCAGCTAAAGTAGCCTGCAGTACTGCACTCTAACTGCTGCGCCACCTCGGCTCTTTTCCCAACCTTTACAAATTTACGATGTCTGGATTTCAACTTCCAGACTTATCCTTTCGATGGCTTAACTTAGAGAATAGATGAAATCATCTATATATTCTACAGTAAATATAACAGCAGCAAAAATCAATACCTTCCCATATTTTTGGGCATATGAGCCTGTCAGAAGAGAATGAAATATTATGATGGTTTCATCCAAGTCCCACAGAAATACTCGCTGAGGAAAGAAGCAGAAAGGTAGCAAGTTAATTTTAGTGGTGGTAGTTGGTTGTTTCCCGCCCCCCAAGTGCCTCAAAACCACCCCATCCCATTCTGGCTATTGTAAAAAAAAAACACCTCAGTGACTTAAGACAGTTCAAAATTACAAGAGTCTCAACTTTTGACAGGAGAAGGCATCTGTTTCTGGTATACATCCCCACCAAACTATATTTTACTCTGTTAGAGGACACTGAGTCATTTGGGGGACTAGATTATGAACTTCAGAAATGAAGATGAACCTCCAAAGAGATTGAGACAAATTTGTTTTACATCAGCTCTAATCTCTATACTGCAATGTGACACCTGTAGATTGATGGTCCCTGGAGGAAACATTGGCATTTCTTATTCAACAGATGTTGCCCTCATCCTTATCGAGAACTTTCAAATCCTTTTAGTATCACAATACTTCATTTGACGTTCATGCTCCTCAAGTGACGATCTCGTGTTTCTATTTTAAGTCCCACTATTTCTCATGTTTTATAGCAGTGTTTCTCAATCTTGGCAGTTTGAAGATGTGTGGACTTCAACTCCCAGAATTCCACAGCCAGCAACGCTGGCTGTGGAATTCTGGGAGTTGAAGTCCACACATCTTCAAACTGCCAAGGTTGAGAAACACTGTTTTATAGTGATAAAGAGGAAGTTAAACAGACCAATTTTCCCATTAGATTATTCAGCTCACAGACTACAATTGCCTAACTTTACCATCTTTCCATTCATTCAAATTTCCGAGACTTAAAAAAGAGGGAGAGAGGGAGAAGGAAACTGAGGGAGAAAAATAGCAAACACAAACTTCAAGCTCATTGTCCTGTGGCGAAGACGCATCTGCTTTCCTCTTGCCTCTGTTTTTTGGAGTCATGTTTCTCCTAGATTGCTCATCTACAAGTTTACTTGCAGTCGCTCTTGGCAATGATGGACTGGTAGATGGATCACCTAGAAGAAAAAGAACAGCATCTTTTATGTATGTTGTGCCTTCAATACCGTATTCCAGTGCAGCTTATATAATTCAAATGAACAACCTATAAATAAAAACTAATAAAGAAAATGAAAGAAAACAAGCAAGTAAACAACCCTGTAAAACTGAAAAAAGATAATAAAAGGGTCTTGAAATTAATGAAAGCATAAAATGAAAGTTTTAAAGACGTTTTAGCAATAGCTCTTAGACTTATATACCGCTTCATAGTGCTTTTCAGCCCTCTCTAAGCAGGTTGACAGAGTCAGCATGTCGACCCCAACAATCTGGATCGTCATTTTACCGACTTCGGAAGGATAGAAAGCTGAGTCGACCTTGAGCTGGTCAGGATTGAACACCTGGAGTGGGCAGGATTTGTCTGCAGCACTTGCATTCTAACCACTGCGCCACATGAAAAATCCAGAAAAAGCATCAAGACTCCCCATTGGGAAAGTGTTCTTAGAATGAGATGCCGTCTAAGGAGGCATTTGCCTTACTTTCCAGCTTTGGCATCTGCAGCACTTTCTAGATTTTGCTCTAACAGTGCAATAGCTTTTCTTAAAAGTACACCCACTCCCTCCTTTTCTAAAATATCATCTTGTAACATTGCAAAGCAGCATGTAAAAGCTTTAATCATCTGGACTTTAGAACGAGCGGAGATGACAACCCATTTATTCAAGGTGGTGGAACAAATCTGCAATGAACATCAAAATAATCTATCCTAATGGGGCATCTGGGCAACAAAATGATGGAAAGCAGTGCTAACTTTGAATCAGAACTTGAGTTAAAATTCTTGCTGGTTAACTCAATGGGAAACTAATCTCTCAATTTGAGGGGTCCTCTGACAGGAGAACTTTTCTTCCTGGTTCAGTTCCAAATTATCAATAAAAAGAATAGACACTGCTAGGAGCAACATAAATGCACTTCTATGGTACAACACAATATATAGTTGATCCCCTGTAGCCTCCTGCCACCCTCTAGCTCCAGGATATTGGCTGGGGGGAATTCTGGAAGTTGAAGTCCACAAATCTTAAAAGTTGTCGAGGTTAAGAAATACCGATCTAAAAAGCATTTACAAATCCATCTCCCCCTCCCCTCCGAGTTTACCAGAGGAATGTCTCTGCACCGTCTGGGTAGGCACCATGGCATTTGATTTTTCAGAAGGATAGGTGGCAGATGTCAACGTGTTGGTCTCTGTGCTGCTGTCTGCTGGTGCTATCACGCCAAAACTTGAACTAGGATAATACGGCTGGTACTGACTTTGGCCAAGGATGGTGTACGTAGGATACTCCTTCAAGAAAAAAATTAAGAACTGAAAGAGGGCAAAGAACGGCGGAAAACATGCAGTTGCCAAGTGCTAAAAGAATCTTAATGCCAATCTGCATTAGGTAGCCTTCTCTGTCTTGGTGCATCGCAACAAAGGCAATTGCAACTCTCAACAGCCTATATAGGATGATGCCAGGTTAGCTAAAGTGAGGGAGGAGGGAAGCACATTCAGACTTGCAAGATTCTAGCTATTCTAATAAAAAGGGTTTTAGACAGTGATGAAATCCATTTTTTTAACTACTGGTTCTGTGGGTGTGGCTTGGTGGACGTGGCCTGGTGGACGTGGCAGGGGGAGGATACTGCAAAACCTCCATTCCCACCCCACTCCAGGGGAAGGATACTGCAAAATCCCCATTCCCTCCCCACTCCTGGGGGAAGGATATTTCAAAATCTCCATTTCCATCCCACTCTGAGGCCAGCCATATGTGGTATTTGCCGGTTCTCCGACCTACTCAAAATTTCCGCTACCGGTTCTCCAGAATCTGTCAGAACCTGCTGGATTTCACCCCTGGTTTTAGACCTGTGTGGCATTAGTTTCTTAGTGTGGTCTACCCTATAGGGCAGACATAACAAATACTGTATGGATGTGATATATAACTGCCTTCTTCTAGGAATTTTTAAACTTTATCATCTAGACTAAAGCTACAGACCTGGGATTTCTTGATGATAGCCCATACAAATGCTTACCAGGGCCAACCATGCTTAGCTTTTATAGAATTCAGACAAGGCTGGCTAGGTGAGCCACATAAGGACTGTATAAAACTCCACACTGCTTTTAAACAAGTCATCTGGAGCTAGTATAATTCTAAAGCGAATTCACTTCTCAGTGGAATTATGCTACATATTTAAACCTTACCTTTGCAGTGGTCACTGACCTAACAAGCTTTATTTTGTTCTGTAAACATGATCTTTATCCTCCTATTGCTCCTTAGGTATATTGGACAACAACTCTTATGCCCAGCAAGGTTGTGGAAACCAGCTGGTTTTAAATACAATTGACAGCTAAGCAAAAAAATAAAAAAATAAAAAAATCAGAATTGGAACCTTAAGGCTGAAACAAGCAGGCCTAGGACAACTCGCCACAGTCAAATTGCAGCAGCCAACTCGCCATGGGACAAGAGTTACACTAGTGGTGGAATAGAATCATTAAAGGAATCAAAAGGAGGGACAGAATGAAATGTGAATGACATATATAATTGAATGATATATATAATTAAATCAAATTGTTGAATTGTCCCACGGCGAGTTAGCCCTGGGGAGTTGTCCTATGGGGAGTTGGCCATGGCAAGTTGGCTGCGGCAAGTTGTTCCATTCCGAAATCAAGCTAATGCTTGATTTCAGAGTCTTTTTTTTCTGAAAATCTGAACTGGTCAGCATTGTGACAAATAACACAGGAAAAGACAGCGCGATCCACGTCTCGGGTCGGATACTTACACATTTCATAAAATCAAATTATTGTCTCATATCATTCAGTTGCTAAATATACTGGAGCATGGGATGAAATACATTGCAACAAACAGGGTAACTTATACTGGAGGATTATGTACCTGTTGAGAGATGCTGGCGGTGGCTGCTGAAATATTGACAGCAGGTGAGGAAGTGGAAATTGAGTTGGCATTGGTACTTGAAGCTGTGGGAAATTCAGAAGAAGACTGTGTATTAATCCATGTGATTAAAATGCAGAGGATTGTTAAAACTATCTAATTTTGGTGGGGCGGGGACATTTCCAGGATCTTTAGTTCAAACTATGTTTTCCTTCATCAAAGGAATTTATAGAAACATTAGACAAGATGTTGACATCACCACTATGACATCACCATGCAGCTGTTCTTCCTTTTCAAAATAATTAAATGCCTTTTGAGTTTACTTTTAAAAAGTGCTATATGAATGTAATTTGCTCTTCTCACAAATACATTCCAAAAATCCACAGCATAAGCCACTAGTTGTATTAAATTCTGACATTTAAGTGTATAAATTTATACAAGTTAATCTAAGAATGAGTGATGTACCCTGTTTCCCCCAAAATAAGACATCCCCTGATAATAAGCCCAATCCGGCTTTTGAGTGCATGGCAATAAGGCCAAGCGCTTATTTCAGGGTTCAAAAAAATATAAGACAGGGTCTTATTTTGGGGGAAATGCGGTATAAGCCAATGAAAACTACCTCCGAACAGACATCAATGGGAAATCTTTTCTAATTTTTGCTAAATGTCGGGCAACATATTTTCTAAAGCATGTGGAGCTTTAAGTCCAAAATATGTAGAGGCCATCAGTTTAGGAAATTGTAATGTTTAGGATTGCACTGGTACTTGAAGCTGCAATCAGTCACATTACTAATTTGTCCCATTGGTTTCAGTGGGACCCAGTGTGGCCGGCTTTGCTTGGATCAACATCATTACCATTCTACCTGCTTCTAAGAGGGTTGGAACTTAAAAGAGGGCCATTGAAAACAGGTGGATGATGTCACTTTATGAGTAGGTCTTTTCAGAACTACTATCCCCCAAAATAAATCAACAGGGCCCCCAAATCAGAAATGGCCTTAGGAAAACTAAGTATGCTTAATAATAAGTATCAGCTGGAAAAGAAAAATAGAACCTGGAAGATAGCTGAGAGGCTAGTATGAAGGGAACCCTTTAAATAGGACAACTTTCCTCATTAGGGTACGAAGATGCACTAATGGTACATGTTGTTCCAGGTTGCACATCATGCTGATTATTAACGATTGCAACACACAACAGATTTGTTAATTTGTTCCATTCCAGATCCAAGCCAGAGTTTGGCAAGCTTAAATCCACTGAAAGCAAAAGCAATTACAGATGGTCCACTCTAAATCAGATACAATGAACAAATAAAAGAACCATCTCTTTGTGAAGAAGTTCAGTGCTGAAGTGGTAATAAGCTGGATGCTAATAGAAACTGCCTCTTTATCCCAAACAACAGCCACCCGCAACTCCCAAGAGGACTTTGAAGTAAACAATTTAATCCTTAAAGTGGATGACCTACTTCAATGCAATAATTATTTTATTTCATCAAAGCTATAGCCCACTGATAACTTGAAACTTACAGTTCTTAATCAACTAATGAAAAACAAACATGCACACACACATTGTTGTTCCTGTCATTCTGCAAACTGACACAATCCATTTAGGGATGCTCCTATCAGGTAAGATGTATTACAGCAAAAGATGTATTACAGCAATCTGACTGCATTTCCTTCTTACTTCTGCAGGGTATCAAATATTCAGAGTTGCTTGATTTTTTTGTTTTTATGCCACAATGTCATAGAATCTGTCTGGAAAGCACTCCAGTTTTTCCTTGCTTGCAATTAGTCAAAGAGATCTGCTCAGTGATAGCTAAAGTCACTTACTGCTATGTCGTATTTTTAAATGCAATGTACCATCATGTATTTCTGAATCATATTCAGCCCATTCAATGAGCTGAGGGTTTTTTTTTTTCCCTTTTTTTTAATGACAACTGCTTATTAGAAACCAAAAGCACATTCTATTCCTTGCAACTGAATGGCAGGTTGAGTAAATGATCTGAATAGTTCTGTCGCAATTTTGAAAACTTCTCATGGATTTTAATGTTGATTAAAAAGGGACTTGCAGATGCTTATTGTTGAGCGAAATCAAGTTACTGCAGGTTGATAAAGCTAACCTTTATGCATTTCTTGTAACCTAAGCACAGGGCAAAAACACTGCATGCTGAATGAGATTATCGTCACCACTGTTTTTTTAGCATTTGTATACATGCAGGTGTCCCATACCCCCGGATGGTTTCTCCCCATTTCTATAAGGGTTTTGAAAGCGGAGCATGGTAAAATTCACCTGGCAGAGAGTAGAGAAGCAGGCAAATAGTGAGCAAGAGAGGTGGCAGAAGCAGAGCTCGCCAAGCAAAGAGAAGCATGCACAAAACAGAGACAAAAACGTGCTGGCCTCTTTGTGGCTTCTTAACCAGGTTACAGGAAGAGGTACGTAAATAAAAAACCATGCCGACCTTTACCTTGAATAGGGTAAGAATAATGTGCTGGGCTGGATTGGCTTGTGGTTAACCCTGTAGTGCAGGTAAGAACACTGTGCTGACTTGGAGATGGAGTCTGAATTAAACCACTCTCAGGTTTCATACCTGGCCACAGTGCACCTGAATCAGATAAATTGCACCCATTATAAACAAAGCTGGCTGTGGTCAGCCAGGCCACCAAATTCTTCTCGCCGATGTGAACAAGTGACACAATTGCCGCTTACAAGTAGAGAGCTGTTAAATGTGCAAGTCTGAGGTCTAAGCCTGGAGAAGCGGGGAAGGGAGTGAAGCAGCAGGATCAAGGAAGAAGAAAAAAGAAAGCTAGACAATAAATCAGAAGAGATGCGATAAGGTTAATTCCCAAGCTTTCCTAAGAAAAGAGGATTGTGCAGGCATTGCTGACCAGACTCTTCCTAAGCTCAATGCCTCTGGATTACTAGTGTTTTCCCTACAGCAAGCCATCGTGACTCAGTTGGACAGTTTTACAAGAGAGCTGCCTCCTTCCACAATTGCTCTGGGGCAAAGAACAGGTGGGAGAGATTCTAAATTCACTCAGCTGATAATTACTGTTGCATGATATATCATAGATGAGTACATGATACTTATGCCTACAGGAGTACACCAAAGAGTACAGCCCTCAGAATAAAATGAAACAAATGACACTGAATTGGCCCATTTCTCTTCTGCAATCTTCCTGAGAGCCGTGATGGCGCAGTGGTTAGAATGCAGTATTCCAGGCTAACTCTGCCCACAACCAGGAGTTCGATCTTGACCAGCTCAAGATTGACTCAGCCTTCCATCCTTCCAAGGTTGGTAAAATGAGGACCCAGATTATTGGGGGCAATATGCTGACTCTGTAAACCGCTTACAAAGGGCTGTAAAGCGCTATGAATGAAGCGGTATATAAGCCTGAATGCTGTTGCTATGTAAGTTCCCTTCTATTCCTGTCATCTGTTGACAATTGTGGCTGAGTTCAGATATCTATTTATTTATTTTCTGCCATCTCAAGTGTCCCTGAGGGACTCTGGGCAGCTTACACAGAAGAAGTCTGAGGTACAGGTAGTCCTCGACTTACAACAGTTCATTTAGTGACCAAAGTTACAACGGCATTGAAAAAATTGACTTATGAGTGTATTTCACACTTATGCCCGTTGCAACATTCCCATAGTCACATGATCAAAATTCAGAAGCTTGGCAACTGACTCATCTTTATGACGGTTGCAGGTTGTCCTGGGGTCATGTGATCAACGTTTGCCACCTTTTGACAAGCCAAGTCCACGGGGAAGCGAGATTCACTTAACAACCATGTTACTAACTTAGCAACCACAGTGATTCACTTAAGAACCGTAGCAAGAAAGGTCATAAAATGGGACAAAACTCAATTAAGCAACGTCTCACTTAGCAACAGAAAATTTGGGGCTCAATTGTGATTGTAAGTCGAAGACTACCTGTTTCACAAGTTATGCAACGTGCATGTTCTAAGCTTATACATAATCGAAACGTACCTATTTGTAATACAGTTATGTAAAGCACTTTAGAGAGGACACCTTAAATGTAACAGCAAAACCTCTCAGATGACTGCAAGGCCCTATACAGATCCCGGTCAACCTTACCAAAAGGAGGTAGTCCATAGGCTTGGGTTGTCTGGGGATAAACAGCATATGTCTGGGACTGTGGTAGGGTTTGATATTGAGTCTGCCCAGAATAAGAGGCCAGCGTCTCAGAAACAGGTACAGAAAGGACGTGTGCATATGGCCTACATAAAAAGCAAAAGAAAAACACCTTGTTGATATGGGATGTTGCTACATTAACAGGGAGAACTCTCATCTTGCAACGCAATAGTACCTCAATAATATTAAAACAGCAGCCATGGAAAGAACAAAGGAGGGGTGCAATCACCTTGCCTCCTTTTCCTCTCAACACTTGATCTCTTGATAAGGAAGGAAACTATAGCAGATTTGGGTAATGTCGTGGCTGCCAGAGAACCTAGAGACAACTAACAACACGTTGCCTCCTAGATCTATTGCTGAATGCTCTGCCTTCCTTCTGGGTTGTGCACAGATTAGTGAAGCTTTCTATGTTCTGTGCCATCCCGAGCTCCATGCAGTCCACATTACAGATTGATACCAATTAAGAAATATTTATTAGAATCTTGCTTAGTCTTGGGTATATACCGTATTTTTCGGAGTATAAGACGCACCTTATTCCTCCCTAAAAGTGGCTGAAAATTTGGGTGCGTCTTATACTCTGAATGCAGCTTTTCCGAAGCTTTTTTCCCCAGCCCTAACTAGGTGCTAACGATCTTCCCAGCTCTTACCTTGCAGGCTCTTTCATTGTTACTCTCTCCGAAGAATGTTTTTCCAGCCCTAAGTCTTTGCAGGGTTTTTTTTCATTGCTCTACTTGCTCCAAAGAAGTTTTTTTCTAGCCCTAACCAGGTGCTAACGATCTTCCCAGCTCTTACCGGCTTGCAGGCTCTTTCATTGTTACTCTCTCAGAAGAAGGTTTTTTTAAGTCCTAACCAAGGGATAAAATAATGTGCTGAAGCTGACCAGACTAAGGACGCTAGCCAGATGAATACCTGGTAGGCAGATTTTCCCCCCCTATTTTCCTCCCCCAAAACTAAGGTGCGTCTTATACTCCGGTGCGTCTTATATTCCGAAAAATACGGTATGTACATGCAAGGCAAAGGCAGTCATGAAGGGGCACCATAATTGTTAGGTCAAATGTTCCCACCTAGTCAGAAAAGAAGGATGGAGAGGCTTCAAACAACAAAGCCACTCGTCGCTGACAGTTCCTTTTGGGACCTATGCATACAGATGCCATAGAACTCAGAGGAAAAAAACGTTGTATTATGAAATTAAACATCTACATGAACCAAACATTCCTGCTGTGACATTTTGCAGAAACAAGCAACTTAGTTCAACTTACTTTGCAGAATACATCTGTGAGGTATAGTCATTTGATGACCTTGAGATGTAGTCAGTGCATGGCATGACTGCAAAATACAATATGTAAAAATGACCGTAAATAATTATTTAACACAAACTGTGACATTAATGTGTGCGGCTGTGTTGAACTGTAAGTTGCATTAGGCCTGTGCAAACGTTCAAAAGAAACATTTAAGGAAGACTCAAGCAAAACAACCTTTTTAAACTTCACGCAATATTTCTAAGAGCAAAACTTCCATATTCCTTTTCTCTGCTCTGCCATGCAAAGTTTTAATAAGTTTTGTGGCAGATGTCTGTTCAACTCTTTCGGCATAGCTCACCCAAAGTTTTGGTGATCTGTGGTGATGAACACATTTATCCAGGTAACATATGCATGCCAAGAACTGAAGTGACATGTCCAAAACTTGCACAAAAGCTTCTTCTGGCTTTGAGCAAGTGAGCGGAAGACTAGAAGAGGCATCTTTGTTTCAAAAAAAAGTCAAGCTGCCTCTGCAGTGGAAATCTCATCACCCCAGGAAATTCAGGACACGTTGCAGACATTTAATATGCATTATGGCGCACAGAATACATGGGGTACGCTTACTCATGCTCCCACTTTGAAATTTAGGGTAACTTTTTTAATATTAAAGATCGCAGGAAGAAGACGACTTTAAAAACCTAGCTTATAAATATAGTTTTAAAAAATCGTAAATCCATGGCAATTGTAAGGATCTCCCCTCTTTTAGTCTGATTTTTCTGTTGCATGCCTTGCTTTTTATTGCATTCTTTATTTATTCTATTTATTTTATTATGAGCTGCCCAGCAATGCTCTGGAGGTAGATGATACCAAATCAAACAATCAAATAAAAGGGCTATGTTACAGACACAATTCAGGTGCCAAACGCCCACTAGTTCTCCTAATCAATTTGGAAGATAAAGAAATCACTTACTTTGATTAGATATAGACAGGTTTGAAGCAAGACTTGAAGATTCGGGCTTTTGATCATTACTGTCCGAGCTGCTCACTTGCCTGAAAAATGAAGTCAAACAATGAAGTACTTATAAATGGTTGTCACATCCATTAAATATTGCTATCATCCCAAACTGTCTTAAAACTGTATATGCAATACCCACATTTATAAGTATATTTTAGCCAAAATTCTTTAAAATTCTGAAATAATCATAAGAATGTTTTTCAATTTTTCTAATTGATTCCTCCTGCTAGCAGAACTGGTTAAACAAGAAAGAAAGTTCAAGTTATGGTTTATTCAGCATTACCTATAATTTAATCATGATACTAAATGAAAGGCACTTCTGAAATTCAATGTGAAAAGGGTCAATTTTTTTCTCAGTCCCTCATCCTCAGTGAAATATCAACTGAAGTGAAGTGACCAACTTTATAGAGCTGAGGATGACGATAAGGATTAACGGAGTTGTCACGTCCAGTCCATACTAAATGAAAAAGCTAAGAAAATACATTCCAAATCACAATTTGGCATTTAAAAAAAACCTACAGAAACCTACAAAAATTAGATGAGGTTTATTTAATTTCTTTTTTAATTTAAAAATTGCACACCTTAATAATTGTTCTCCTGATTCCTGCATCTTGGCCTTTTTTATCTGCAGAGATAAGTATGATATGAGGTTATTCAATTCGACAGCAAATAAAAACTCTAACTATGAGCAACAGTATGAGTCACAAAAACTGAGTTGAGACATAACAGGAATGAGGATTTATGACAGCAATATTTAGGTCTGCACACTTATCTCATTCATATACTCTTCCTTTTTTCTGAATGTAAAGGGACAGTTTCCATTTTTAAATTTAATTCCCAGTAATGTTCATACTTATTAGCAAGGGTAAGTCAAAGTCTAACCAGGCATGTTCTTACTAACCAGTTTGCACAAACCACAATGAACAAAGTCTAGTTTCATGGAAAACTCTTGTGTAAACCCAAAAGTTTCTTCTCCAGGGAGGGAATAAAGAGAATACACATGTCCAAGTTTTGTCAACTCTCATAATGGGAAATCAGAATTTCACAATGGTCAAAGCTTTTTTTCCCCCCTGAATCTGTCTGGACAGAAAGATCAAGATTTAGAAGGTTTCATATTCTGGCCTGTGGAGGACAGTTCTACTTCTATTTTGATAGGCTGCAGCTAAGGACCATTCTCTTCCATTATTTCCAATTGATTCTTAAACAAAAGCAATCCTCCAACATGGTCTCAAAAAATCCCTGTGCTTGCATTGATATTCATATGGCCATGATGATGAGTTGTTACAAAGTAGGATTTTGCTCTATAGTGATCAACTCAAAAGAAGAAAAACTCCCATCCAGCTTTTAACTGAAGAAGCATCTATTAATGCTGCAAAGATCCTTTTTGTGATTGCTGAAAAGAAACACAGCTGTGCACCTATTTGCTGCCAAAATATTTCAGGTCCATTGCTTCTTCCTGTACCCTTCAGAAGATCTGTTTGTTGTAAGGGGGATTTGAGGTGAAATACAAAAAGTCAAAAAAGGTGTTTGCTATAGGTTTCCTGTTCTTCCTGGGACTCTTTACTGGGACGGTTGCATTGCTATTAGCAATTAGTAAGTAAATATTAATTATGAAAATGGTTTTTCATTTGGCATTTTAGATAAAATGGCTGCTTGTTAACCTAAGGCCGTGATGGCGAACCTATGGCACGTGTGCCACAGGTGGCACGTAGAGCCTTCTCTGCGGGCACGCCAGCCATCGCCCCAGCTGAGCTCCACTGCGCATGTGCGTGTGCCTCCTGCCAGCGTTTGTCTCTGGGTCTCTGCTGCGCATGCACAGGGGGCAGGGCGCATGTGGGAACGCGCTCGCATGTGGGGGGGGGCTCAGGCATTGCATTTTGGGGGTGCGTGCATGTGTGCACCCCCCCAGTGCCCTGTTTTGGGCCTGGAAGGCCTCTTGCACCAACCTGGAAGCCAAAATGTGGCACAGAGGGGCGCATGTGTGTGGGGACATGCGCGGGGTGGGACGCATGCACGGGGGGCCGCTCGCATTGCATTTTCGGGATTCACTTCCGCTTGCGCTTTGGGCACTCAGCACCAAAAAGGTTAGCCATCACCGACCTAAGGCATCTTAATTCATCATCATCCTTTATTATGGCCAGTGGACAGGAATAAATAGAAGCATTACTTATTTAGAAAATTTAGTCTCCATTTTTCATAGTTAAAATATGATGCCAAAGAGATGATACAAAAAGCAGTCAAAACACAAAAGTATAGAATTTGCACTGCATTGCTAGGGCTTTATTGATTTCATCCAAATCTTTTTCTTTTACAGCGGTTGGCAGAGATTTAGAACTCTGAGAAATTCAAATGATGGAATTAGACAGGTAACTACCGGTAGTTTTACATATGGAAATATTAGCAAGCCATTTCCCCCCCCCCCCAAAATCGTATATCTGTGCTGCATTTCTTTATTTTTTTTACCCCTGCAAACAAAATAAGATGCATAAGCTATTCTCTAGCAAATTACACAGAAAGAGAAAAAGCCCTTTTTTCCTCGCTTTTGTTGTTTCTTTTGTATACTCACTGGCTGTTCTGCTAAATCTTGTACCTCTTCCATGGAGGCGAGCTTTTTCAAAGGAGCTCCAATGTGAAGAATGGGTGTCTTTCTCTCTGCTTTCAAAACCTGTAACAGACAATATCCACGTTTTCGGGGAACTGCTTATCATTTTTGCTATCAGTCCCTTTAGCCATTTACTATGTCATTTTGTAGACAAATGTTGGCTTTACCAATATAGAGAGAGAAACTACACTATCATATGGGAAAAAGCAAGGACTTTCCATTAAGCCTCAAGCTACAGCAGATAAGATAATGCAAGTGAGGGTGCACCTCATTTCCATTGCATTTGTTTTGTTACTTGGTTTATTTAACAGCAGCTTTACAATACAAACATGACCTTAAGGAGAAATACAAACATCAGTATTTTTTTTCTATTTGAAAAATAGATTAACAAATAAAATATGCACCTCCAAATGTTCAAGCATACAGGGAATCTCTCCTCTTCAGATTAAAAGACCAAAATCACAACATAATAAAAATTACAAAACTGAACTCATCATGGTATAACACAGAGGTCTTCAAACTTGGCAACTTTAAGACTTGTGGATTTCAACTCTCAGAATTCTCCAGCCAGCTATGCTCTTAAAGTTGCCAACTTTGGGGACCCCTGATATAACATAACCATCAGGCAAATACTGCCTTTTCCATGATACAATGTCCTTGATAGAAGAAATGCCAGACAATACCAAGCTGGTTATTACATATCATAGAGACAAACTAATATTTTTACTTGGCCTTTTCTACATAAATTTGTCTTTGCCTATTTCAACAACTTTAAATGAAATTTAATGTCAAAATATTTTATTTCTATGACATCCTTCCTCAAGAAAATTCTAGGAAGGCTCAGACAATGTAAGTTGAAAATGTAACTATAAAACGCTACAATACCAATATAATAAATATGTTTAACAGCTATAAGCAAATGTGGTATTACAATCCCTACTTTCAATATCTGAGAAAATTGTTATAATACAGTGTCCAAAACACTTTCAAAATTAATGTTTCGCAATAAAAGCTTTTTTACTCCTTTCAGGCGTCAGCTGATGACCTACAAACATTTATTATAATAAAAGCAAGAAGACAAGACTCATAATCAAAATAAGATTTCGGCTTGCCCTGACTCACCACAGAAAAATTAAAACAAAAAAACAGCTTAATAACTTATCTGTTATTAAGATACCAGGATTGTAAGATTCCTTATCAGCAATATGCCATTGCATTAGGATCTTTACCAACAATCTACTTTTAAATTTTAATTCGTGAATGCTTTTTAAACAGTTAATTTAAACCATGTTTTGTATAAAACTGTATTGAACACAACATCCATTTTGGCTGATGCAATCCTATGCCTCTAAAATTCTTAAAAACCCCCCCCCCAAAAAAAACACAATTCAAAACAAACCCAACCCAAACCCCAAAGATTCTTAACCATGAATCACCGAGATTAATGGGATTTATTCCCAGATAACCTAACTGCAGTGTTATCGCTTTTTTTAATGAGAAACTTCTCATTAAAATAAGATTAAAAACAAATGCCTGAAAATTAATGTCTATGGAGGTTCTCAGTCATCCATTCTTTGGCCTGAAAATTAAGATATTGCCTGCAATGTGATGGCAAAGTAAGTTCAGAGCTATTCACATTTTCACTCTTGTTTGTTTGCCGTACAATTAGAAATAGTCCCATGCTAACGGTTCAAAGACATAGAAAAAAAATGTGTTAGTGCCATAAACAAGCTGGTAATATTTTCAAATTTTCTGTTGCCTGTACCAAATATGTGTTTCTTACTTATTCCAACGTTACTGAGAAATTTCATTGAATCAATAATGCCCACCATAAAATATTCTTGAGGTTAATAAGACAGCAACCCACTCATCTAAAAACTCCAAGTCAAAACCAATAACAAATATTTAAAAAAATCTACTTTCCTGCTTCATGCCAACTTCCAGTTTTCTAAAGATATTTTTGTATAGAAAAAGCTGTAAGTATAAATAAAGTCAAATGGTTTTATTCTTAGAAATAGTGAAGCCACTTTTATGAAACCTGAACCAAAAATATTGTACAGTAGATGGATTTCAAATCTAGTTTTATCTTTTATTATCCTTTTTTTCTTTTTCTTTCCAGAGCAGGTTTAGTATATTGCATTAATCTACTGCTCTGGCTTAAATGTCATACAAACATGAAGGAGACATATTATTTGGAATTCAACAATCGAGATTAACAACCCAAAAAGTACCAAAAAGATCAAAACGGAGGAGATAATTTCTTTCAATGTAGAAAATTAGAATTTTCCTGAAATTTTATTTTATTTAAACTATTTTAAAACATTTTATTATCTCTTGAAAACCATACAGTGTGAATAGAATACAGATTGCAATAAATATAGAAAATGTAGTTTCATAATCTTTATTTCTTAATGAGTCCTATCTCTTCAGCACAAATATTAAAATATATTTTTCTACAAAAATAATCAGAGAAAAAAAATATCATTCTTAACAGGACAGTAAAATGAAGCATCTTATAAGCCATCTAGTGTACAATATAATCTTCTATCCATCTTCACAAAAGGAAATCCCATTAGATTCAGTGAGACTCCTAACTGTGTAAGGGACTGTAGTCCTATTTTATTATTCTGTAAAATTACAACTGAAAGGGTACTAGAAAATTAAATGAATTGAGCAAACTAGGATTCATTTCATCATGTAAATACAAAATATCTAACAACACCTATCCATGATCACCAGGACAATGCTCTTCTCAATCTAATTTTTTAGCCAAACCATGGTTGGCTTGTTTGCAGTTCGGATATTTATATTGCACCTGTTCTCACCACACAAGGATGTCCTCATCACACATCAGGCATTTTCTGATTTCAGGTCCTTAAAGCTCTGGCAGTAAGGTGAGTGGCCAAGGATAAAAGACTATAAATTAAAAAGTCATGACAACACTACATGTCCAACGTGTTTTTACTCAATTGTTTTGATTTAAGAGGTAACAACATTGTGCACTAAGTGCTTTTATTCCTTCTGCTGAGACTCTGAAGTCAGTACAGCCGATTTATCATTTGTATAGAAAGAAGAGTACAGGTAGTCCTCGACTTACGACCACAATTGAGCCCAAAATCTCTGTTGCTAAGTGAGGCATTTGTTAAGTGAATTTTGCCTGATTTTATGACCTTCCTTGCCACATTTGTTATGTGGATCATTGCCGTTGTTAAATTAGCAACACGGTTCTTAAGTGAATCTGGCTTCCCCATTGACTTTGCTTTTCAGAAGGTCACAAAAGGTGATCATATGACCCTGGGACACTGCAACCGTCATAAATACGAGTCAGTTGACAAGCATCTGGATTTTGATCACGTGACCATGGGAATACTGCAACAGTCACAAGTGGGAAATGGTCATAAGTCACTTTTTTTCAGTGCCATTGTAACTTCGAATGGTCACTAAGCAAACTGTTGTAAGTGGGGGACTACCTGTATCTTATTTTATTGCCTAAGAAGACCCTGCTAACCCATAGTCATGCTTCAGTTGATGTAATCTTCTAACAGACTGACAATATCAGAATCTATAAAAGGACAAATCTGACCAACTGGTCGGGGGGGGGGGGGGATTGGAGATCAGGATGAGCTCCTCAAAGGGTAGTCTGAGATGCTGAAAACCTCTGCTTGCCCCTTGGCAAAGGTATCATAAAAAGATAATATAATAAATATATTATAAGAATAGAGTAGAGTAGAGTAGAATAGAATAATAACTTTACTGTCACTTTGAATTGAATTTACATTAAAATGAAGTAACGTTGCATACAGCTCTCAAAGGGTCACCACCTCCAATATACACTACATATTTTATTTATTTTGTCAACACGCGCACAAGATAACAGGTATGATATAAACATAAACAAAAGCAAAGTATGTATAGTTAAATTTAGACAATAGGACAGAAGGACAGGGACGGTAGCCACAGGGATGGTGTGCTTATGCACGCCCCTATAAACATGACTAAAGAAATAAATACAAAATTATGTATATACCCACACATGTGACACAACCACCAATTAAGTGACCCTGTTAGGCTAACATACTATGTTAAGTCCGGGTTTTCACTAGAAAAACCATCGCAAACAGACCTTTTCCTCCTCCATGCATTCGACTTCCCTTTTAAAGCCATCAAAACCGGGGGGTTGAGGGGGATCAGAAGTGTCACCGCATCACGTGGCGGTGAGTTCCACAAGTTGCGGGCACGTCCCGTGACGCGCTCCTCCTCCTCCTCCGCCTCCTATCCCGGTGCAGCAGGAGACGAGCCCCTCCCAACTGCCCTCTCTTCTCCCTTCCCCCATTCACGGATGGGGGAGGGGGGCAAACAGCCCCTGGGGGCGGGGCCGCGGCAACCGCTGCTCAGGCCACGCCCACCGGCCCGCGCGCCGATCGCGCGAGAGAAGGGAAAGAGGAAAAGTCCTTTTCTCTCACCGTGAGGAGACCTTTGCGGAGCCGGCCTTGGCGCCAGGTGACATGGTGGATTTGATGACGACAACCGCGGGTCCGGCGACGGGCTGGGTTCCCAAACAGGACAACAAACTCCCTTCCTCCCCAAAAAAAAAAATAAGAAAAGAAAGAAAGAGAACGGAAAGGAACCCCTTTCGGCAAGCCTCCGCTGGGTTGAGACCCGGAAGCGGAAGCTCCTTGCCGGAAGTGACGGTAAAGATGAGGCGGGATAGGATTGGTCGGTGTGTTTACCATCGGCGGTCGCCACCGCCGCCACCGCTGAGGTTCCTACCCGTAATTCAAAATGTCTGGGAAGGAGGGTGAGGGAAGGCACGAAAGATTGGGCCGCGCGACGAGGAATGGCCGCGCCTTTTTCTTATTGCCATTGAACTGGCAGGTAAAAACAAAATGGGGCTGAGGGCATTCTCGCTGTCTTTGCTCCTTACAAGTGCGGCCCCAGCGTAATTACTTTTTTCTGCCGGTAGGGGTCGCCCGCCTCCTTTGGGGAGCCAAAACCGGCTCTGTATTAAGTTTGCCCGAACTTGTACATTGAATCATAAATTAACTCAACACAAGTTGAATTTGCACCTCATGGTAAAAAAAAAAACTCCACAAAAATCAGAGTTAACGTTACTGTAATGACGCACGGCGTATTTTACAAACGCAGCTGCTAATTTTGAACTGTCCTGATGAAAGGTGGTGTGCGGGAATAGAGCAGCTAATGGAATTGGCTGCCTTCGGGCAAAGCCCCACCCCCACTTCGTAACTATTTAACACTAGTGAGATGGGGTGGGTATATATAAATACTAGTAGCTGGATACATAGTTTTGCTACAAAACTATGTGATTGGGCTTGATAAATTGACAAAGCTTGAAAATTAATGTAGAATGTGCAATTCCTTAGCATCAGAGCTGTTAATATAAGGCAACTGGCAGTTGGAACAGAGTTCTTTTCAGGTGAAGAGAGGGAATAGAACGTCTAACTCCTTAGCATCAGAGCGTGTTAATATAATACTGTATAAAAATACTAATGATCTGATGGTCATTTCGAAAAATCCTTTGTTAGCGAGCACCTAGAAGCCAAGAGGAACATACATGCCAAGTTTCAAGTTTGTAGCAGGGGTGAATTGCTCCCGGTTTGAGTGTGCCTGCCAGTGGTCGGAGAGCCGGTAGCGACGGCAGCGCGAGGCTTCACCCACCCACCCGGATGCCGCCATTTGGGTTCTTTTACCCTCTGCGCATGCGCAGAATGCTTTGCGCATGTGCAGAGGGTAAAAGAACCCAAATGGCGGCATCCGGGCAGGTGGGCGAAGCCTCGCGCTGCCGTCGCTACCGGCTCTCCAACCACTGGCAGCCACACCTGAACCGAACCAGGAGCATTTCACCCCTGGTTTGTAGGCTTTACAGTTCTGGAGATTTCGTGATGAGTGAGTGGTATTTGGCTTTTATATTTTATTTATTTATTTATTATTCGCACTTGTATGCCGCCCACTCCACATAGTGTATGTATAGAATACTGCAGCCCACATCTTTTAACTGGCTTCAAAAACTAGAACGACCATTAATTGAGAGCATAAGGTTTTTTTGTATTTCTTCATTCACGTCTAGTGATTGTATTATATATCAGATTTGTGGCAGCTCTAACTTGTAAGTATAATATTTTTTCATATAGTTTAAATTACATTTACACATTGATATGAACTCCTCTTACTCAACCCCAGGAAATTAATTTTAAGACAGTTAACCTCTGATAAAAAAAAGATATTGAATAGATTTACACATGGTGTTTATCAAATTAAATAAGCCATAATTAATTGAATTTCATACTACTAAGACATAAATTACATTTAACAATGTATGATTGGGTTTAGTTTAGTGTGATAGGAATCCATGTCACCACTAAGATTTGTAAAGGCTAACAAATCAAGTTACGTTTAAAATTTTAGGCAAGTTGACCTGTTCCCATAGAGATAGATTCCACTGAATTTAGTGAAGCATTTCTGGTATGCTAAATTGTTGCAGTTCTCTTTTGTTTTATTTAGAGAATTAATATTTCAGTGCCATATAGTTATCAATAAATGTTTTTCAGGTTGCAGTCTTATTTTAAAGCAGCAAATAACAGTACACAAAATACCTGCAGGAGCTTCACAATTAGAATAAAACTTCTGATGTGCTTTTAACAAATCTCAAGTTGGTTGTAATTAAAAATGCAGGAGTTCCAAACTAAACTATTTGAGAACATTTTAGGTAGAGACCATTTCTGGCAAGTGGAATGCAGAATCCAGACATACTCAGAGGTAACCTCACATGAGAATTGTCTGTATTATAAATAAACAATAAAAGCACAGAAAGAAAGAGATTGATGTGGGAACCATTCCATAGCTGCAGTCAAGCACCAGAGAAATCAGGAGATCCAGGCAGTTTGAATGGGTATAAAGATTTATTGCAAACTTAAGCTCTCTACAAGAATTTGAACTAGCAGTTAAAGTAATTTGGCAGTAAATGAGGAAGTCAAGGTGGGCTGGACTTAGATAGCTTATGGGCGCTAAGAGACTGATGATGCATTTGAACCCTCCATCAGCCTGATCATTTTCTATAGCTGATGAGTGTACTCTTCTGCTACCCTTCTCCCTCTGCCCATAACTCAATCACCTATTTAGCCAATTTTCTGCCAGAGGTATGATCCAAAGGGCTTTTGTTCTTGACTCTCAGTGAAAGCATGAGAACTCTGTCCTGAAGACATTTTGTTCTTTTTCCCCCCACACTGCAGAGGTGGGTTTCAGCAGGTTCTGACCAGTTCTGGAGAACCGGTAGCGGAAATTTTGAGTATTTCGGAGAACGGGTAAATACCACCTCTGACTGGCCCTGCCCCCATCTATTCTCTGCCTCCCGAGTCCCAGCTGATCGGGAGGAAATGGGAATTTTGCAGTATCCTTCCCCTGGAATGGGGTGGGAATGGAGATTTTACAGTACCCTTCCCCTGCCATGCCCACCAAGCCACGCCCACCAAGCCACGCCATGCCCACTAAGCCACGCCCACATAACTGGTAGTAAAAAAATTGAAATCCACCACTGCCACACTGATATCCATTAAGAAAATAGAACCATAAACCAAAACATTGGTTACATTTCTAGAGGACAAAGTTTGCAGAATTCATCCTCACTCAAAAGTGTCTGTCTTTCCCAGGGACAGAGCCCAAAAATTATATTAAAGTTGGAAGCCTGGAGAGCTTCAAATCTTGGATAATCTTTTCTGACATTGTGGTTCTAATAAAAGTGTTACCAGCTATACATTTCAATCTTTTTTCCCTTCCCGGACCGACTAGGCCAGTGATGGCGAACCTTTTTTTCCTCGGGTGCCGAAATGGTGTACGCGCGCGCTATCGCACGTGTGTACGTGCCCACACCCATATTCAATGCCCCCCACGCACCCCCGCTCCCCCATTTCCTGACTTCTGGTGGGCCCGGTAGGCCCATTTTTCGCCCTCCCCAGGCTCCAGAGGCTTTTTCGCCCTCCCAGAGCCTCCATGCGAGCCAAAAATCAGCTGGTGGGCGTCCACATGCGTGCTGGAGCTGAGCTAGGGCAACAGCTCGCGTGCCAGCAGATATGGCTCCGCGTGCCACCTTGGCACGTGTGCCATGGGTTCGCCATCACGGGACTAGGCTATGCTTGTTTTTTATAGTCTTCGATACAATAATGGAGATACTGATCAGTTTTTATTTTTTTTTAAATGGACAGTATTTATTGGTTAACTCTTTCTTTGTCATCACTTTTTCATTAGTGATCCATACTCCTTCATTGTACAACATTATAAAAGTCACATCTCTACTAATTCAGAGATTTAATAAAACAATCATTACTACTTGTATTTTTGAACATTTTAAGGTTAATCTATTACAAAGCAATGGATAGAAATGAAATATTAGGCAACAGTTGGGTCTTCTAAGAAAGCCAAACTTTCCTTATCATATTCAGCATTCTAAATCAAGAACAACCTTCATGCGTAGAAGAGGCTCCTGTCTTAGATGTGTGCCTGTCAAATTGTGAAAGGTTACAGATGTGGAGAAGGAAAATACACTGAAATGGACATAATATGCCAGAAGTCTTAATTTCATCTAAGCTTGTAATGTAGCTTTTACTTTAACATAGATATGATTGCAAAGAAAAGAATGAGAATTCATTTTTGAGAGACCTAGAGCAGGGGTCCTCAAACTTAGCATAGCTGGCTGGAGAATTCTGGGAGTTGAAGTCCACAAGTCTTAAAGTTCCCAAGTTTGAAGACCTCTGACCTAGAGGCATGGTTCTCTCATACTCCAGGCTTGTTTCAGAATAGGTCGTCTTGTTTCCTATCTCAACTTCTAAATTTTGCATATGGATTCTTGGCTAACCCATAAGTGTTAAGCTGTAAGTTTATAAGTTTTGGTTTGTATCTCTCAGCCTGTCTTGATATGAAGGAATGGCAAAAGAGTAAGAGAAAGAGTATACCCATGAGAACAGAATGTTTGATGGAAAAGAATCCTATAGCCCTGTCCTAGGTATTGGCACTAGGTCCCAAGAAAGATCTGATATGTGCCAAATGATGCCCAAGAGTTTAGAAGTACCTCAGGATGGGGGGGGAATACTGATCATCAAATATATATTGCATCACAACTACAACAATGTCATATCCATCTTTCAAATAAGAGATTCACAAATTCTTTCCCAAATGTCCAACGTCATCTCATTTGAGATATGGTGTCTCCTTTCAGAGATCTTGCATTTGTGTTACATGGCCTCCAGTTGTTGCCTTTTTTAGACAACAAGAGTTGCAACCCAACATTGCCACGAAGTCTTGCTAGTCATTAACTTTTACTTGATACTGATAAGTAAATGTTGCTCTTCTGTAAGAAAGTTATCATTTCATTCCACTTTACAATTTTCAGTCATAAGGTCTGTCAGTGTAGTGGATGTTCAGTCCATTTCCTTAAGAATGAAAAGTACGGTAGGCCCCAGAAGTTGGCCATCTTTAGTTAGCATCTGGGCAGCAAATCAAAGAGACACCCAAAGCTCCCGGTTATAATCTTTGCTCTTCGTAAGGAAACATATTGTATTTCCTAATTTGTATGCAGTATATGTTTGTCCTTTAACATATGCAAATTATAACCAAATGTATGTTCTTTGGCGTTTTTTGCTGTTACAGAAGTACCTTCCTCCGTGTTGCATTCAAAATACTTTTAAGGTTTGGGGGATTCAGGAAAACAATCGTCTAATTGCACCATCCCTTCCATTCCAGTCTCAGTTGTTTGCCTGGAACATTTTCGACTGTCTTTTATGCTTTTCAAATTTTCAGAAAGATGTTTCCTGAATTTTTTTGTGAGAAAACAATAAATGATAGGATCCAAGACACAGTTGGCACCCAGAAGAACAAGGGTAACCTGGTGGATATCATTTAATAGTTTTTGCCTTTGACAGCTTATGTCCCACATGTTCAGAACCATCAAAGTCCAGGGTAGATCCACCAAGTGGTGAGGCACAAAACAGAGAATGAAGACAGTCAAAACTGTGGTCACTAACGAAAGAGCCCGTTGCCTGACACGGGCGCTCCTCCGACTTTGCGCTGGTTTTGAAAGCAATGTCCGGATAATGAAAGCATTGCATACCAAGACAAGCAGGAAAGCAATGAAGAAACAAATACAAATAATCACATGGAAGGCAAAAATAGGAGTTGTATTGCTGGTGGTGTCATAGCGCTCAAAGCAGCGAATCAGATCCCCCTCAGGGTTTGTGCCATCATCAACTAAAAAGTAGATGGAAGGAACGCCTATTAGGACCCAGATAGCCAATGTAACATAGATTCCTCTTCTTCGTGTGCTGGATTGAATGGTTGAAATGGGACTTGTGACGGCTTGGTAACGGTTGTATGTTATGACTCCCAGGAATGCCACAGAGCAGTACGTATTGACGAAAAATAAGTAGCCACCTATATTGCACAGAAAGCTGGGCATGATCCAGTTTCCTTTGTTGTTGTAATAAACAATCCACATTGGCAATGTAACCAGGAAAAGTAAGTCAGCAATCGTTAAGTTAACTATGAATATTTTTATCTCGTTTAATTTCTTCCTAGCATAAAGCCGACTGAAAAGCCACAGCACATAGATGTTAGCTACAAAGCCCAGAATGAAAATGATGCTGTAGTAGACAGTAAACAGTAGATATCTGAACTCAGAATCCACATGGCATGCCTTAGTTTGCGTGAGAAGTGCAAAGTAGGTTCCGTTTTCATCAAGTTTGGTTATCATTGCAGTAGTCATGGTGTCCTCCTCATCCTGGGAATAAAATGACAAAAGGAAATCGTTAATACAAGAGAAGAAAATGATGGGATTTCTTATAGCTAAGTTGGAGCTGGCTATGTCATTAACACAATATCATTTTCCTCACTCTCATCACTTACTATGGAGCAGTCCATTGCCTTACCCTCTAGGAATCCCCTTTCCATGGATTCTCTAGGAATTGTGAGGGATTTTAGCTAAACCTGTAACCTGAGAATGTCTTTCCATTGAGTCTGTCATCTGCACCTCTATATAAGTGTCTGGTTTGGTTCTGCAACCCAACAAACAGACAGAGACTTCAGAGGATAATTAGAACTGCAGAAAAAACAATTGCTACCAACATGCCTTCCATTGAGGACCTGTATACTGCATGAGTCAAAAAGAGGGCCGTGAAAATATTTACTGACCCCTCATATCCTGGACATAAATTATTTCAACTCCTACCCTCAAAATGTCGCTATAGAGCACTGCACACCAAGACAACTATACACAAGAACAGTTTTTCCCCGAATGCCATTACTCTGCTAAACAAATAATTCCCTCAACACTGTCAAACTATTCACTAAGGCTGTATTACTATTACTATTAGTCTTCTCATCGTTCCCATCACCCATCTCCTCCCACTAATGACTGTATCTTTGTTACCTGTATCCTTACAATTTATATTGACTGGTTCCTAATATAATTTGATCGCTTATTTGTACCCGGACTATCATTAAGTGTTGTACCTTATGATTCTTGACGAACGTATCTTTTCTTTTATGTACACTGAGAGCATATGCACCAAGACAAATTCCTTGTGTGTCCAATCACACTTGGCCAATAAAATTCTAGTCTAGTCTAGTCTGAGAATGTCTTTCCATGTTTAATTACTTTCGCTTGTCAGGAGGTTGTACTTCGAGATTGCTCCTTTGGCAATTCACGTTTAGCAACTGGGTTGGACAGCCAGCCCTCAATTCTCGGAATACTTCTATACCGATACCCTGCATTTATTCAGTATTTACATTAATCATCTATTTCATTCTCTCAAGTGTGATCACATTATAAGCATTCAGAATACTCCACTTTTTACATTAGTTCAAGTAAACGCATCATAAAGTTTAAGAATCAGACTAACTTTTTGCTTTTTTTAAAGCTTATTGAGTAAAATAATTAGAGTTAAATTTCTAAAGTTTTTGGAGATCTTCCCAAGACACTGTTTGCTTGGTTCTTATCACCTGTATATCTTCAGTTTTTTCAGGGTAGGACTGGATGGAATAAGAATGAACAGAGCTAGTTCATTACCAGGAAATTACATGACTTCCTTCTCCTTGCAATGTTTTCTAAAGCTCATAACGGGTTACAGTACAAGGCCATCTGTGCTCAACAGTTTCTCACTTTTTTCCACACAGTTCTTCATATATGATTAAGGCTACTTAATCTGTTGTTTGTCTGATCTTTTTGTCTGGGAACCTGTGGCAAATTAAGGTATTCATCATTCAGCAGACTTATGTATTAGTGTTCTTCTAACTTCTTTTCACTTGACTCTGTGGTTACCTAAGAATAATGAAAATCTGGGGCTCAGGCTGCATTAGTTGCCTGCAAGTTCTGGCAAGGGGTGGAAATGAGTGGAGGGGAAGGAAGTGGAACTATATAATAAAAAAGGAAGGAATCTGAGCTTTTACTGAAAAAACTAACCTGAGGTAAAGCAAAAGTTAAAGTTTAGCACAGCTTAATGCTTTTTAGTCATGGTGTCTCTGGCAAAAGCAAGGCTTCAGCCTCTAGTAATAAGACAAAAGCTCTTAGAAACATTTAAGAATAGAGGTGAGCTATGTGCAGGAGATGGTCAAGACTGAGTTTTAGAGTCCCTTTCACTGAGGGCTGGCTACAACACGTGTCAACCAGGAGCTTCATCTTTATTTATTTTTTATTTATTTATTTTTGTCAAGTACGTGTTGGTAATATACATAGATATAGCATTGTTTATATACATAAAATGAGTACTGATAAGAGGGAACATTAGGACAGGGACGGTAGGCACGCTGGTGCACTTATGCACGCCCCTTACTGACCTCTTAGGAATCGGGTGAGGTCAACAGTGGACAGTCTAAGGGTAAAGTTTTGGGGGTTTGGTGATGAAACCACAATGTCAGGTAGTGAGTTCCAGGCATTTACCACTCTGTTGCTAAAGTCGTATTTTCTACAGTCAGGTTTGGAGCGGTTCACTTTGAGTTTGTATCTGTTGTGTGCTCGTGTATTGTTGTGTAGCTCTTGAATGTGTAGCTCTTCGTTTTTTTTTAACCTACACAAACCAATTGTATAACAATTAAGAAAAGCCGTTCTATACTTTTACCCAAATTATGTAAATATTTGCGATAGTTAATTTCTGTTTTGAAACTTCAAACACACATTCCTAATGGTATTGGTATCCTGATTTTATAGTTTGTGCCAATTATCTAAGTTTTACTCAATTCTTACAACACATAGATAGAACTGTGACCTCAATGGGATGGCTGTAATTTTACCCTTGAATGTTACGTCATGCTGGTCAGTGATTGGAATAAAGAGCCCACTGCCAAGAAGATAACTCATATCCATTTGAAAAGACCCCACAAGTTACATGGCTGGGATCCAGACTTAGATTGATTTGAAAATCTGTGTCTCATTCTATGTTGCATAAAATATTTCTGGCATTTTTGCAGTCTAAATGACAAAATCTTTTCAAGAAGAGTCTTAGGCATAAAGTTTGCCAATAGCATTTTCTTAGGTTGAATTCAAGTGACCTCCGATTACCATTGGGCCCAAATCCACTAGATAGAAAACTAACTTTAACCAAAGATTGAAAAGATGGTACCAAGCCTTAGGGACCATAGTCACCAAACACACCTCTAGCAAGATATTAATACATTTTGGAACTGCAAGAATAGCTCTCTTAAATTTAGATTGGACAACTTCAAGGATATCAATCTTTCTAAATTACATACTTGGACACCTAAAAATATAGAAAATGGCTTTAGCTATGAAGACCTTGCAAGCTACAGGGATAAAATGATCTCCCTTCAAATAGAAAAACCTCCAGATAGCTGAGCTGTGTTGTGCAACATTTGACAATGAGGACTAGAACAGCAGCCATAGGTGTTATTAGATAGATAGATAGATAGATAGATAGATAGATAGATAGATAGATAGATAGATAGATAGATAGATAGATAGCATTTATATAGCATTTCTTTATGTTTGCCAATTGAATTTTATAACTATGAAAATGCAAAGACTTATGCTTTTCTTCTAAGTAGAAAAAACCCCAAACTCTCTGTGCTATATATTTTCTTCTCTTGAAAATTTAGCAATATGGTGATTTTTTTTTACTTCCCTGGGGGCAATATTTCAATTATACTGTTCTGCTGCCTTCCTTTTACTCACTTCCTCATTCTAGGCAAATAACTGCATTAGAAAGAGTTATTTAACTTTTATCAAATTATTTTCTTTTTAACTTCCTTATAATACAGCTTCAAGTGATACTTTCTAAATATTTTTACTTTATTTTTCTGGGTACATCTGCAATTATTTTATATGGAAGGAAGTGAAACTGGTGTAGGCATTCTTGAGAAATTCTACATAAACCACAAAAGGAATTGGGCAACATGAACCAAGGTTGAACATAACTACAGATTTGTTTGTGCTTCCTTTCTCAATTTTCGATTGATTCCTGCTTTTAAGAAAAATCTAAAACTGTTAGGCATCTTGATTAAGTCTTAAGGGCAATCATTCTCCCCTACTTGAGAATAAGCCTTATTTAATAACACGTAATCAGAACCACTGTTAAAGATTGCGTGGATGGGCATTTGCCAAGGTGTGGAACCTAACAGGCCCACTTCTGACCCGAGCCATTCCAAGCAAAGTATTTCTGAGCATCACTGACTGCTGTGAACATTGCAAAAGGAGAGATGCGTTTGTCTGTGATGGCCAAAAATCAAAGGGAGTCTGGTAGCACTTTTTCCAACTAACAGGTTTTTTTGTGTGTGGGGGGGGGGTTCTTGGTGCTCTCTTAGTTTGATTGTTTTCTTGTAGACATTTCATTACCTTACCTAGTTGGCAAATGAAAGGGCTGCAAGAAAGCAACCAAGCTCAGGGAGCCCCAAGGACCCCACAGTTCAACCCTGATCTACAAATACCATATTTTTCGGACTGTAAGATGCACCAGTGTATACGACGCACCAAGATTTCGAAGAGGTAAGTAAGGAAAAAAAGTTTTTGTCCTCCCCGGCCCCCAGGAGCACTCTGCAGGCCTCCCAAACCCTCTGCGCACCCCGTTTTTGTGAAAAACGGGCCCATTTTTTTGCAAAAATGGGATGCAGGGGCAGGGCTTCGGGAGCCCAAAATGGCTGTATTCTGTGTATAAGATGCACCAACATTTCCACCCTCTTTTGGGGAGGGGGAAGGTGCATCTTTTACTCCGAAAAATACGGTACTCTCTTCTATTGATACAGATTTGATTAAAAGGTGAAAGTTTTTCTGACCTGCAGCGCACTTTATCATATGCATAGAGCGACTGAGGAAATATTGAAATTGGGGTGAAGTGGGAGAGGTGGCTGAACTAGCTTACATCAAAAAAATTTCAGGCATTCTTCAGAAGGTCTTAACAAACAGACACTTGTAATCTGTTTCATATATAACTGCATGTGTATAACAAATTTAAGTTTTCCTCCCTTTCCCTCTCAACTACACTCCTAAAAATTTGATTGTGTTTCTTGGCCTGGGGCCCCAAAAGGGCCCTGCTACATTGGGGGTGGCTGACGGAGGGAGAAGAACTGTGATGATCATCCCCACCCATAATCTTGGCTTTTAACTTTTAACTTCTCTTATTCAACTTCTCTAATTTTAATTCATTTTCAGTAGTTTTAACTTTTTATTGTATTGTAAGCCACCAGAATCGCAGTATCAGTGAGATAAGTGGCACAGAAATTTAATAAATAAATAAACCCAATTTAAATCCTCCATCCGTCTAGCCACGCCATGTCTCTGATGAAATAAACGGTAGCTCAAGAAAGATTACGCCTTTTTATAAAGTTTGTTAGACAGAAAAGGCGCTACTTGAGTCTTGACTTTATAATTGGTGAGAACTAACAGAAAGAAAGGAACTGTGTCTTGAATGACTTGGTTTGCACCTCCGGAGTAATCTTGTTTTCAGTTATAGTAAGTCATTGGCAGTGTTGAAATGAAACTCTCAACTGCTATTCATATTACAGGCGGAGTGCTGGCTGACTTATCTTTTACTACATGCAGCAAAATGCCCCAGGTATTGTGCTGATCTTTCATTTCCCAATGAGAGAAGTTTCTGTTGGCACTTCTCCCATGAACAAACAAACAAAAAATAAATCCAGAAAAAAGATCCATGGTTATGAGCATTTAAATAGCTTCTTAGAGCCCCAGAGGGAGAGAAATCGATCAAAACATAGAAAGGTGTTTTATATCGTGAGAAGCGATGTATTTGGCCCAGTCTATTATTGAGGCTGACTGAGGAAATAAAGCAACAAATTGTGGTGGAAGGAAAGTCTAGATTCCTGAGAGGCAGGTGCTGCAAAGAGACCTTGCTTAAGAGAATGAGGATTAAGAAGGCTCCTCTCTAGTGATTCTAGAGTGTATCTAGTGGTGGGGTCCTTGGTGCTCTCTGTACTTGGTGGGGTTTCCCCCCCTCATCAAACTATGTAACATCATCAATGCTAGAAGGGAATGGGGCTTGCTCTCATTTTATATTCTAGTCACTTGCCTTATCAGTGTTGGTGGAGGTGGTCTCGGTGTTCCTAGAAAAGGTGGTTGTTTACTATTGTCAGTCTGAGTTGGTGGTTCCTTGATTGGGGCACTGTTTGCTGCTTAATTGTTGATCTAATGTTAATCTTGCTGCTAATTTCTGCTTATCTGGGTGTTGATTGCTAGTGAGGAGGCTTTTTGTTTACTTTTTGGCTTTTTGATTGTGTCTTTGGAATGGCATATAAATGTTGTTTATCTGTACGTGCCTGTTGATGGCTGATTTGTCTCTAAATGCCAGGCTTCCAGGAATTCTCTAGTATTTTTGGACTTGGCTTGGTCTAGGATGCTCACAGTTTCCCAATTGAAGCTATGGTTAAGTCTGTCTGTACGCTGTGAAATTAAGGAGTCTGCATCGTGTTTTCTTCCGGCTTTAGAAACTCAACATTAAAAAAACTAAGCTCATGGCATCCGGCCCTCTCAATTCCTGGCAAATAGATGGGGAAGAAATGGAGGTAGTGACAGATTTTATTTTTCTGGGCTCCAAGATCACCGCAGATGGGGACTGCAGCCAAGAAATTAAAAGATGCTTGTTGCTGGGGAAGAAAACTATGGCAAATCTAGACAGCATACTAAAAAGCAGAGACATCACCCTGCCAACAAAAGTGTGTATAGTCAAGGCTATGGTTTTCCCAGTTGCAATGTATGGCTGTGAAAGTTGGACCATAAGGAAGGCTGAGCGCCAAGGAATTGAGGCCTTTGAATTATGGTGCTGGAGAAGACTCTTGCGAGTCCCTTGGACTGCAAGGCGATCAAACCGGTCAGTCCTAGAGGAGATCAACCCTGACTGCTCTTTAGAAGGCCAGATCCTGAAGATGAAACTCAAATACTTTGGCCACCTAATGAGAAGGAAGGACTCACTGGAGAAGAGCCTAATCCTGGGAACGATTGAGGGCAAAAGAAGAAGGGGACGGCAGAGAATGAGGTGGCTGGATGGAGTCACTGAAGCAGACTCTGGGGGATGGTAGAGGACAGGAAGGCCTGGAGGAATGTTTTCCATGGGGTCGCGATGGGTCAGACACGACTTCGCAACTAACAACAATAATGTTTTATGACTGTTAGTTGGTGTTCCTGGATGCACATTGCTAGTCTTCTGCCCCTTTGTCCTACATAGTTGCTGTTATAGTCTTTACACCTTATCTTGTAAATGAGTCCTATTTTTTTTCTTCTATTGGTAGAATATCTATTATTATGCAAATACAACAGTTGATTTAGTTTGGCAAGATTCTGTCTATAGACCAGGAACAATAAAGAAAATTACTCAGATTCATCTTCTTTGTTCCTGGGAGCGGGGCGGGGTGGGGGGGCTGACATAGATTAAGCCAATGTGAATATCCTTTCTTTGTTTCAGTATATATGACAACGCATCTCAGCATCACAACTCCAGATAGTTAAATAACAACTACCATTAGTATAAACGATATAAACTATTTGATAATAATGACTTTCATTTGGTAATAGATTTAACCATCTACAAACCACTTAGAAGTTTCAACTCTGTTGATTTGTGGAAGAAGTGATGCAAAGTGTTGTGCATTAATGTGAGCTCAAGATTTTAATGTCCTTTATCAACATAGCTTTGACAATTTCAGTGGTATATGTGGACTTGTCACTCTAACATGTTTCACAGGTTTGGTGCTAAAGAAAAATCTTGTAAAGGGATAATCCTTCATCAAAATGTGGCACTTATATTTAAGAAATATATAAGTACATGGAAAATAGAGGTGTTTATGCCCTTATGTGGCCTTTCCATGGCAGGCTTTTATTTTTTGTTTATTTTCCCCAGTGGCTGCATATATTTTTTTGGTACCTTCCTTTTGATGCCTGGATGAAACAGAAACCACAAGAATGTTTGTTCTGCCATTTTATATTCGAGACCCCTTGATATCTTTTGCTGTAAACGTTCTATATTAAGTCACTTATTCAGATAATCTTTGTCTTTACCCAAGCTGAAGAGATCCTTTTTTGACCCTTGCGGTCTTTTGACCTTATGGTATCCTTTCCCAGCCTGATGTCTTTCTGCTAATGCTGGGTTCCAGTTCTGAACATCATGAGCTTTGGTGGCAGGAGATGGAAAGATGGTGGAGTCCCATAATCGGCAATAGGACAGGATGGCTGTTCTAGAGCATTGGTTCCCCTTTGGTTGGCATCCAAAACTACAATCTCAAACTGTCCAGGCAGTGAAATTGCAAGCACCTCTCAGATATTAATTCCCACCCAAGGTGCTGGACTCAAAACTAGGTGACCATGAGTTCTAGTCCTTCTTTAGGCATTGAAGTCAGCTGTGTGACTTTCTGCCAATCAGTTACTCTTTCTCAACCCCAGTAGCTTGTGATTGTGTGGAAAACAGGAAAAGCAAGAATTATGTACACACTGCCTTAAGTTGTAAAAAATAAAGATGGGGCATAAATCTAAATAACAAATTAATAGTCATTCAGGGGCAGAGTTTAATAAGGAAGAACTGTATACTTGTTCAGTTCAAGAATGAAAAACTTTGGACAGTGGAGTCTTGTTGGGGGGAATAGGCTGACTCTGTAAACTGCTTAGAGAGGGCTGTAAAGCACTATGAAGCGGTATATAAGTCTAAGTGCTATTGCTATACTAGGCTCTGCTTGTTAGATTTCCACATAATAATGACTGAACAGAAAAAAAAGGAAAGTACAGGATTTGCAACAACTGACAACACTAATGACCCTTGCTGGGCATGATCCAGCACAGTTCTTTTAACTTGTGAAAATGTACTCTATAGTATAAAAAATTGAAAGAATGTATAAAGGATTTACAATTTGGAATTTTATTGTTAAAATAAGTTAATGTGGATTTTTTTAAAGTATGGTTTTTTTTTAAGATTGTAGAAATTAGATACTGGAAAAAAAGGGGATGAATAATGAAAATAAGGATTGATCAAAGCACTACGGCTTGGCTTTAAGGATAAAAAGATAATAATATAATTAGTAAGTGAAATAGATAACAGCGATTAAATTAACTGTTAAAAGATTATTTGTGTAATCCGGATGACGAAATTCGAAAAGGAGATTAAAATGGTATAATACCGAAGGTTAACATATAATGGATGTATTTTTGGTTTTTTTTAATTGAAGGTATATATGTTGTTATATGTATTTTGATGTTTAAGGTGGAGAAAAAAATAAAAACTTTTGCAAAAAAAAAAGAATTTGCAACAACTAAGTGCAGTGTTTCTCAACCTTGGCAGTTTGAAGATGTGTGGACTTCAACTCCCAGAATTCCACAGCCAGCAACGCTGGCTCAGGAATTCTGGGAGTTGAAGTCCACACATCTTCAAACTTCCAAGGTTGAGAAACACTGACTAAGTGACAACATTAATGACCTTCGCTGGGCATGATCCAGCACAATTCTTTTAACTTGTGAAAATGTAATTCCACATTCTTGATAATTTCATTGATATTAGGTTCTCTATTTTTAGTATAATTCCACTGTCTATTTGCCAGTGATGTAAAAAAAAAATCAGTTACACCCTTTCCTGATCTGGTTGACTTTTCAACTTCCTGGTACTGGAAACAAGTTATTTTGAATGCTAACAGGATGCAACATAGTAACAACTTCTTGTTTGCCAAATTGAAAAAAAGACAGTGACTGAAGGCATGGCAACAAAAGTTGTGTGAATCAGATTACAATAAACTGGATCACTGCACAAACCTATAATATAATAGATTATGTTATTGGTTATTATAATATAATAACCTATAATAGGAAGCCTAATCCATTTTTGTCGTTTGTTTTTAATGCAAGGAGGACATAAGGCATGGGAACTCAAAGTTTCTGTATAGAATCCAGATGTTTTGCTACAAACCATGTACTTCTGTCCTTAGAGACCAGTCGTATACTGAAACTGAAAAACCCAAAGTCCCAAGCCCATAGTTACAAACTGGTTGACATTAATGAATTGACATCTTTGAATGCATATCTGCAGAAGGACTTGCCATTTAAGGTAACAGTGCCCTGGTAGGATCTTATGGGTACTCATTTACCTTTTGTTAAATATTGTTTCATATTTCTGCCTGCCCAGCTCTAATCTTGCCAAGCAGTTATGGCACATGTCTGAAAAGCCCCATTGAAAATTGTCTACAATATCATGATTATCGGAGACGTCGTGGATAGAGGCAGTGGTGGACAACTCATAGCTGACCTGCCTGTTTATGATAATTTTTTTTCTGGGGAAAGACAGCACCCGGAGCCAATCAAAAGGAATTTTATCAGAAGCACTGCCATAGGTACATATCCAAATAGGAATCGTTGGATATCTACTGTGGCTCATAGATCCTCACAATCACTGCCAGCTCCTGGAGATTTCTGGCAATTTGTTTGTGAATTAGCATCATTTGAAACTAGAAGGAACAACTGCCTTCTTCTCATTTTCTTCTATGGTTATTCTGATTGTGCGGAAAGAGTATACTCTAAACCAGTGTTTCCCAACCTTGGCAACTTGAAGATGTCTGGACTTCAACTCCCAGAATTCCCCAGCCAGCATTCGCTGGCTGGGGAATTCTGGGAGTTGAAGTCCAGACATCTTCAAGTTGCCAAGGTTGGGAAACACTGCTCTAAACAACGAAGCAGCAGGCAGGGAAGGATAGATCTCCTGAGTGTAGATCGACCAAGAATCTCCAAAATTTGCAACTGAGCTTATTTCTAGTATCTACTATTTCATAATCAGAATAATTATTTCTATTAAAATATTCATTATTGAGCCCAACCCCATGATGGATATTTCTGTACAAAAAATTCAATGGCAATCAGTATATTTCTATAAAGTTCTTCTGAGTTTTTGGGATTAAAAAAGCCTTGATAACAAAAGCTGGATGCTGTCCTAGCACATTTAAATAAAATTTGTAAAAGCACCCATCACTTACCACGGCAAGGATGGATGTTCTTGGCTGAGTCCAAGGTTTGGCCACAATGTAATAATGGGCAATGTCCATCAATAGAAGGCCAATCTGTGGGAACGATGTCTCTTACATGCTGTGACTTGAAGCGTTTTCACCACAGGCTGAATTCCATAAACTCAACTGAAAGTGACACAGGAAACCTACATAGTCGTTGAGAATGAAGAAACCATGTGTGTGTCATCCCCATTGCCAAACAGATGAGTCGTTGCGCAAGTTTGAGAGGAAGATAACTTGCTACAAAAAGCTACAAGACAGCACATACTATATACTTTAGATATATATATGAGGCGGGCAATTGAATATATTTAAATGTGTGTAAATGTAGAAATTGATGTTTCCGATCCAAGGAGCTACGGGATCAGCACTGATGAGTATGACACATGTGAACGGAGTTTGGATTTGCTTTAACTTATTTACATATTGTGAAGATGTATGCAGTATGTAAAACTGAATTTAAATTCTGAATCATCGAAGGCTTAATTGGATCACAGTGGACTTGTTCACCCTGTGCATTTTGGCAGTTGTTAATTGCATCATGAGAGCAACTTTGGCGTGGTGGTTAAAATATCAGGCCAGAACTGGAAGACCATGAGTTCTAGTCCTGCCTGAAGCCCAAAGGCAGCTGGGTGACCTTTGGCCAGTCACTTTCTCTCAGCCCTAGAAAGGAGGCAATGGCAAACCACCTTTGAAAAACCTTGCCAAGAAAACTTCAGGGACTTTCCCAGGGAGTCTCCCAGAATCGTTCACAATTGAACAGAAGAAGAAAAAAATACGCCACATGTTTGTTTATCTAAAGATTATTTGCACAGAAAGCTATGATGTCGGCTACATGATGTATAAAAAAACCAAAATGGGTATAATGCAGTTGCCTGGATTCAGCTTGACAGAAAGCCAGGAATGGCCCTATTATTAGGCAAAAAGAAGGAAGTCACCTCAGATGGCGTTTTACTTAGAAGAAAGGTCTGTGCTCTCTATGCTATCTTAATGACTTCTGGCACGTTCTATCACTAATGTGTGTATATACAGACACACACACACACACACACACACACACACACACAAATCACATGGTCCTTCCATTGAACGTTTTGCACATATGAATGGGACCATTGATTTGTCGTGGTAGGCGGTAGAGGTGTGACCCAGCCCTGTTTCAATGCAGCTTTATCAGGTCCTTTCCGTTATGGAATAAAAGCCGAGTTAGATTTTTTTTTTCCTTTTGAAAATATTAACAGGTTAGGGTTCCATTTCTCCCCTCCATTATACATGAACAACCGATCCATCCTTTTAGGGCTGCACAGGTAAAGATCCCAGGACTATAAGCAGCCCTTTAAAAATTGGGCTGCCTTGCGTGGAAGAAAGTTAGGTTCTCTGCCTTGTTGGCGAATTCCCCAACTTCCTGACAACCATGAATGAGACATAAAAGATTCAACTTAAAAGAGAGTCAAGGCAGATACTCTGGTTTTGTGACAGCAACTACTGATGACTTTGTTACACAAAATATTTTTCATGCTTGTGCTGTCACATAGCATCAAACATAAGTATACAAAGATTTGATAGTAGATTATGAAAACCTCAGTAGTTATTCCATTAGGCACATCAGAAAAGTGTACAATCTATACAAGAAGACAGCAAACCAAGGGCAGCCTTGAAATGACAGGATTTCAAGGTTTATTTAACATAGTTTAGATCCAAGCCATTTATCACCTGCTCCCATGCAATCTATCCTGAAGTCTCCGCTCATTAGGATGGCACATTTCACAGATCCCACTAAGGAAAGGCTTGGAATCCATAGCCAATTTGGTCTTGTGCATGGCAGGGCCCATATTATGAGATCAATTGCTACTGAAGTCAGCTGCTTCGTTGCTATAGTTTATTTCCCCAAGCCTTTTAATTCTATTTTGTTAGATTTTTCCCCTGACTGTTTATATCTGTAATACTTTAAATATGTCATGGATGTTTTCTTATATAGCTGTAATGATTTGGCTTTTCTCCCATGCATTGGGCCAGGATTGTAGTTTAATTTATTGTGTTAGCAATAGGAATGCTTGTTATCAATGAATGAATGCATGAATGCCAACTCCAGTTATGCAGGAGGTGGGTGGCTTGTAATACTCCCAATCAAAGAAAAGCTTGTCCAGGGGTTTATGCTAGAGAGGTCTATAGGATGGGGTTGAATGTTGTCCCTCCTATGAGATGGGCAAATGGCCAGCTGCCTCCCTTGTCAGAGGTTGGCTGGGGAATAGACAAGTAAGGCTTCCCTTCGCTGTTTCTCTCAAACTTCTCGGCTCTGCCTTCCAGACGCACCCCCTGATGAGATTCAGGTGCCATCGCTCTGCCAAAATGTGTGATTCTGAGTCTGGAATATGCAGAGAGCTACCATCTCCTCTAACTTTCAGATAACAAAATATATTGGGCTGATCTTGATGACTTGCCAGAGGTTGGAAATCCAAGAGTGAAGTTTGTCGTTTCATTACAACCCCTCCTTGCTTCTTCCCTCATATTCTTTGAAATATGCCAATGTAACGAGCAGTGAACAAGTACAAAGAAATCCATACAGAGAGCCTGATTTGTTCCGAAATAAAATTAAAAGGGACTTACCCCCATTCGTAGTTTATAAATTAATCCCACCAGCAGATTATGGGGAATGAGGACCTTTTCTTCTCATGTTTTTTATCCCGGAAGTCCAGATTATCTCAGTGTGGCTTCTTCACTCTGTGATTATTTTTACTCTTCTGGAGAAAAAAGTTTCGGGAGAACACTAAGATCATCATACTGTGGAAGGAGGAGTCCATTATAATATCACATGTAACAGAAGTGCTGGGAAATCCCAAAGCTCCCGTGTGTGTGTGTGTGTGTGGTGTGCGTGTGCGTGTGCGTGTGTGTGTACGATATATACATTCTGCAACTGTATGAACTTATTTCTCAACAGCAATAGCAGGAAACAGACGCTATGAGTGAGCAAGGTGTGGTCGGTCTCTCAGGTGAATTAGTCAGATTCTTAAAACACTTTAATCTAATTTCTGCTTCGTGGCCTATTCAGGCAACAGCCTGATCTCCCAGCTAGGTGCATGTAATATAAATGCAGAGGAGAATACCTGGTTGGAGAAAATGATTCTCTGACATTTGCACTGTATTCTCTCGACTTTTATTTATTTGTATGGGTATGGATATGTTTGCACAGCCTTTAAAAGCCTTACCCGTCGTTCTGAACATAGTAATGTTTGCCAAACGTTAAAGAACTAGTAAACCAACATGTGAAGCTCCAACTTATGTATTCTCGGGAGGAGTTACAGCCTGAATATTTACTGTCTGAGAAAAGTGAGTGCTAGTGTAATGGGAGGCGGGCAGGTATAGCAAAGTTCGGGAAATGAGAAGCAACTGGTAGGAAATTGCCATGAGAATCAAGGAAATAAATTGAATGCTAGGAACCTGGATGTCCAGGGTTTTTTTAATTACCTAAAGGCAGAACAGGGGGAAGAGGTAAAGGTAAGCAAGCAGGAAATAACATAATTGGTTCATGAGATAAAAGAGCTTATTAGTAGATAAAACGGATCTTTCAAAGAAATGGGGTGCTTATAATTTCCCATTGCTGGAGAAAAGTGTTAGGAACCCTGGACCTGAAGGAGAACTGGATCAGTGCTGGATGAAGTAAAACCAGACTAGATGTCTTAACGATGAAGCTATAGCTGAAATATTTTGGATATATAAATCAAGGCAGGGCAAGGATCATTTGGAGAAGATTCAGATACTCTGGAAAACCCAAGGGGATTTTAAAAAAGGGGGTTACAAAGATTCAAAGGAACAATTGCTGACCTAACAGATCAACAGATACTAACAGAGTTGGAAGGGACCTTGCAGGTCATCTAGTCCAACCCCCTGCCCAAGCAGAAGACCCTACATGTGCCTCTACCTAGGATCAAACTCACAACCTCCTAATTGTGAGGCAAGAGTTCCACCTCTAGGCCACAGCAGCATTATCTGTAGACACTACCTACAGTGTCTGAACAACCTGGCCATCGGATTTTTTGCAGTCCAATATGAAAATTAGTTCTCACAGGTCAAAAGTAAACAACTCCTACTAGGTCAGGCTTTTGCCATAAGAGACAGATGGAAATTGTATCTTCTGCCCAAAAGAAATTTACTTCTAGCTCTTTTCATAGAAGTGGGCATGTTCTAAGCAGAGAAGACTTGTTATAAACTTCTCCACAGAGAAGGTTTTGCATTCCAAGCTTTTTAGTTAAAGCAGCTCAGTTTCAATATTTGGAGGCTGGAAGGCATGACTGGAGGCAGAAATCATGTTTGGGACTTGTTTATAATGGTTTTTAAGCCTGTCTGGATTTCATTGTTTTTCCTGACACATACTAATGAGTTGTGTTTTACAACTTAGCCTGACCTATACTATAGGTAACGAGGAAGTTTGGTCCAAAAAAAAAGGCAAAAGATACACTAACCAGATATATTCAGTAGATTTGGGCTACAAATATCTAGATGACCACCATATAGCAGCAAAGGGTTTTCTGTATTTGTAGCTATTCAGTGGGCTTTTAGGTTTTTGTTGCCCAGATCTGTAGGTCTAAGAATACATATTAGCAATAGCAATAGCACTTAGACTTATATACCGCTTCATAGTGCTTTATAGCCCTCTCTAAGCGGTTTACAGAGTTCAGCATATTGCCCCCAACAATCTGGGTCCTCATTTTACCCACCTCAGAAGGATGGAAGGCTGAGTCAACCTTGAGCCGGTGTGATTTGAACAGCTGAACTGCTGAACTAGCAGTAGCCTGCAGTGCTGCATTTAACCACTGCACCATCTCGGCTCAGTTTAAAGCTATTCTTAAGTAGCTTTAGATATTTTTCACTGAACCACATTAAAAGGCTAGGCAATGTTTCCTAACATAAACATTGCTCTTCCTAGGAATGCTTTTCATGGGAAATAATATATTTTTAGTATAGTGTTAGTGTTTGTTTAGTGTTTGTTGCTCTATGTTGGCTGGTTTACAGTTGTATGACTGGTTTCCTTTCTTGGGAATAACCAAACAGTCTGACTTTGACCCGTTCCATATTCATTTATTAGCTGTTTTTGTGAGTAGCTGCCTGTGTTTTCATACTTATTGGTCAATTCAGCAGAAGTCTTAACAGGACCCATGGAATAAAGTAATGTGATCATCTGAGTATTAGGATTTGCCAGCCTTACAGTCAATATTCCCTGTAATATCAGAAAACGGTGCGCGGCAGTTAGAAACTGCCACACGCCATTCTCTTTTTATCTGCGCAGCGACGCAGGCGCGCAGGCTCTGCCATTAGGAAATGCCGAGCGGAAGTTAGAAACTTCTGTGCGGCGTTCTGTCATTACGTGCGCGGCCACGCGGCCGCGCACCTTAGAGAGAACAGTGTTTACAGTTCTGTGAAAGGGCCTTTTTTAATAGCATGGGTAGAGAAGCTGTGACCCAAAGATCTCTATTTCTGGGTTTTGGGGAGAGATACAGAATTATCTGCATCACTAACGTTATGTATTGAATATATATAGTTGTGTTAAGCCCAGCTAAAGTGAAACTAACCTTTAGATGACCCTAATTGTTAACTTCGCCCTGCTAAAGTGAAACTAACCTTTAGATGACCCTAACTGTTAACTCCAACCGTTTTGGAGGGAAAGTTAGAACATTCATATTTGGGAGGGCTCTTTCTAGTATTATGATTGGTTAAGGTATCTAGTATTATGATTGCCACAAAGAAGAGGGAGTCAAACTATTCTCCAAAGCACCTGAGGGTAGAACAAGAAGCAATGGGTGGAAACTAAACAAGGAGAGAAGCAACTTAGAACTAAGGAGAAATTTCCTGACAGTTAGAACAATTAATCAGTGGAACAACTTGCCTCCAGAAGTTGTGAATGCTCCAACACTGGAAGTTTTTAAGATGATGTTGGATAACCATCTGTCTGAAGTAGTGTAGGGTTTCCTGCCTATGCAGGGGGTTGGACTAGAAGACCTCCAAGGTGACAGAGTGAGAATTAATCTCACAGAGGCAATGTTTGATCTTTTCCCGGAATTCTGACGTTAGAAATGAAACCGCAGTTTAAAAATTCTAATTAAAATATTTATTTCGGTACAAAAAATAATAATAAATTCTAATTAACTACATGACTGATATAAAATGTAGGACTTCCCTCAACGGAAGCCAGAGCAAGAAGGATAGAGCGGAGAATGGAATGCACACATGCGTACAAGAACATATCAATCACGTGCTCAGGAATAAACCATTATATTGAATAGAGATGCATCTCCGTGCATATACATGTAACAGGCAATAAATAACACCGTGACACAAGGTCCTTTCCAATTCTGTTGTTGTTGTTGTTGTTGTTGTTACTACTACTATTATTATTATTATTATTATTATTATTATTATTATTATTATTATTATTATTATTATTATTATTATTATTATTATTATTATTATTATTATGCCCTGTGGGCCCAGAGTATAAATTACAGGGATTTACCTGTTGTTCTGCAGTTCAGTTTGAGTCAATACATACTGTTGTATTTTATGCTGGTCTGTTTTTGCCTATTGCAGCCCACTACACGACAATTAACACTGCAGAAGAGCAGTCTGGCTTATTCTGACCAGGAGCACTCCCAAATCTAGAACCAATGTTGTTCTGCTGCTTCAGCAAAGCAAGCCATGGAAATCAACAATATCCATTTCAAATCATTATGTGCTAATGCACATGATTTTTAGAACTCCTCTTTTTGTTGAAATTCCTATTCTATAACCAAGTACCCCATATGTAGATTGCAGAAGTTATCAGAAGATGGGGAGTGGTGAGAGCTGCAACTTCATTACGTTGCTGGTGTTATTCACATGTGATCTGGGTCACAAAGGAATTGCACAATGCCTTTGGACAGAGCAATTGCTGCTTTAAAAAACGAGAAGCTGTTTCTCAAAATGTTCAAAACCTCCACTTGCAATTCCATCAGTATATCTTCAAGTGTCTAGAAAAGCTATCGATAAATACCAGGTCTGATTGTCATATGACTGACTTCATCTACAATTAAGTGATGGACAAGAAAAGAGACCGGACATACTAAAACAAGTTGGGCAAAGGCAGATATCTTGTCCTGTTAAAAATATACCCTCCTAGGTCCTTTCTCAGCCATGATCCTCTGGGAAACCTTTTTTACAAGTTTTATTAAGGACTTTTATTAAGGATTTTGACAATAATAAAATATAACACAAACTGAAATCAGAAGGAAAAAAAGGAACTATAAAATGCAAAGGAAAAAGGAAAAGAAAGAAGGAAATACAGTAGGAAACAATATTTAAAGAATGACTTCTGATCTTCATCACAAGTACAAACTTAATAATTATCCATCACCTAAAAGGTTATAACACGTATCACTTCTTCCCATAGCCTTCCCCTTATTCATTCAGAAATCAATGAATTATTAATGTTTCTGTCCAGTGTCGAGATATCAACAAAAAGCCCGTAAAGAGTTCCTAGAATTTTATAGCAATAGCAACAATAGCAATAGCACTTATATACCGCTTTACAGTGCTTTACAGCCCTCTCTAAACGGTTTACAGTGTCAGCATATTGCCCCCAACAATTTGGGTCTTCATTTTACCTACCTCGGAAGGATGGAAGGCTGAGTCAACCTTGAGCCTGGTGAGATTTGAACTGCCAAATTGCAGGCAGCCGGCAGGCAGCAGAAGTAGTCTGCAGTACTGCACTCTAACCACTGCGCCACCACAGCTCTTATATGTCTTATTTTGACCCTGATCAGACAAATCAACTTTGTATTCCTTCCTTTTGCTTCTAACAGTTTTGGTCCTTAGTTCATTCAGAAACTGTCATAGGATTTAATGGTCTTTCAGTTTTTCTTTCTCCCATCTATAACATTTTAAGTTTCCCTGGCTGCAGGTCCTGAGGGATGTCAGTTTTCATGCTCTTTGGGGAAAGGCTCAAAATTTAGAGGAGGCAGACTTCTAGGGAATGTTTGCCCTGGCCCTCTACGTGTGGTGACATGTTAGATCTGGCTTTAAATCAGAGCTTCAGTGTCTGGCAATATGCATGGCAAACTCTGATGAACACAAAATGATATCATGACAGAATCACTCAGTATTGCAATTACACATCGCAGCATTGAAGTGATGTCATCATTACATGTGTCATTATTTAGCTTCCCTTCACCCTCCTCTCCACAGTTGCCCATGAATGTGCTACTCACATTAAAGGATTAACGGCCCACCGCCATTAATAGAACACCCATGACAACTTATAAGATTGTGCCCATGCTACAAATAAAGAAATGATTTGTGAGTTGCTCACTAAGCATCCCAGTTATATTCAATTGAATTAAAGAGTGAGTTTCCCGGTTGTGAGTTCAGGCTTCTAAACAAACTTTAATAAGTTTCTGGTTAAGGCTTGGGACCTCTTGAAAACATTCCATCTGTATCACTTGAGAGGGAGAAATACTGGACTGGATGCCAAAATCTTGGGCTTTTTGGCTGGTGAAAAACAAGAGTTCTATTTCCCCATAGTGACAGCAGAATTTCTTCAGGCTTGTAAAAAACAAACTTTCGTCGGTGTGTCTTTTTGCAAGCTGTCAAGTGATGTTGTAAAAGAAAAGTTCCACCCGCCCCTTTATAAATAACATTACATTAAAAAGACAAAATGGTGCAGAGGCTGCGGAGAGAAAAATCAGGAGTTAGACAGGAAAGTGTAGTTATAACTTCTCAGAAAGCCATGTGGTTTGAAAATTACAGTGGTGAGTCTTAGCACATTGTGGCTTAGCATGTTGGACAAAATGCAGACAGTTGTGATTTAGTCAGTCAGAATTAACCAATCCACAGCATAAGATGATAACTCTGAATCCATTCAAATCGGGTGGCCAGCTAAGCAGAACTGGCAAACCTATTGATGGCAACCTGCATTCCCCTCCCCATTGAAATCTGATTTATCCTAGATAGACCAGTGTGGAAAAACAGCAACATCATCCTTAGCTGTGTTATTATGACACACAAACATAGGCTTGCATTTATGAAGGCACGATTTAATGTGATCCCCTTGAATGTCCTCGACAGTAGGCTCTCGGGGAGAGTAAAATCCACCTATTGTACATGTGATGGCCGATCCCCGGAATCTCTGCTCCACATTACATTTGTATGCCCCCACTATTGAGAGATAAGATCAAGATTCATCTCTCCTATTTCCCAGATATTCCCTGGTTCACCGGATCTATTCAGCCTTTATTTCCTACTCCAGGATATAGACCCTAATATAACCTCAAAGGTAGCAAAAAAATTTGCTGCAGTCGTGGCTGGAAAAAAACGGAGGAAAAGATGGGTAACCCCTACGGCAGAGGATCACTAGTATTGACGGTATAGACTGTAGTAGATGGTGTACTGTCACATGATCTATCTATATTTGTAAAATTTACCCCCCTTTTTATGTGTATTTTAAATTGGTCTCCGACTGTAATAAAAGCTATCTATCTATCTCATTATGACACACTGAACCATGGGCATTGGACTGCACAAAATGCTGGCTAAAATGTGACTTGCTGGTTTGTGGCTCAGGGTGTTGTACAAACCCACTTTTCTAGTTACCATGTAAAATAAAGAGAGCAGACGGATTCCTCCTACTCCTTCCTTCAGATTGGCAGACAGCTCATTATCTTGCACTGAAATCTTATGTGCAAGTAGCCACATTGCATGCTTTGTTGTATTAGCAGAAAATGAAAATCCCCCAAGTCTACCAAACGGTAATGGGTGAATCATAATGTAACTTCCAGCCTCTTCTAGATACTTCAGATGATTGCAAAAGGCGGCTCTCTTGTGGCATGTTGGTTAGTGGCCAAGAGATCTGTGGTATTCCAAGAAAGCATGACCAGCCCATAAATACTTAGCAGCTATTTTTAGATATGCTTTAGCATTCTATTGTTGGTCTGATGGTGATTCTCTGCATTTGCCTTAGTATTAAGAGCTTGAAGTATGATACAAACTAGAATTCCAGCACTTTGTTTTCATCCTGAAAAGCATCAATATTCAATCAGTATACTGTATTTTTCGAGTATCAGACGCAACGTTTTCCTCCCTAAAAGTGGCTGAAAATTTGGGTGCGTCTTATACTCTGAATGTAGCTTTTTCGGAGTTTTTCCAGCCCTAACTAGGTGCTAACGATCTTCCCAGCTCTTACCTTGCAGGCTCTTTCATTGTTACTCTCTTCGAAGAATGTTTTTCCAGCCCTAAGTCTTTGCAGGGTTTTTTTCATTGCTCTACTTGCTCCGAAAAAGTTTTTTTCTAGCCCTAACCAGGTGCTAATGATCTTCCTAGCTCTTACTGGCTTGCAGGCTCTTTCATTATTACTCCCTCCTAAGAATGTTTTTTCCAGCCCTAACCAGGGGATAAAATAATGTGCTGAAGCTGACCAGACTAAGGACGCTAGCCAGATGAATACCTCGTAGGCAGATTCCCCCCCCCCTATTTTCCTCCCCAAAAACTAAGGTGCGTCTTATACTCCAAAAATACAGTAATATTCTCCTTATTAGAACAGCAATTTTTAGAATAAGCATTTGAGAATTAAGCCTCGTCTTTGTGATACCTGAACAGTTTTCTTGTACTGGGAATATCACATAGTATATAGACCAAACTGTAATTAAGGTCATACTTTGTATCTTTACTTTATAAAACCTTATAAACCTTGTTTTTTGTGACATCCAGACTCAGATAGGAACTTCATTCTAATTCTATCCAAGCTTCGGGACACAATGGGAGGCTAGGGTGGCTGAAAAGATTAGTCTTGCTGCCTATCTGAGATTGAGGATTTATTCAGAATAAGGAAAGCTTGGTTTGCCCTGGTTTTATTTTACAAGGTTAAAACAGGTGGCATCCCCAGGAAAGGTTCACTGCTAGGCCATCACAGAAGCCATATATGCCAAAATGGGTATCAACAAATATGTATTATTCTTAATTTGCTGTGTTATGATGATAGATTAAAGACTAAAAGATTTATAGTTGGTATGTGATGCAGTTAAAAGCTATACGAATGATATTAACCTACATAATAAATAATTAACACAGCGCAACAACACAATGTTGCTAGTTTCTGGATAAGATCCGTTTAATTTGTATATATTTTAATCTTGTATTTTATATTTTAAATTTTATGTCATATAGTATGCCTTATTTTAACTGTGATGCTTCTGACAAGAACAAACAAAGATGGTATGCTGAGATACAGAGAAAACATGTTTATTTCAACCAGAAAGATTGAACTGCAAGTTTTTGGAATAACTGAGCACTGTCATGAAAATCTTTTGGGTAAAAATTTATTTTACATAGAGAACATTGCCACTAACTGCATATACAATGCAAGATATTCATTACTTTATTTACAGAGGGCGGGGGTGGTGGTTCTAGTAATCAGGCTATCTGCTCACCAAGCTGCAATCCTGGATCACAGTTGGAAATTAGAGGGGGGCGGGGGGAGAGAGAGAAGAAACATCAGCTCCATGCAGCTGACTTGAGAACCTCTCGTGAAGCTTAACTAGGCAACTCAGTTCTAGGTTCCAGACTTCACCACTACCAAGTGGAAAGAGATGAAAAATGGTCGGCTGGATGAGGTGAGCAGGAAGAGACACCAGGCCCAGTTTCAGTATTTGCCTTATGGAGATACTGAATGGATGCTTCCACAAGCTACAGGCCTGGTGGCAATTGGAACAGCAATACCCTTGAAATACAGAACATTAAATTACGGGGATTACAGGTACATGTGATGGTGGCGTCTTTCTAAGTTAGCCAAGGATTCTAAAAGCAGCAGGAGGTTTGGCCTGGAAATTCAACCACGAACCTCAGGGAATCAAGCAGAGGTTAGAATATTCTGATCTTCAATCAATCATACTGAAAACAAAGATTCTATTGGAAAAGCAAGGAGAGACTTAAACACGGTAATACACAAGTGTCCACAGGAGCCTAGAATAGCCAGCTTATTCACGCTGCTCCATCTTCACTTTGGGTGGTCTCAAAAAGGTCCTATTTTTCTTCTCTTTCTTCCCTTTTGTATTTGCCTGGAAGTTCCTCCAGCTGTCAACACGTCCATCCCGACTCTCCTGGATACGAAGATGATAAGCAGGAAGACAGTCAAGAGCAACAATGAGAACACAGCTGTCATTTCCTGTCAATATCCTAACAGAAAATGTCTCTGCAAGGAGAATGTGGTGGGAGGAGGGGGGTGGGGGTTCAAATTAAAAGCACCTAAACCAACTCTGCTTCCCCAGGGAAACTGTCAGTTCTGCCATAAACATTTAGAAGGCCAAGGAAAGTTGATAAAATATTGGGAGATAAGCAGAGCTCTGTGAAAGCAACACAAAGTAATTCTCTAGAGAGAAATTACTTTCATGGTGCCTCTTTATTCTTTGAAAACACTGTCCCACTATACATAATTAGTCTAATTGCCTCTCCTATATCACTAGACAGGCACAAGTTTTCTTTTCCAATCCAATACCTTTGTGCCCAATCACATATCTACTTGCATAAATCAAGAGCAGAGGTCTTCAAACTTGGCAACTTTAAGACTTGTGGACTTCAACTCCCAGAATTCTCCAGTAGAATTCTGGGAGTTGAAGTCCACAAGTCTTAAAGTTGCCAAGTTTGAGGAACCCTGATCTAGAGGGATTATAACCCAAAACCAATCTGTGTTTTAGTGTCATGTATTCCTTTCTCTGGTTCAAAAGTACCGGTAGTCCTTGACTTGCAACAATTAAGCCCAAAATTTCTGTTGCTATGCGAGGCTGTTGTTAAGTCAGTTTTGCCCCGTTTTACAACCTTTCTTTGCCATAGTTACATTCAGCAAATCACTGCAGTTGTTAAGTTGGTAACATAGTTAAGTGAATCTGGCTTCCCCACTGACTTTGGTTGTCAGAAGGTTGCAAAAGGGGATCACAAGCCTCCAGGACACTGTAATCTTCATAAATATAAACCAGTTGCCAAGCATTTAATTTTTGATCCCCTGACCATGGGGATGCTGTGACGTTCGCAAGGGTGAAAAACGTTCATACGTCATTTTTTTTCAGTGCTGTTGTAACTTTGGTCACTAAATGAATGGCTGTAAGTCGAGGACTACTTGTACCCCTTGTGAACCACAAATAATATTAGACAGTGAAGAGATGTTTTGGTCTACCTTAGTAACAAGCTTGTCGAAAGAAAATTCCTATATCCCTAGAACAAAATTGCTACTTTTGACCTCTTGTCTCAAAATGGACACGTCCCTCAGACAATCAATACTATGCCCATTTTCCACATCTGTTTAAAATCACTCCATCCGTATCAGTTCAATAACCTGAAATAACAACTGAGTAGCATTAGTCTATAAGCATTCTCTTTACATACCAGGCTTGACAACCAATGTTCTTAACCTTTTCCACAAGAGTTTAGGATACATTAGACCTCCAGCACTTTGTTAAAAATGTTCAATGTGAGCTGAAGATAGCTGGATAGCTGCAGAAGCTTCTGTTAAGATTCTTCCATTAAAAACTAACCTAACAATTCCTACTGCTGCTGCTGCAAAAATTGCCAGTTAGTTTTACCAAGAGCATCCATGCTGAGTCAAAGTATGTCTGCTTCAGACGCTACCACTGCATTTATGGCCGAGTTTTCTCAACCTTATCAGCTTATGAAAGAAATTTGCCATGTAATTCAGGACCTGCTTCTGCTTTGCACTAAATTCCTGGACACATCACTTTTCTTTTACCTTTATTTTTTATTCGTTACATTTTCATGCCACACATCTCTGTATAAGGCAACACCTTACCAGACTGGCTTTTGCAATCAGGATGTTTGTGGCTGACTGTGCAAAAGATGAGCAATCCCCACTTCCCGACGTGAGCTGGCAATGCACCATCATAACTGAAAATACGCATAATGATCCCCAAGTTTTGAGAACCTCAATCACCTAAGCCCATTTTACTCAGGCAAAGTGTGACACTTATTACAAAATGCAGTCAAGTAATTGCTTGGCATTCGATTGCTTCAAAAGTCATTGAATTTGGTATTCAATGCATTTTGAAGCAGAAATCTTGTCCTGGCGTTCGTCTTTCTCCCGGTAGTCGACGGGCAAGGAAGAAGTTGCTGATGTCAGCTGCTTTGTGACTCGCTATTTCTTCCAGCCGAAATAGTGGGTCACGTGGTTCTCTCAGTACCCATTGGTTTTACCCAGTGTGTCTTTTGGAACAAATTACCGATGAAGACTGAGGTACCACTCTATATGTTTTAGAATTAGACTGCTGAAACTCCAATCTGAACCCCAAGCATGCACAGCTGTAGTTACCTCAAAATTTTTCTGCCACTCTCGCTCACGCTTGGCTTTCTCCTGGGCCTCTATTTCCTCTTCTCTCTGTCTTTTTCTAGAACAAAAGCCCAGGGAGGAAAAGTTAGCATTGTGTTTGTTGGACACAGCAGAAGAGATCACAAGTCAATTTCATTGAGTGTTCCCTAATCTAGTGCCCATGTTTTAGATTACAACTGTCATGTTAGCTGGCAGATAATGGCTTTTTGGGCTTCCCTGGTTGGTTTTTGCCAAAGAAGACAGGATGAACTATGAATTTAAGAAGAGCAAAAAAACCAACAACCCGGTTTTGGGAACTGAAACTAAGAATTCTCTCCTCCCAGGGCTAAAGACACAGATCACCCCCTGGAGTCAATATTTAGATACTGCAATGTGAACACATTTAACAGAATTATTTTTCTCCTATTCAATCCCTCCCTCAATTGTTATTACTACAGTATATATGTATATATTTTAAAAGTTTTTTATTTTTTACAAACACATCAATGCGTGAACAGTGTGGCACCTGAGTACATACATTTTAATACAAATAAAATAGTATTAATCATATTTGTTTCATTTAACAAGCTTATATAATCCTTGTAATAATACACATATTTTTATTAAATTATAATCTTTCATTATTTAATCATTCAATATTTCAATGTGTCATTTCTATGCCAATCACCCTATTCTAAGTGTCACATCTTTTAAATACAGAATATTATTAATCATATTTATTACTTTTAACAAGCTTATATAATTCTAATAATAATACAAACATTTATGCTAAATTGAAATCTTCCATTATTTGCTTGTTCAACTGATAATCCTTCATTATTTAGTTATTCACATTTAAATTTATTTATTTATTTATTTATTTTGTTATTCTTATATGCCGCCCAACTCCCGAAGGACTCAGGGCGGCGATCCCAAACAATCAAATAGTTCCAAGATTTTGGGAGTATGTTGTTCTTCCTTTCGTCAGCAGGTGGCGCTCTTAGATTGGATTTCAATATTAACCAGTTTTTTATTTTCCCACAATGTAAAAATAATGTTGATTTTTAAGTAGAGAATTCCAGCATTTCAAAATGCCTATCCAAAGCGGTGCCTATCCAATTTAAAAATACATTTTTCTGTATTTTAACGATTTTTCTGCCTTTTTCCCTTTAATTCTTTCCTTCAATTTTAAAGTTTTTTTCAGAGTGCTATATTGCTGCTACTTTAAAATTAATTGTAAACCTCTATTCCTGGAAATTCTTTTGGGCTTACAATTTGAATAAAAAGAATTCTTCTCACCCAGTTCACACACTGTTCACCAAAGTCCGCGCCTGCACTATGCTTAGATGGTCATCTGCTTCCCCAGCTTCTTGGCAGCCATCTTAGACTGCCTCTTCTCCACATTGTGGCATAGAGGGAAAAAAGCCCCGGGGTTCAGCAGGAGAGTTGCGATCTTTCCGGGGACCTCATAGGGCACCCCACCTTAGCTTCGCTGCCACTACAAGGCGGCTTTGGCTCCTTTCGGAGCCCACAAACAGGGAGAAGCCAGCACAGTAATGGAGAGCTCCGTTCTCTGTGACTGGTAATGCTGCGAAGCTCCACCCCTCCTCCATTTACTATATTTTTCAACATACAGCTATGGCTTAAAAATAGAGGAGACCACAATTCAATATACATTTCCAAGGCCTTGTTCAGTGGGCTCTAAAGAAAGTTTCCACTCCTTAAAGGAACTTGCATTACACAAATGAAATAGTCTTAGGTTACCTTAAGCCTCAATAAATCCCTTAAGACAGAATTTGCCCACAATAAAGGCAGGAAATCTGTAAAGCGTATTACCAAACACCTTACAACACGCAAGAGGCACAATACTATACACAAACCTGCCCAAGAGAGAATCTATACAACTACATTTGTCACTCACAATGTAGCAGCAATAAATGATCACAATCTTTGTGTTACACAAGTGAGCTGGCAACACTGTGCTATATTTACTCTTACTGTAATGTAAATGGTCACTTTGCTTATCTGGCACTTTGTAGCTATTCGATCTCACTGCTTGCTATGAAGCCAGGAATGTGGCTTGATTCTGGCAGTTTCAAGTTTGACCCAGAAGAATTTCTCACATGCGCTAGAAAGTGAGTATAAGTAGACCTCATGGTTATGACGGTATTGGGACCGGAGTTTCCATCACTAAGTGATGCAGTCATAAAGTACAATGTCACATGACATTGCTTAGTGACAGCAGACCCCAATCCAAGCCATTCACAGCTTGTTCCCTCCCAGCCCCAAGCCTCAGTAAGAGACTGCATCCCCAGATACTTCACTGTGTAGGTTTATGTTTTAGCATTGTGATAAAGAATTCCATTTAAGCAGTCTTCTGTCACTGTCAATAATCAAGCCTTTTTATGTACACCAGAACGTCTAACCTCAGAGTTTTCAATATAAACCACAAGAATCCAGCACTGTTTCCTACCTTTCGTGCATTTCCTTTGCTTCCCTTTCTTTCCTTTTAATTTCGAGCTCTGCGAAGAGTTTCATTGTCTGTTTGTACACTGCCTGCTTGAACTGTAAGAAACAGAGATTCAGCACCAATCCTGCGGCTCAGCTACAGTTCAATAAATATTAATCCTGAGGCTAATTAAAAAGACCAGCTGTCTTCCAGGAACACATCACAATAAACTAATACTAATCCAGAAGCTGGGCTTGAGGTTATATACTAGATGTAGTCAAACTACCATGAAGCAACTGGTAACTGCTAGAGAAAGTCTAGAGTACCAGAGCTATACCCTTATGATATCACTATGACAACATATCACTAAATGTCTATGGAGATTCTCAGTCATCCAGGACATGGTTGTCCCAAAGATGCTTTTCCAAAAGGCAACGGGACTTCTTCGTTTTTTTCCTTAAAGACGTTTCGCTTCTCATCCAAGAAGCTTGGGACGTTATATCACTAGCACATCCCAAAATAACTTACATAAATATTGTATAAATATTTGCAGGACTGTTAATATTAAGAATACAAACATGTTCTAGTTTGGCACTTATAACTAAATGTGTAATCAAATAGAATACAAAGAATGCAAGAGAGGGGGAGTAACAGATATATTTATGGGTCTGGAACCAAACCAAAACGCCTCAAAATGTGGTGCAAATATTGATCCAAATAAAGGAAAGTATTGTCTAGGACTAGGTGAATTTCATTCCTGGAAAGATGAACTGGTCAACTTACTACTTGTGGATCATCTTCTTCTACATCAGTTGTCTTGCCATCTTTCTTTAACTGTTTCTTTTTCTCTTTTACCTAAAAGAGATTTCACAAATAAGGAACACAGAAGCTGCAGATCATGCAAGAACTTCATAGTACAGTATTGTGCTGGCTCAGCAAAAGGCTTGGTCAAATCACTGCTAGTCGCATAAGCTTAATTTTTGCTAGTCTATTTACTTGTTAGGATCTGAATGCCTGTAGAAATAAATACATTACATGATCATTTCCCAGTATTACAAGAAAGAGAGATTCTTGGTGGAGCATAATTTTACCCAGATGTGTATGTATATCAAGGATGTCAAACTCGCGGCATCATGTGACGTACCCTGTTTACCCCAAAATAAGACATCCCCTGACAATAAGCCCAACCGGGCTTTTGAGTGCATGGCAATAAGGCCAAGCGCTTATTTCAGGGTTCAAAAAAATATAAGACAGAATCTTACTTTCGGGGAAACACGGGTATCACAACTTCCCCCCCTTCGCTAAATCAGGGGTGGGCGTAGCTAGCACATGACGCATCTGGCCCGTGGGCCACGAGTTTGACACCCTGATATATATATTCATACTTACATACATATGATGTATGTATGCCACTTAAAACCTGAGGTAAAAAAACATCAAGTTTTGTGTCATTTGTTTATTGTTTTAACCACTCCTCCATCTATAAGGACATCTTTGGGAAGATAATGAACACTGCCACAATGTAACATCAGTTGTCATTCTTCACAAACTGAAAAGGGATGCAAACAAGGCCGCACTGGAAGACCAGTAGCTTTATTTCTTCCATGTGAATAGCAATAAAGTGAACAGTGTTGCTAAGTCACTTTCCTTGCTGGAAACACCACCAACAAAAAGATGCAGGCAAGCCAAACTGAAGCTACAGATATATAAACATTTAACAACTTCCAAGATGAATAGTTTGTGTGAAACATATTAAACCTCTGAAAATGTATTTATTTTCTTCAACATTCCCAGCTCCGTTTCTTTCTTAGCAGAATTTAAAGAGAAAGCTTTGAATAAGTTTACATTATTAGACCAATTACTTTATGAATCCTTCAGATATCTTCCAATCTAAATTCACCGAATTCTAAAAGTTTAGGAGCAGATATTAACATTCACAACATATTCTTTACAATGTGTAATTCTCTTTCTCATCAGTTAATCTTTATCGAAGTTGTGGTGCAATAAAATATACGTAAGCTGTGGAATAATTTAAACATATATAATTTTCAGTTTAAGCAATACGCAGACAGACGCCAACTGCAGTAGTTCACACCTCTCCCCCTGGATCACAGGCTGGCTGCCACGTGCGATACTTACAACGTGCTCCACGTATTCCTTTCCAGCCTGTATCACATCCAAGGCTCTCTTCTTTTGCTCCTGGTCTAGCAATAGCTTGTATGCTTTGTCAACAGCTGACAAAGAAAATATTTCTATCAGCACATTCATACAACTTGAAAAATCTATACTACTAGAGAAAACATAAGGGCATATTTGTTTTTAGGGATCTAGCAAAAAAGGCAACATAGAAGAGAAGAGAATTCTTTATTGGCCCAAGTGTGATTGGACACACAAGGAATTTGTCTTTGGTGCATATGCTCTCAGTGTACATAAAGAAAAAATAAAATATATTCGTCAAGAATCATAAGATACAACACTTAGTGATAGTCATAGGATACTAAAAAGCAATCAAATCATACTAGGAAACAATAAAAACAATATAAGTTGTAAAGATACAAGCAACATGGCTATAGTAGGAAGAGATAGGTACTAGTAAGGATGAGAAGAATAGTAATACAGTCTTAGTAGTTAATTTGACAGTGTTGTGGGAATTAGTTGTTTAGCAGAGTGATGGCATTCAGGAAAAAACTGTCCTTGTGTCTTGTTCTGGTGTGCAGAGCCCTATAGCGTCGCTTTGAGGGTAGAAGTTGAAACAATTTATGTCCAGGATGTGAGGGGTCGGTAGATATTTTCACAGCCCTCTTTTTGACTCGTGCAGTATACAGGTCCTCAATGGAAGGCAGGTTGGTAGCAATTGTTTTTTCTGCAGTTCTAACTATCCGTTGAAGTCTGTGTCTGTCTTGTTTGGTTGCAGAGCCAAACCAGACAGTTATAGAGGTGCAGATGACAGACATGTAATTTATCTTTACATGCTAACATCAGAATTGCCTATTATCTATTGAATACACTGCTAATGCCTGGAATCTTGAACCCATAAAAAACAGAGAAGTACCTTCAAAGGCCTTTTGCGCTCTTTCAGGATCATCTTGGTTTTTGTCAGGATGGACCAATATGGATAACTGTATCATTAAAGAACACAGACATCAAAATATATGAAATAATCACATAAACCAAGCCCTTATTTGCAGTTGTAATAAACAAACATTGCTAGTTACCTACTTCTTTCTGGGACAAGACCTCCCTAAATTCTCAGTCTCATTGTGCCAATTTCTTCAATGCTATATAGCTAGGAAAGCATAGCAAGTATTTTTCAGAGATATTGACATCATACTAATTTCTTAAAGGACACAAAAGTTTTGTTCATCTGTGTGATTTATTCAATATTATAATATGAATATTCTAGCAATCTAGCAATCATTTTAAAGTGATAAAAACACAGTGATAAAAACACCAACTTATAAAATGTATTTAGGTGCTCACATTTTTGATTTCAGTACAAAATATCCAAATTCAGACACAAGTTTCTAGATTGCATGGCTATGGAGGAAATTTTGTCAACAAAACAAACATCTCAAGAAAACTATCAGAACAGTATTGCTGACTGTTTGGGAAATGGAATGAGGAGACGTGGGGGGAGTTTGCACATTTATTTTTTGTGCTGGTATGTGACCATAATAAAGATTGAATTGAATTGAATTGGATATTTATTTATAGGCCACTCCAATTGGTTGCTACTTTGGGAATTTTATAAAATACACAGTAAAAATAAAACAGAAACAAACAAAAACTCTGCAACATAGTTACCAAACATAATTTGCTAACTATGCCAAGTTATTTGCCAAGTCATAACCTGGTGAATTATTCTTTGGTTTCCTCTTTTATTATATGCTTGATGCTTATCTATCTAACCTTCTGCCTAGTCAATACTGCAATGACTACTAAATGATCTTTTAAAGTAATGAAACAATTTAATCCCTCAAATAAGAGCAATTGGGGATAACTCCAAATACATGCATTTTTATATAACATTACAAAGCACTTTGTAAACTTAGTTAGCATGCTGCATATGTTCAATGAAACAGTGAGCTGCAGTTCTCAAATAAATGTATCGATCCCTACAACTGCCAAGAGGGTCTCTTCCATGTTTAGCAAACTGTAGAAGCCACAAACCTGACGGAATCTTTTCTTTATTTCTTCATCAGTGATTTCAGGATCCAATTGCAGTACCTGGAAAAGCCCAAGTGATTTTTTTTTAATAAAGGTACTGCTTAGAAAATACACAAAACAGCACTGTTCATGAAACGAGTTATCACCATGCTCCAGAAACTTTAAGATCATCAAGAAACTAGAAAGCCAAATCCTTCAGTAGGGAAATTCTTCAGGGAGTAATCTCAAAAAGCCATCCAGTAACAATTAGGCATGCTCAGTGGTTATCGAATGCCGATATAAAGATGGAAAACTAGCAAAAAGGGTAAAGGACTGGAGAATATGGTTCTTGGCACTCTGAAGAGTATCATCTTATATACTGCCATTTGTTACAATTCCATGTGTCCTTCCAGCAGACTTAGCAACTGAAACACAAGTGAAGTGAACCAGCAAGACACAAATGCAAGAGTGTATGAATTTAAATGGGTGGGGTGGATTCTTATTCTGCAGCAAAACATACTTCATATCTAGGGTGAATGCCTAAATAACTAGGTTTACTTCTTGCTAGTTCACTGATTCATTTCTAAAGGGATCAAGAGTGGTGCCATTTGTGGTATAAAAGAACAAGTAAACCTTAGGTTCAAAAAGAAAATGTTATCGGAGTCTCAAACATTTTAAAGAAATTATCCACTATGACAGCAAGCAACTAAAATATGCCAATATGAAAGTTTACCACAAGTCAATGTTATAACACAAGCAAATAATTAGTTGTGTGCAAAACCAAATGGTACATATCCAGAATGTTCCAGAAATGGACCATGCGAGTTTGCATATCTCTTTCAAGTAACTGGATCTATAAAAAAAAACCTACAGTGGTAGGACAATGAATAAAGAAAACAAATGTAAACATACCTCAAAGGGATTCAGATTAAAATAGGAGGCCCCAGGCCTAGTGAGCCTTTCAATCTGATTTTTTGAAGTTAAAACAGAATCTCGCCTTTCAATTTGCTTTACCTGTAGAAATTAGCACATCATTAATAACCAGAACTGTACCAGATAATTGTGGGGGAAATAGGAGACGGAAGATGTATTGGGTAATAAAGGTGGGATACAAAAAATAATAATTTGGTTAATCCAAAAAGCCTCAATTAATTGTGACAATATATCTTGTGAACTGAGCTAAAGTCAGGGCACAACACTGACATAAACAGCTAAAACTGCATAGGAAAATGTTGGGAATAATAGGAGCTATTGCTCAACACATTAATAGGAGCTATTGCTCGACACATTTGGAACACATTTGGAAGACACTGTTAGGGAAGACTATGATGTACACTTCATTGAGAGTGACTCAATGAATTAAATATGCTGAATAAACCCAACTGAATTAAACTGTTGAATAAACATAACAGAATTATATAAATGTGTCCGATTATATTATTTTCAATTTGTTTCACATTTCACTAGGAATGTCATTATCTATACCAGACACTAGATGGCAGCAGAGAGACAGATAACCTAACTCTTTGCTACCATCTATTGGTGACCACACCCAGTTATGATTATATATGCAACAGGATAAAATATGTTGGTTATTACAGTTGTGGCCTTTCTCCTCTTCTGAAGTTCTCTAAGAGGCCATGCCGGTTGAACTTGGTATAATGTTTAATACAAAGAAACACAAAGAAGATAGGGCAAAATGTAACAGAAAGATGGATTTACATTTAGCCCCATGCACACTTTCCAAGATTTGAAAATCCACCATTTTCACAGAATGGGAAGTTATCTCAAAAGCAAACAACCTGAACACTGTTCTCTTACTACTGTCACTGTAATAGTCAATGGAGTGATTAAATTACAAGCCAATTATATTATAATCCTAAAGTTGTACTACCTATCATTTTGAAAGAAAGGCTGAACCAATATCAACACAAAAGGATGTGTGAGAGATCAGCAGAAAACAGAAAAGGAAGAAGTGAAGGAGCAGGAAGATCAGGACCAAAAAAAAAGAGTTGAAAGTATTATGTAGTTGGGAACCACTGAAAACATTAGAGACCATAATGGTTTGGGCCAAAGTCCCCAGGACACAGCAGAACTTCCACAAGTGACTGCAGAGCAAATATTAATGTGTCATCACATATATGTGACTCATATATTTCTGATCAAATGCCTCCTTGTCTTACGCGCAATGAAAGAATAGGGATTAGAATTAAACCTGTGGCTCCAAGGAAAGAATTTGATGTAAAATAAGAAAATTGGCTGGCAATCAGTGCTCTGTTCCTCTCCTACACTCAAGTGACGGGACTCCCTTGTCTTTCTCCCTCGTCCCTTTCTCGCTTTCTACCTAATTTTCCATTAATATTCTCCCTGCTAACTGTAATCACGGCAGGGATCGGCCCCGAGCGCCCTTCAGACTACAACTTCCATCCGCCCCAGCCAGGATAACGAATGGCGACGAGGGGCAGGAAGGCAAAACCCCTGAAAGGTGACAAGCCAGCTTGTTTGGGCCTGGCAACAGACCGCGCCTTGAAAGGCTCCTTCACCCCACAACGTTTTCGGGTGCAGCAAGCTCAACGCTTCTCCCACCCTCTCAATCCGAAGGGGCCGGGAAAGAAGAGCCGAGCGGGGAAGGAAGGACCGGCAGACAACCGGCATCTATACAAGCAATCGACCCGAAGGGAGAAGCCCAGCCCGGCTAGAGGAAACCACTAACAGCCCCAGCCTTCTAGGACCTGCCGAAGCGGGCCAGAAGGACAAGGCGTCCCTTCGGGCTCCGGGGACGGAGACGGGCTCGCCATACCTCCGTGTAGAAGGTGAGAAACGCCGCCTCAGCAGAGAGCTCCGGTTCTCGCTCGCTAGGAGCCGCCATTTTTGGTACCACGTGACCCGCCGCGCGCCCTTTCCACCTGATCGGGACCGACTCCGCCTGGCCACCGGCACGTGACCCACAACGCCTGCCTTTCCGAGGGTGGGGGGTGTCTCTTAAAGGGCCAGAGCGCCGAGGCTGGGGTGCCTCTTGGCCCGGCGTCGTTTCCTGTAGTTCTACTCCCGCCCGCTTAGGCGCGACCGAACCATTTCTGGTTTTGATTTTTCATCGCTTTTTTTTTTTTTTGGAAAAAGAGATATTTCTCCCAAGGACTCCTAGTCATTTCCCTTCTCTTCTTTTATCCTCCGCACTGGTGTTTCTCCAACCTCCTCAACTTTTAGCTATGTGGACTCCAATTCCCAGAATGCCGTAGCTAGCGTGTTTCGGAGTTCAAGGAAAAGCAAAAGTCCAGTTGCCTTTTGAAAAAGCATCTTTGGGACAACCATGACCTGGATGACTGAGGATCTCCGCAGATACAGAGTTTAAAGTTGCGGAGGTTGAGAAACACCGTTCTGCACAATCCTGTGGGGTGGGGTAAACTTAAAGGCAGAGCGCTGTCTTAATCTCCCCCTCCACCCCGAGTTTAACTAGGTAAGAATTTCAAGCTGGATCTCTTTGGTTAAAAACCCTCAAACGTATCGTTGTTCAATATAAGCGCCACTGCACGCAGAATATTTTCAATCTGCATTTTAAGGTTTAAAAAACCGTGGTATGTATAGTGCTCCTGTTATATTACTGAAAACACTGAAATTACTGAAAACACATGCTAGGAGTATATTGACATGGACCGACTGGAAAAAAAAAACAATTTCATCAGTGGATTGTTGAAAGAAACTGGCTCAGATCTTGGAGTCTTCCATCCTGGGGTATAATGCGGCCAGTTTGTGTGGTGACCTTATTCTATGCACAGAGACAACCCTGAAAAAACAAACAAAAGGAAATTATGAGACAGTTGTGATAAACCATTTGATATACACTCTTCAATATCCCTCCGGGGCTGTTTTTTGCACCATATGCTTACCCATTGACTGTAGTTAATTCAGCTGTTTTATCAGATTATCCCAGTTTTCCATAAACTAGCCATAGAGATTCTCGCCACATAATAAAGCTAAAAAGTGCTTGATGCATTTGTAGGTCAGTCTGTTGGCATATCTCAGCCACCGCTTCAGTTTTTCCTTTAGTGCGTGGTGGAAACGCGGGACCCAAAAACGAGTAAAGATCGACTTGCTAACAGAAAGACAATCCCTTGCAAGCAGACCGCCCAAGCCTAATTTAATTATTTTTCAAGGATTGAAAACAATATTTCTCATTGTTGAAAACCGAGGACAGATTAAGATCTCCCAATAGGAAAAAAATACTCATTGCTATTGATTAGTAAGTCCATACGCTACATATTTCTATGTTTACAGTCAATGTCAGAAAATTGTCCCTGAAAAGCCAAGAATAGGGGCGGATCCTTTTAGGTCACGCCTCTCCATAGACAAACATGAGCTAGAGCAGCTCCCTGGGACGACGGAAGTTCAAAATGTGAACGGCCTAGCCTCTATAGTTCCTGCGTGACTCTGATTGGCCTCGTTCTTTCCCTCTTCTCCTCCGATTGGCCTTCGCTTCACTTTGCCCCTCCTTTTCCTCCAGCAGCCAGACACACCCACCCATCCACCTCCAAGGACAGAACTGAGATGGCTGCTGTTGGTGCGATATTCAGATCTGGGTTGCGGGGAGCGATGGCTTTTCCTCAGCAGCAGCGGGCCTGGAGCTCCAGCTCCGATCAGGTACCGTCGGCATCGGTGGTCCGGCTGCAAGGCCTCCGGGGCAGCAGGGCCTGTGGAAGGTCTTCGCTGAGAAGGGGAGGCGGGCGGGTCTGAATTGGTGCTGGAGGCAAAGGCGGAGGCGTCTAACGTAGGCCTCCTTTTTCCCCACCCTTCCTGAGCTGGGTGAGCTCGGCAAAGGTGCTGGAAAAGGCGGTGGTGGCGGTGGATCCATCCGTGAAGCTGGCGGCGCATTTGGAAAACGGGAAGCGGCTGAGGAGGAGCGCTACTTCAGGTATGGTTATGCCTGGATTCACACATTACAGCGAACGTTAAACACGAGTTAGCGAGCAAGTTGATTTACCCCTGGAATGTCACGTCAGAACAAGAAAGACAGATCAGGGTTGAACATAAGACCCTGGTTCACACGGGCTATAACAATGGTTGAGCTTCCGTTTTACCCTCATTTGGGTATTCTGCAGATTCACCCATACTGTATTTTAGTGACTTTTTTTAAATCTAGTGACACATTTTCAATTTCTGACCTGCTTTTCCTTTAGAAATTCAAGATGATACGCAATGCATTTCCACTCTGATTTTTCTTAGTAATAAAGGATTGTGTTTGTCCCAAACTCACTTGGTATGCCTCTGTGGCTGATAGCATATTTGAATCCAGGTCTCCCTGGTGTGATAGCAGATTTGAACCTGGGTCTCTCTCCCTTTCTCCACAACTGCATTTCTCCTCTCATGTTGCACAAGTCTCTGATATACGGTATAAATATGGGTGACAAGGCAAGTTGGAAGATGCTGGATCCAAAGGCAAGTTAGGTCTTCCTTTAGTAATGGTGATATGCAGATACAGCCATATTCCTTTGGCTGGAAGTGAGAAAGATTAGCTCTGAAACAGCAAATAAAGAGTGTGCAAACTAATTCTATGCTGTTGCCAAGAAAATATGGATGTATCCAGGTAGCCAACTGATAATTCATCTCAAGGGGACACTGGACTTTATTTTGGAGCCAAACTTCTTCCAGTCAACCCTATCTCACAATTGTGATAAAATTAGGATTGGGAGATATATAGACTGACTTCATCTTTTGGGGGAGAAAAAAATCAATTATTCCTGTAATTACTAAATGGTACCTAAACTCAAACTTCACTAATTCTGAATCTGGTTTCTGCTATAAAAAGTTGTAGGCATCTTATTCCCAATACTCACTTCTGTAATATGGGAGATAATATCAATTTATTTGTAAAGATTTATTTTAAGGATAAAATCTAGAATATGCATGTGAACTGCTTTAAACACCTGAACACAGTGAAAGATCTAAAGAGAAGTAACTATTACCTATTCATTCTACTTTATCAAATGGCAACGTATTTCCTCCATTTGTTTCTCCCTTGCTTATTCAGAGAGCAACATAGCTGGCATCTCATACATATTTAGTGTTAGATAGATTTGGCAGTCTCTTCATGCTCCAATTATTGCATTTCATTATGTCCATCCTGCCAAATCCCCAGCTAAATCTCTGAATGCTTGATATGCTGAAAAAGCAATTCTACTTAAAGCAGAATATTTCATGGAATTTTGAACAGCAAACTTGAACCAAAATGTTTTGCATGCCCAAATTATGAGAAATGGGGGAAAATAAGCCTTGAGTTTGTAAAAGGAAAGGTGGAATATTCAATAGCAAATAACTTAAGTTATTACCTTTCTAAATGAGCTAGGCCACCTTTATATTAATGTGTTTGCTGATTAGCAATGGGATAACTTGTGAGGCAAATAGTCATTAGTAAATGTTGTAAGGACTGCAATTTGAAGTGAAGAATTGTGCCATTATTTTTCATGACATTTTAGCAGGTTTGAATGAATGACAATAATATATATTATTTATCCTATTATTTTTGCAGGGCGAAAGAGAGAGAACAGTTGTCAAATCTAAAAAAACATCATGAAGAGGAAATAAATCACCATAAGAAAGAAATAGAGCGTCTGCAGAAAGAAATTGAACGTCATAAGTACAAGATCAAGAATCTTAAAGATGATGATTAAGTTGCTGCTATTATTGATGTGGTATCTGGTCTTGTTTTGAAAATGGTCCCTGTGAATACCGAGGATTTGGTTCTTACCATAGTGTGAAATAAACAATTCACTCTATCTTCATAGTCAGTGTCTTCTCTAGAAAATATTTAGTACTTACGTAATAATTATGGATGGGTATTTCTTGAATCATGATTTTTGAGAGGAAGAAATGTATGATTAAAAATTTGCCAGCTAAATTTCAGAAGGGCCACTATTTTTTTCCTATTGCTTGAAAGTATATTCTTACAGGGTCTTCTCCCCAAGGATGGATAATTATTCTTGTCCAAAGCAAGTTGAGGGAGTTGAGATTTTTTTGGGGGAAAGGGGGTAATTACATAAACTTTTTTCTAGTTCTTTACAAATTTCTTAGAGGACTAGGAATGATGTAATCTAACAAAAATGGCAGATAGTTTAGCCATATGATAAAATGAATTTTAATATGGTACTAGGCTAGTTCATGTACAAAGTAAAGCTTAACAATATTCTTGACTATGTAGAATTTTTTATTCTGTTCTGATAAAAATATTTAATATTAGTAAATCAGAATTTTAAGAGTGACTTCTGAGCACATTTAATTATCATCTTCAAGGCTGTATTATTCTAGAGGCAAAGTGATCTTTCACGTTACAGAAGCTATTATTTGTATATGTGGAAATAGTAATCATTTATTTGGGCAGAATAAACTTCAAGCATTATTAGCAGTTATACTTAGTTTATCAACCTAGAGCAGTGGTTCTCAACCTGGTGGTCGCGACTCCTTTGGGGGTCGAACGACCCTTTCACAGGGGTTGCCTAAGACCATTGGAAAACACATATTTCCGATGGTCTTAGGAACTGAGACACCGCTCCTCTATCCGTCTCCAGGCAGGCCCACCCACATGCAAATAGACTACTGCAAAAAAAAAATCTCTACCATGGGAACTTCTGAGCATGCGCAGAAGCCAAATTTCTGGCACTGCGCATGTGTCGCCATCTTGTTTTTGGCTTTTTTTTGCATTTTTTTTTAAAAAATCCGGCAATGCGTGTGCGCGTGCAAAGCGCATGCGCGCCCATGAGGCATGGCCACGCAGCGCAGGAGGAAGCGAACTGGCAGTGAGGTAAGTTAGAACCCACCCCTGAGTTTCCTAATAATTTTATTATTTTATGGTTGGGGGTCACTACAACATGAGGAACTGTATTAAATGGTCGCGGCATTAGGAAGGTTGAGAACCACTGACCTAGAGGTTAAGAAATGAAAAAAAAATCTGTGTCCTTGTAGTGAAGGTGAGAAGAAGAAAGAAGAAAGTTGATGAAAAGTCGTAAGGTTTCTGGACAAGATGGGCAGCACAAAAATCTAATATCTAAATAAATTCAGAGGAAAAATTAACTAGAATAAAAATAATTCAAAATGAAGGCTACAGATACTTGTTTATTTTACAGATAAAACGGTTAAGAAAATGCACAGTAATTATGAAAAATTGATCAGAAACACTATTTTAATATAATTAATAAATTAAAATATGGATCTAATGTCATTAGGATACACCAATGAACACAGCATCATTGAGAAAAAATACCAAGATTACATTGCAGCCTTAGATTTTATCCCACCCTCCTGTGTATACACACACGAAATACATATAACTCCAAACAGTGAACATACAGTATTTAATAATCCTGCTTTGTATTTCCCCACAACTTTGTAAGCTAGGTTGGACTGAGAGATAATTCTCAACTGGTTTTCATGGGAGGCCTAAAATTCAGTCTCCTGCCTTCTTGGTCAGCACCTCCATCAATACATCAGACTGTCAAGTGGGGTTTACTTCCTAATAAATGTATTTAGGACTGCAGTTTCAATTTGAACGTTTTTCTAGAATAAAAACGCAGGATTTTCTTGCCGAATGAGAGACTATTAGTTCAACTATACAGAATAATAGAAGTCATTTTTTATTTTTTATTTTTTTTGTATTATGTCTTCTCTGCAAATAGAAGACTACCTTGTCAAGAACTCTCGGTCTAGTTTTGGCCATGAGAAGCTAGTTTTCTCCCTTGAAGAAATTTTGGTAGCCAATTAAGACTGAAGTGGTTAAACCCGGGTACCCTCGGATATGAATTCAGCTACGTTCGGAGCGGGACAATGAAGGGGTGGGAATCTCGGCTTTTTCTTTCTTTCGCTCCGTTTCGACCTTACCGGCGCGCCATAGTTTTATCGCTTGAGCGGATTGGCCAGGCGGCGCCCTCGGCCCGATTGGGTAGAAAACTCACTGTCGGGTCCAGCCTCCCGGCGTCGATAGGAAAGCTGGTCTGTCCTTCTTGGAATCCTGCGTTCCGATTGGGCCGCCGAACTCAGTCCCTGGAAACAGTTCCGGGAAACCCCTCGCGTTGCCGGGATCGCTCTGGCCGTCCATGAGGGGAGGGAAGAGGAGGAGCGCGCGCCATTTGCAGCCGCTGCTCCAGCCGCGCCGCGCAGGTCCCGCTCCGGTGAGTCTTGCCAAGGACGCGCCCGGCCGAGCCAACCCGGCGGCGGCGGCGGAGGAGGAGGAGGCGGTGGCAGCAGCGATGGCTGCCGCGCGCGTGTCTTGCGTCGGATGGGGAGGAGGGGTGGGCGGGGAAGCGGCCGGCAGGGCGAGGCCCAGGCGGCGCTGCAGGAGCCTTTTGTGGCCGCATCGCGCCTGCGGGTGCACCTGGCCGAGGAAAGGCGCCGTGGGGGCCGTGGAGGGTCGGCTTGATCAGCGCGCGCTGGCCCTTAGCTGCGACCGGGGAGCGAAGGAGAATGAGCGGCCGGCCTCCTTCCCGCCTGGGCCTCGGCCGGCTTGCGAGCTTCACCTCGATCGGAGGCAGGAGGGCGACTCCGCACCAGATTTGGAGCACTTGCTTCTGGCGGGGCCGTCCCGTTAACCGCCGGGAAACAAAGCTCTGCTTTTGCCCCTCGTTCTCCTTCCGCGGGTGAAAGGCCAGGTTTATGCATTGCCGCCCGGAGGCTGCAGTTATCGGATCGCTTTCCTTAGGAGGAAACCCGGTGGAAATCAGCGGGCCGAATCGTAAATAATAAACACGCGAGGGATGGACGGGTATGATGGCAAGTTTAGGCGCCGGCTTGAGATCGGTGGGCTCGCTGGCCGGTAAATCTGCGGTGTGGATCGAGCTCCTCTGCGCTCTGTAGGACGGCGGCGTTGAAGCACTGATTTCCGAAAGGAAAAAAAACCCATACAAAAATAAACAGTTGCTGCAACGTGCTATTCCCCCCCCCCCCGTTGGAATCTCTGATGCGGCTTTCAGTTTTTAAAAGGCTGCGGGATATAGTTTTCCAGTTACTTTTCTACACGCCCATCTCTGGTAATGAATAATCTGAAGTTATTTCAGTGGGTGTTCCCCCCCCCCATGCTGTCAAATTGGGAATGTACAGAAGGTGAACGGATGATAATTCTGGTTCTTTCGGAAACGGTGAGGCTGTTTGAAAATTGTTTCCAAAAAAATGGAAAGCTAATGCTTCTCATTGGGACAGCGCTGCGCTATTTGGCATAGGAATTCTGAGTCAGTTAAGTTTCTTCTGTGTGTAATATTGCAGTACTGTGGTACATCAAGAAGTGTTGGATGTTCTAAGTTTACATTCCTATTTCACTCAGGTAGTGGTACTGTAGAGGTTAAAGATGATACCATAGAATGTTTTGAAGGCTGTATATTTGTAGGAAATAAGATTACACCTCAGTAAATGGTTTGATGAGAGTTTCCATACCTTTACTGTCTAATCCTGCCATTTTAAAGCAGAGAATAATGACATAGTTTTTGAAATTCTTGCCAACTTGAAATTTTAAGACCCCCTGTAAATCTTGAATTATGCAGTATTATTTTGGGTTCTAAACTTTCCATTTGGGAAACTTGAATAACTGAATAACTTTCTCCTGCCAAAATATTCCATATGTATTTTTTGGCAATATAGCTTCTGCTTCTGCAGTTAATAGCATATACAGTACATCTTATTTGGAAATTTTATGTGTGTTGGCAAAGCTTTAGCGGTTCCACTTTTAATTTAAATTTCCTTCATCATTTCTTCAAGCTTTGTTGTCTTATGAGGATAAGTTAAATCAGGATTTTTAAAATTAGTATTGATTGATAGCTGTTTGGCATTCTGTGGACAAAATAAGGACTTGTGGTATGCTTGCAACTTTATTGACTTTAGTGCTGTTGATTAAATTTTGTAGTAGGGTTTTTGCTAGCTGTTAAAAAAATAAACTTTGTGTTACTTCCATTGTCTTAGGACATGCATTCATTTTTTTAAAATCAAAATCGAGCCATGCCAAGAAGCAGTTGAGCTGAATAAGGTAGCAGTTAGGGCTGTAGTTCAGATAATTGAGAATAAACAATTTTAATGTATTTTGAATAGATATGATTATGGTTATACAGTCTTGCACTGATGCAGTCAGAATCCCTGTTCTTACATCAGGACAAGCAACCTAGCAATCAGGCTGCACTTGTATAATTGAAATAGTGTGACTGGAGCATCAATGTTTTAGGGTGGGTTGCCATTCTTCATGTAACAAAGTACAGAAGACATTCTTTAATAATAGATCTGAAGTGGTGCAGTGGTTAAATGCTGCGACTGCAGGCTGACTGCTAGTTCAGCAGTTCAGCTGTTCAAATCTCACTAGGCTCAAGGTTGACTCAGCCTTCCATCCTTCCGAGGTGGGTAAAATGAGGACCCAGATTGTTGGGGGCAATATGCTGAACTCTGTAAACCGCTTAGAGAGGGCTGTAAAGCACTATGAAGCAGTATATAAGTAAAGTGCTATTGCTATATCTTTCAGGTGGCCTTGCAAAACAGAATTCATCTTGCAAACATCTCTTCACTATGCCACCAATTTTATAGGATATAGTAACACATAGATTTTGCTGAAGGATTATAATAAGTGCAAATGCGGAAACAAGTGGAAAGCAGAATGACAACTAGTCAGTCTGGAGGATAGGATTAGTTTGCTGATTAGTTTGCACAGGTGAAAGAAATGTAGAGTTTGGTATTATAAATGAAGCATTCTCATATTTCTTCAGTGTCTTGCTTATGTATGTTATTTCTGACATTGCACTGTACTCTTTTAAGTACTCTGTCAAGTGTGGCACAAAGTGCAATAATTAAGTTTAGAACTTGGGTGAGACGTGAGAGGCAAAATAAGTGCCTGTCAAATGCAGTGAAAGAAAAGTCAGAGGTCTTGTCTGCATCTTGCCTAGTTTCCAGACTTGGGGGTGGGGGGGAACCAGATCATCCTCTAGCTACTTGTCTTGGGTATTACCAAAAGCATAATGTGAAGGCAAAAGTTTATGGAGGAGGGACAAGTATGATAACAGAAAGTCATATGAGGTCTGATAGCAACTACTGTAGTTGGTGCAAGCCCTGTTCTTCCGTAGCCAAAGGCTGAAAAACTATTGTTGTATGTGTACATCTACAGCTTCTCTAGATCTTAGTTCATGGGTCCTCAAACTACGGGCCGCATGTGGCCTGCCAAAGCCATTAATTCGGCCCACGCAGGACCACGAGGCTGCCCCCGCCCACATTGCCCCGCCCACCTTTCGGCCAAACGCAGGACTTACCTTCGCGAGCTCCGCGGGCTGGAACTGAAAAGTAAGGCCAACAATTTTGGCCTGCAGAGACGTTCTGGAGGTGGGGGAGGTGAAAAATGGGGTGCACAGATGCCCCAGGAGGTCAAAAAGTGGCCGAAAACAGCCTGTTTTTCACCTCCCCCACCTCCAGAAGATAGAAAAAGAGAGGGAGAGAGAGAGAGACAGACAGAGAGAGAGAGAAGAGAGACAGAGGGAGATTTCTCAAGCTCCTTGGGGCTGAGAAGAATTGCTGCAAAACTGAGTTTCCTGAAGTGGACCGCTAGACTCCTAAACAACTGAAAAAACGATCTAGTAAAAAGAAAAGTCAACCAAAAGAGCAGCATGCAAACAAAAGCAAATAAAACACCCCCAGGAGCAAAACAAGTTTAATTTGTGTACATTGTTTAATGGACTGTTAAATTGGCCATGCCCACCTAGTCACATGACCTGGCCACACCCACCCAGTCACATAACCACCTAGCCCCACCCACCCGGTCCAGCCCCCAAACAATCTGAGGGACCATGAATTGGCCCCCTGTTTAAAAAGTTTGAGGACCCCTATCTTAGTTGAATGGGATTACTTAATTCTGATGGGTTAACATGATGCACGAATCAATATTTCTTTAGTTTTGGCATAGCATGTTGTATAAATCCTGCTTGTGAACCATTATTATTTAGCATAGTGTGTGAACTTAATTTATTTAATATCAATTAGTGGAAGGACATATTAATTGGCAGAGTGGTTCAAGACGTTTACGTGGCTTTTAATGGCATATTACAGATCAATTCCAATGGCAGAACAAAAATTAAACTTGATTTTCCTACATTTGCATTTCTTTAAAATTAAATAGAATTAATATTATTCTTCTGCAATAACTCGGGCTGCATGAGGTCTCGGTTATGTCTAAGAGTAATGCATCAACAAGGTTCTGTTACAAAACACAAATAATCTGGGCTATATTTATGGAAACAGCACTGCAATTTAAATGTTTGAAGAATACTCTTATTATCTCATTTTTCTTCTTCTTCCGTTCACTTGTGTCCTATTCTCAGAGACTGCTGGACAAATCCCTGCAGTTTTCTTGGCAAAGTTTTCAGAAGTAACTTGCCATTGTCTCCTTCCTAGAACTGAGAGAGAAGGACTGGCCCAAGGTCACCCAACTGGCTTTGTGCCTAAGGCCAGATTAGAACAAGCAGTCTCCCAGTTTCTATCCTAATGCCTTAACCACCACATCAAACTGGCGCACTCATTGTACTTGAAGACAAATTGTATTTTCTAATATAATGTGGCACCCGTAAACCAAAGTGATAGTGAATTCCTACATATGGAGAACACTAAAATTCTGTGAGAAACTGATAATTCAGTGAGCTTTAGATCTTTGGCACCTTCTGTCACCATGAGAACTATTGTATTATGTGGTTAAGATAGTGTTTCTCAACTTTGACAACTTTAAGATGTGTGGGCAATTCTGGGAGTTGAAGTCCATCCATGTTAGTTGCCAACGTTGAGAAACACTGGGTTAAGATGTTGGACTAAGGGTGGGAGGCTTCTAGTCCAGATTCTAGTCCACCCTCAGTCAAAGAAACTGAGTGATTTGGGCCAGTCATTCTCATTCAGCCCCACCCACTTCACAGACTTGTTGGGAAAAATAGCAGAAGGGACTGGTTCATTGTCTGGAGCTTATGTGAAAAAAAGTGAGATATCAATTAAATATATGAGGTTTTGCTCATACAGTATAATGAAGATAGTGCATATTTATTACAGACCATTCTTGAGTTGCTTATTGCTGATATTCTATGCAAATTTGCTTTGATTATTTATTTAGAAATGTGTTTTCCCCATTTAAAAGAATCATAATAAGCAAGAAATTTATACATGGAGGAGACTTGTAAAATTTAAGCAAACTTTATTTAGTCCATAGGCACTTGCCTTCCTGTTTTTATAGAGAGAATAATGGGATCTTGAGTTATTTCCTGGTAAACCTGTATTCATATTGTAACGCTTCATACCAGTAAAAACTTTGTAGACTTATTTGAATAAAGAATCTTCTAAATCTGTTTTTACATTGAGGAAGTGTAATATGAATTGAGTGCACCTATAGTCTTGAATGTGGTACATATTAGTTGGGGAAAACTACCACTTCTGTCATAATGGGAGTTATCTAAACAGCACCAGTTTGATGAAGATTGTTTTAGAATAAGTACTGTGTCTTATTCTTATTCTCTTATTTCCTTCTTTTTTTGTGCTCCAAATATTTTTTTCAGAGATTACCTTTACTTTGGTAGCATTGCCATTTTGTTGTGGAAAAGACTTTAAAGGCCATTTCTGTCATTAGAACAACAGAAACATCTAGAACAAATGTGTATTGTTTAAGTTGATCAAATTCACATCAGTCTTTGTTGGATAATAGTCTTGCGGTTATCGCTATAAAATTATTTAATTCTCCTGTGCACTGCTAAGGAGAGTCCAAGCATGGGAACAAACTCTGGTCGGTTGTTAGGGAGTTTAATTTTAGTTTGAAGTACGCCGTCTATCTGCTTGACTAGTCAGTTTTCAAAACTCAGTTAGATAGAAGGGACGTTTCCATTTTCTCTCTCCCAGTTTCTGAATTTTAAAAAATGACTGACCCTTTCCAGCTTAGACTCTCCTCAGCCGCGTTTTGTCCTCCACCTTTGAGGGCGTTTTTGAGGTTGCCTCGTTGTCCTGGGCCGTTCTTGCTGCCGGCAGTGTGCAGGTTAGCTGGTACACCGGCAAGAACCACCACCGCCAAGCTTTGCAGGCAGCCAGAGTCCCTGCCCCACATGGGCTAAACTCTTGGAAGTGGAGTGAAGTGTTTGCAGCAGCGAGGGTTCACCTCTCCTCTGCAGCCGCATTGGCCGTGGTGCCATTTTTCGGCCGTTTCCAGCAGTTCCCGGCAGGTCTTATTTCGACAGGCTTCCTATCGGCATTCCTTGAGGCCACGGGGCGCGTTTCACCTCAGTTCAGGTGGTGGCCATTTTGTTGCCGGGCAGAATTTGCGGTGGCCATTTTGAACGTCATTAGGACATCTCCTTACACAGCCATTCCTGCCCCTATGCAGGAAGTTTGGTCCAACGTGGGTGAGGCTTACTCCTGCCACTCATCAGAGCTTGCCGAGGCTTCTTTCCAGGGTGACCCAGGGTCATTGGACACCGGCGGACTTGGTCAATGCCGACATCAACTTGGTGGAGCTTCAAGCGGTGTCCTTGGCTCTACAACATTTCCAGCCTCTCTTGTCGAACTGCCATGTCCTCGTCCTGACGGACAACGTGGAAACCCGTTCCCACATCAACCATCAGGGGGGCACGAGATCCAGACGCCTCATGAAGGAGGCAAAGGCGCTCGGACGCTGGGCAGAGCAGCACGTGAAATCGATTCGAGCAGAACACATCTTGGGCATGAAGTAGAAGTGGGCACAAAACAGAAAATATGTTCCATTTATGAGACAAACACCTTGTAATCTGGGAGTTAGGGGACATTCCCAGATAGGATGTAGTCCAGCCAAGCTCAAAATTAGATCATTTTGATTGTTCTGTGTTTTAACTTAGAAAAAAATGCAGATATATCTTATGAGGCGAATAAGGCAAAGCCTCTCTTCCCTTCTTCTCCTTCTCTTTGAGTAGTTGCCACTGGGCTTGAATTTAAGCATAGCCAGTCTATCTTGCTTTCTCCCCATATTTCTTTCCCCATAGCTGCTGTTGATGGCCTTGCTTCCCCCCCCCCTATGGAAGACCTCATGCCTCTGTTGTCTCTGGGTACCCAAGAGGGTATCCATCCTTTGCATATCCCTATTACTGTGCTGTTACAAGAAATAACCTTAATTATTTGTGAGAAATTGTTTTTCACTGTTAGATACCCTCAAACTAATGGGATACAGATGTTACCTTTGGAGGTGATGGGAATTGTACTCCAACACATCTGGAAAGCATCAAGTTGGGGGTGCTTGGTATAAGACTCAGTACAGCTTTTGTTGTCTAAATACACTGATTTTGAGTGACATGCAGTATATAAATTAGGGCAGGGGTGGGCAAACTATGGCTCTTTGAGGACCTGTGGACTTCAACTCCCAGAATTCCTGAGCCAGCCATGCATGCATGACTGGCTCAGGAATTCTGGGAGTTGAAGTCCACAGGTCCTCAAAGAACCATAGTTTGCCCACCCCTGAATTAGGGCTGTGATTTAAAACTCAATACTGCAACTTGAAAGAAATATAAAATTTATTGGACATTTTGCAAAAATAGTAGAAATTAATGATATTTAATATGCTCATAGTAGTATAGTATACTGATATCTGCAACCAAAATTCATATTGTAATGCAAGTTCTGCAGCTTTATGATTATGGCTTACTAAATGGTTTCTTGACATTGATGTAGTGGTTGTTTTAAAGCAAGCTGGAGTATGGGTTAAGTTTTTTATTTTGACTTGCTTCTAATTATAATGGATGCTTCTGCTTGGAGGGATGCCTTTAAGTTGCATGAAGTACATGAAGAGCTAGTTATAGTATTCATAATTTAAAAGCCATAACCTTCATTCTGTATCTCTTAAATTGAATTGAATGTTTTAGTAAATTCAAGATTGTTTATCTTTCTGCTAATATGACACAGTCAATCTTTATCCTTAGCAGGGTTTTTATTGCCTGTCTGTTGTGGCCGAATAACAAACTCCAGTTCAATACCATCAAATAGGATTAGAAAAATCCACAAAAATCATTTGAAAAGATAGTGTTTATTTTAAATTGGTATTTGCCATCTTACTGACTTTTGCATCAAATCTTTCCTATTGATACTAAAAATGGAAGGTGCAGTCTTTCCTTTAATCTCTAATATGTGACATGCAGAGTTTAATACAAGTTCATCTTGTTGGTATGTGATGTGCAATTTGTTTATTGACTGTTCTACTTGTGCAAACTTAATGTGGCATATTCTTTTTTTCAAAAAAAAAGTTCCAGAAATCAGTGTGTGTTGAAGCTGTATGGTGTCTCTTATGTAACAAAATATTGATTTTGAGCATGGAAGGAAGCCAGAAAAATATGGGAAAGATGGAAAGCAAGTATTGATTGACATTTGTATATTTAGCTGGCCTTGTAGAACTTTGTACTGAATACACTGATCAAAAATTTCTGGGAGGCCAAGGGAATAATGGCAGATATTTGTGCATTCCAGTATCCTTCCCCCCTTACGATAATGTAAATTAATCACACAAAAATAAAAAGTAGCTTCTTTGTACATGAAGTTCTTAAAATTGTTCATTTTTCCATGTACATGCTCCACAGTATTTCAGGACTGTATTTTCTGTTGAAATTAGGCGAGTTGTATTATAAAGGCTTTTAAATAAAGAGTTAATGCAAGTCACTGGCAGTATGTTTACAGTTAGTTTAGATAAATGCATTGTCCTTCAAATTAGTTATTTCTGGCTTTATGTAATATAGCTCCTGAATTTTTTCCAGCAGCATAATAAAATGGCTAATCAGGTGAATGGTAATGCGGTACAGTTAAAAGAAGAGGAAGAACCAATGGATACTTCCAGTGTTACTCACACAGAACACTACAAGACACTGATAGAGGCAGGCCTCCCACAGAAGGTGGCAGAAAGACTTGATGAAATATTTCAGACAGGTATAATATGCATTTCTTGTTTCTGATTGGTTATAAAAGTGAAGGCAAAAAAAAATCAAATTTTTTAGGCTTTAAAGATGAAAACTACTGTATTTTGTACTGTGTAGCTATGAATGTACTGCTGCTTTCACTTTGAGGTTGAATATATCAACAGTACCTTAAGTCTTTAGGACACTGTAACTGTTTCAGAGACTCTCCCAAATAAAAGAGGACATTGCTGCCTACTGAACTGTAATTTTTTTTTCAACATTATAATAATTTGCTTCTACTTTGCTACCATCCCCAATTTATAGTGCTTAGGCTAAACATAGTGTTTCAGTAGGTGGTTTAAGGAGGGGGAAGTAGCTTGCTTGGCTTGCTTTGGGTCTATATGTTTGTCTATATCCTAGTGAATAGTTTTAATTCATTTAAGTCATCATACTGAAGTATTTAGTTTTATGATAATTGCTTGAATCATATTTATCTTACTTGGAGCAAGTGGCTTGTGTATTTTAAAAAGAGATAACACAAAAGGATTTTAGGATGCACCTACCTTTTTGCTGTGAAAAGAGACAATTTCTCTTCTTTAGTTTGTGTGTGGCGAATATAGTTAGATAAGTAAATAGAATTCCTTCGTTCCCTTGCCTCAAATATTTCAGAAAGAAGATTTAACCTGTCTTCTTTTTCTAAAGTCCTAGAATGTTTTTTGCAAGTTTTAAGATAATTCAAAATAATACCATGTCCGTCTTTATTATGATGGTATTTTGACTCAAGTGGTAATCTGTCTCCAAAGAACAGTGCCAATGAATGTCTGATATGGTAGTGCTGTCTCCTTAGAGCAGTGTTTCCCAACCTTGTCAACTTGAAGATATCTGGACTTCAACTCCCAGAATTCCCCAGCCAGCATTCGCTGGCTGGGGAATTCTGGGAGTTGAAGTCCAGATATCTTCAAGTTGACAAGTTGGGAAACACCGCCTTAGAGAGATACTTCTCTAGGGTTGAACTAAACTGATATTCACATAGTGGCTTGAGTATAGTTGTTCGAAAAGGGAATGTAAAGATACAAGTTCATACTAAAACTTTACTGCCTGGCTTCAATATATTCGTAGAGATGTATCTTCATGTGTAAAATTTAATATTTTAACCCACTTGGGTCTGTTAATGCAGTTGGATACTTCTCATTTCATGCCTAGATAATTAAAAGCATTTTCAGGATTTTTAATCATCCGAGTTTTGTCCATGTACAAGTGATGCAGGGGCTTCCCACCATGCAGGATCAACTCTGAAATTGCAATCTCATGGCTCTGCTGCTATATTTTGTGCTTTAGAGTAGGGTGTTTCAGTATTTAAAAACTTTAAATATTAAAAACACATACATTATATTTCTTGAAAGATTGTGCCAATATCTGACATTTCACCATTTAAATGCAAGTTTAATGGAACTTGCAACGCTCTACATTTTTATAATATGTACTTCTAAGTATTTCATTATAGAGAAGAAACCTTATCCAAAGCTTTCAGTGTATGTCTATCAGGGCTGGTCCTACTGTATGTAGGTCTGTACCTGTGTGCTTAAAATTAAGGTATTAAAAGTGCATAACAGGGCTCAAAATAATGGAGAGGAAAGGGATGGCAAAAATAAAAAATAGTAATTGTAATATCTACTTTTTGTAAACATGGGGGGGAAAGTAACATTTTCTGATGAAGAGTGGGAAGTGGGCTTTATAAATTATTCCAATAACTGGTGCAGCACATTGTGGTAAAATGATAGAATTGTTTCCTTATCTATGACTTGTAATGGCTCCATTTGAAAGAAAAAAAAACTTAAAAGCTCTGAAAACCGATTTTGTTTTTAGAAATCTGAGCCAGAGCCTGTTATTTCAAACCCTGATATGTAAGATTATTTTGCTTACAAAAGTATTCCAAAATTTGTGGGAAAAAAGCTTTTAACCTGTAGTATGACATTATTAATTAGTTAATTAATATTATTTTGATTTTGGCAAAGCACAGTAGGCTTTTGAAAGTAACTTGTCTTTATATAGTTAAATAGGAATCTGTAATGTTTTCCTATTTTTAATTTTTTTAGGATTGGTATCTTATGTTGATCTTGATGAGAGAGCAATAGATGCTCTCAGGGAATTTAACGAAGAAGGCGCCCTCTCTGTATTACAGCAGTTTAAGGAAAGTGACCTGTCGCATGTACAGGTAAGGTAAGAGCTTCTGTGGTGTGAACAAATAGGCCAACAGTGTGGTGTGGTGCAACAAATATCAACAAACGTGACTGAATTCAGATTAAAAATTTTTCCCACAGCAAGACTGTGTTTCCATTCAAATATTAAAATAAGTAAAATATAACATTGCATCTGAGTATTAGTACCTCGTATTAGCCTGATAATTGAACTGCTGGTCTGTTTTAATATTAATATATCAAGTGACGTTATATTCAAGATACTGTTTGGTTCTCAGGGTGTAACTAAGTGTTATTCAAGCTTCAGTGATTTCAGATTATTTTTAATGCCTTCTGCTTCACTTCTTTCATTAATTATATCTACAGAACAAAAGTGCATTTTTATGTGGAGTTATGAAGACTTATAGACAGAGAGAGAAACAAGGAAGCAAAGTACAAGAATCAACAAAAGGGCCAGACGAAGCAAAAATTAAGGTAATATATACGCAGGTATTAATAGGAAAGCAAATAAAAGTGGAACTTATTCTCAGGAGTAAACAACTGTATCACAAAATGAATTCCTCCATTAGTTCCTTTTATAATAAACTTACTATTACAAATGTAGATTGGCAGAAATATCTAAAATATAAGTCAGTGTTGCCTTCTAAGATAAATTTTGCAAATTGTAAGGTTTTATAGGGGAAAAAATGGGTGCTGAGAAGAGTTATCTGAATCTTGGTTGGGGTGGGTGGGTTTCAGTTTCTAACAGCTGTATATTTAGCATAACATAAATAGCTGTTCTATTACATGCACTATTTTAGTGCCTGATAATAAAGATTGGAAATCCCCTCTCTTGAACATTTTTCCAATTTGGAGAGCATAACAAGGCTATTTACTATACTAAGACAGTTTCTTGACTATTGTTAGTCACCCTCCCCTTAGTAAAGATTTTGTGTCTTCAGCAAAGTGCATATGATAGAAGTAAAGTTTCAGCCTGCCACAGAGAAATAACTGTCAAGCTTAATAGAAAATACTAAATACTGCACCTTGGAGGCACTGGGGTGGGGGGAGTAGCATCTGGCACCCCATAACTGATCTCACAAAGGCCACAAAATTGGCCAAAGAACATTAGAAAAGGATTTTGTTCACATTCAGCATTAATTCCTTTTATTTACTTGGCTTTGCTATTTATTATTACTGTATTCTTGTTGTAGTGGGAAATGAAAGGCCTGCAAAGGGGTCAAAACTTGACTGTGCAGCCTTGCATGGGAGACACAGAGGCCCACACAATCGTAGGGCTGGCCAGCCCCATGAGACACCCCCCCCAATGTGTATTAACAACTGCTAACCTCTCTCTGTCTTGGGGAGTTTTCATCTTTTGAAATTTTATAATGTTATCTTTAAAACCTTAATTTTTTTAAATCTGAAAATAGGCTGATTTAAATGTTAATTTTATTAATTATATTGTACACTGCCCAGAGCCTTTCTCTGAGGGAGATGAGCAGTTAAGAAATATGAATGAATGAATGAATGAATGAATGAATGAATGAATGAATGAATGAATGAATGAATGAAAGAAAGAATGAAAGAATGAAAGAATGAAAGAATGAAAGAAAATGAAATAAAACATGAAATGCAATCCCACTAAGCATGATTGTGAAGTTAGCATGTTAGAAACTCTACAGTGGCATGTTAAGAAGAAATCTTATCAGACAAATATAATTCAGTAGCAAAAGTGACGGGTTTTACCATCCTTAGTTGATATTCTGCATTTCTCTTGCAAGCAATTAAATTTTGCAAATGTGTTCTAGAATATGAAGCAGTGGGGAAAATGTTGTATTGAAAGTGTTCCTTGAGGTGAAGTGTTGTTTTTCCCTATTGACATTAAAATCCACTTGCTCTCTCTTTTTTTCTTTTAAAAATTCAGGCTTTGCTAGAACGAACTGGTTATACTTTGGATGTGACCACAGGACAACGAAAATATGGTGGTCCTCCCCCAGATACTGTCTACTCAGGATCTCAGCCTGGCATTGGAACAGAGGTTTGTATATGCAGTTTATATGTCTAAATAAGATTATTTTGACCTTAATTATGCTAAATGAACAAATTGGAATGATTACAGGTAGTCCTCAATTTACAGCTACAATGGAGCCCCAAATTTCCGTTGCTAAGCAAGACAGTTGTTAAGTGAGTTGTGTCACATTTTACAGCCTCTGAATCACTGCGGTTGTTAAATGAATAATGTGGTCATTAAGTGAATCTTTTTTTCCCCATTGACTTTGCTCATCAGAAGCCAGCTGGGAAGATCGCAATTGACGATCACATGATCCTGGGATACTGGAACTGAAATAAATACATGCCAGTTGCCAAGCGCCCAAATTTTGATCATGTGATCACTGAGGCGCTGCAACAGTCTTAAGCGCAAAAACTGGTCATAAGTCACTTTTTCAGTGGTGGTGTAACATTGAACAGTCACTAAAGAAATTGCTATAAGTTGAGAACTACCTGTATTTTATAAATTAAGAGACAAATAAATCAAGTTAAATTTAGCTTTATCAAAGATACCATTACTAACTTTAAAATTACTAAGACTGATGGAAATTGCAAAATAGTTTTCTCTAGGAGGTGGAGGTGCAGGTGGATTGTTGAAAAGTAATAACTTGCTTTTAACAGTAGGGATTATCAGAGTTAAAGTATGTGTGATGTAGTGATAGAAATGTTTTTGAAAGCTCTTTTCTCTTATAAGACAGATGACTATGGTTTATGATACTTGAAGCAGTTCATATTTATGACTATTTTCAGTTACCTTTCTGTGCAAAGGTGCAAGATTCATAATGAGGACTGTACTGTGATACTGGATGTACTGCATATGGCCTATGAAAGCCCTGAGTACAGCTCCCAGGGCACCCCCAAATTAGGTTTAATTTGATAGGAGGAATAAATTAGCAATTGGAGAGAGAGATAAATTCATATTAACTACCTCTAATTAACTCATTATAATGTTTGCAAGAAGACTGCATATTCATGACCAGATTAAAAGTTCTAAAGTACCTTTTAGTTCTTGTTAATAAATATTAATTCTCCTTCAGGTTTTTGTTGGAAAAATTCCTAGAGACTTATACGAAGATGAATTGGTGCCACTTTTTGAAAAGGCAGGCCCCATTTGGGACTTGCGACTCATGATGGATCCACTTTCTGGACAGAACCGAGGCTATGCTTTTATCACATTTTGTACCAAAGATGCAGCACAGGAAGCTGTTAAGTTGGTGAGTGTTCTGTCATAAGACCAAGTACGGTGCAGATTAGAAAGTAAGTATTCATCTTACAATTTAGAAATTGTTAGAGCAAGATACACTGTATAGTCTCACTTTTCTCCCTATTTTTTCTCAGTTAAACTGATCCTGTTTGGGTGTTTTTTGTATTGATAGATAATGTTGGCTGCAATATATAAGTTGCTTGATGATGAGATGGGTGGCATACAAACTTTAAATAAACAAATAGCAAAATATATTTTATTGGAAACTAAATCTTAAGAGTTTCTAAAACTCTACATTTTGGGCATGCAAAGGCTATTAAATAATGTAAACATCTAATCATTTAATCAATATAGGCCAGTAGAATTTGCTGGTATCTGTATTTTAATAAGCTGAAAGTTCAATGTTTAATTGTTTTTCTTTCAGTGTGATAACTATGAAATCCGGCCTGGAAAACACCTTGGTGTATGCATCTCAGTGGCAAACAATAGGCTATTTGTAGGATCAATTCCAAAAAACAAAACAAAGGAAAATATACTAGAAGAATTCAGCAAAGTCACAGGTAAGAAGATGCGGGCATGTGCTTCTGTAAAAAACAGCTTCACTTTAATGTAGCTTAATTTCTAAATTTAGAGGCCACCAGATTCCTGGGTAACTGCGGGAGGCTTACAGATTTAAAAAAATGCCAATAAAAGTATATATATAAAAAAGAAACCTGGCTGACAGGAAAATAATACACTTGACCAGTGGTTCCCAACGTGGGGCCCACGCCCCATGGGGCAATTTGATTTTTAATGGCAATTGGAACCTTGTTTAAACCAAGTTAATGGCCTTTTAGGCTTCCTCCGTGTGAGTAGGAGTTCATTTTTTGAATAGTAAGAATTATATGTCAGGGGAGGGGATCAGGATTTTAGAGATGCTTAGGTGGGGCATGGCCAAAAAAGGTTGGGAACCACTGCACTAGACTATAACAAATCAAATTATGTCTAAAAATAATGAAATGCTAAATAAGCATGCAACCTTGATAAGCTTTCATAAAAGGTTTAGGGGAATAATTACGATTTTGAACTTAATTTCAGATTATATGTAGGTTTTCATATGAAAGTCTCACTAATTTGGCAGAAGATGAGCTACTTTCCTTTGTGAATTTTCAATCCATTATCAATCACAATATATTCACTATTACTAATCCTAATATATAAAGGTGTGTTTTCTTATTTCTTCCTCTATTCATTTCTAATAAATATTTCCTTATTCTGAATACCTGATATCGGCTAGGTAGTAGTTAAGGCGATGAGTCTGTTTTTGCCACTTTATAAAAATGACAGTCATGAGCTGTGATTTTTCCATTTCTATGCTGGGTCAGAGAGCATCACCTTTTTATCTCTCTGCCAGAAGCAAATGTAGTATTATAACAGTAAATAGAGTAAAAAGAGCAACTGTGTAGAATCTTTTCCTTTATGCTCCCCAAAAGGTGTATTTTCACAGTGCATTAGTTAAGCAAATCAAGTCTCCAGCATATTTAGTAGTCTTATCTTGAAACCTCTTTTTTTAAATTAGCTTTTCAAATGAGAAAAGTTTTAAGTGTTCCGTAATTTATCAGGTGTTTTGTTCTTACCAGAGGGTTTAGTTGATGTAATCTTGTATCATCAACCCGATGATAAAAAGAAGAATCGGGGGTTCTGCTTCCTTGAATATGAAGATCACAAATCAGCAGCTCAAGCTCGACGCCGGTTGATGAGCGGGAAAGTGAAAGTCTGGGGAAATGTCGTGACGGTGGAATGGGCTGACCCAGTAGAGGAGCCAGATCCAGAAGTCATGGCAAAGGTAGTAAAGTAGTAGCTAAATCGGCACGATCTGAATTAAACTTCACCAACAGATTTATTTTTTTCCTTTGTGATTATCTCTAGAGCAGGGGTCTCCAACCTTGGCAACTTTAAGACTTGTGGACTTCAACTCCTAGAGTTCTGGGAGTTGAAGTCCACAAGTCTTAAAAGTTGCCAAGTTTGGAGACCTCTGCTCTAGAATACCTGTTTACCTTGCTGGGGGAGGGGGGAGGCTGGTTAGGCCATTTTGCACTCAGAAGGGATAAACTTACAAGAGTGCCATTATGTATGTGTGTGTTTGTATCAGGGGTGAAATCCAGCAGGTTCTGACAGGTTCTGGAGAAGCGGTAGTGGAAATTTTGAGTAGTTTGAAGAACTGGTAATACCACCTCTGGCTGGCCCCAGAGTGGGGTGGGAATGGAGATTTTGCAATATCCTTCCCCCAGGAGTGGGGAGGGAATGGGGATTTGCAGTATCCTTTCTCTACCACGCCCATCAAGCCACGCCCATAGAACCCATAGTAAAAAAAAAATTGGATTTCACCACTGGTTTGTATGCATATAAACAATATAAGATTTGTATCTGGTAAAAAGTAATTTCTAGGTGTTTTCAAAGATGATTCTTCTAAGCTTCATGGATCCATCATGGATCCCTTTTCTCTGGATTACATCCTGAAGCACACCGTTTCAGTAGCACTCATGTTTTTCATTAGTTTGATAGCTGAGTTAGAAAGTAGAGTATTTGCTAATCAATGCCTATTGTTTAGAAATTGGTTGTTAAAATTGAGGAAAAGGGAAATATTGTTATCTTCCAAATAGAATCTCAAGAGGGAGGGGTGAAGAGTTTTACTGAACAATTTCTATAGAGTAAACATTGTTAACTATTCTTTTAGTTGCCACTGTTCATAGTGAAGGTAAAGATAAGAGTTGAAAAAACTCTTACGATCAAGGTAGCTAGAAATCTGTTCTCTGGGCAGTTTTGCATGACTGAATGAATATGGGAATTGTTTTCCACAGCGGGATGACTGGAAACCGTTATCCGAGGGTTTTTTTAAGGATCCTGTGACTTTTTCCCACCTGAACAAGGTAGAAAAGGAGAAAGGTTTTTTCCTCTGGTATCATATAGCTTAGAAAAAGCTGTCAATCCTCACTTTGATGACAAAAACCGTTTATTGCACTGCAAAAGTTGCTGTGGTTTTTGTAGTTTAATAATTGTGTCTTGACTATTTTGTCCAAGGATAATCTCAAGCACAAGGGGGATTTGGCCTTATAGACAGCTTAAAAATATTTTAAATAAATGCCAGTTTTCTTGACAGGTGAAAGTTCTATTTGTGAGGAATTTGGCCACTACAGTGACAGAGGAAATATTGGAGAAATCATTTTCAGAGTTTGGAAAGCTGGAAAGAGTGAAGAAATTAAAAGATTATGCTTTTGTTCATTTTGAAGATAGGGGAGCAGCAGTTAAGGTAGGTAACATTGTTATTAAGCAAAATTAGGTCGCCCAGAATTTACAGCATATCTTCTCAAAAGCAGACTTTTTTCTCATATGGAGTGAGTTATAATTAGGTGTCCTCTTGTACGTAGTTGTGCTACCATTTCTTGTCTGTTCTTATGATTTATTCCTTGACTTTCTAAACAAGAAACAGTGCTTCTACTACTGGTTTGTCTTTATTGCAAAAATAGTTATGGTCCATAGATCTTCCTATGGAGCAGCCTGACACTTCCTTTACTTGCTTAGTAAGAAACGTTAATGCTAATACAACTTTTATCTTTTACACAGTTTCTCCAAGGGTAACCTCCATCCACTTCCCACATTGAACTCAGATTTATTCTGACAAAATATACTATATAGTTGCATAGTAATGGCCTTTTGGCAACTTTCATCTTCCACTTTTATTCCAACAATCAAAGTAATAACTGACTTCTCTATTTGTACTGATAGAAAAAAGAACATTAATGGATTAAAATAACTCTGTTTGGATTTCATGATTCCTGCCTTTCATTGCAGATTAATGTTTGCTAATTCCCCTCTTGGAGGGGGAGGCGTCTGTCAGTAGTGAAAGATCAGGTTCTGGAAGGTCCAATTAAAGTGATTTATTACTAATCATGTCTAGGCACAGGAATCTCCTTAACTAACAGTTAGCACCTGCTTGAGATTAGATAAGGGTCAACAGAATTCAAGGAAGGTTGGACTTTTGCTTATGGCTGCATAGGGATTCGAGGCTGATCCCTCTTTTAACTCCATCGCCAGGTTTTATCACAGGTGCTGGGGGACATGTAGGGGCTAATTTGGGAAGAACGGACAAACAATCTATTTTAAGTTCTTTGTGCATTAAAAGATATTACAGTGGTAATACTGTTGGGGAGCCCCAGATTTAAATCTACCATCATCTACAGAAGCTCAGACGGATGTTTAGAGTTTATGACTGTGTGTGGGGGGGAAATCAGTGAGGGAGAGAGACTGAGCACCTATATGGAATGTGGAATATATTAATATTACAGGTTTCTGTTTCTTGGTTTTTAAAAACTCTTCTTTCTCACAATATGTTTTAAAAATTTTATAAAGCAATTTTTTATAAAAAAAAATTATAAAGCTGCAAAATAGCATTTAGAGCCTTGCAACTTCAAATTCTAGGAGAAGGCTTCCATTTCCTGCACTGCTTGTCTGTTTGCCCCAAAGTTTCTCTTTCCTCTCAGCCTTGCATGCTCCCAAAAGGCAAGGCAAGAATTGCAGACTTTCCTGTTGCATTGTTTCTTACAAGGGCCGAGTATTGCTCCCAGGAAAGGTTTGCCGTCTTATTTTGAAACAAAAGAGCTCAAATGAGAAATGCAGTACGTAAAAGTTAGGATTGTGTAGGCTGGAAAATATTTGGACTTGGGAACTGAAAGGTGGGAAACGCTGAAGTGACATTATGCTCTCAAATACAATTTCAACGTCTTTTTCCCCCCCTTTCAAAACAGGCCATGAATGAAATGAACGGAAAAGAGATAGAGGGGGAAGAAATTGAAATAGTGTTAGCCAAGCCTCCAGATAAGAAAAGAAAAGAACGCCAAGCTGCCAGACAAGCCTCTAGAAGTACTGCGTAAGTGTTAAAACTTCAGTAAACTGAAATGTAGCTGTAAAGGCACAATCAGATTATTATCCCTTCCTCCAGATGGAGCACTTAATTTGCTCAGTCCCATCTACTGAAATTTACTCTGACTTGTAACAAGGCTGGAGAATGGTACAAGTTAAGGTGTACTAATTGGTATATGTCAGTGCCAACAAGAAAAAAAAATGCACACTTATTGCTCCTCCCATGGGCTGGAGAGGTGGAGGCCAATGTTGTCAGATGGCTTAGAGCTGCGCATGCTGGCTGAGGAATTCTGGGAGTTGAAGTCCACAAGTCATAAAGTTGCCAAGATTGGCGACCCCTGACTTAGAGCAAATCCGTCAGTATGTTTAAAAGTAATCGCTCCCATAGCAAATCGAGTGTGGTCTTCCTGGGAAGTTCAGTGGAGAAAGCAGTAGGCCGGGATCCCTTTCCTCTGTCCTTATCCGCTTAAATCTGAAAAGTTATTCTCTTTCTAAACTGGATTCTTTAAACTAGAAAAAGACTTGAGAGCGATGTTGTTGAAAAAACACACAATAAATGTGCTATTATCTTTCCCCCCCTCCTCACTAGGTATGAAGACTATTATTACTATCCTCCACCTCGTATGCCACCTCCTATTAGAGGCCGAGGTCGTGGAGGGAGAGGCGGCTATGGCTATCCCCCAGATTACTATGGCTATGAAGATTATTACGATGATTATTATGGCTATGACTATCATGACTACCGTGGTGGCTACGAAGATCCTTACTATGGCTACGATGATGGCTATGCTATAAGAGGAAGAGGAGGAGGAGGAAGGGGTGGGCGAGGCGCACCTCTACCACCTAGGGGGCGGGGAGCACCACCACCAAGAGGTAGAGCTGGCTATTCCCAGAGGGGGGCACCCATGGGACCACCAAGAGGAGCCAGGGGCGGGAGGGGCCCTGCTCAGCAGCAGAGAGGACGTGGTGCTCGTGGAGCCAGGGGCAATCGTGGGGGCAACGTGGGAGGCAAGAGAAAAGCGGATGGTTACAACCAACCTGATTCCAAGCGCCGTCAGACCAACAACCAGCAGAACTGGGGCTCGCAGCCTATCGCTCAGCAGCCGCTTCAACAAGGTGGAGACTATGCCGGTAACTATGGTTACAATAATGACAACCAGGAATTTTATCAGGATACATATGGGCAGCAGTGGAAGTAAGACCAATAAGGAGGGCATGGGAATATTGACAAGATAAGAATTTGGCTATAGTTCTACATCCTTCCAAAAAATTGGCTTATTGTTTCATCCTTCAATAGTGATTGGCTGCCATGTGTATTGGGCTGAAGAATCACTCTATTATGTATATATTCAAGTCTTTTTTCCCCCCTCCTTTTCTCATAAATGCACTTGGACATTACTGAGCTTGCAGATTTCCCAAACGTAGTTTGGGGATAACAATGCTTTTTATCGTTTTAGGCTTCATTTTAGCAGTTTATTAGCAAGGATGGGCAACACTGTTAAATCATGATTTTTACAAACCTTCTGTTTTTGGACAGTTTCTTTTCTTTCTTTTTCCCTCTTTTCTTTTTGGATTTGGGATAGATTACGTAGGCTTCTGCTGTACATAAAATAAAGCTAGTACTTTTGTCTCCGTAGTTTTAAGGAATTTAAAAAAAAATTAAGTTTTCTTGTATTGAAAAATAACATGATTGTATGTTTTGCATTCCTAGAAGTAGGTTAACTGTGTTTTTAAATTGTTATGACTTCACACCTTTTTGAAAATCTGCCCTACAAATTTGTTTGGCCTAAACGTCAAATCCGTGGCAATTTGTTCCTTGATGTGATTGTATTTCCAATTTCTTGTTCATGTAAGATTTCAATAAAACTCAAAAACCTATTCAAAACATTACCTATTTCAAATTCCATTGTGTCCTAAAAGATTATTTTATTGGTAATCCTTGCAAGAAACATTTAAAAAAAACTGCCTATGTGAGTGATCAAATTCATGAAAAATTCTTGCAATTTCCAACATCTGGCATTGGTGGCATGTGAGTCAGTGCTAGGTCCAGTAAAATCAAATTGAAATGTATTAATTGGTACTGTAATCTGGTTGCATTTAACAGTGAATTGGTTGCTTTCTTAACAGCTTTAAGTATATTTGAAAACTTGCATTTAAGCCCTTTTTCAGTCAGTTGCGAAAGATACACTGTGTATGAAGACAGTTCATAAATTTAACCTATCTCACATTATTCATCTGGATCATATCCAATAACTCCAGCACAATTGGATAATTCTCAACTATAAAACAACAATAACATGGTCAGTTTTACCTTAAAGAGACTGATTTGAACAAAGATATGAATTTGGTTGTAAATTTTTAAACAAATGTAAAATCTTGATGCTAGAGATAACTAATATTATTAAAAATAGTTAGATTTCACATCTTGTCAAAGGAATGATTTCAAATGCAAATTTCCATTAATTTGGGATATTGCTAGGTTTTTTTTCTACTCAGGCTATTCCATTCATTTTTTGTATGAACCATTTTATATTGATTTTTAACATATGTTTTTTTCTCATCTCATGTTTGTTTCATCTGTTGTCTTTGCACTTTTCTATGTGCTGTGATGTGCATTTGGGATTTTTGGGGGGCAAAATCAACCATTGGAAATTTATAAAGATTGGCCATCCTGAATTTTCTTAATAAATAGCCCCTTATTGATGGATTTGCATTTGATTAGATCATAGAGATTTGCATTTGATTAGATCATAGAGAAAAAAATTATCTGACCCTCTTTCAGCTTTTTCTGTTGGGAAGAATTAGTGGTTTTCTTCCTACATTTTGTTGAGGGTCAAGAAAATTTCTTGGGTTTGTAATTTATTGTCTTGAGAGAAGAAAATATTTTTGAAAGTTATTTTTTGAAAGCCAGCCAGTTAGAGTGGGAAGGCCTTTAAAAAAAAAAACCCTAAATCTATGGGTTTTTTTCTAATAGAAACTGACCAATATTATGATCAAATGAAATAATGTAGCTGCTAGTCCTATTATAGATGTATTTATTTTTGTCTGAATAAGGTTACAGGAGGGTGTACATACTGAGGCTTTTATATGGCTTCATGGCTGGCTTTTTAATAATTTTTAAAGTTTTTTTTAATGGGTTATCAATTGTTTAGCAGTCAGCCCCTCCCCCCCAGTTGAATGGTATGCTGATCTATGAACAAACTCTGAGCTTTAAATATATGCCTCAATGAAAAAAACCATTAGAAGTTCTTTTTATTAGTAGTATGGATCATAAAAACTTACTAGAAAAATAAGCAGCAGTTTTGTATTGATACGAAAACATCTGAGTCAGAATTTAGAAAGAATTGGACTTTTAATACACACATGTTGTTCTGTAATGAGAAATCTTGTGATGTGTTTGTTATTCTTACCAAAATGCTAAGCTGTAAAAAATCCTCAAAGCAAATGCAATTTTCTGTACTGTATTTTTAACCTCTGGTAGCCCTTTCAAGTAGCATAACATACATACTTGGCCTAACTTAATTGGTAACACAAACTGCAGTTCCACCTATCCAGTAAATATCATTTTATATTTTAAAGACAGAAATATATTGTCTAAATATTTCAGTGATATCCATATTCAGTCAAGAGGCGCTAAAGGCTTTTCAGTTTTTCAATTATATACCATGCACTGTGGCTTAAAGAAATGCCCATTTTAGATCCTCTTCTACTAAAAATTCAAGTGCAATCCAAAATATATTTTGTTGATCTGTGTCTTAACCTTTGTTCATCAAAGCAATCTGAGAGAAGAAAACTCCTTATTATACAAGAATCTCATGCCTTTTTGTCTTCAAGATGGGGGAGGAATCATGAAATGGGGATATTTGATCACTCATTTATAGCAGTTGCTTCAATGTCATTATTGACACCAAGGTGATTTTGAAAACAAAAACAAAAACCTGATGCCAGAGTTTTGGTACTTCAAAAACTTATATCCAAAGATTTATACAAATTCTTAATTGTTTAGATCCCACGTTGCCTTGTTAAATGAGTTTCAACTCAAAAGTTAACCAATTTCCTGAGAAATATTCTTCATGAAAGGAAATGTCTAAAAACGTTTAAAGGTTTAATCATTGTTCTAAGCTTATAGTTCCTTTGGTAGATTTGGTTTTTTTTTCTAAGTGATGATACCAACTTTAGTAACAAACTGTTTTGAAAAATATTTCTTCAGAATTTCTGTTAAAATCCAAAAGAATTGGAAGAACATTTAAGTTTAACAATCCACTGTAAATGACTGCCTCGTTTATCAAAGCCTGTTTATATTTTCACCCTCTGCATCTCTATGCCTTTCTTTGAACTCATTTGCATTTTAAACATTAAAAAAACATGCTTATAAGTAAAGCTATAATGAGCAAAGTGAGGAAATTATGAAAATATCTTCATATACAAGGGAGATCTTACAATTGGAGTCTTTATGCAAAAACAAACCTTGGAACTTCATTATGGCTTTTTTTGCCTTGGCTGTGCATGATTTGGTTTCTTGTAATTGTGAACAAATGAGCCAGAATTTTTCAAAGTTTGCATATAATCTCTCGATTTAAATTCGGATAGTTCGTGCGAGAAGTATTTTAATAAAATATTAATATAGACAAAACTAAGGTTTGTCTCTGAATTGGATTCTTAATGCCTCAAAGTTTTGTAAGGCCAGAATTACAGGCTGTGATTCTCATTTCTCTCAAAATGGAGGTTTCTCTTAACTTAGGGCAAACATGTTGAGTTGTTTTACATAGCAAATTTGATAGTCTTACCAAATACAGACTGGCTCATCAAGAGGCATGTGATTTTTGTCCCAAGAGGCATACCGTTGGAATGGAAAAACTATTAAGACTGTATAAAAAGGAGGTTACCAGAAGCTCTGAATGACCATTCGGAATATATTGCTCTATCTACATTTTCTAATGTTATCCAGAAATCTGCCACTGTAACTTCTGATTTAACTCCTTCCTTTTATTACCTGACTATCAGGGAAGCGTGGTTGAGGCTGCCCTGACTTGACATGTCACGATGTCGACTTGCTAGGTGGGGTTCGCAGGGACAGTAACCATTGGAGTTATCGGTAAGAGAATTTTCTTTCTCATTTTTATTTCAAAATAAGAGCCTGCCCTCCCTCCGCCCCCTGGGGGGGGTGATGGAATTGCTACTCCCCTCTCCTTCAGGGATTTTAAATCGTTTTGTGGGAAAGGGGTCTTTTTCTTTTTTATAGATGCCTGGCTAATTGTACATGAGAGAGGTGAGTTTGAATATGATCCTGCCAATTATGACAGATGCGTAGATTTGAGTAAGCGCCTAAGAGCATAAGGGGAAGATTCTTCAGGTGTCTCTACTTCACGTGAAAAGAGTTTTTGTAAAACACAGCTGAGGTTTGACATTTGTACTTAAAATGTCCTGAAGTGTACTGTGCTGACAGATGTTTACCCTTTCCCCAATAAAGGGGCCAAACCTTTTTGAAACATTGATGGAGGCGTGAGTAGGAAAAGAGCTATATTCACGTTAACCTCTTAGTGGGATTGTTTCATAATAGCCCCATTGTTCAAACAACACAAAATCCAATTACAGGTTGTCCTTGACTTACGGCTACAAATGACCCCCAATGTTTTCCGTTGCTAAGCAAGACAGTTAGATGAGTTTTGCCTCCATTTTATTACCTTCCTTGCCACAAGTTGTCAAGTGAACCACTGCAGTTGTTTAAGTTCATCTGGCTTCTCTGTTGTCATTGCTTGTCAGAAGGTCACAAAAAGTGATCGCATGACCCCGGGGCACTGCAGCGGTCATAAATATGAACCAGTTGACAAGCATCCGAATTTTGGTCACATGACCAAGGGGAGGCTGCAACAGTCATAAATGTGAAAATTGGTCATAAGCCACTTTTGTCAATGCCAAAGTGACTTCAACCAGTCACTAAACGAATGTTGGTAAGTCAAGGACCACTTGTATGAAAAGCCAGTTTATGGTACTTTTTGAATAGAGTGAAATATGAAACACATCTGAAATAATTCTGCACAAACTTATAACACCGCTATCCCTCTCCCCGCCCCTCTTTATTTTGTCATGTTTTTAATATAACTTCGTCACGAACACCATTACTTTCAGTTAGATAGTTAAACAGTCTTAAAGCAGTTATAAAACGAATACACTGTACTTTTCAAAAGTGACTTTGGTTTTTAACAAACCATGGGGGGGGAGTGATGATTGCAACACTGATATATCGAGAATGATAGTAACAATTTTTAAAGTCAGTAATGTTTTTTATTTTTATTTATAACACTCTTTCCCCCTCCTATTTGCCCCTCAACAACAACCTTTTGAGTTGGGTTGGGCTGCTTTATATTTGTCTAGTGGATTTTGAGTATGTCTATGTATAAGGTATCTTTTTATTCTAATGAAAGATGGGCTGCATTCTCACATTGCACTAAGTTATGATTTTACTAAATATAGTTGATTGAATGAAGCCTAATCAATGGGGCTAATATATTACCTCAGGGACATAAACCATGATTTACAAATCAGAATGGGTGTTTTTATCAAGTGTCACAAATAATCAAACCATATTTTTGTAATATGATATATAATTCCGTTGAGTCAAATAGTTCAAGCTTTGGCATTTCTAGCATATTTTTACCTCTTTGGCTATTTCAGCAGATACATTCCTGAATTGTCTTCTCTGGGGATGGGACCAGTGAACAAGTTTGTGCTGAGGCATTTCAAAAACACTTGTAATATGACACAAGTGTTCTATCTGAAAACAAAAACAAAATAAAATATCTGGAGGATCACTGGTCTGACTTCCAGACATTCAAGTACCTCTTCTCCCCAAAATAAAATGAATGCTTACACAACTGTAGTAAATTGGTGTTGCAGCAATTGATAATACTGGGTGGAAGAAACAGACTCTCCAAGTGCTGATAAATTGCATTCTGAGTTATCAACCACCAATGAGTTGCAATTTTGCAGCAACGCCTAGAGGACTGCATATTCCTAATCCTGGAGATAAGCACATTTCAGAATGAATCAATGGTACAGCTTCCTTTTTAAATAATTTGGAATAAATTACTTTGTTTTATCGTGGTGGAGGGCAATCACTTGATTTTCTCTGCTATTTTTATTTTCACTTTCAGGCAATTATTTTAAAAAGTTCTTTGCATATGGACTGAATGGCTAAATGATCAACTACAATTTGTGGTTGCTTCAGAAATCAGAGACATGCGAACAGAAAGACCAAGTACAGGTGGCTTTTCCACCTTAAACACCGCAACCTCTTTAATTAAGTTCTCCCAAATAAACTGAAAATTACAATTCGTATGAGCACCTTTCATCTGACCATTTCATTTCAACTTACTTAATAAAGACTGGAAAAATATATAAATGGGCCATTAAAATTTCCATTTTCCATTCATTTGGCATTGTGTTCTTTACCTATTGGAAATATTTCCAGGGCAAGTGGTTTCCCTAATTCCTTCTGACTTAAATACTTTGCATATAGTACTTGGAAATTCTGAAGGTATCATCAATGCTAATTTGATTCTTATCCAATACAAGTTTCTGGAGCTTTCAAATATTTTAATATATCCTGTCTTTGCCTTTTTGAAAGCAGTTGCACCTTATCCCCCTTGGTAATTTTCCAGAATTAGGATTAAGGTTTTTAATATGTGACAGAAATTCCAAAACTTACTAGGTTGATAGCTACTGGAGTTTCTAGATTACATTTTGGAACCTGATGGAACCTTTTTAAAACAAAAAAACAAAATGCTTAGCTACAATGGGTCAACTTGGATAGCTCACGGAAACCCGAGTAAAGCCAATTTAGTCTTAATATTTAATCAAGCTTCTGTAGTCCAGCAATAATTATGAGAACAAGAAAAGATTGCATCTCTACAAAGTGACACTTCATAGTATTAATGGTGATACCATTAATGTGGTTAATTGTGCTGTCCATTGTGAAACACAAACATGGTTAAAATTACATGATACGTTTGCTTGGCAGTATTGCTTTTGCATTTCTAGTATCCAGAGACAAATTACATCTTTTCATCAGCGCACTGTTTTTTGTTGGTGATTAACCATTTGTGTATTAATCTGTCAGCAAATTCTGAATTTCAAATGTTTAACTACCTTATTAAACATAATATTAAGGTTATATTTTACATGGCCATGTACAAGCCACTTTTTAGTTATGCTTAGTTCTACCCATTGAGATTTATTTATAGAGTCAATTCAACTCTTGAAGAACTCACCTCACCTTAGATGCTTGGTATCCAGCTGGTCCAAGTTGCTGTCTCTCTGAGAGGAAGAGGTCAGCAAATCAATGGAGCATCTCATATTAAAAGGTAAAAAGAAGTTATTATAAAAACTATGTTATGCAACTAGAAGAGATTTGATAAATGGGGAAGAAGATGCCAATCCCCCCTCCCCAACACCATAAGGAAATCATACTTTATTCTGCTACTAAAAAACCCCACTAAAACATTTCCAGAACAAATGAAATTATTTTTATCTAAAATCTGTATCAAAGTGATTTCTATTGTTCAAATTTAGTAGGATTTGTTCAGTGGGATTATGTCTCAGGTTCTGTCCTTGGTATCTGTAGGTCAGTGTTTCCCAACCTTGGCAACTTGAAGACGTCTGGACTTCAACTCCCAGAATTCCCCAGCCAGCATTCGCTGGCTGTGGAATTCTGGGAGTTGAAGTCCAGACGTCTTCAAGTTGCCAAGGTTGGGAAACACTGCTGTAGGTAAAGGATTTTAATTGGACCAGGAAACAACTGCTGCTGCTGAGATACTAGAGTACTATCACCAGTCATTAAATAAATAATGCTAAATTTGGTGGATCACAAGGTCAGACTCATTAGAATTTGTTTCGTAGGTTATATTCAGTGGGGTTATGTTTTATTTAAGGAAAAGTAAATAAGTATGTAAAACTCTTGTCATTTCTCCTAGAATACATTCTCACAATAGTTTTTGCTGGTTATAGTCCCCATGAGTTGATTAGGGTTGGCATTTTCCTACTGAACGTCAATAATTTCACTGCTTTCAAGCAGTGAATTTACATAAGCAGGTTGAAATTCTCAAACGACAGCTTTCTGTGAGAAAAATCAAAACCCTTTTCAGCTAAGGCAATTAATGCTGATTTTCAAATCTGAGCAAATCATGGATGATTAACATTTATGAGTAATGTATCCATATAGAATAAAACGACATTTCTGGAACAGTCATATTTTATAAATAAAATACAGTGTTCAGCACCTGGTTATTTAAAATGCACCCTAAAAACCAAGAATAAAACTAGACCAAACAGAGTTGGAAAAAACAGGCAAAGCATGTCAACATATAGGTAGCCCTCAACTTACCATCGCAATTGAGCCCAAAATTTATGTTAAATGAGACATTTGTTAAGTGACTTTTTCCCCAGATTTCTTGCCATAGTTGTTAAGTGAATCACTGCAGTTGTTAAGTTAGTAACACTGGTACATGAATCTGGCTTCCCTGTTGATTTTGCTTGTCAAAAGGTTGCAAAAGAGGATCACATGACCCCAGGACACTGCAACCGTCATAAATATGAGCCAGTTGCCAAGAGTCTTAAATTTTGATCACATGACCAGGGGAGTGCTGCAATGGTCATAAGTCACTTTTTTCAGTGCCATTGTAACTTTGAACTGTCACTAAATGAACTGTTGTAAGTCAAGGACTACCTGTATTAGCAATAGCAATAGCACTTAGACTTTTTATACTGCGTCATACTGCTTTACAGGACTCTCTGAGTGGTTTACAATGTCAGCATATTGCCCCCAACAATCTGGGTCCTCATTTTACCAACCTTGGAAGGATGGAAGGCTGAGTCAACCTTGAACCAGTGAGGGTCGAACCTCTGGCAGTCGGCAGAATTAGCCTGCAATAATTGGGAGATATGAAATTGCAGTTTCAGTCTTCTATAGCTCTCTGCCTTCATTTAACAACATTCTAGGATGTCCTAGAAATTGTCCTAGTGTAAGAGCTCTTCCCCCCCGAATATTGGTGTGGGTGCATGTGTGCATTCGTGCATGCACACTACCCTCAAGTACTTTATATTCCTATTCATGTAACAGTGAAAAATATGTAAGGCAAACATGTAAAAATGTGTGATTCTGTGTCATCACAAAAAACAGTTCATGCTTCCTTTTGTCTTATGTTTCAGATAGTTTTTTTTTCAATTTTCTCCCAGACAGCTACAGTATGACACAGAATAGTTATTTTTTTTATTTTCTTAACTTTATTATTTTTTATCAATTACTGAAGGTGGCAAACGTACCTAATGCTCTTTCCTCTTCCTGTTTTCCCCACCACAACAACCCCATGAGGTGGATTATAATTATCTGTATAAATGTTTTCGATATAAATGATATGCATTTTTTTACAAACATACAGAACATTACAGGTTAACAGCACACAGTCTAGCAGGAAGAAAAAGCAGGCAAGAAAAACAAGGTAAGGATTAGGAGGAGCAAACATTTAAAAATAAAAGACAAACGTAATTAAAGCAGCATATATTTTTCACCTTAAGCAATGCATTAAAGACTCAAAAGCCTCTCTCTGCTAAAACCATTGCAAGAGCAATGAAATGGCATATGACACTAATTTAGTTCCATATTGAATCCTGGTGGCTTCAGTTGATGAGATCGTAGCAGATACCTTCTTGAAAACTGTTGTGTTTTAGCTATGAAAAAGGAAAACCCCATGTTTTGCATTATTAGGAGGGGGTTAGAAATAATTGGATATGTAGAATGCCTTCTCATAGATTTATAGAAAACACATGGAGTAGGATTTTTTTTCCTGGTATTTTTTTCTTCTTAATAATATCAGGAAGCTGGAAAGTGTAATTAACAACAGAATCTCATAGATACTTATTCAAAATTAATAGTGGGGTGGTTTTTGTTGGAAATGGAAAGCTGGACTAAATTGATTGTTCATTGGATCCAGATGGCTGTTCTTACATTATAATTTAAGGCTCAAGCATCTGTGCTTCATATTATATATAGACAGTAGAAGGGTGATAGATTTTGTGCTAGACGTTGCTTCCATGGGGGAGAAGTAGAGTTCTTAAACTCAAAGTAGAAAGCAATGCATGGAGAACCTACTAGTGAACTACAACTCTCACCATTGCTTACCATTGGCTGTAGTGATTGGGGCTGCTGGGTGGTAAAAACAGTTATCTGATATAAACCCACTTGTTGTTTTTAATGGAATTTTATATATGAAGAACATGACAGATGAAACTCTTAGCTCTTTTTCGGGTTCCTTCATATTCACAAGTCATTGCACAGAACAATATTTTTGACCTTGCTATGTTGGTTGCGACACATCTTTGAAAAGGGATAGCAAGCAGAACACAAATTTAGCTAACATATTTCTGAGCACTCCACCAACTTCTGACTTGACTTCTAGAAAACCACTGGTGAAGAGTAACCCTGTTACCACCACAATTTACATCTGGAAGGTAAGATTGAAAGCAATAATTCTCAAAGAAAAGCAGACAGTTTAATTAAAAGCTGGCTGATAACCACACATACTTTTATCCTGCATGAGAGTAAGGCTTCCTCCTCCATTTAGCTCATTCAAGTCCAATCTTTTGATGAGGATCTAAATAAATAATGTCCATGGCTTCTAGGGAAAGACCTGATGGTGTTTCTTGTCTAGCATTATTTTTTTCTTCCTGGTAAAGAAAATGTCCATGTTACCAAGATGAGATACTCTACACCAGTGATGGCGAACCTTTTTTTGCTCGGGTGCCAAAAGGGTGCGCGCATGCGAGATAGCGTGTGCGCATCTGCCCACACCCATAATGCAATGCCCTCCCCCTGTGCATGTGTGCTGCCCCCTGCATGCGCACAATCCCCCCACACTCCCACCCTGCGCATGTGCACAGGCCTCACTGAAGCCTCTGGACTTCTGGTAGGCCCATTGGGCTGTTTTTCACTCTCCCCAGGGTTCAGGAAAGCCTCCTGAAACCTGGGGAGAGTGAAAAATGGCCAAACGGGCCAAACGGAAGTTTAGAAACGAACTTCCGGTTGGGCCGTTGGGCTGTTTTTCACCATCCCCAGGCTTCAGGAGGCTTTCCTGAACCCTGGGGACGGCGAAAAATGGACGAAAAGAAGGCCAAAAATCAGTTGGCCAGCACGCACATGTGCGCTGGAGCTGACATAGGGCAACGCCTCACGTGCCCTCAGATATGGCTACGCGTGCCACCTGTGTGCCACAGGTTCGCTATCACTGCTCTACACCATCAGTTGTATGAATTTCTATTCTCTCCAACTAATTGAATAATACGTCTAATATTTTAGGATGAATAGGTTTGAATTTTTTTGCTTAAATATAAGAATATTTTTTCCCCATTCAATTGTGTCTTGAGTCTTGAAGACTGCCTGGACAAGTCCCTGCCGTATTCTTTGCAAGGTTTTTCAAAAGTGGTTTGCCATTGCCTCCTTCCTAGGGCTGAAGTGACTGGCTCAAGTCATCTAACTGGCTTCATCCTCAAGGCAGGACTAGATCTCGCAATATCCTGGTTAACCTTATGGCTTCACTGGTACACCAAACTGACTATCCAATTTGGTGAGCTTCCTTTGTTTGTATGATAAATTTTCACATTATAAAGCTTCTTTTGTTTCAATTAACTTTTAGTTTTTTTAATGTGTAAGGAAGGGGAAATGAATTATGAAACAAATAGTGAATATTTATACTAAATGTTTGCAGTGAATTACTCTGGGTTTTTGGGAGCATAATCCCAATATACCACTCAAGAAAAAAGCAAGCATGAATCTTGGAAACATAAAATTATGTTCCCTATTGTAATCATTATTTGCATAATAAAAGTTTATTTTTAATGAAAGAGTTCACTTCTATCGAATTTGCATGCTGTGAAAAAAGCCCAGTAAATGCCTTGCAGACTTGGACAAGTAGAGCAGTGCTTGCAGGTAAGAAAGAGATATTATGGTATGTCGTTTTTGTTCCTTTTGTGTTTTCTTTGGTGCACACATATATATTAATCTGTAATGTATCAAGTGATGCATTAAATTTGTATTTAATGGAACTGCCCTATTATGGCAGGAAAGTATTAGATACTTGATGATGAGCGCTATGCTTGTTTCAAACAAATTGGCATCTCGTTAAATGATAGCAATCACTTTACCCTATTACCTGGCTACTTAAAGAAAAATAAAAGCATGCAAAATAACTCACATTTTAAAATGCACAAGCCTTCGTGATAGAACCAGAATTTCAAATATCCTGTCAAGATTTGGGGTCTAGGACGACTCGACATGGCCATCTTGTCGCAAGGCAATCCGTGTGGGATAACAATGCGATAAATATTATCCGCCACTGTTTCTTCTACATTATTTCCATTTTTGTCAATGGGAATGTCAAAGAAACAATGGCGGATAATAATTTATCACATTTGAGTTATCCCACATGGATTGCCTTGCAACAAGGTGGCTGAGTTATTCCGCGAGGAGTTGTCCGATGGCGAATTGGCCACGGCAAGTTGTCCCATTCCAGTCAAGAGAACGGGTAACATAGTGCGTTCTAGATCTTTGGGGATTTTTTGCTGGCTCAGGAATTCTGGGAGTTGAAGTCCACAGGTCATAAAGGGACCATAGTTTCCCACTCCTGCCCTAGAACATTGCCATGCAAGCTAGGTTTTATGACAGCTTTTCCAAACCTGATGCTCATCATTGTTGGAAGGGTGGAAAAGGAGGTAGGAACTGTCTCTCCATCAAAGGTATGCCTTATGCAGCTGGGGAAAACTTCCAATGAGATAAGGGCGCACAAGTGTTAGACTGTCACCCGCATCTCTCAGACCCAGGGGGTGCCCCTTCCGTTTTCCCTTGGTGGAACTTCTTCCATCTTAGATAGAATTGATAAGAGCCAGGTTCAGTCTGCCTGACCAACCAAAATTAAGTTAACAGAAGCCAGTTGTTTAGAAAAAGTGCCACTTTTGTTATCTTAGTCTTCCCCTAGGTTTCCTCAGTGTCCTTCTCCTTGTTGGTTCCCTGTCACTTTTCCCACCCCCTGGCAATCCTGAGTATTGGATTAGAGGAAGGGTCCCCAAACTTGGCAACTTTAAGACTTGTGGACTTCAACTCTCAGAATTCTCCAGCCAGCATAGCTGGATGGAGAATTCTGGGAGTTGAACTCCACAAGTCTTAAAGTTGCCAAGTTTGAAGACCTCTGGATTAGCAATAGCACTTTACTTTACTTATAGCAATAGCACTTTACTTATATACCGCTTCATAGTGCTTTACAGCCCTCTCTAAGCGGTTTACAGAATTCAGCATATTGCCCCCAACAATCTGGGTCCTCATTTTACCGACCTCGGAAGGATGGAAGGCTGAGTCAACCTTGAGCCTAGTGAGATTTGAACAGCTGGACTGCTGAACTAGCAGTCAGCCTGCAGTGGCTGCATTTAACCACTGCACCACTTCAGCTCTTACTGATTAGAGCTTGTGCCAGGTAAAGCTTCAAGAAAACTTGCAGTGTTCACACTGTGGTGTTTTAATAACCCAAAATTGCTTTATGGCTTGCAAAATAAGCTGGGCATATTTAGGCCATAGAGCTCATTGACCTTGTCAGTAATTTATAAAGAGACAATATGCGTAGCATCATGTACTTTCTAATGAGATAAGTTTGGTCAATAGAGCTCATTGTTGCAATTTCTTGGTTAACCCCTTCCCAACCTGGTGCTATGTAATCAAATAGAGGTCAGTACATGGAGAAGTCTACAGATTTGTCACAAAGCAAATTCAGCACAAATACATTTTATTAAAGGTAGGAAATATTATTTAAGAAAGTCAGACACTTTATATGGTGCATTTGGCATCTGTTCCTGCATTACCTATTTTTGTTTTCCAAGTAATGCATTTAAAAGTTGAGTGGAATATAAAATTGTTTTCAAGTTAGCTAGCACTTAATTCTTGTAGCAAATGGAGGACTTTCTAAACACTACGAACCTTTCCAGACCGTTCAGGCTTCCTTGGGTACTTAGCAAATATATTAAAATAGAAATTATTAGCATTTTCTGATGAAGTAAAATAAACTCAACAATATAACGTTTTGTTGTAATATTGTGATATAATCTCATTAATCTTGCTTTCCTACTGAGAATTCATTGGACCTAAATGTACTTCTGGATTTTTTTTTTAAATCCACGTTTTGGAAGGTTAGGTTCCAATGTTAAAAAATACTTAGATTTTGCAGTTTTCCGCATTTCCACATAACAACAAAAATATAAGTGTATCCAATTAACTTTCCTAAGCATTCTGGAAAATAAATAGAACGAAATCTCTTGCCATTTGAACATCATCACATTTTTATTTAAAGTTGTATGAGAGGCTGTTAAAATTATTTTCTGTATAGAGTTGGACAAAGATCTTGGATCAGGTTTCTTTCTTTAATGGCAACAACAATGATGATGTCTTGCTTATGCTGTGAAATGTCCTGACATTTCAGAAGTATCAAAAGGGGTAGCCAGAAGGACCCCTTTGGGGATGCCATGCTGTGGTGAAAACAGCTTCCTTTCATTTGGGATAATGGCAGCGCCAGAATGATGACATCATCATCCAGACCTGCGAATTCCAGTGGTGAGTTAGCCTGTTCAGCTGACCTTCCCCCCCCCCCTTTCCTAAGTGATTATAGAGTCCAGAAATCTGAGGGACAAGGACAATCCATCTATGAGCAGCCACATTTCCAGCCATGAAATCAAAGCTAGTTGTGCCAAGATAGCAGAATTACGATGCCCAGGTGCTAAGTGCCCCCGAAAGCCAATTTGCAAAATCCCCACCTTAAAAGTCAAGAGCTTGCTGTTGAAAACCATTTGACCGCTTTCTTCAGATAAACGAATAATGTCAGCAGATAGCCTTCATAATTATTTTATGAATTCTGTTTTGGAGGTAAAGAATAGGCACAGAAATTAGGAAGAGTTAGGGCTTTGGGATCTTAAGAACAACTTGTCCAAGAGATTCTTTCCCAGCCTGGTGTTTTCTGAATGTGTTGGACTTCAACTCCTGGTCAGCTAATTCAGTGATCTCAATATTTATGGAAATCACCAGGCTGGCAAGCCTAATCTGAACAGTATTAATCCTAAAACATTCTAGCAGTGGACAGATGAGGGCAGATATTGAAGACTTACTCATCCTCACTTAAAGGCACATCCTGCATAATTGCATTTGTTTTCCATACAAATATATGTTATCTGTACCCAAAGCAGGCTTTAGACTTTCCTGACCTTGCCCTGTAGCTGAACAAGATTAGGAAAATACACCTATTTTTCCTGAACCCATGCATCTCTTATGGAAGGAAAAACTTAACAGGTTTAAGCTAACTGGTACAACAAGGATATGTAAGCCAGATGTGAAGCATCTTTGTCTAATTTGGATCCATGTCTTGCAATTGTCCAGCATAACAACCAATGCAGTTGGGATTCTGGGTGGTTTGGGGTAACTCGTGGTCTCTTAGGATCCGTTTCCCATTAGAATAATAATCTCATGTCTTGCAAATGGGAAATGTGCCAACCTACAGAATGCTTTGCACCTGTTGGAATGTTGCCAAGTAAAAAGGTAAGAATTCCCCTCTTGCATCTGTAGACAAGCACTCAGAGGTAGACAAGTACTTTTCTCCCTGATTGTACAGGCAGAGAGAAGGCATTTTTTATCTTCTTTTAAGGGAATTTACCCTGAAGTGGTATGATCCCCACTCTCCACCATTTATCATCTATATCTTCTGAACAACGAGAATAAGATGTGTGTCCTGTGATAGTTGAAGGGAAAAGCATTGGGTCACTTTTCCTCAGAGGTGGGTTCCTGCCTGTTTTTGCCGGTGCGGTTAATAGCTGTTGTTCGGCACAGAGCTGAAGACGCTGCTGCCGTTCGCGGCACGGGAGCTTTCCCCGGGCGCTGCCACCGCCCGCATCGACGCTGCTATTTGCATTCTTTTGCCCTCTGTGCATGCGCAAAGCGTTCTGCATGCGCAGAGGGCAAAAGAACGCAAACGGCAGTGTCCATGCGGGCGGCGGCAGCGCCCGGGGAAAGCCCCGCGCTGCGGACGGCAGCAGCGTCTTCGGCTCTGCACCGAACAACAGCTATTAACCGCACCGGCAGGAACCCACCTCTGCTCGTCCTAGCTAGATATTAATTATGATCAACCGCAAAAGAGCAGCAATTCCCTTGCCAAATACCCTCTCCTGCCAGACTTGTAGGTCCATGTGTTATGATGATGGTGGAAGTGATACATAGGTGCCAGAACCTGTTTTATGGACTCACAGATTATGTGAAGCAGTTCTATGCAGATAGACTGCTATTACTGTCTTCCCACAAGTTTTGTCCTTGAGCTTATTTAGGGATTTTTTTCCCCTTGTTTTTATTTTGGGCTCAAAAAGAGCACATAACTTGTTTTTAAAAATGCAGGCGTTGGAGAATTAATGATACAAACAGGACATCCTCAACATATTACCATTTGAGTTGCCTATTAATTTATAGCCCAATAGATGTTTGCCACAATGCCAGGTAGGTAGAATTAACTACAGCAAAGAAAGTAATTGTTGGGAAATCACTATGCTTTTTTATTGGTTTATTTTATGTCCTTTTATGTTGTAAATGGCTAATTTCCCTTTAAATAAATATTGTTTTTGAAATGTCTATGCTGTTTGTGTGGGTTTTTCTTCCTGCAAGTTTGCTCAGAGAACATTGCAAAGGTACACAGTGTTTTTCTATTGCTGATGCTCAGTTACTGTGACATAGTAAGCTTCCTGGATTAAAACAACAACAACAAGCTGTGCATAAAGCAAAGGACTCCTCAGAGAAAGAGGAAGACGAAGTGACATGTGTGGCATTTTTGAAGTAAAGAAAACCATTGTACAATCACCTCTTAAAGCCTGGGTCTCTTCTGTGTTCTTGGTAGAAGATACAAAGTTTGCTTACATTATGCACAGAAGTGGCAATAGCCCAGAAATTATGCCAGGAGATAGCTATGTGTATTATCCCCCAAAATATGGGGAGTCAAGAATTTGTGGCACTTTAAAGTATAATTTTTTTTTTTGTATTGTGGTCCATTTCATCAGATTGTCAATAGGCAGAAGCCAGTTCAATTGCACTTCAATTGCTTTGCATCTGTTTCTGTCATCTTTTTCTCCAGGAGCTTGAATTTTGATTTCTCTCCTTTTCTCCTCACATTGTATCCCCATCGAAACCACTCCGGGAACTTCAGCTGAAGAGTAGCTAATAAATATAAAGAAATCTCACTCTTCAGCTATACAAAACTAGAGAGCTTTTCATTTCCTTTTTCATATCTAGGGAGAATGCAGTAGGAATACATTTTGTTTCTCCAGCAAGTTAAATGGGGGGGGGGCGGTTTCCTTTAGAGCAGTTTAATTTTCAGAAAACTAATGGAACTTGCACAATTCTGTACAAGATGAAAAGGAATTAATTTCCCCCCTTCTGAGAATATTTTCTTAAAGCTCTAATGTGGCGCCACCGAAGAGATACAATCCCATTTTTTTCCTTGGGTGTTCTTTTATTTAAGCAAACATTCCTATATTATTGTGACACTGATGTTCCTGGTTTAAATTACAGTCCTTTAGAAAACCTAATTAAAAAATTGTTGAGGTCTTTAGATAGTTTTTTTTTTTTTTTTTGGAAATAGCAAAAACCAAATACTCAATAATTTCGAGATGAGAATGGCTTTTGTTCTTGTGCAATTGGGCAGAAAGGAGGCAGCAATTATTGAGGCAGCAAAATTGCTCGTGACCTGCTGTCAGAAGCTGAAAACAGGATCTTTTGCGTTGGTGAAATGTTCTTTTCTGCCCTAAAAGATGGGAATATCAGAAATTCTGTGTTCAATGTGAAAGGAACAACATGCTCCTTCTAAGAACCAAGTCTCTTTTTTCCCCAAGGGTAAAAAACAGAAAAAAATTCACAGTACATTTTAACTTTTCTAGACATCAAAATAAAAAAAGTTTTACTATAAAGTAAAAGATACAGAAGGTAGCCATTCAGAAGTGCCATCCCTTGGGCCACTAGGTGGCATTATAGTGTGGATAAAATGCTGCTTTTCTCCTGAATAATTCAGGGATAGAATATAGCTCATCCCTTTCAACCATTTCTGCATATGGTGCGAGTCTGTAAATCTTCATACTGAAAGCATGCCTTTTATTTTTAAGCAAACATAGTCATCGGTGCACGCTTCCCCCTGTTAGTTTCTGCCAATTGTCTGCTAGAACAGCTGTTCATAGAAAGAATTGTCAGTTAGGCCACTACAGGAAAGTTAATTGAAATCAATATATTTGCTGGGGCTTTTTCTGTTTTCATTAGCTGTGTTGAACAGCAGTCTTCCACTACTTGCAGTCTTCCCCCCCTAAAATCTGCCCTGAAGGAAAAACCATATTTGAACAGAGTTGAATTCAAATCACATATGTTCAAAGAGGCCAAGTGAATAGCAGATATGAAGAATGAATTTCCAGTGTGCCTGAAGATCAGTTTGTGCCATCTTTATGAATAAACACATTTGAGCATTCTGCACTTTGTGCTCCAGTTATTTAATTTGGGGTTTACAAGTAGATTTCAGGTGGTTCTATGAATGGGAGGGGGGAACTTTCACTAACCTATAACCAAAATTGAACTGAAAAGGGGTCCATGACACAAACAGGTTAAGAACTTCTGATTTAAGCAGTGAGGGTGAATTATAAAGTTAACAGTCAGGTTATAAAATGGGGGTCTTCCACAACATGAGCTGTAATTACTCCACCTCTTCAATTGCTACCTGCTAAAATGAGCCCCTCACCTGATGTAAAGTGTCAGTGGTTGTATACCAAAAAGTCGTCTTGTGTGCACTTAACCTTCACCGATGAAATGGGAATTTTCCTTACACCATATTTGGTGTATCATGGTGGGATGGGGCAGGGCTGAGCAATGAATTGGGAGAAATTGGATTTTTGTTCTTTGCTTTTATAGCGCATTAATTCTACTCCCATCCTTCCGATCTCAAAATGACAGGAACATTCATCACTAATGTTTGGCAATTATCAGAGGAGGCTTTGAAGGCCATGAAAAATACATTTGGGGCATCAACCTTAGGTCATTGGATGTGCTGACCTAGTTCTATAACATTTGCATCAAGGGTTGCCCTCACAGCCACTTAGCTTTTTAGATAAATATTACTAAAGAATAATCACTGTTTGAAAAATCAAGAATAGCTAGCACTTAAATGAAACCCGGCTGACCTTACTATTTTCTCAGAAAAGGCTTTGTTGGCCTATGATATGGGGAAAGCTGAGTGTGCCTGGGTGTTTGTAGTTTGTGCACATAGCTTTGGAGAAAAGAGACATGGGTGTCTTCCACTTCTTACAAAGAGCTAGGTGCTAAGTGCTGCCAACACTCGGCTTATAATTTTCAGTTGTCAAAATACCTTTCTTGTACTAAATAGAGAGCTATTTGAGTAGGATCTACTTAGGATGCTCTTAAAATAAATGCAGGTTTCTGAGGGTTGCTGTGTCATCATTCACTTCCCCCTACCCCATTTCCCCTTTCTGCTTCCAAAAAAAAAATTATTTACCTGAAGAAGGCATACAAAATTAATGGAAAGCTAGTACTTTCATGGGCTTGCTTAACCTCTGGTTCGGTCAATTCAAATAAGGTCTGTATTTAATATTGGTGAAAGGGGAGGGCAGGACTGAGAACCTCTTTAAATAGACACATATTTGCTGACAATGGATTTGGGGAGGGAATGTTCATAAAAGTTTGTTTTTTTAAAAAAACTTATAGTACTGATGTGTAGGAAAATGACACGGAACTGCTCTACGTATTCAGCAGTCATGGTGGATAAGTAAGGCCTCTGAGATTTGGGGATCGTGTCTCCCAAGCGTTCATGGCAGACTTAAAAAAATAAAAGAGTGAAAGGAAGCAACCAGCTGTGTTGGCTCAAAAATAATATATTAAAAGTCTGCTGACGGATAAAAAAATTTAAAGTCTCAGATCAAATTGCCTGGATTGGATTGAATGTTGATAGGATTAATTCAGACTGATAATTTTTCTCTACCCTCAAAATAATTTGTTGCAAGTTTAGCATCAACCATTATTTTTAGCAAGCTCTCTTTGTTTTTGTTTAAAGAAAAAAGCTTGTTCCAACATAACACAGTATGTGTGATTTTCCGTCTTTCTTTAGCATGATCATTTCTGTGCCCAAAATGTACATAACCAGCTCACTGTGAGCATAAGCCATGCTGATAAATTCCAAAATTAAGCCGGTGGATGTGTTCACAGGAACAAAGGCAAAATTACACTGAATTCTCCTTGAAAACATTGGAGTAAAGCTTTTGAGTTGAGTGGAACATAAAGGAACATTTATTTCTGATGCTGTCTTGTTTAAAAATATTTTAAGATGCATGTATCTGTCGAATAAGATGACAGAGGTGAACATCCTGTCAAACATTTCTTCATCCCATTTCTTATTTATTAAAAAAAATTCCATAAAATACCTTTTCAGTCCCAGTGTCAGCAGAAAGCCCATTAACAGTTGCCAGAAGTAATATCTTTTCTTTAACCTTGATCAAATAAACCAATTTTATATTCCTTCCTTCTTCTAACAGTCTCATTCAAATATTATTGGAGGGTTTTATTTCATTTCTTCTTTGTCCTACTGCACAGAGTTATTCAAGACTTTGATAAGTAAATCCGCTGGCCAAATTAGCCTTTCTTTTCCAGCACCTGGCAGTTGGTCTAGAAGAAATTATGCTGCAGTTGCCACAAATGCAATCATTTTTGAAGTGTTTGTATTCCAGGTGGCCAGATTCTTTCATAAGATTGCCCAAGGGCACCTGGATCCTGAAATGATCCCCAGCCATTGAATTACAGGTTTAGGTTCTTAAAAAACAAAAAACAAAAAAATCTTTCTCTGAAACTTAACGCAATGAAGGGCAGTTTGATGCCCAAGTATGTCAAAAAAATAATAATAAATTGACCTGTCTTCCTCTGGAAAACATTTGTACCTTAGCAGAAGCTTCTGAATAAACCATATTTTTTGGACTATACGACACACTTTTTGTCTCCCAAAAGTGGGTGAAAATGTCTGTGCGTCTTATAGACCGAATATTGCTGAAGTCCCGCCCACCTAAAGGGCGTTTTTGTCCTCAGCACACCCCATTTTGGGGCCTTTTTTCTGCCCGTTTGTTTGGCTTTTTTCGGCCCATTTTCGAGGCTTTTTTTGGACTTTTTTCCCAAAACAACGGGCTGAAAAAAGCCTCGAAAATGGGTGAAAAAAGCCTCGAAAACAGGCAGAAAAAAGGCTGGAAAGGGCCCAAAAATGGGAGGTGCGGAGGCCAAAATCTTTTTTGTTATTGTTTCCCTCTTCTAAATTTAGGTGCATCTTATAGTCAAGTGCGCCTTCTAGTCAAAAAAATACGGTAAATGTTTTTATAGTCAAACTACAGCCACATGCAGCACCGAGAACGTCTTCATTGGATCACAGTGGTCCATTTGGTTCAGTCCATGTGAGCACCAGAGAAAATTGGAAAACTTCCCATGTTGAATTCATGGGAGAAGATTCCATGCTCCAGTTCAAATCACCTCTAAAACCTAGCAACGTTCAACTTGCCTTTCTTACCTGTTAGCACATGACACCTTGGAAAACTGTACCTGTGCTTAGGATTCTCTAAGGCCACTGGGCAAATAAGACCTCATAGTTGAGATTTTACTAGCTCTTGCCAAGTAAGTTATGGAGAATGGAGATAGTTGCACATTCAGCTCCCTTCACCCGTGTAATCATTAATACAGAATTTTGCACACTTGCCTACAACAACTTAAAACACAAGGTAACTTGAGAATTCAGAATTTGATATATTTTCCCAAATCTATAAAACTGGCATTTTTTTTTTTAGCACTTAATGTGTTTCTTTAAAACGCATGTACTGAACCTGTTGTTTTCCCTGTGGATTTGTTCCCACCTGTTTATAACTCACCTGTCAATAAAAAAGAATATTCCCCCCACTCAGTGCCACCAAAATATATTCATTGGATCTTATGAAAGTGTCACTGCAGTGTGATTGAAGTAAATCTGCAACCCAAAGTGCCTTCTTAGCAAACTCTCCATACAGGTGTTTTTTTTTTTACTCCAAGCCCTTGTCAGAAGTTGTTTTCTGGATAACACCACCTGCCTTCCTTCTCAGTTATTTAAATTTGAATAAAAGATATCTGAACCAATACATGAGAACAGTTGAATAGGAGGATATGAGCTACTCTTGACTGTTTTCTTCCTAAGCGATTTCATATTTCAAGAAATAGTGTGACAGCTTCAACATCATAAAACAATATATGCCACACTGGCTGAACAATTTAATGGCTAATGAAACTCTTCAAGGTTGCAATTCCATTGTTTCCCACATTCTTGGATTGAAGGGGATGCTCAATAGGTAGAGTAGAAGTGATCAAAGTGTTCCTTTGATCATTGGTGAAGAACATTCATTATGCTAAACTATTGTTTATTGAATATAAGATCTTGTATTCCCTTTTCAATCAGTCTTTTTAACTATGATGCTTATAGCATACAAATTTAAATAATAACTACCCGTGTTTCCTCGAAAATAAGACCCTGTCTTATTTTTTTTTGAACCCTGAAATAAGCGCTTGGCCTTATTGCCATGCACTCAAAAGCCCGATTGGGCTTATTATCAGAGGATGTCTTATTTTGGGGGAAACAGGGTAGACAACCTGTGACCCCTTGGGTGGTCATTTCAGATAACTTTCTTATCAGATTCCTCAATGCTTTAAATCAGGGGTGTCAAACTCAAGGCCCGCAGGCCTGATTCAGACTACAGGGTGCTTAGATCTGGCCCATGGACCTGGAAACAGCAAAGGACCGGCCCGCAGTGCCTCTGCTAGCGAAAATGGAGCTCAGAAGGGTCATGTGAGCTCCCCCCCAGCTCCGTTTTTGCTGGCAGAGGGCTATCAAAACAAACTAAAAACAAAACAAAAGGAGAAATGTTTCCCCTTTTGTATTTCAGCATGCAAGAAGGGACAGGAAAGCAGAAAGGGAAAAAGGAAAGAAAAAGAAGGAAAGATGGGAAGAGAGCAAGGAAGGAAAAAGAAGGAAAGAGGGAAAGGAAGAAAGAATGAATAGGGTTGGAAAAAGAAGGAAGGAGGGAAGGAAGGAAGGAAGATTATAATGAGAGGAGAGTTTCAGGGAAGTCCTGCCTTAGCACTTGACCACTATAGATGTCCACGACACGAGTCCCGTGTCACACCCACCATGGCCACACCCCAAGCCATGCCCCATCCCCCCCCCTTCGAGATCAAACACAATTTCTTTGACGTGGTCCTCAAAGAAATTGAGTTTGATACCTCTGCTTTTAACAGTGGCAGAGCTTCTAAGGTACTTGAAAAATTCTTAAAAATTCAGCGAGATATTTGGAGACGTAACTGCCTTGAAAGTAGCCCATGTGGAACTGAATAGCACAGTGAAACATGAGAAACTGACCACACAGGAAATGTTTTATGACACTTTTGTATTATATTCATAAAATGCTTTGTGATAATGTTTATGTCATAAAATGTTTTATAAAATTGGCCAAATTTCAATTCCACAGAGTCACGGATCCCAGATTTTGGACGCATTCTGTAAGTTAGCCCATTTGAGATTCCTTGATACAAAAAATTGTGTCCTACGATGCACTGTCTTGCCCAGTTAAACGTTACAGACATGAGAGTTGTAGTAGTAACAATAACAGTAGATAACAATGTGGCAAGATTATAATGTGATAATTAGTAATAAACCATGGCTGACAATTCAGAGAGATTGGAGTCATGCTTCATGCGAAGGCATGTATATATTTTATGCTGCCTGGAATCCATTGGGGTAGAGGCAATTAACAAATCCTTCAAATAAATAAAACAAATATATTTAATTTTGGTTTAATATATCATTTGACCTATTTTGGATGATAAGATGTGCTAATGATAATTCATTCAATAAACAATGGCTTAACATGTTGAAAGCCGGTAGAAGAGAATGCAAAAGAATGAAGTTTCCACATTCTCACCCTGGATTGATAATAGTAATGTGTGAAAGATAACTGGAAATAATAATAATAATAATAATAATAATAATAATAATAATAATAATAATAATAATAATAATAATAATAATAATAATAATAATAATAATAATAATAATAATAATAATAATCAAGCCTGAAAAAGTCACTGAAAATCAGATGGTCAAGATCTTGTGGGATTTTCGTATACAAACAGACAAGGTACTGGCGCATAATACACCAGACATCACTTTGGTCGAGAACAACAAGGTGACTATAATTGACATTGCAATACCAGGAGATAGCAAGGTCGATGAAAAGGAACACGAAAAAATTGCAAAATACCAGGACTTAAAAATTGAAATCCAACGATTATGGCACAAACCAGCAGTGGTAATTCCAGTAGTGATTGGAACACTGGGTGCTATCCCAAAAGCACTGGAATTACATTTAAAACAGCTCAAAATTGACAAAATCACCATCAGTCAAATGCAGAAAGCCGCACTGCTCGGTTCCGCACATATACTTCGAAAATACATTACGACTTCCTAGGCCCCTGGGTGGGGCTCGACTAGTAATCAATGCCAAATCCGGCGAAACAACTGGCCGCTGTGATACAATTGTATAATAATAATAATAATAATAATAATAATAATAATAATAATAATAATAATAATAATAATAATAATAATAATAATAATAATAATAATAATAATAATAATAATTGTGCCACTGTATCTATGAAAAGGGGCAAAATCACTACATGTGACGGAATTGAAATGCCCAATGGCCAATTAATTAAATGCAATCAAAATGAAGCCTATAAATATCTGGGCATTCTGCAGTTGGATAACATCAGACATGGAGAAGTGAAAACTATCATTAGAAGAGAGTACACCAACAGAGTTAGGAAAATTTTGAAATCTAAATTAAATGGTGGAAACACCATCAAGGCCATGAATACCTGGGCAATACCAGTCATAAGATACACGGCTGGTATAATTAACTGGACACAAGCTGATTTGGACATTTTGGACCGAAACACCAGAAAACTAATGACAATGCACTACAGTTTACATCCACGTAGTGACACTGATAGACTTTACCTGCCCAGAAAATCAGGTGGCAGAGGACTACTACAAGTAAAGCAAACAGTTGAAGAAGAAAAGCATGCATTGGCGGATTATTTAAAAGAAAGTCAAGAACATCTATTAATTGAAGTAAAGAACAAAAATCTACTGAAGGTCCAACAGACGAAACAAGAATACAGAAAAAATGTGATAAAATCAAGAATGGAGAGTTGGCAAAATAAAGCATTACATGGCCAATTTCTGGAAAAAATAAAAGACAAAGTGGACAGTGAAAAAACTTGGTTATGGTTAACATCTGGTACTTTAAAGAAAGAAACAGAATCATTGATCCTGGCCGCACAAGAACAGGCAATTCGTACAAATGCCATAAAGGCCAAAATTGATAAATCTTCAAATGATGCTAAATGCAGATTATGCAAGGAAGCTGATGAAACTGTAGCCCATGTGCTCAGCTGCTGCAAGAAAATCGCACAGACTGATTACAAATTACGACACAACTCTGTTGCACAAATGATCCACTGGAATTTATGCAAAAATTATAACATCCATACTGCTACAAACTGGTGGGAACACAAGCCTGAAAAAGTCACTGAAAATCAGATGGTCAAGATCTTGTGGGATTTTCGTATACAAACAGACAAGGTACTGGCGCATAATACACCAGACATCACGTTGGTCGAGAACAACAAGGTGACTATAATTGACATTGCAATACCAGGAGATAGCAAGGTCGATGAAAAGGAACACGAAAAAATTGCAAAATACCAGGACTTAAAAATTGAAATCCAACGATTATGGCACAAACCAGCAGTGGTAATTCCAGTAGTGATTGGAACACTGGGTGCTATCCCAAAAGCACTGGAATTACATTTAAAACAGCTCAAAATTGACAAAATCACCATCAGTCAAATGCAGAAAGCCGCACTGCTCGGTTCCGCACATATACTTCGAAAATACATTACGACTTCCTAGGCCCCTGGGTGGGGCTCGACTAGTAATCAATGCCAAATCCGGCGAAACAACTGGCCGCTGTGATACAATTGTATAATAATAATAATAATAATAATAATAATAATAATAATAATAATAATAATAATAATAATAATAATAATAATAATAATAATAATAATAATAATAATAATAATAATAATAATAATAATAATAATAATAATAATAATCCCTGATCCTGCCTTTTGCCATCAACAGGCAGTTAGATTCCTTCCCCCCCCATCCCTGATCCTGCCTTTTGCCATCAACAGGCAGTTAGATTCCTTCCCCCCCCCATCCCTGATCCTGCCTTTTGCCATCAACAGGCAGTTAGATTGCTTCCCCCCCATCCCTGATCCTGCCTTTTGCCATCAACAAGCAGTTAGATTGCTTCCCCCCATCCCTGATCCTGCCTTTTGCCATCAACAGGCAGTTAGATTGCTTCCCCCCATCCCTGATCCTGCCTTTTGCCATCAACAGGCAGTTAGATTGCTTCCCCCCATCCCTGATCCTGCCTTTTGCCATCAACAGGCAGTTAGATTGCTTTCCCCCCCCCATTTCCGCTGTTGCCGGTCCCAAGCCCGGATGAGAAAGGAGGAGGGTTGGGGTCAGGTTGGCAACCTGGCCTCATAAAAAAAACTCGCCAACCCATATAACATGGTGAAAGAAATGAAGAAAAATTATATACCGCATCGGTCGTCATGCGTGTTAACAAGGGCCGCGGCGGATGTTGAGGTCCCTGGACATCCGTCGACAAGTGGGCTACAAGTGATAGACTAGTAATTATAAAAATACCAGGACTTAAAAATTGAAATCCAACGATTATGGCACAAACCAGCAGTGGTAATTCCAGTAGTGATTGGAACACTGGGTGCTATCCCAAAAGCACTGGAATTACATTTAAAACAGCTCAAAATTGACAAAATCACCATCAGTCAAATGCAGAAAGCCGCACTGCTCGGTTCCGCACATATACTTCGAAAATACATTACGACTTCCTAGGCCCCTGGGTGGGGCTCGACTAGTAATCAATGCCAAATCCGGCGAAACAACTGGCCGCTGTGATACAATTGTATAATAATAATAATAATAATAATAATAATAATAATAATAATAATAATAATAATAATAATAATAATAATAATAATAATAATAATAATAATAATAATAATAATAATAATAATAATAATAATAATAATAATTCTCTGAATGCAAAAAGACTGCTGCACTCCTCCAGAGTTCTAGGTCTTGCTCTGAGAACTAAATCTTGGTTTTATTTGATTGATTGAGCCTCTCCCCAAAGCTCTCAACACCCACCCACCCCCATTCATTATCATTATTTGCCAAGTTGTAATTCTAACAGGGCAGAGTGACGTTTCCTCTTCATCACACTTCCCAGAGACTCTTGCTTCCTAACAGGAACATCATCATTTTTCATTTCCTTTGGATGAAAGGGGAAGTCATGCCTCTCTCCACAGAGATCAGATATGGTTTTATTAGCTGCTGCCTGAACAGAGATTTTAAAAGAGGAGGAACAATACTCTCTTTTGCTTTGGAAAAAGCTGGTGATTTGTTGACAGGATGGCAATGCAGATTTCTGAAGCTGTGCTTTTAACATAACTTATATCAGTAATCTGGCTTTTTCATATCCAGGCAAAGAAAAACCCACCAGCTCTTGCCTGCACATTAGGTTTCTCCATAGTGAAGTGTTTAATTATGGCTTATTGAATAAACCTCAATTGGTCAGAATCACACAATGCATTAAGCTGCAAACCAGGGTTTCCAGGCAATACTGGTTGGATTCACACAGTACAAACGCACAGGCATGCACACCAACAGTCTCGGGACAATATATAAAATGGGAAAATACAGAAAAATGAACATAAAATGAACACAAGATCACCTAACAAAGCAGCTCAGGCCTGTATCAAGAGGTAAGTGGGGGAATGTTTAAACTGCAGACAAGATGCTCCATAATGTGGGGCCACCACTTAAGAAGACATGACTCTGAGATCCTGCCCTAGTAACCTCACAAATACATCACTTTCTTTTACCTCTTCCTTGGAACCACTGCTAAGCTTGTTTCCTGCTTCAGTCTGGCAATCTCATCATGCCACCAGTGGGACAATCGACAATGCATGCACTGTTGGAAGAACTGTCCATCTGGGTTCAGTGGGGAGAAAGACACTGGAAACATGGAGACTGCTTGGAAAGATGGTTTATTGATGAACAGGATCACATGGCTTGAGATCCTGGGCAAAAGAAAAAGCATATGGGTGGGAGAGAGAGAGAGATTTATACCCTCTGTTGGGCTTTGAATTTGAGCTTGTATTCTGATTGGTTGTCAGACTCTCATAGGGCCATGCAGGGGTAACTTTGTAGGTTGTCTTGAGTCCCAGGCTTGGTTGACTCTTGCTGGGTGATGATGTAATGAAAGGGTTTGGGCAATTCCTACTATGGCTCTGCCTGAAGGAGGTAGATCTTTGTTATGTAGAATAGACTATCCCAGGCCTTAATGGCCCCATTGACAAAGGTGGGGGGGATGAGTTTCTGCCTCCCTTTTAGGGGAAATATTCTGCCCTTTTAATATTTCCTAAAATATCTCATTTTCCTAGGAGAGGGGTGGGTGCTAACTTCCTACAGTACCTTTGCTTTAAAAGGGGGTGATGACCAGTTTTCTAAGATGCAGCATCTTTAATGGTAATTTCCTGAAAATGCCTAAGAAGTGGGAACACATCATACAAAAAAGCCAACACAGTTCTAGGCTGCATAAACAGAGGGATAAAATCAAGATCAGTGTTAACGAAGTGTTAATACCACTTTATAATGCCTTGGTAAGGCCACACTTGGAATACTGCAAGTTTTGGTCGCCACGATATAAAAAAGATGTACAGAGAAGAGCAACAAAGATGATTAGGGGACTGGAGGCTAAAACATATAAAGAACGGTCATTGGAACTGGGTATGTCTAATTTAATGAAAAGAAGGACTAGGGGAGACATGATAGCAGTGTTCCAATATCTCAGAGGCTGCCACAAAGAAGAGGGAGTCAAGCTATTCTCCAAGGCACCAGAAGGCAAGACAAGAAGCAATGGATGGAAACTAATCAAGGAGAGAAGCAATCTAGAACTATGGAGACATTTCCTGACAGTTGGGATGATGAATCAGTGGAATGACTTGCCCACAGAAGTTGTAAATGCTCCAACATTGGAGGCTTTTAAGAAGATATTGGATAACCATTTGTCTGAAATGGTATAGGGTTTCCTGCCTAAGCAGGGGGTTGAACTAGAAGACCTCCAAGGTCCCTTTCAACTGTTATTCTATTCTATTCAAATGTGGTTAGTTGTTTGGTGGCTGTGAAGCCAACTTGGGCTGTGATTACTGTTTTTTTATCTTGTTATTGTATTTTTATAGTTGTAAGCCGCCCAGAGTCCCTCTTGGGAGTTGGGCAACATATAATTTTTTAAAAAAATAAAATAAAAAATAAATGAATGCATACCTGACATATATTGGGGGCAGTGCATGTTATGTGACCACAGCAGAGAGAGAGGAATTCGTTAAAGCAAAGTTTGGATTTAGCAGGTTGTGTTAGAAAGTTAGACCTCTTTATGGAACAGTGGGCTTTGGCTGTTTGTCATGTTGACTAAATAATCTTCTCCCACCAGCAGTTGCTCAAGAGAAGCAAATTGACAGATCTGCTCCTCCGTTTTTCTCATTATCATCCAAGCTTCACATTAAAAGAACATTATTGCCAAATTACTTGAATGCCTTCCAGCAGTGAATTGGGCAGCCTTAACAGAATTCAAGGTTCCTGCAAAGCCTTTACCAGCCACAGTGGCTGGCTGCACATATTCTGCCAGAATAAGAAACAAAAAATACGTCAGACAGACATAGAAATTAAATTAAATCGATGACTAGATCAACACCCTCATACAGTATCCTTTGAGTAACTTCTAAAATTGGTTGAGTTGGAACTTTCCTCAAATATGGCTGACTATATCCAAAAGACTTTCTGGTTCATATATACTTTTTCACCCTACACATTATTAAACTATGGAATCTGTTGTCGGCGGTCATAACGGCAGTCAATTCGGATAGTTTTATAAAGGTATTAGATGGTTTCATTAAAGATCAGGCCATCATTAACTGTCAAATTTAGAAATCAGCCATCTCCCCCACAGAAGGACCCTGTTAAAATTTTATTTAAAATATTTATGGTGATTTATTGCCTTCTGAAGCATAGCTGCATGCCTTAAAATACACTTTTCTTGAAAGCTACAGTGAAAGAGGGGTATCATATTCATATCCCAGATAGATATAACTGGTCATGGAGCCCTGTATTAAATGGTTGATCTGGTTGGCCTCTTCTTGTGGTCCCTGTCACATCAACCTATGGAAGGAAGATACAGTGACTAGAACTAAAATCGAAAGGACTGTTAACTTTAAGTAGATTGGTAGATGAGCTAATTTCAGAACTTACGCTTTTATGCATAGTTTATAATACAGAGGCCCTATCCTCTATAATACAGAGGCCCTATAGTAGCCAGCAGCATCTAGATGAGTTTGGAGGATCTTTGAAAGGTAAGTATGATGGGACCTAAATTATGATCAGATTAGATGGGAAATCACCAAGAAATTACAAAGACTGGGAAGTTTAAAAAGAATCCCAGAAAAGCATAGTGGCTTGATACTTCTACATCAGGGGTCCCCAAACTTGACAACTTTAAGACTTGTGGACTTCAACTCCCAGAATTCTCCAGCCAGCATAGCTGAGTGCATAGCTGGCTGGAGAATTCTGGGAGTTGAAGTCCACAAGTCTTAAAGTTGTCAAGTTTGAAAACCTCTGTTCTACATGATCGCTCCACTGTATGGAGATGTCCATGAAACCTAGAAATGTTTAGCTGGACATAAGGGAGATTTTACTTACTTTTACTGCTTTAAAAGGAAAATCCAGCACAGTAAAGTGGCCAAAAAGTTGGATTAGGGCTCGGAAGAGTGGGACAGTCCAGTTTCAAGTTCACCCTTAGCCACAGAAACTTCATAAAGGACTTTGGGACCATCATTCTTTCTCAGCCTAACCTATATCAAAGGTCTGTCAATGTGGGACAGTCAAAGGAAGAGCTCAAGGGTGTCCACATTATATTTTTATTTATTTAATTTATTTATTTTGTCAAGTACGTATTGGTAATATACATAGATATAACATTGTTTATGGGTACTGATAAGAGGGAACATTAGGACAGGGACGGTAGGCACGCTGGTGCGCTTATGCACGTCCCTTACTGACCTCTTAGGAATCGGGTGAGGTCAGCAGTGGATAGTCTAAGGGTAAAGTTTTGGGGGTTTGGATATGCATCAAAATTATCAAAATTTTTGATATGCATCAAAAAAAAAGTCAAAATGGCAGCCACAATGATACAATCAAAACTACACCCATTTTTAAACATGACAAAAGGTCTCTAAGTCAACCTCAGTTGAGCTCTGGAGAAAAAGTAAGGTATGAATCTCAGAAACAACACAACAGACCTGGGAAATGTGTACCCCCAATAACTTCCTAGGAGTTGGGGGACAGAATGAAGAGGCTTGCATTTTGCATTGTTTAGTTACCATGGCAAATACCTACTGAGCAAGCACAGACCTAAAGCTTTTCTGCATTCTTATTAAGACATAGAAGGGGGGGGGAGTGGAGATGCGTTAAAGAAAAACCTCAAACAACTCCCTTAGCCTCCATCGGAATAATTCCCTTCTTTCTGTAGAAACCGCAATCCCAATTTCACAGGATGTTGGCAGTCTTACTTAGGGGAAATCTTCCTTCCATACCTGAAACCATCAGAAATTGCATCCACAAGATAGAATGTGGCGTTTTTACGGCTGGTTTGTCTACAATATTTACCTCTAATTTGAACATATCATCACTCAGAGTCGCTTTTTATAATATACAAATTTGATTGATTAAATCAGAGGTCTTCAAACTTGGCAACTTTAAGACTTGTGGACTTCAACTCCCAGAATTCCCCAGCCAGCACGTCCACAAGTCTTAAAAGTTGCCAAGTTTGAAGACCCCTGCACTAGATAGATTGGAGAAACCTGGCTAGTTTCTAATGGGATGGATTCAAATTCATCTGTCTGGGGAATTCTGGGAGTTGAAGTCCGCACATCCGAGGTTGAGAAACACTGCTCAAACTAAATTGCTAGTGCAAAGACGCATCTGTCGAATGTTACCCTGCCATGTGCTGCTGTCAATCATATCAATCCTCTACTGGGCTGGGGGATAAATAACAAGTGGCAATCCTTAATTGTGGCTTGGTCTGCTACACAATCATGGGAATGATATTCAAATGGTTTTAATTGCTCGCCGCTAAAAGTGGCTCATCCTCTCGCTCCCCGACTTGCAAGGAAACCAGCCAGTCGCTCATTCGTGCATGGCAAGATAACTTTGAGTTTGCTCCTGTTTTCAGCTTGGCGGAGCCACCTGGAATTTCTCCGATTTGCATATCATCCACTCAGTTGCACTTCTCAGTCTTATGGGCACAGTGATGTTCAATAAAACAAATGACTTTGGAATTAATTTACATCTAAATAAGCGTTGTGAGAGAAACTTAAAGCTGAGTGGTACTTCTTGAGTCAGAAGAACTTGGTAAACGAGGACAGCTGTGCTCGGTGGGCGCATATTAAATCTGGGACCTGCGATGAAGTCAATGCTGTTGGGATTTTTACACTTTAGGTTATTAAAAAGTGTAAACTAATAAAACAGTTTACATCTTCTAAAAGGCCAAAACTGAAACTTGTAATGAACAACCAAGCAATTTATCGATAAGTATTTGTGCAAACCTTGAGCTTGGTTGGAATACAATTTAGAGCAGGGTTCAGCAAATGATGTAAAATATGTACAGGTAGTCCTCGACTTATGACCACAATGGAACCCACATTTTCTGCTGCTAAGTGAGGCAGTGAAGTGAATTTTGCCCCATTTTATGATCTTTCTTGCTCTTAAGTTCACAGTTCTTAAGTGAATCACTGCAATTGTTAAGTTAGTAACACGGTTGTTAAGTGAATTTGGCTTCCCCATAGACTTTGATTTGTCAGAAGGTCACAAAGGGTGATCACATGATCCCAGGACACTGCAACTGTCAGAAAGCTGGACAAGAGGTGTGTGTTGTGCCTTTCACTGTTTGATTATCTTTCCAAGAGGATGCAGCGTTCCTGGCTTTCCACATTTACATTGAATCCCATGGCATTCACATAAAGACGCAACAGCAACTGAGGAATAGGATGATGATTTGCAAAATATTACAGTCTGGAACATCTGCAAGTTATTTATATCAAGAAAATGGGTAGCCCTTCCTCATTGAATCAATGGATGTTTAACAAGAAGATCTAATGAACGTAGAGATGAATGGATTGCTCAAGTAAACGTACCCAGTTGCAAGATTTCTGCAAGATTGAGGGCTAGGGTTAGGTTGCTAGGGTTAGGTTATTCCCTTTCAATAAAGACTGTTAGTAAGATTCTCTGGGAGCTGAGTTCTGCAAGACCTCTTATAGCAGTGTTTCTCAACCTTGGCAGTTTGAAGATGTGTGGACTTCAACTCCCAGAATTCCCCAGCCAGCAACGCTGGCTGGGGAATTCTGGGAGTTGAAGTCCACACATCTTCAAACTGCCAAGGTTGAGAAACACTGTCTTATAGGGTCTTTGTCAAAAGCAGAGCTCCTGTCACTGTGAAGAAGGATTCTGTCCTTGAGAAATTGTAGGAGCATTTCTTGTTCTTTTGGAGAAATATCTAGAAGCCCAGTCTTCCTTTTTCAGCTGTGGTCCCTCTCGAAACTGGTCAACCACTTTCTTCTTTCAACACTTTCTTCTTAACATCTGCTCTTCCCTTCAGGATTCTTTATAAATATGCATGTGTTACTGAGACTGAGAAGCAGCAAAATTCCTTAAACATCGATGGGTATAATTCAGATTCCTCCACTGTCGAGAAACCATCTGCTAAGGTCCTGGAGACACGTGATATTGCTTGCATCAAATTTTGTTCCGTTAAAAAACCAAGCATAGGAAGGCACGAGTTGAACCTAAACCAGAGCAGAAGGCGAGAGGTTTAACTCTCTCCTGTAATTGTGTGGAAGAAAATGGCATCTTTCTCCATCATTTCAACATTCGTGTTCTGACCCAGCTCCCCAAACACGACAAACCCTCTGAAGTTAACTCAAAGATTCCTTTATTAGGAGCACCAGCAGCCCTGGCAAAAAGTTTCTCTCACAACTCAGGCTAACAAGTCCGGCTGGCCGGGAGATGAATAGTTGTCTGCCACATCTATTCATCTCCGCCCCCTGCCTTTTATCCCCAGAGCTAGTGTAGGGCTTCGCTAGCAGCAGTGGCTCTTCCTTCCCAAGGATCGGCCCACGGATTTCCACTGCTCTCCTCTCCTCTGCCTTCTGTGCATCCGTACATCACGCACTGGACCCAGCTGTTCCTCCTCTTCCTCATCAGCCACTTCCAGACCTGGGGGCTGTTGACTCTCCATCTGAGGGCTGACGGACGGCCCAGACTTCGTCTCTGTCTCTATCTCTGACAGCTCTGTTTCCCTTTTTCCCCTTGGAGCTCCCAGGCTGCCTTGATGCTGACCCTGACTCCCATGCCGCCTCCTCCTCTGATTTGGCTGCTGGAGGGGCCGGCGGCTGACAGGCCACAACAATTAGTATAGAACAGGAAGACTAAGTAGGAGTTTTGTTGTCCAAGTATAGGGCATGTGTTTGAAGTATAGGGCATGTGAATTTCTTTCATTATCACCAGGGATCTTGAAAGAAAGATATATTTTTGTAATTTAATGAAATCCTAATTGCCCCACTCTTTAGTTTGAGTGTCTTTCCAATTGCACATTAGGGCCCATTAAGTGACAAGACAATGCTGGACTGCTGTTAATTGAACAGCAGAAGAATCAACCATATCAGTTGCTGCAGATGATATATTTCCAGAAACGGTTTGTTTAAAAGGACAATTAAGCTCATCCTAATTAGATAGCCATTCTTCTTTTAGTTTCCACCTCAAAATCCCAATTTTAATTCTACACCAGTTTAGCTATAACATGCATCTGATGTAGTTCAAAAAGGTTATTCCCTTTAATGTGCATGCATAGAACTGCCTACAGAGGTGGTTCTCCCTGTCTCAACTGCTCTATCTGAGCTTTAAACTGTCAATTTTGTACTTTAACATTCAGTTACATCCCAGAATTTCAGCAAAAGGAGAGATGCAGTTATCCAATAAAACTGGTCATAGAAGAATTCAACAACACATAAAGTGTAGGAAGCAGATTGGTCAAGCCAGGGGGAGGAGTCAAATGGGGACTTAGTCTAGAATCCCTACGTGGACACAAGAGGGTGAAATCTGACTCCCTCTTGAAAGCAACTGAACATTCTGATTCTAGTCCCACCCAGTTGCATACTGTTAGTCTGAGAAAATTTCTAAGTATAAGCTTGAGTAATAAACCAGTTATAAAATTCTTCACATGTGGACCTGGTTGTTCACACATGACGTTAAATGTATGAATAAAGTGTAGTCATTAATGGCTGAATTGTTTACCTTCATTATCCAGTTCTTCACACTCCTATTTGATTAAATTAACAAATATTTCATTTCAGGTAATAGGGCCTTGATTTCATTTCTTCCATTATCAGACTCCCTAGGTCTATCAACTGTAAATGGCTTGCTATAATATAAAACACAGGAGTGCATTATGTGAAACTCAGTAGTTAATTTAGAATCCTGAAGAAATGTTATTAAAGGAAAAATTATGCAAATCTGTTTATCCAGAAATGTGACATAGTGTCTGCAGAAAAAAGACTAAACTCACACAGAGTTGAGATTACTGGCATCAATATTCCATGGTTGATTATCCAGAGTGACAAGGCCGATCAGTCTCATCTCGCACTGGTGAAAAGCCACCGGAGAAGAACAAAATAATCACTCCATTTCTGGGAAATATTTCAGAAAAAGAAATAATTAAGGCAGAAGTGATAGAGCCTATCTAGCACTAAGTCAGAATTCCAGAGAATCTGGGCTTATAGAAATACTTGTATAAGTGCTCTTTCTAGCTAGGAATTATAGGTAGTCCTCCACTTGTGACCATTCATTTAATGACAGATCAAAGTTACGACAGCCTTGGAAAAAGTGACTTACAACCTGTATTCACACTTACAATTGTGGCACCGTACCTTGTGGACAGAAGCCTTACACTGCTAACCAGAGCATACAAAACATTTGCTAGACCAATTCTCGAATACAGCTCACCTGTCTGGAACCCGCACTGCATATCGGACATTAATACAATTAATATAATCGAGAGAGTCCAGAAATATTTCACAAGAAGAGTCCTCCACTCCTCTGCTCGCAACAGAATACCTTATTCCACCAGACTTGAAATTTTGGGATTAGACAATTTAGAACTACATCGCCTTTGATCTGATCTAAATGTAGTTCATAAAATCATCTACCACAATGTCCTACCTGTCAATGACTACTTCAGCTTCAACCGCAACAATACATGAGCACACAATAGATTCAAACTTAATGTAAACCGCTCCAAACTCGACTGCAGAAAATACGACTTCAGCAACAGAGTGATCAATGCCTGGAATGCACTACTTGACTCTGGTTTCTTCCCCAAACCCCCAAAACTTTAACCTTAGACTGTCTACAGTCGACCTCACCCCATTCCTAAGAGGTCTGTAAGGGGCGTGCATAAGCGCACCATTGTGCCTACCGTCCCTGTCTTATTGTCCTATTGTACTCATTTATCTGTACTTACTTTGCTTATGTTATGTTTATACAAATACCTGCTATCTTGTACATGTTTGACAAACAAACAAACAAACAAAACAAACAAACAAACAAATAAATAAATAAATAAATAAATAGCACTGAACTTGTGAGCTTCAAGCTACCCCCATATATTTTTTGTAACAGATTGATTGAGCTACCTCCTTTGGAAAGACATTTTGGACAAACATTGACTACTATAGGAATGTAAGTCAAGATAGTCATCTGTGCTAATTATGGCCTAATGCAGCTAAAGTGCCAATCCATTGCCATATTAACATTATTTTTTTTCTTAATTTACTTAACTCACTTTACAGAAATTAAAGCACCTTGGAGCTTCAAATGATGAGGAAGCCACGATTGTGTCTCCTGCTGCTCTCAAAGGATGAATAACAAGGAATCTCACAGCAGGACACAGCCTACAAAAGTCCCTTCTCTTCAAGGCTTGTTATCAAATTGTACTGTGACAGGAAGCAAATTAAACACATTGACAGTGATCATGCCCGTTTCATTTCATTAATTTTAACGTGATCAATTCCAATTTTGCTCTTGTCTCGGGGCCATTTCTTTGCTGCCTCTGGCACCTTCCTCAATATCTTCTGCAACCAAATAAAAGTTGTTAGCCTGACATGTTGCATCTGTTCATATTTCCAGCTATTAAGCACAAAGGTGTAGCAATAGCAATAGCACTTAGACTTATATACCGCTTCATAGTGCTTTACAGCCCTCTCTAAGTGGTTTACAGAGTTCAGCATATTGCCCCCAACAATCTGGGTCCTCATTTTACCGACCTCGGAAGGATGGAGCGCATGCACAGAGGGTAATTTCCTCAATGTGACGCACTTCTGACGCAATGTGAACCGGTAGGGAAGATAAGTGGAACCCATCCCTGCTCCAGTCTCCTAATCATCTTTGTTGCTCTTCTCTGCACTCTTTCTAGAATCTCAACATCTTTTTTTTATATTGTGGCTGCCAAAGAGAACTATGACCCAGTAATATCCAAGGCCCACCAGTGTCCGTTCTGATGTGCATCATTCTCCTATCGATGCTTGTAGGCCTCTGTTTTTGGTTGGTGTGGCAAATTGAAGGCAGGGAAGAAAATCTAAGCCAGGCAATTCTTATGCTCAACGCTCACTTGCAACTTGGTACCAAAATAAAAAATAAAACTTCAGCATAAGCATCATGTTTATAAACAAAAGCCTTCTGCTTTGCTTTCTTTCCAGGTGTTTTGACACTTCGTTTTAAATAAGTCCCTGAAAAAAAAATAAGAACCACAAAAAAGAGAATCTGGGATTTGGGATGGGGAAGCCACCTCATCTCAAGTATTTGTTTCGTCTTTCGAGTTCTGGCAGGTTTTTTCTCCCCCTCTGTGATGACTCAGACTTTGTGAACCAGGGTGTCATTTTCTCACATTCATAACTTCACTCCTTTTCTATAAATTTCCTGCTCTGTTGTTGTCTTTCATCTAAACAATCTCTCTTCTATGGTCATCCTCAGCGATGAGGAAATTAAAAGCTGAGCGCTTTAACATCTCCTTTCGCTTTTGCTGTGTCCTAGCCGTATCTTAAATCTCTATCCGCTTGAAAACTCTGCTTTGGAATGTGCTTGATGGCGTTTTAATCAGGTAAGCTGCCTTTTGTCTCCTTCGCGCTTCGCGGAAGAGACATTTGGAAAAGAGGGAGAAGCAGGGAAAGAAATTAAACTGTTCTTAGGCTCGGGGTTCCAAGCCTTTTGGATGGGAAAAGGATGCTGAGCAGTTAATTATCTTACTTCCAAGCAACTTTGAAGATCCATTTTCAAAAACGTTGCTTTGAAATGCAATTCAGTGGGGTTTCTAGAAATACCTTGGACCAAGACGAGCAGGTAATCTACCGTATGGAGCTGTCACTGTGCACCTGCCAGCAACACATTAATGTCACCCCAAGAAGTTAGGGATCATTGATTCTGCTCAGGACAGCTGGCTCTGTGCCCTGTGGGGAGGGGGGGGAAGCAGATGGAACTTTTTCTGATAGAAAACCTTTTCCTGAGGTAGCACCATCTTCTCTGTTTGTCAACAAGACCAACTAGATAGGGAGGGGGAAATATCTTAGTCCTACCAATATGTTTACGTATTTGACTTGTCTGCAGTTTAACCTGCCTTAAGTTGAATTAAATGATCTGTGGATTTATCAACAATGCCCAGATAACAGAGTAACAGAGTTGGAAGGGACCTTGGAGGTCTTCTACTCCAACCCACTGCTTAATAATTCTTCTTCTTCTTCTTCTTCTTCTTCTTCTTCTTCTTCTTCTTCTTCTTCTTCTTCTTCTTCTTCTTCTTCTTCTTCTTCTTCTTCTTCTTCTTCCTCCTCCTCCTCCTCCTCCCCTCCCTCTTTTTTCCTCCTCCTCCTCCCTCCTCCTCCTTCTTCCTCCTCTTCCTCTTCCTCTTCCTTTTCCTCTTATTCTTCTTCCTCTTCCTCTTCCTCTTCCTCTTCTTCTTCCTCCTCCTCCTCCTCCTCCTCCTCCTCTTCTTCTTCTTCTTCTTCTTCTTCTTCTTCTTCTTCTTCTTCTTCTTCTTCTTCTTCTTCTTCTTCTTCTTCTTCTTCTTCCTCCTCCTCCTCCTCCCCTCCCTCTTTTTTCCTCCTCCTCCTCCCTCCTCCTCCTTCTTCCTCCTCTTCCTCTTCCTCTTCCTTTTCCTCTTATTCTTCTTCCTCTTCCTCTTCCTCTTCCTCTTCTTCTTCCTCCTCCTCCTCCTCCTCCTCCTCCTCCTCCTCTTCTTCTTCTTCTTCTTCTTCTTCTTCTTCTTCTTCTTCTTCTTCTTCTTCCTCCTCCTCCTCCTCCCCTCCCTCTTTTTTCCTCCTCCTCCTCCCTCCTCCTCCTTCTTCCTCCTCTTCCTCTTCCTCTTCCTTTTCCTCTTATTCTTCTTCCTCTTCCTCTTCCTCTTCCTCTTCTTCTTCCTCCTCCTCCTCCTCCTCCTCCTCCTCCTCTTCTTCTTCTTCTTCTTCTTCTTCTTCCTCCTCCTCCTCCTCCCCTCCCTCTTTTTTCCTCCTCCTCCTCCCTCCTCCTCCTTCTTCCTCCTCTTCCTCTTCCTCTTCCTTTTCCTCTTATTCTTCTTCCTCTTCCTCTTCCTCTTCCTCTTCTTCTTCCTCCTCCTCCTCCTCCTCCTCCTCCTCCTCTTCTTCTTCTTCTTCTTCTTCTTCTTCTTCTTCTTCTTCTTCTTCTTCTTCCTCCTCCTCCTCCTCCCCTCCCTCTTTTTTCCTCCTCCTCCTCCCTCCTCCTCCTTCTTCCTCCTCTTCCTCTTCCTCTTCCTCTTCCTTTTCCTCTTATTCTTCTTCCTCTTCCTCTTCCTCTTCCTCTTCTTCTTCCTCCTCCTCCTCCTCCTCCTCCTCCTCCTCCTCCTCTTCTTCTTCTTCTTCTTCTTCTTCTTCCTCCTCCTCCTCCTCCCCTCCCTCTTTTTTCCTCCTCCTCCTCCCTCCTCCTCCTTCTTCCTCCTCTTCCTCTTCCTCTTCCTTTTCCTCTTATTCTTCTTCCTCTTCCTCTTCTTCTTCTTCCTCCTCCTCCTCCTCCTCCTCCTCCTCTTCTTCTTCTTCTTCTTCTTCTTCTTCTTCTTCTTCTTCTTTTTCTTTTTCTTTTTCTTCTTCCTCTTCCTCTTCCTCTTCCTCTTCCTCTTCCTCTTCCTCTTCCTCTTCCTCTTCCTCTTCCTCTTCCCCTTCCTCTTCTTCTTCTTCTTCTTCTTCTACCACTGCGAGGTGGCGCAGTGGTTAAAGTGCAGCACTGCAGTTCAGCAGTTCAGCTGTTCAAATCTCACCGGCTCAAGGTTGACTCAGCCTTCCATCCTTCCGAGGTGGGTAAAATGAGGACCCAGATTGTTGGGGGCAATATGCTGAACTCTGTAAACCGCTTAGAGAGGGCTGTAAAGCACTATGAAGCGGTATATAAGTCTAAGTGCTATTGCTATTCTTCTTCTTCTTCCTTCTTCCTTCTTCCTTCTTCCTTCTTCTTCTTCTTCCTCCTCCTCCTCCTCCTCCTCCTTCTCGTATTCGTGCAAGTGCAGTGTCTGCTTTTTGGATCATTGAACGCCACTTTGCACGGTCAGCTGCGTGTCCCCCCTGCTCAACTAGGAGTCTCTATACCTTTCCAAATCAATGGCTGTCCAATCTCTTCTTTAAAGCCTCCAGTAATGGAGCACACACAACTTCTCGAGACAAGCAGTTCCACTGATCAATAATTCTAGTAGGAAACAAAAACAGCTACTAGTTTGACAGAAAAGACATTTGAGGGCCTGTCCCAGTTTAGTTTTCCTACTCATGGTTAAAATAACTGTCTTCTAATTGATATATCGTTAGATTAAAAAGTAGGTGAAACAGCAAGATCATTCAATATAGGGTGATTATACGGGATGATTATAATATATGAAGGTAAGGTTTAACTGGCAATGGAAGTAATGGAATCAGAGTGAAGCCTATCACGGAATATTAAACTACTATTTATTCCAACTATTTGCAAACTGTCAGTAATCCCTGCACTAGAACAGGAGTTACTGAAATGCAACCGTAGCTGGTTCCTGCTGTTCAAAGCTGAGTTTTACAGCAGCAGCTATGGTCTGTTGGAAGAAGATGCTCCAATTTATAACTTCTGTTCAAGGGAGAATCTGCTTTTTCAGAAGCAGAAATTCCTTGTACAGTCGTCCTCCAATGGTCACCAGAAGTACTGCTAGGTTTCCCAGCATGTCATCTTTAGCCTCAGGAAATCTTTTATGGGGGTCAAAAGAATGCTAAAATCATATTACTTTTATTTTTGTCTCTTGAGACTGTCTGGAAAAGTCCCACTTTTCTTGGCAAGGTTTTTCCTAAGTGGTTTGACATTGCCTGCTTCCTAGGGCCGAGAGAAAGGGACTGGCCCAATGTCACCCAACTGTGCCTAAGACAGGACTAGAACTGAGTCTCCCAGTTTAACCACTACACCAAAGTGGCTCTGATGTTAATATTAAAAATACCTAATCAAGGAAGCACCTCCTTTAGTTTTTTTTCTAAAGGAAAAAAAATGCAAAACCACACTGATTTTTTTGCAGCATTTTCTATCATCTATCTATCTATCTATCTATCTATCTATCTATCTATCTATCTATCTATCTATCTATCTATCTATCTATCTATCTATCATCTATCTATCTATCTATCTATCATCTATCTATCTATCTATCTATTATCTATTATCTATCTATCTATTTATCTATCTCTATCTCTATCTATCTATCTATCTATCTATCTATCTATCTATCTATCTATCTATCTATCTATCTATCTCTATCTATTATCTATCATCCATCCATCCATCCATCCAATTCTCATCTCTCTCTCTCCATCCATCCATCCATCCATCCATCCATCCATCCATCCATCCATCCATCCATCCATCCATCCATCCATCCATCTCTTATATCTATCTATCTATCTATCTATCTATCTATCTATCTATCTATCTATCTATCTATCTATCTATCTATCTATCTATCTATCATATATCATCTATCTATCTATCTATCTGTCTGTCTGTCTGTCTGTCTGTCTGTCTGTCTGTCTGTCTGTCTGTCTATCTCAATCAGGTTATTTTTCACTTGTCCTCATCCTTCCGTCTTACATTTCTTTAAATTTCCAAGGCAAAAAAAATAGGGGGGGGGGCAAAATTCATACTAACATTTTACACACTTGGACATTTAAACATAAAGCAACAACTAAAAGTGAACTAAAAAGGACTCTTTTCATGGATAGACTCTGAAACGTGCCTTTCCATCTGCATTGGAATGAACATTGGACGAAAATGCACACTTGATAGACTCAGACAGAGGGAGATGGTTAAAGTCTAAATATGCGTAAGTCTCCTCATCCCACACCAGATGAAACAGTTTTTCGCCCCTTGACAAATTTCTTGCTTACTCCCAAGAGATCCGTCTTTTCACTGGATCCGGCAGCCAATACAGTGCCATCCTCTCTCTTTTCTAAATGCCGATTTCTCTACCGCTCGGCGACCTTTCCTTCCAGTCTGATCTGGGTAGGCTGTCCGGATTTGTATTAAGGCGCGGTGTTTCTTCGATCCGACCAGAGTGAAAACTATACAGTACTGTATAGTAATAGTAATAGACGCGAACCTCAATAGAGAGAAGTCTGTAATAGGGAGGATGAGGGTGGGGAAGGGCTCCCCCCCCCTGCCCCGCCAACCTTCCGACCGGAGTGAGAACTACACCTTGCAGCGGAGTCCCCGGGCGCGGAGGCTTAAGCGTTAAGACCGAGAAAAGCCGAGGTGGGTTTTCCCTGTGCCGACCGGAGTGGGAACTGGCGCGTTCAAAGGAGCGCGCTAGGGGGGGACTAGGCTCATTCTGCGCTGCTCTTGCCGGCCGGCGCACGTTCCTCTGCAGGGTAGCCGAAGCGGAGGGCGAGGGGTGCGGGCCCTTGGGGTTCCGAACAGTTCGTCGGAGCTTCCTCGCTGCCTTCTCGACTAGCCGCTGAATGGGCTAAATAGGAGCCAGCCTTCAAGATGCGGAAGGCAACGCTGGATCGCCTGCCGCAAGCAGCGCCCCAACTCCGGGCGTTTTTTTTCTCCACCGCTTCCGTAAGTTAGCCTTTGGGTTGCGGGGTTGCGTGTCGGAGCAAGGGCGTAGCAGTGGGAAGGCGGCGGTGGCGGAGACCCCAAGCGCCTGGCCTTCCGACCTTTAAATCGGGCGCTTGCATTTTTCGGAAGCTAACTCTGTGCACTGCCACCAAGTCTGTTGAGAGGTTCTTTTCGGTTGCCGAATAGATGCCAACGCCTTCAAATAAACCTCTCTGGCTCTTAATCCTTTTTGCGGGGCGGCTTATAGATGGATCTCATAGCAATAGCAATAGCACTTAGACTTATATACCGCTTCATAGTGCTTTACAGCCCTCTCTAAGCGGTTTACAGCGTTCAGCATATTGCCCCCAACAATCTGGGTCCTCATTTTACCCACCTCGGAAGGATGGAAGGCTGAGTCAACCTTGAGCCGGTGAGATTTGAACAGCTGAACTGCTGAACTAGCAGTAGCCTGCAGTGCTGCATTTAACCACTGCACCAACTCATGCACTTTTCTCTGTGGGTGCTTGTGTTACCAGATTTGGAATCAAATCTACTCAGTGTTATTGAATAGCTGAGGGTCAACCATCTGCCCTCTCACCCCGCTGGGTGAAGTTTTCAGTATTGAGTCAAATTAAGCAGCGGGCTCCACTTCTGATGGTGCCCTCATAGTCAAATCCTTTACTTTCAGCTTTGCAACCATATTTCCCCTCCCCCAAACCCAAAAGTTTAGGAACTGATGCTGAAATCCAAGAACTTCCAAGCTTGACCAAGCCTTAGGGTTGCCAATCTCACCCACCTTTGGCTAACTCTCTGCATATTCATTCATTTGTGAGCTTGATCATTTTGGGGCTGGGTTTTTCTTTCTTTCTTCTGCTAGTGACTTACAGTATCTTCCGAAGCTGACCAGCCACTGTTTTGTTGATATATACAGTAATGGGAATGGATTTTAGATCGCTCCGGGATGGCTGGATGATACTAGAAGGTGCTATAGAGGGGATCTTCACTAGACACTTAACAGTATCCTCTAGTGTCATGATATGAGAGAGGGTGAGCAGGCTAGAAAAGGAATCAAAAGGAGAAGAGTGAAGAGATAAAATATGAGGCTATTGACAGCTTTTTTTTTCATAAACCGCAATTCAGTCCGTAGAGCAAGAAATCTGGGAGGAAAATTTTCACACCAGTCAAATAGACTCTGCCTTAACAAAGCATTTCTCTTGCAGATCCCAATACTTTGTATTTTACTCCTGGCTCCAACATTAGAGACATCACACTGAAGTTGGGGTAGTTCTTACTTCTGTGATCTTGCCCAGCTGTACAAAGATGCTATTAGTCAGGGATGTCCAATCTTGGCAACGTTAAGACTTGTGGACTTCAATTCCCAGAATTCATGCTGGCTGGGGAATTCTGGGAGTTGGAAGTCCACAGGTCTGAAAGTTGCCAAGGTTGGACACGCCTGCTGTAAGTCATTATTTATTTATTTATTAAAATTAGTGGGAACCATCTTTGAGCAAGTCTTCCAGTGACTTCATGTGATGTCTATGTAATTTTCTTGGCTACAGTGTGTGTTTTGCCCTTGTTTTCTTCTGGGATGTATTTTCAATGTCTCAGACTCGCTTTAAAACCTTGAGTTTCCTTTTAAAAATTTTTTTTTAATTAAACACAATAAACAACATTTAAAATTCAAAAAACAAAACGTATAACAAACAAATGGGGCATTTATAGCCCCCTATCCATCATAAGCTATTATCGGATATATTCTTTTTACATATCGTTTCCTTATTTATTCAGTATTGCTCTCAAACATATTTTCCTATTATACTATGTACATTTAAGATCTTTACATAGTTACTTGAGTATACACCATTAAACTCCCCCCCTGTTTTTAATTACTTCTTTCTTTCAACCAGTTATAAAATTTTATAAAAATCAGATTCTTCTTTTTCTTTTAATTCTCTAGTTAGCATATCCATCTCCGCACAGTCCATTGTTTTTTTTAATTATTTCTTCCTTTTTAGGTATCTCCTTGTAAAACCTTGAGTTTCCTAGTGGTCTCCCATTCAGGTACTGATGTGGTCTACCTGCTTAGGTTTTCCAAGATTGCTCATGTTTTAAAACTTTACTTCATCTATCCATCTTCTCTATCTCCCATCTTTTGAATTTAAAAAAATACACCTGCCTAGTTTGATTTCTCTTCCACTATGCATACAGGAGCTCAAGGTAGCCCTTCCATTTCCTTCCACCTATAACAACCCTTTGAAGTTGGGCTGAGAGAGTGACAGACCCAAGAGTCTCTTGTGGGTTTCTGTGGCCAAGGGGGGAGAGGCTTGAACAGGTGCCAGCCTGACCCCTTGACTCCTTCATCTCACCAACTGTCAGTGCCATTGAACTGTGAAAAACATCCACAGAATTGGAACAGGCTGCGAGAAACTATTTTTCTTCTTTGGAATAAATGAATGTGAAAAGATGACTGGAAGTTATACTCCGCTCCATTCATGCTTCACTTCCATGTGAACTTGTCCATCAAATAATTAGAAAACTTCTTAATCAGGAATCTGGAAGTACCATTTTTTACTAAGTAGTCCTCAACTTACAACCACAGCTGAGTCCTTAGCAAATTTCCATTGTTAAGCAAGAAAAATGTTAAATGGCATTTGCCCCATTTTACAACCTTTCTTGCCACAGTTGCTAAGTGAATCACTGCAGTTGTTTGGTCAGTGGCAAGGTTGTTGAGTGAATCGCAATCAAAAAAGGTGATCACATGATCCGGCAACAATGCAACGGTCATAAATACATGCTAGTTGCCAAGTGTCCAAATTTTTGATCACAGGCTAAAATGAAGTGTGAAAACCTGTCATAAGTTGCTTTTTATGAGCCACGGTGGTGCAGTGGTTAGAGTGCAGTACTACAGGCTACTTCTGCTGACTGCCGGCTGCCTGCGATTTGGCAGTTCGAATCTCACCAGGCTCAAGGTTGACTCAGCCTTCCATCCTTCCGAGGTGGGTAAAATTAGGACCCAAATTATTGGGGACCATATGCTGACTCTGTAAACTACTTAGAGAGGGCTGTAAAGCACTGTGGAGCGGTATATAAGTCTAAGTGCTATTGCTATTTTTCATTGCTGTTGCAACTTCAAACAGTCACTAAATGAGTGGTTGTAGGTTGTACCTGTAAGAAGTTTTATTAAGAGGCACAAGCTTAAGTGATCTGCAGTCGACGGGCACTCAGTGTAAAGGGCTCTCTGTGGATTTTGCTTGTAATTGACGACTATTTCTGTTTCAAGGCCATTGAGCCAGTGCTGGCGGAAGACATTTCCGTGGTCATGTGGCCAGCATGACATCACGGAGAGCTGTTACCTATTTATCTACTCGACATCTGCATGCTTTCGAACTGCTAGGTTGGCAGGAGCACTCTGTGCCCTTGATGAAAAGAACCTCAGTTCACCCCAAAAAATATGTGCCTTCTAATAAAATTTGCTGGTTTGAAAAGGTGCTGTCAGATTGCTCCTGATTTTGGGCTTCTATCCACGAACATGGCTTTTTCGTGGCTTTGAGTAAGATTAGCATGCTTTGAGTAACTGAAGCTCGGCTTTCTCTTGAATGGAAACGGAGTGCAAGGCTGCCCCCTGATGTTGATTTTCAGCCAAACAGATAACATTTTGGTGTTCAGACGGGGGAAGAGATTATTTTTTATTTAATTTTCATTTATTTATTTATTTGTCAAAACATGTACAAGATAGCAGGTATTGGTATAAACATAAACAAAAGCAAAGTAGGTACAGGTAAATTTGGACAATAGGACAGAAGGACAGGGACGGTAGGCACAATGTTGCGCTTATGCACGCCCCTTACAGACCTCTTAGGAATGGGGTGAGGTCGATTGTAGACAGTCTAAGGTTAAAGTTTTTGGGTTTGGGGGAAGAAACCACAGAGTCATTTGATGCTTTTTAGACAAAATATGTTACATTTACCCTGTTTCCCCCCAAATAAGACATCCCCTGATAATAAGCCCAGTCGGGCTTTTGAGTGCATGGCAATAAGGCCAAGCACTTATTTCAGGGTTCAAAAAAATATAAGACAGGGAATTTTTCAGGGAAACACTGTATATATTTATCCTTTTTTATTAATTCAATTTATTATCTGTCCATCTATCCAAGAAGCCCAGGTGATGAACAAAATAAAAACACAGCATTTAATTAATAGAACAACAACAAAAGCCCAACCAAAACTGCATTGTGGCTCAGTAAACCATTAGACACATCCATCCATGCCACAACTTCGCTAGTATCCAGAACCCAATGACGGGGAATATTTTTATCATTTGGCTAATTCCGTGTAAGGGCCACACTTAGAAGCGTTATCTAGGACTGAGAAAATCCAGCCCTCCTGTTAATAGTAAACTACAATTCCCAGCAGCCGTTGGCACTATGGGGAAGGGATTCTGGGCATATCATTTTTTAAAAAAATATTTTTAAAAAAGTTTATTTGTAAAAATGGAAGTCTTTGTAGACTTCCCACACATTCCTGGGTCACTTACGCTAAATGTGAACAAAAATGGAAACATATTTCCACAGTTGGCAAAATAGCTAGACTATGATTTTTCTTCCTGGATTTGGGTTTGGTTGCCTTAATTTGCTCCTTTATCCTGTTGCATAACTTGAGGAATGCCTAACTGGACTCTGAAGACCAGGAGGCTGTTCTGAAGATTAGCCAAGGCCTGGGAAAAACCATTTAACGGGTAGCCTTTAACCTTGAGAAAATTAGAAACCGCATTCTTTCTCCTTATATGTGTCTATAGAATGTAGAAATACTTGAGGCTGGAACTTTGAGCCGAATTACTCAGTTTAAAAGATGCCATTGGATGACAAAATATATTCTGCAATAAAGTTGTTTTCATGACAAAGAAGTCAAAGTTGCAAGCCTTCCACTGGCTACCATTCAGCACAATGCCCATAAAAACAAAGTGGAATTTCAATCCCATGGTTATGACTTGCCATCTTGACTTTTCAGAAGTCCCCTTAATCATTATTTGAAGTCCTGCAGCATCCTGTTTTGTGATTTCCAGAGTGGGTGAATGATCTCAGAATGGGTGGAGCCGAACATTTATATCTCCCTCCCCTTTTTGCATTTTTATTTAAGTCAACCAGGTTTAAATCGCAGAAATGATGCCTGGGTCATTTTATTCCCCCTATGCCCAAATTCCAGGCTCTACCTTCTTTGGCGCTGTGGGCTCTTCGGCAGAACCCTGTATGCAGTCCTTGAATTGACAGGAATTTGTACCATCAGATAGAGAGATATATTAAATTTTTGCTCCTTTTTACTCTGGTACAGTTGAGTGAAGAGGTAAGGGCTTCATGCAAGAAATTGACCGTTTTCTTGCTGTTTTACTGGTGCTTTGAAATATGTATCTAATCTGTTGTGTTTTATATTCCAGCCAGTTAAACTTAGCCAGGGTCTGTCTGCAGCTCTAAGAACAGGTAAATATATTATTCTTGTCTTATTTTTTTTGGTCACTTTCCTTAACACGTCAAGACTTCACAAGAAAATTGGATACAGCTTGCACAATGCATAGAATCTTATTCTGACTTCAAAATACCAATTGCAGAAACCTCCTACAGTAATATGGTTAAGGACAAGACTATTTTTCAGAATCCTTTTGTGTCTCTAACAATGTAAAAGTCAAGCTGTCCTCTTTAGAAAATTCCATCCTGTATATTCAAGATAGCTTCCCAGATTTAAAAAAAACAATTCTATTGAAAAAAAATTACAGGATAAAAAATTTTAAAGCAAAAAAGAAAAGAAGAAAAACGATGAGAAAAGTATAAAAATAATTTTAAATTTAAATCCATTTAAATCCATAACACAGAAGGCCTCATCTAGCTTCTTGAAATGTTTAGATCAGAGGTCTTCAAACTTGGCAACTTTAATACTTGTGGACTTCAACTCCCAGCTCTCCCATAGTTGGCTGGAGAATTCTGGGAGTTGAAGTCCACAAGTCTTAAAGTGGCCAAGTTTGGGGGCCCCTAGTTTAGATTCTCCAGTGGTCCAGTTTGATTTGAAATAAACCTGGTTTCTCTATGTTTATAACTCTAAGACCATAAACTTGGCTGAAAATTGTTGCCTTTTCTTTTTACTTGTGAATGCATCTTTTTTAGACTTGATAGTGCCTGCTGTTCTTCCGGCTCAGCTAATGTTTTTGTTGTGATTTAGATTTTTGTTTAACAGCAGCCTCTTCTCACCCCAGCCCTTGATGTTTTAATCCAGAAAGCCTGTTTGTAATGAGAATTCAGAGATCCAAAGATTTTAAAAACAAAGGAGACCCAGCACAGCAGAAAATGAACCCATACAACTCGTCTTTAGACTTGACTTTCCCAAGTGCGGCCAACGAATCTCTCAATGCCAGTGACGTGATAGAGGACTGGGACAAAGGGACGTTGCTAGGCCTACAGGTTTTCCTGGCAGCAGCTCTGGTTCTGATCACATTGGCCACCATACTCTTCAACACCTTTGTCATCATCACAATTATCCTGACCCGAAAACTCCACACTCCTGCCAATTATCTCATTGGCTCCCTGGCTGCCACAGACCTCCTGGTGTCCATCCTGGTCATGCCAATCAGCATTGTGTACACGGTCACTCACCTGTGGACCTTTGGCCAAGTCATGTGCGATATCTGGTTGTCCTCGGACATCACCTTCTGCACAGCCTCCATCCTGCATCTGTGTATCATCGCCTTGGACAGGTACTGGGCCATCACGGATGCTCTCGAATATACCAAACGCCGGACGGCTGGCCGGGCTGCCATCATGATTGCTATCGTTTGGGTTCTCTCCATCTGCATCTCTATCCCTCCCCTTTTCTGGAGACAAGCCAAGGCTCACGAGGAGCTGGCCACTTGCACCGTCAATACAGATCAGATCTCCTACACCATCTATTCTACCTGTGGCGCCTTTTACATCCCAACCGTGTTGCTTGTCATCCTGTACGGCAGGATTTACGTCACTGCTCGATCCCGAATTCTGAAGCCACCCTCTCTCTACGGGAAGCGTTTCACCACAGCCCAGCTCATCACCGGCTCTGCAAGTTCTTCTCTCTGCTCCGTGACCTCTACTCTTCACGAGGGACCTTCGCATCCGCAGGGCTCCCCGGTGGTTATCAATCACGTGAGGATCAAGATAGCCGATTCCATTCTTGAAAGAAAGCGGATTTTGGCTGCACGAGAAAGGAAAGCTACCAAGACCCTGGGGATTATTCTGGGTGCGTTCATTTTTTGCTGGCTGCCGTTCTTTGTGGTGTCTTTGGTCAATCCTATTTGCCAAGGCGCCTGTTGGCCTCTTCATATCCTGATGGACGTTTTCACCTGGTTGGGTTATCTGAACTCACTGATTAACCCCATTATATATACTGTCTTTAATGAAGAATTCAAGCAGGCATTTCAGAAAATAATGCACTTTAAAAACTGCTCCTAGCCATCTTGATTTTGGACCCTGCTCCATGTCATAGACTTTAACCTCTTGTGCATAAAGCTTTCTGTGTGGAAGTTATCTGAGGTGGATTAGGAGCTTTTGGTAATATTTTAGATGCAGGCACTGAAAATAATTTTTAAAAAATCAATGAAATACTAGAGTTCTTGAGATTTTAGCAGTGCAGTTCCTATGATTTTGCATAAGAACACTGAAATCTCAATATTATTTTACGTTCTGGCCTAGGATCTTGCACATAAACGTTGAAATCCTGTGTGATTTAGCGCAGGGGGGGTCCAACCTTGTCAACTTTAAGATCTGTGGACTTCAACTCCCAGAATTCCGCAGCTAGCTATGTTGGCTGGGGAAATCTAGGAGTTGAAGTCCACAAGTCTTAAAGTTGACAAGGTTGGACACCCCTGATTTAGTGAATTCCCGAGGTTTGGGCCATTTTATTTATTTAATGTATTGTGTTTGTGGCTATTTTCATTTTGCTATTCTGTGGATAGCACTTAGAGGTATTAGAGGCAGATGTCATGTGCTTGATGCTGCTTTTTGGGGATTTTAATTGTTGCTTTGATCTCATTGACTGCATGCAGACAATCATGATTCGGCTGAACTAGCTGAGTTATGGATGAGCCCTTCTCTGTTTGCCCCTCTGCTCCTCTTTTTTCAAGAACTGAGTACACAAATCAGAAATGTTCTTCCGTGCCATTAAGTTTCTCACTTAATGGCTTGGGAACTAAATCAGGTTACAAAGTTGTGGTTTGAAGAAGGCCTAGTGTTCTGATTTCACCTGGAAGACTTTAGGACTCAGGGGTCCCCAAACCTGGCAACTTTAAGACTTGTGGACTTCAACTCCCAGAATTCTACTGGCTGGAGAATTCTGGGAGTTGAAGTCCACAAGTCTTAAAGTTGCCAAGTTTGAAGACCTCTGCTTTAGGTTTTGGGTTATTGACCTAAAGTATGACCATCCAGACTAAGTTTTATCAAGCATGATCATTCACTGTCTTATCTAAAAAGGATTAGTCTATTTTGGTGTTAATTTTTTCTGCAGGGATGAAGGTCTGGGATGAAAACAGATAACAAAAAAGTTGCTTTTTTAAAATTAATCTCTCTCTTAGCTATAGGAAGGAGTCAATGGCAAGACTTTTCTGAAATCTTTCCAAGAAAACTTCTGAAACTTGTCCAGGCAGTTTCCAGGAGTCGACACTGACTCAGGTACCAAAACAACAGCAGCAAAAATTAATATAATACAGTTATTTTAGTCTTGGCAGTAGTAGCAGTGGCAAATATAGGTAGTCCTCGACTTACGACCAGAATTAAGGCCAGAATTATGATTGTAAAATGCTGGTTGTTAAGCGGGTCACCATCATGTGGTTTTGCAACCTTTTTTGCAGTGGTCATTAAGTGAATCACTGTAGTTGTTAAGCAAACACCACGGCCATTAAGCAAATCTTTTGACTCCGGTGGGCGTACTTTGGTAGAACTATAAATCTGGGTTGTAAATAGCCTTGGAAAGGTCTGTTGTTGAACAGTCACTAAGTGAGGACAACACGTAATTTGAGGACTACCTGTATCTTGCTATTCTTAATTAACTCTTGTAATTGTTAGATAGAGTGAGCTACATTGGAATTGGAAGCACTTAAATTTCTTTCAAGTAAATTAAATCTTCTTGGATTCCCACAGGCCTGTTCTTAAGTATGACTGAATCTGGATTCAGCTTGCTAATTACTGTACACAAATTCCCAGAAGAAATGCAGCCTTCTTGCTGGCAGAGAGATTGTCATGAGGGACAGTCTAAAACTTTTCTCCAATATATCAGTGTTTGAAGAGTTCTGGCTACTTATAATTTTGTGCCACAAGACTGGTGCGGTGGCCTAGAGGTGGAACTCTCGCCTCAGAATCAGGAGGCTGTGAGTTCAATCCTAGATAGAGGCAGATATTTCTCTCTCTGGACACAATGAGAATATATCTGCTGCGAACTCCGCATTGGCGAGAGGAAGGGCATCCGGCCAGTAAACACTCAGCTCCATCAGTTGCCCCGACTCCACCCCGCAAGGGATTATGGGGTCATTACACAACCCCCCAAAAAAATTGTGCCACAGCTGGTAAAGAGCAGTTTCACTTTCCCAAATGGTGATCAGTATTGTGAGGGGAACTCATCAGAGAACTAATTGGTGGTGAGGAGTTGAAAAGAGACACATACTGTGTGTGAGGCCGGCTCCACATAGCAGCTATAGCCAAAACCTGCCTCTGTATAAAAGATGTGTCTACAGCAGTAAAACATGGTGTGGCTTAATGCAGTGAGGCTTGCTTCATCCAACTTGGTAAATTAATGGCCGGGATTCTAGAATGGACCAAGAGCAAACTGCACAACCCCATTGTATTTTATTTGATAAAAACTGGACCTCACAATCTCTTAGCCAGATCAGAAGTCATTAGTCCAGTGTTTCTCAACCTTGGCAGTTTGAAGATGTGTGGACTTCAACTCCCAGAATTCCACAGCCAGCAACGCTGGCTGGGGAATTCTGGGAGTTGAAGTCCACACATCTTCAAACTGCCAAGGTTGAGAAACACTGCATTAGTCCTTTCTCTGGCCCTCAAATCATGAGTAGAGCTTTCAACCATTCATTTAGTGACTATTCAAAGTTACAATGGCACTGAAAAAAGTGACTTGTCACCATTCCTTACACTTATGACTATTACTGCATTCCCATGGTCACGTGATTCGGACGCTGGGCAACTGGCAACACATTTATGATGGTTGCAATGTCCTTGGAGTCACAATCTATTAACGTAACAACTGCAGTGATTCACTTCATAAGAGTGGCAAGAAGGATTGTAAAGTAGGGCAAAACTCCGTTAACAACTGTCTCGTTCAGCAACAGAAATTTTGCACTCAATTGTGGTCATAAGTTTAAGGACTACTTGCACTGAAAAATGAAAGCATTGTAACTGGCCATCTTGGATTTGCAGAGGGACATCTCAAGTAAAAAAAAACAGCAGTTTTGGTCTCATGTATGAAGTGGTTTCATCCGTATAACAGTTCAGGACTAAGCAGGATCATATTTATATTCATTCATTCATTCATTCATTCATTCATTCATTCATTCATTCATTCACTAATTAATTAATTCAACCATTCAACCTATATGATGCCCATCTCGCCTGGAGGTGAATCTTAACTACCAAAACATTGCCTGCCTCTGTTTTAGAATATCAATCAGTTAGGGGGAATCTGAATAGACCAGGTAGGCTTCAAATAATTCTGCAAATGAGAGACAAGCCACACCTGAATTATTCTCACCTGTGCAGTGAGCTTGCACTGGGGTAGAATGCCCATTGTCTCCTTTGGTTATGCTTTGTTTTGTTTTTAAATTCTAAATTTTCTTTTCCAGTGTAGCTTCCAGACTGGAATTCCCCAGTCAGTAGGAATTAAGACTGACTCTACATACCTAACTTCTGAGATTAGTTTTAACACATCCAACCATGGCCATTTAAACAGCTATTCTGTAGATAAGGAACCTTTTAACCTGGGTCAGGATCCTGTGATCTCTGGTTTCATCTACAGCAATGGGCTGGATGGATAGAAGTGCATTGACAATATGATCCACAGTACCCATTTTTGCCTCTGTCTCTAATCATTGGCATACAACTCAAAAACAAATCCTCAACTTTTGCTTTCTGGTTTAGGCTGGTATAACTTTTATAAGCTTTCCAAACAAGGCAGATGTGCTTATATGTGTCTCTATTAAACCTGTATTTAATCCTGGATAAAATGGTAATGCATGCAGTCTAGAGCAGATAATGTTTATTCTGAGCATGGTCAATTCTCTGTATGGAAATATTTTGTTTAAAAAAAATGCATTGTGAACGTTCCTGTTGGAAATGATTTCTCTACCTTTTCACATGTTGGATCTGAGCTGTCAAGGCCCCAACAAAATAGGCAGCATGAAAAATAATCGATTAAAGACAAAAATCAATCTTGATGCCTTTCCTCCACTCCAACAATCCAACAGCAGAAATCCAAACATTATTTCAATTATTTGGTACATGCTGCTAGCCTTTCTGGCTTAACAGTCAAGGAACAGGCATGGTAAGAATTTCAGGGATGCTACTAAGAGCCAGTTTGGTGCAGAGATTAAGGGATCGGAGTAGAGACCCTGGGTTCTAGTTTTGCCTTAGACAGGAAGCCAGTTGGATGACCTCGGGCCAGTCATTCTCTCTCAGCCCTAGAAAAGAGACAATGGCAAAACCACTTCTCAAATCTTGTCCGGAAAACTGCAGGGAATAGTCCATGCAATCGCCAGGAGTCAAAAACTAACTCAAAGTCACCCCCATACGAACACTATTATTCTAAAGGATAATAACAGAATCCCAAAAACGTCTCCCAGTTTCTCTCTATCTGATACTAAACAAAACCAAGCTGTGGTAATTTTGAGTATCTTCCTCACATTTCATCTTTTTCTTAGGACTCTATAATCCAGGGGTGTCCAAGCTTGGCAACTTTTAAAATCTGTGGACTTCAGTTCCCAGAATTCCAGCTGGAGCCATGGGGGCACAGTGGTTAGAATGTAGTAGTGCAGACTGACTCTGCCCATCGCCTGGGGTTCGATTCTGATCGGCTCAAGGTTGACTCAGCCTTCCATCCTTCCATGGTCAGTAAAATGAGGACCCAGATTGTTGGGGGCAATATGCTGACTCTGTAAACCGCTTAGAGTGGGCTGTAAAGCCTTATGAAGTGGTATACAAGTCCAAGTACTATTGCTATTGCTTAAAGTTGGCAAGGTTGGACAAACCCTGCTATAATCTCTTCTCCAAATCCCTTTTTAATGGTTTGTTCCTAATAGCTCTTTCATACGTTCCCCAAGGTCAGATCTCACTTCCTTTATGGCTGCTGACAACTTCCAGAAAAAAATTGGAGATTTAGATATTTCCTTCTGGAAATTTAATTTCCTAATGTAATTTATTGTTTTATTTAGGGTTTTTTTTCCTTTTTACAAATATGCAACATTATGTACCCAAAGTTTTGGTTTCTGCCATCAAAATGATGAAGGCAGCACTGCACTGGTGTGATACAAGCTCTGTGTGTGTGTGTGTGTGTGTGTGTGTGTGTGTGTGTGTGTGTGTGTGTGAGAGAGAGAGAGAGAGAGAGAGAGAGAGAGAGAGAGAGAGAGAGAGAGAGAGAGAGAGAGAGAGAGAGAGAGAGAGGGAGAGGGAGAGGGAGAGGGAGAGGGAGAGGGAGGGAGGGAGGGAGGGAGGGAGAGAGAGCAGGATGGATGCTGAAATGGTGCAGAGCACACACCACAACATTGATTGTGCTCTTTTGCCCCACCCTCTGTTTTAAAACCAATGACATATTAAACCCAGCATAGATACTGGAGCCCATCTACCAGTAGTCCTTGTTTAGCGACCACACAACTGGGACTGCCAACTTGGTCTTTAAGCAAAGTGGCTGCTAAGTGAAACCCCAACTGTGCTTGTAATCTTCCTTCAGCTTTCCTTTGCTTTACAAACGTGCAAAGCTCGTAAATGCGAGGATCGATAGCAAAGTAACTGCAAACCATCGTTAAATAAGACAGTTGCTGAACGAGGACTTACTGTACATCAGCAAATCTTCACTGTCGGAAGGAAAAACATTTGATCCCCGACATAACAGAGACCCAGAAGACTTCAAATCGGCACTTCAGGATGAGGCAGAGTCAGCACAGACAACTGTTTCCACTTAAGAAGTCTGAAAACGACCTTAACATGTCCAAGAGCAGAGAGGTGTGACTTATTTTGAGACAAGGGACATGTTTGATCTCGAGTTGACAGCACAGCAGATTTATCCTTCCAGAAGCCAGAGTTGCCAGACCAAAGAAGCAGTCAAGGTCAAGACAACCCCCACCCAAATACATCTGGTTCCATTCGCATTAAATTTAATTACGATTGAACAAATTGGCTGGATCTGGCTCACCCTGTTGGAGTGTAAGAGAAGGATTTTTCCGCATGTTCAGCTCTGGTGGGAAGGAAAAAAAATGACCATCTGTTTTATTGAAGAAGTAGTTTGCTTGGATTATCTATAGATCATTTTCTGTTTGCATGCAGGGCAATAAATTAGGCAGACAGGAACTCTTGTCTTATTATGAATTGGGTTGGACATTTGGAGCCGAAAGGAAAATAGTCATATTTCAATTAAACCAGAACTGTTAGTGAATGCAATAACTGTCTCTTACTAGGAGAGGGCGCTATTTGCATGCAATTTGTTGAATGAGAGAATATTATTTTTAGGAGATTGGAAAAGTCAATTGGCTGCTATACTGAACGAGTTTACTAAGTCAGGGGTGAAATGCTACTGGTTCGGTCCCGTTCGGGCGTACCTGTAGCGGTGGCTGCTGGTGGTTTGGAGAACTGGTAGCGGCGGCAGCGCGTGGCTCTGCCCACCCGCCCGACGTCACCATTTTCTTTTTTTTAACCCTGCGCCTACGCAAAGCCTTCTGCGCATGTGCAGAGGGTGAAAAAGCGTGAATGACGGTGCAAAGTGCAAAGTGCAAAGTGCAAAGCGCAAAGCGCTTACTTCCGAACCGGTAGGGAAGGAAAGTAGATTTCACCGCTGGTTTACTTATAAATATCCTTCTAATTCTAGATTCCATCTCTTTGTTTTTCTGCGTATGCATCTACAACATTTTTTGCAGTTGATGTATCCAGTAGAAACCCCAAAGTGGCAGAGGTGGAGCTCTTGCCTCACAATCAGGAGGTTGTGAGTTCGATCCTAGGTAGATGCTTGGGCAGGGGGTTGGACTAGATGACCTGCAAGGTCCCTTCCAACTGTGTTAATCTGTTAAATTTGAAATGAGATTGGGGGAACATTCTCCCTGTAGAAATTAGAAATCTTGGCCTTTCATAAGGCCCTTGAAGACCTGGTTTTGAGCCTGGAGCCTTGAGTGTGTGAAGGGCCTCCTCTCCTGGTTGTGCTAACAACCACTGATTGTGACAGTCTCTTTAGCTTGAGAATTGGATTTTGAGGACTTAGCACTTTCCAAATTGCGATGGGGGAGGGTGCTGATCAGTACAAAATCAGCTGGGAATTTCTATCCATTTCCTTCATGAGCTTAGAAAGTCCTTGGTTGATGGAGTCTGGGTTATATTATACTGTGAATACTTAAGGGGAAATGAGCTATTAACTAAAAGGATGAGGCTGAATTGAAGAGCTCTTCAGGAATGAAATGGGTTTTATATACCGGTATATATCAGGGTGGGAAGCGTGCAAAGAACACATACTCTATGCTGAGTTAGCAAAGGAAGGAATAATGCACTGACAGCAAGCTTTGAAGCAGCTACCACAAGGTGGTTTTGGTTAGCTCGCTTTGAACACAAAAGGGTGTGAATTTTTCTTATCTAACCCACTGAATGGATCTTTGCTCTGCCCTCTAGCATATTAAAACATGGGAACCTGCAAAGGTTGGTTAGGAGAGCCACGGATTTTATGAATGCTGCTTCCCACCCCCCCAAACATAATTTCTGCTTCCTGCATACATTCTATTAGTTCAAGAATTTAAAAACTGATCAGATGAGGCAGCAAAATCAGCATATTGTAAATAAAATCTGCATTTTGAAATGTAAGGTTCTGGGGGAGGAAATAAGCTATTTTCTCTTTATTTAGAGATCAGTGAAGCCCCTGCAAAACATTTTAAGGTATGTGTAGCATCTTTTTGCATGCAGGAATACAGCCATTGTGCTAATGTGCCACAAATCTCTGCAGCCTTCCTACCCTTTTCTATGCTGGCTCCTGATTGAGTGGATACATGTGAAGGTCAGGGGCGGGTTCCTAATTTTTTTACTACCACTCTGTGGGCGTGGCTTATTTTGTGGGTGTGGCTTGCCAGCCATGTGACCGGGTGGGCGTGACTTCTCAGACTGCTGAAGGGAGGGAAATGGAGATAGCTCCTGCCACCCGTTCTTTCAGTGTCTCAGGCGCTCCCTCAGCCATCCTCCCCTGCTTGGACTCACGGTGGGGTAGGAAGGCAGCGCATGCGCAGTGCCGGAAGCTCGGCTTCTGGGCATGCGCAGAAGAAACATTTTTTTAAAATGTACAAATATTTTTTTTTTAAATGGCAGCGCTCAGGCACTGGCAAGCACCGGTACTGTGACGTCACCAGTGGGCCGCTACCGGTGCTATAGAGTGGACCGCACTGGTAGGAACCCACCACTGGTGAAGGTTTATGAATTGATCATGGGAAGAACGAAAGGGGATAAAAGGAAAACCAGTGTTTATAGGCCTTAAACAATTTAACATTGGGGCAGTGAGGGGGATTTTAAAAAAAGTCTCCAAGGCTAGAGAAGTTGATTTAATTTAATGTATTATTTATTTATTTTTTGCTTTAAAATAAAGCTGTGTTTATTTACTTTTAGGGTGCAAAAAAGCACATTTCTGGGCAACATTAAGACTTGTGGAGTTCAATTTCCAGAATTTCCTGGCCAGCCATGTTGGCTAGGGAATCCTGGGAGTTGAAGTCCACAGATCTTAAAAGTTGCCAAGGTTGGACACCCCTGCTGTAGGACTCCCTGAAGCTTTTCAGCAGCTTTCTTTTCAATCTAAGGGCCCCCACAGTGGTGGAGACAAAAAGCAGGATTCCTGCTGACCAGGTGGTTTTTATCTCTGATTTTCCACCTCTTTCCTTCTCTATTAGCCAGCATGATAAAAGGCAAATCAATGCTCGAGTTACATTAAGCTTTGTTAGTGAGATGATTATCCTAAGGCAGTGATGGCGAACCTTTTTTTCCTCAGGTGCCGAAATAGTGCGTGCCCACACCCATAATTCAAAGCCCCCCACTGGCCTCACCCCCCCGTGCATGTGTGCGTTACCCCCCCCCCCCACTCCCCCATTTCCCGACCTCCAGTGGGCCCAGTAGGCCCATTTTTTGCCCTCCCCAGGCTCCAGAGGCTTTCTTAGAGCTTGGGGAGGGCGAAAACACTTCCCCCCTGCCACCCAGAGGCCAAAATCGCCCTCCCAGAGCCTCCACGAGAGCCAAAAATCAGCTAGTGTGCACACACATACATGCTGGAGCTGAGCTAGGGCAACGGCTCGGGTGCCGGCAGATATGGCTCCGCGTGCCTCCTGTGGCACCCGTGCCATAGATTCGCCATCACTGTCCTAAGGTTATCCTAAGACTGCTGGTAACTCTTTCTCACACTTGGATCAGAGTAATCTGACTGCACCAGCATCCAATCCTGGATGAGAGGAAATGAGTTCACTAGGCTAAGCACAGGATAGTTTGAATTATATGCCGCCCTGAGTCCTTCGGGAGTTGGGCGGCATATAAGAACACCAAAATAAATAAATAAATAAATAATAAATTAATCTGTGAGATGATTGTACCACAAGTCAGATTTTTAAGTTTTCTCCTTAGTCTTATATCAATTTTGAGCTTATGATTCTTTTCCCCCATATGGTATGTTTTTAGCATTGGAGAACATGGGAATTGTACGTCAATCCAAACTTGTCTAAAAGTACAAGTTCTCACAACTGGAAAGATAATTGCCAGATTAAGCATGCCATTGCCTTGCAAGCTTTTTTCATTTGAAGTGGGCAGATTTAAATAGGCGACATTTGCAATGGAACCATTAATGAAGCTGGGCCACTACCCACACATAGATACCCACAGGGGCGGGTTGCTTGTTTACCTTGCTACCGATGTGCTGCGCGCGCATCACATTTTGTGCGTGCGCATGCTCGCTACACGCGCCCCTTGCACAATTTTGCTTCCGCACATGTGCGGAAGCAAAATTGCACCGGAATCTTGTGAGGGGGCACGCGCGCGATTTCGGCAATTTTGCTTCCGCGCATGCAAAAAAAAAAAAAAAAAAGATGGCGGCTCCTAGGCACTGGCAAACGACCACACCGGGTCGGTAGCCTCTTGATGACATCGCCAGTACCGGTGCGATAGAGTGGAGCGCACCGGTAGGAACCCACCACTGGATACCCACCAAGGAGACTGTAGCAGCTATATTAAGCCTTCGAGAGAATGCTTTAAGGAAGGGCACTTTGCTGGCATATTTTTTGTAGAATGCCCTTTCTTCTGTGGACAAGCTTTTGATGTTGGGTGTCAAGTGTGTCAAGCGTGAAGAATCAGGACCACACATTAAATTCCAGTTAAGCCGATTTATTGCTCATGCCTGTACACAAGAATCTAGTCAACTTACAGTCAGCACCAAATTGGCGCTAGATAAGAGGTAACGGAATTCAAAAAGGGTTGAACTTAGATTGCTTGTGGGAACGTAAGGACTCCAGACTGATTCCTCTCTTGACTCTGCCCCCAGGCTCTGCCCCTCCTCCTTGTACATCAGGAACTCCACTGGGGTGGCTAAGAACTGCAGTAGGTACAGTGAAGATGCTTAATGGTTACCACCAAGAAGATGATTAAAAGCAAGACAACCTAACACAATTGTTTTAACACATGGGGAAAAGTTAGTCACAGAGTCAATAACAGCCATAGAAAAAGTGATGCTAATAGACATGTTTGTTATCGAGTTATCTTTGCCTTTTTCAACCAACCAGAAAAAAACCCTTTCTTAGATTCTGACCATGGGTTATTCCCAGTGGTGAAATCCAATTTTTTTTACTACCGGTTCTGTGGGCGTGGCTTGGTGGGCGTGGTGTGGCTTGGTGGGCATGGATACGCAAAAACTCCATTCCCACCCCACTCCAGGGGAAGGATACTGCAAAATCTCCATTCCCACCCCACTCTGGGGCCAGCCAGAGATGGTATTTGCCAGTTCTTCGAACTACTCAAAATCTCCGCTACTGGTTCTCCAGAACCTGTCAGAACCTGCTGAATTTCACCCCTGGTTATTCCTGCCTATTTGGGATTAATCAGCATGCATTTAAAACCACATTCTAATTCCTTTTGTGTATTGGCAGAGTGACAACTTGTACAATGGCATACCTCCTTGTGATCTCTTAAGAAAAGTAAATATCTCTAAATAAGAAATGTCAGGTATATGTATTGTATTAAACAGGCTCAGCATTTCAAAAATTGAATTTATGTCTTGAAAATGCTGACTTTTTAAAATGTGTGCTAAATGTCAACCTGAAGATTTAAATGCTTTTTAAAATATGTGCTAAATATCAACCTGAGGATTTAAATAATTACAAAACAGTAACTATACATGTGAACTCTGCACATGTTTAGAGGTACTCCTATTTAATAACTATCCTATTTTCTAGTCAATGTCTCTAATAAACAGTGACCCTATGGTGTTCACCAAATGTTACAATTGCATACCAAACCATTACTTTCTTGCAATGAAAAGTATTTATTTATTTATTATCTATTTATTTATCTATTTATTCAATTTCTATAGCTGCCTACCTCAGTCAAGGACTTTGGGTGCTTTACAATTAAAAAAATACATTACAATTAAAAATACTAAAACACATTAAAACAATCAAAACACACAAAAACACTAAAAACATCCAGATTAAATACACACAGGAATAAGATATTTGTCCAATTAGCAATACAGCCAGAAATGAGGCTCTTAACACATTATCTCCTTTCTATGTAATTGTCTAAACAATAATACAATGCCTTTGTTACTTTTTTTATATAACTGTCTTTTGCATAGTCTAAATAATAATTGAAAAAAAAAGGTTTTTTTTAAACAGTAAGCTTACACACCTGAGCAATATAATTATTGTTGTTTTAACCCCTTTCCCTGGGCCTCTGGAAGCGAATTTTTAAAGATTACTACATCAGATTTGTCTGCTATGACTGTTGTCTGCCCTGATGATCAGCAGCCTTCCAAGATCTTTTGGTAGATCTTGCTGTAAATCACTCCTCACTCCTTGCTCAAGAGTGTTAGTGGGGCCTTTCATGTATTGCCCAAAACAGGGAAAGGCATAATAAAATAAGGAATCATAAAAAATATCTACAGGCAACTTTCATGTATCCGTTTATATACCTTAATACCTACGAAACCAGGGGTAAATCAACTCATCTTTGACATAATAAATAGAACCCCAAATAATACATTATCATACTTTTTCCTCTCTCTGACCACATGGGCACTTTTTCCATCCCGTCGTAAGACGGAAATTCCCCAAATCCGCAGTCTAAACCTTACACGAGCTGTTAGCAGCAGTAACATTAAGCCACCCAGGTTCGCTTAGTGACCGGATTCGTATATTTAATCTTAAACTTAAGCCCGGGGGATCCTTATTGCGTTCACACAATATACTACGCCCACCCAACTGGACTCGGGCAGGGCCACGCGGGCTTAGTCGAGGGCGGCGTTTCCACCAGAGGACGCGCCACGAGCGCCCTCAGCGCGGCCACGGGGGAGTCAAACTCCGGTGGGCCATCCCGGCCGAAGCGAGCGCGATTCCGGGGCCTGAGGCGGCCTTCGCGGAGCGCCCTCCACAAGATGCCCTCTGGGGCCCGGCGAAGCCCGCCTCCCTGCACGCCGTTGCCAGGAAGGCCGGCCGAGAGTCCGGCGGGCTCCCGCCTCCTTTGGCGGGCGGAAGGCGTCTCGGGGGCTCGCGACCAGGGAGCGAGGCGTCGCGGCCGTTGCCTCCGCCTCCTGACGTCAGGCCCGCCCGCAGGGGCTCCGGCTCTCTCGGCTCGGCTCCTCGCCGCCTCTCATTGTCGGGAGAAGCTCCAGCTCGTCAGCCAGCCATCCAGCCAGTTCGCGGGGCCAGAACAGCAGCTCCAAGCGGGCCGCCGCCCCCCGCCGCCGCCGAGGAGTGGGCGCCCCCCGGCAGCCGGGGTGGGCAGCGCCGGCGGCTCCTGCCGGGCCTTTTACGAGAAAAGCGGGGGGAAAGGCGGAGAAGACGAAGGCGAAGAAAGTCTGGGGCGCCCTGGGCTCCTGCGCGCCGCGCCGAAGGGAAAGCAGCGGCGGCGGCGCTGGGGAGGAGGACCGGTAAGGCGTGGGCTGGGGGCCGGCGTGGGCACCGGGTGGGCTGGGGGATCGTCGGCGAGGGGCTGCATCCTCCTCCTCCTCCTCCTGCTGGCCGATCTGGGCTTCCAAGCGCTGCCAAACCCGAGCTGGGCTGGGAAGGAATTCAAGGCATCCGCTTTGTTCAGCCTGCCAGTGTGTGCGGACAAGCCCGGAGCAAAAACAGCAAAAGCCGGAGTCCCCGCACTTCCCGGCTGGCCACGGCTTTGGAGGCGAAGGAAGGAAGGGAGCAGGGAAGGCAGGCGCTCGGGAGACTCTGCCGGCCTCGCGCTTGCAACTTCCGAAGCCATCCTTAAGTTTTTCTTCCCGCTCGGACGCGAGGCGGCCAGGCCCTTTCCTGCCCAGGCAATGGCCCGAGACGTGGAAAGGGGTGGGGTGGGGGCTGCCTTCGCCGGGATGGCTGAGGGTCCGACCCGAGGGTTGTTGGGGGGGGTCTCCCTGGGAAGGCAGTGCTGCAGGAGGGGCGCTCCCTCCAAGAGAGGGGCGAGCGCGGCCCTTTTGCAGCCTGATCCTGAGTAGGCTTGCTCGGGAAGCGGGGCTGGAAAAGGAAAAGGGTGCGTTTCCGAAGCGCGTTGGCGTCAAAGTCAGGCCCCTCCGTGTCGGGAGATCGGACTGGAGATTGCGGCTAGCCAGCCAGCCAGCCAGTCCAAGGTCATCTCAGGAATTGCGGGGAGGGGGAGGCTCAGAAGTATCGGCGGGACTACCATAAGGGGCCTCAGGACGTTTACCTGGGAGGGGGGCTTCCACGAACTTGGTAGGGTTTTCTTTGGTGTGCTGAGGCTGTTTCCCGCAGTGGTTTGGGAACGTGATCCCATTGCAGTTGAAAGGGTACTTCTCCTCCCCCTCCCCGAACTCTGCGACACCCATATATATATTTTCATTTATCAGCAAAAAATCCTACACACACACACACACACACACACACACACACACACACACACACACATATATATATATATATATATATATATATATATATATATATATATATATATATATATATATATATATGTATATATATATATATGTATATATATATATATGTATATATATATTGCAAATCCAAATTTGCAAGTGTGTGTATATATATATATTGCAAATCCTGCCCTGATTTCCCGGGAGAAAATATTACTTGTATGTATTTCATTGGAGTGTCGGAGAAAGTGTTAGATTATAATGAGGTAGTGTGCTGGTGGCTCCTGACTTGGTTTTCTCTCCCACTAACAGTTCAGTTCCTTTGGAAAACAGGGACAGGTGGACATTCAACTGATGTAGTGTGGTGGCTTGCAAAAATGGCATCGGGTGGAATGTCTGCCTGACTCTTAGCCTGACTTTTATGGAGCGTTTAAAAGAATAGGAGGCCTCCCAGGCTGGGGAAGCTGCACCTTAGAATTGGGAATAAATATGGATGTAGCTTGAATGAGCCTAACTGAAGATTTCTTAACTTCCAGTGTGGTATTTGGAGCTGCAATTCGGGCTGCCTGGACTATTTAAGTTTGGGGAAATGTGTGCATCTTCATTGCTGAGTATAGTTTACTGTCTGACAGCTTTTTTTCTTCTTCTTTAAATGTGGCTTCTCCTCCTGCAGTATTCTGGTGCAGTATTTTATTATCTTTCAAGCCTTTTTATGAGCAGCACCTAGGACATGGCTTTTCCCTCAATCTTTCATCTTCATGGCAGTCTCTCTGAGGCAGGAGACTGAAACGCCCACCTCTCCTTATAGTGCTAGATCACTGCTATATCCTGGCTTTGCTCCCTCTTAACATGGAGCTATTAACCATGGTTTTAAAGACACAGAGTTTGTGTTCATTCCATGTGCAAAGCTAGAAACAAGCAAATTTCTCATTGTATTGTGAACTTTGCTTGTATCATATCCTAGTCAAGCAGGGCTTAAACCCAAGATTCATGGGTTTTAGCTGCAGTGAATGTTAAATCTTTGGCTATTTCCCAGGACATTGGTGGGAATGCAGTTGATTGAAACTGTAGATGGCCCTCCCTTCCTCCAAATTTTTCAGAGAGGACAGGTGGAAGCAGTCACTACTGCAGCATAATCCACTTCTCTCCCCCCCCCCCATGCTTCTGTGCAGGTATACCTATGGTATATACAGCTTGACTATCTTTACCCATAATTGACTATCTTTACCCATAATTGTGGTTTACTTTACCACAAGCAAAGATATACTTCTTAGTATAGAAAAAATTCTTCTTGGACAGGGGGCTGGACTAGAACAGGGGTCACCAACCTTTCGGACCTCAGGGACGACTAAATTCATAATTTTAAATCCTGTGGACCACTAATATGAATTTGTGACGGGATGGGGTCCTTCAGGCTTGGCCGCCTGTTAACGGAGAGAAGTGCCCGGGGTCAACCCTAGGTTTGCTGTCCATTGCAGCTAGGAATCTCAAATATGGCCAAGAATGAATGTTTGTCTTGTAGCCAGCCCGGGTGCTAGATCGGCCTCCTGCAAACTCTGTCTTTCGAGGAGCCTGCCCTAAGTTTCACGCTCCACTCACTGAAGTGCCTGGACTCCCAGGGAGGGAGGGAGGGAGGGAGCTACTAAACAGGCAGCCAGGCTAAGTGCCTGAAGGACCCCATCCCATCAGTGAATGGGAGTAATTGCTTCGGCAGGCCGTATCCGGCCCAGGGGCCGTAGTTTGAGGATCCCTGATTTAGTGCAGTATAAAAAAAATGCAAAAATGCAAAGATTTTTCTGCGGACCACCAAAATTTTCCCACGGACCACCAATGGTCCACGGACCACCGATGGTCCACGGACCACCAGTTGGTGACCACTAGACTAGAAGACCTCCAAGGTCCCTTCCAACCTTATGATTCTATCACTAATGTGGACAAGGCTAATAAGAGCTGATGTAGTGTACAGGTAATCCTTGACTTACAACCATTCGTTTAGTGACTGTTTGAAGTTACTGCAGTGAAACAAGTGACTTAAGATTGTTTTTCACACATATGACCATTGCAGCATCCCCGTGGTCATGTGATAAAAATTCGGGTGCTTGGCAAACTGGCATGTATTTATGACAGCTGCAGTGTCCTGAGGTCATGTGATCACCTTTGACGACCTTCTGACAAGCATGATCAATGCGGAAGCCAGATTCACTTAACAACCGTGTTACTAGCTTAAGATATGCAGTGATTCACTTAGCTCTGGTAAGGAAGATTATAAAACGGGAGAAAACTCACTTAACAACTGTCTTGCTTGGCAACAAAGTTTGGGTTCAAATTGTGGTCGTAAGTCAAGAACTACCTGTAACGAATCCGATGTTCAAGAAGGAGCAGAGATTCCTTCTCAGCATCAGAATCTGCCTGAGGGACCTATGCCAGTCTTTCATTCAGTCAGCTCAACCTACTTCACAAGGTGGTGGTTGTGGAGAAAATTGATGGTAGCACGGTATAATATAATTCACTTTGAAAAAGCCAGTCTGGTATATTGAATAATGTGTTGGATTGAGACCAGAGAAAGAGCCAGATTCAAGTCCACCCTCAGCCAAGGAAGTTAAATGGCTGACTTTGGACCAGTCCCTCACTCTCTCAGCCCTATCTTCCTCACCGGGTTGTTGTTGGGAAAATAGGGAAAAAAAGTTTCTCCAGAAAGCTTGAGAATGGGAATGTTACCTTCCATTACATAAATACAGGTAGTTCTCGACTTAAAATTGAGCCCAAAATTTCTGTTGTTAAGTGAGACATTTGTTAAGTGAGTTTTGCCTCATTTTACCACCTTTCTTGCCGCAGTTGTTAAGTGAATCACTGCATTTGAATAAGTTAGCAACCCGGTTGTTTAAGTGAATCCGGTTTCCCCATTGACTTTGCTGATCAGAAGGTCGCAAAAGGGGATCACATGACCTTGAGACACAGCAACGGTCGTAAGTATGAACCAGCTGCCAAGCATCTGAATTTTAATCATGTGATCGTGGGGGATGCTGCAAAGGTCGTAAGTGTGACAAACGGTCGTAAGTCACATTTTTCAGTGCCGCTGTAACTTTGAGCGGTCACTAAAACGAACCGTGGTAAGTCGAAGAGTACCTGTAAGAAAAACAAAATGGAGATTGATGTAAGGGGATGAAAAAGTATTTGCTGCCTTTTACATGGGATGCTGTTGGCATAACAGGAGAAAACATGTCCGTCGGTTTGCTGCTTCGGTTAATTAAAATAGAGGTGTAAAATCCTTAGCCTGCGCATGTGTGTGAGGGGAATCCACCTACATGCAGGTGGAGTGGGGAATTTTTAAACTCCATAACAAGCGGAGAACTCCTCACCCTCCAAAATACTTTATATTAATCAGCCAGCCTCCCCCTCACCCCCCCTGGGTAGAAATACTTTTGCTCAATTTACTCTGAGGAATTTTTTCAGCATTTTTCCCTCCTTCCTCTTTTTTTTTTCCTTTCTCCCTAAAATGAAACCATCCTTGGGCTGAAAGGCAGGGCTTGATGTGAATCTCTTGCTTGTTTATTGCCTTGTAAGTCGATTTTTGTCCATTCGGAGCTGACAAGAGGGTGAGTCTGTTTCTGCCGGGAGGGAAGGGGGAGTGGATTGAGCCAGGCCCCGTTAAGTTTCTGAGGAAACATGGCATTTGTTTTCACTAAAGATCTCTGGAATTTAGCACTTTTGGCTGTGGCCCTCCTATTGTCTGGAAGAAAACCCAGGGAAGGGTTTCAGGCTTTCCCGTCATGATTAATTGTGTTTGCTTGTGCCACGGTGTGAAAGCCTGAGCGTGCCTTTCCCTAGACAAATAACACTTGTGTTGGTGGACTCCTGGTACTCTTCGGCTTCCAACTCCAACGGAGACCAGAATTTCTGTTGCTAAGCAAGGCAGTTGTTAAGTGAGTCACACCCAATTTAACAACCTTTTTTTTGGCCACGGTTGTTAAGAGAATCGCTGCAGCTGTTGAGTAAATCATGTGGTCTTTAAGCAAATCTGGCTTTCCCTATTGACTTTGAATGTAGGAAGGTCATAAATGGTGATCACGTGACCTCCGGATGCTAGAACCGTTGGAAATACTATGCCAGATGCCCAGGAATCAAATTTTGATGTGGCGTTGGTTGTAAATGCGAGGACTGGTTGTAAGTCACATTTTTCAGTGCCATTGTAACTTTGAACAGTCATTAAAGGAATAGTTGTAAGTTGAGGACTACCTGTACACTACACTGGCTCTTATTAGCCTTGTCCACATTAGTCATAGAATCATAAAGTTGGAAGGGACCTTGGAGGTCTTCTAGTCCAACCCCCTGCCCAAGAACAGTTTTTCTGTACTATTTTTATACTTGGGAAAACATGCAAAATTTCTTGCAAGTTTTCCCAAAAAAATATTGATCAATACATTTAAAAGTAAAAGTGTGTGTGTTTGTTGTCTATGTGTGCTATTGGGGTGGGAATACTTATTCTAAAAAAAATTCTGGGTCTAGAATTATAGCAGCCATCCCTAATTTGTGACCTTCCAGATGTATTAAGACAATAAGAAAAGTGCTCTCGGATCAACCATCACTATCTAGTCTGGCCTTTATGTAAGAGTCCACTGGGGTTGGGTGGGCAATAAATTTCAATAAAGAAACGTTTGAGTCACAAACAGTATCTGAGCTTTCAGGAAGTTCAGGAAAATGGGCAGCCTCCCCTTTTCATTGTTGTCCCCAGCAGGTACCCCTTTTGAGGTGTTGTCTGAAAAGATGGCCTCCAGGGCTGACTGTGATTCTGAAGGTAGCAAACACCCCGTATGGGCCAGCCCCCTCTCTCAGCCCAAACGCACCTCACAGGGTTGTGGGGAAAATAGGGGGAGGAAGGAGTATTAGATATGTTCTTGCCTTGAGTTCTTTATAAAAATAATAAAGCCTGGATATAAAACAAATTGCTTCAAGAAACAAGCAGAGAAGCTAGTTCCAAACATTGGCCTCTCTTGGACATGGGAGACCTGGAGAAGTCCTCTGCTCCATTTTGTTTAGCATGAAGCCACCTTTGAGAGGTCATCTGGGAGTCCCTTGGGAGTTGGGCGGCATATAAATCCATTTAAACAAACAAACAAACAAATAAATAAATAAATAAATAAATAAATAAATAAATAAATAAATAAATAAATAAATAAATAAATAAATAATAAATAAATAAATCTGTCATCATGAGGTGGGGAATCGTTGTAAAGGGTTCCCAGTCATATGTCTCCATCCTGGCTGGAAAGGAAATTGCAGGGGAAGTCTTGACTCGTATTTGGAGGCCATCATACTTTGGGTGGAGAAAGGCAGACTTGGGCTTAACTCAGACAAGATGGAGTTGTGGTTCCAAGGTGGCTCCAATTTTGACTCTAAATGAGATTGGGCTTCCCTGAGAAACAAATCCTATCTAAGGATTCCCCTGGATTCATGACTCTTGCTAGTAGAGCAAGGAAGATCTTAACTGGCTAGGAACTGGCATTAGCTGGTATGCCAGTTGCATTTGTTCCTGGGAAAGGAGCAGGGGTGGGTTAAACTTACCTTCGCCACCGGTTCGCATTGCAACATTTCATGCGTGCGCGCTTGCTCCGATCACAATCATGCACACATCCCCTTGCGCGATTTGGCTTGCGCACATGCTCAGACGCAGGAAAGACCCTGAAACACAGCTGAGGAGCTCATCAGCTGTGCTTCAGGAGAAGAAATAAAAGTCAGTATTCACCCGCAGGCGGGCGGGCTCTTTTTCAAGCCGCGGAAGGGGAAAAAATCCCAAAAAAAGATGGCGGCGTGCACGGAACGGCACCGACAGTGACGTCACCAGCGGGTCGCTACCAGTTCGGGCGACCCGGTCTGAACCGGGAGGAACCCACCCCTGGAAAGGAGGCACCAACAATAATCATTTGTGGTCTTGTTGGCTCTTTGCTCTGCTGCCCAAGGTAAAGTATGTAAACAGAGAATGCCTGTTGAGTTCCTTATGGGAAGCCAGGCAAAAAAAATGAGAATTGTTGGAGGGCAGAAGTACTGACTGTTTCAGGAAATCAGAGAATTTATGAACTTGGAATGTAAGAGATGGAGCTATGCTGGAGAAAAATGCAACCCAGGAGTGCTTTATTTGGCAATATTATAGTGCTGGGTGGTAGTTTGCATGTTGACTTTGTAAAATGCTTCAAGTCAGTTTTGTTGAAGTGGCACAGAAACCATAGCAAGCAGAATCAAGGAATCAATCAATTTACTTCTAAAGAATATGCCTATGTTCAGACAATACAATTAATTTGTGGTTACTGAATTAACAATTGTCCTCTATCCCTGCTGCTCACTGAGAAGGCTGTCTGTGATCCAGAAAGCAGTAAACTGGTAGTAACTTCATTTTCCACGAATTTGTCCAATCCACTTTTTTTTTGCAATTTTTTTTATTTTTTCCCTCCATAATTCATACATATTCAATACATATACCTTACATCAGTGTTTCCCAACCTTGGCAACTTGAAGATGTCTGGACTTCAACTCCCAGAATTCCCCAGCCAGCGAATGCTGGCTGGGGAATTCTGGGAGTTGAAGTCCAGACATCTTCAAGTTGTCAAGGTTGGGAAACACTGCCTTACATTATGTCAATAATATATTTAGTTATACATTCCATCAATATTTTTATATCATTTTCTATACACATAATTCTTTATTTTGGGTATATGTTATTAATCTAATGCTACCTCCCCAAAAACCTAATTTTGTCCCCTGAGTCTGCCACCGTTTAATATCCAATTTTAACTCAAATTAACTGCTAAAGCTTAACTTATAAAAAAAAACACATCGTCTCTTATGCTTCTTAATTTTAGGCCATATTGCTCACTCTCCTCACTTAATATCTTTACTCATCATTCATTTCCCCCCCATTCTATCATTTCTAAATGCCCTAGATATATTATTACAACAATTTCCATTTTCATTTTTCCAATCCACTTTTAAAGCTATCTATGTATCAGTCCCAGGTCTCCTTGTATTTCATTCTAACACCTGATATACTCTCCTCCCAGTTCTTATATTGTGAAAAAAGGGGGAAAGGCCACATTTTTCATGCCAAACATGTTTGGATCTTCTTCTGATGTCTGCCTGAAATTCCTAGCCGGTTTGGGCATGGGGTTGGGAATCCTAGCAAATCTTGGCATATTTTGAAGTCCCAAAGGTGCTTTTCCAAGAGGCAACTGGGATTTCTTTGTTTTTCTTTGCAAACATTTCATTTCTCATCCCAAGAAGCTTCTTCAGTTCTCTTATTTCTTGGACGAGTAGCGAAACGTCTTCAAGGAAAAACAAAGGAAGTCCAGTTGCCACTTGAAAAAACACCTTTGGGACAACCATGACCTGGATGACTGAGAATCTCCATAGACACATTTTGAAGGCATTAGTAATGATGGCAGCTGGATTATCAGAAAGTACACAGTGTTTTGCTGAATCTGATCTTGCATTGTGCTTCTCCCAAAGACCAGGGAGGAGATCTTCTAGGAAGTCTTCAAAGATGGCACAACAGTCGTATCTCCTTTCTGATGGGGTGTTCTCCAGCAACTTGTGTTGCAAGAAACACATTTCCTAGATTGGAGGTGAAATACTGAGATCATCATCAGTATTGATGATTATTGAGTATCATAACTGATTCTCCTTGTTTTGTGGGATTTAACACAGTCCAGATGTTGAAGATGATGGAAGAGAATATTAATTTGGAGCAAAGAACAAGAGCATGGGGTTATTTGATGCTACTATGGAATCTGGGGATGAGATGAACCAAAATCCTAAAAATCATCATATTGGTATTGTTATTTTAAAGGTGAATAAACAGTGAATATTTTTGACTAAGACGGTCTTCTGGAGTAGTGCAATTTTCCCTACTATGTACCAAAAGGGAAGTAGAGAGATGAAAGGTTAAAAATATAGAGGAGGCCATTCATCTTCAGGCAATAGAAGATCTTTACCCTTTCCTTCTTACCTTATTTTTATTGCTGTGATACAACTACACCAAAAGAGAAAAAGAAAGCCAAAATATAGATACTCAAAAAAGAAAAAGAAAGAAATCCACTATCATTGGAACACGTTGACTGATTCCATGCAGTCTCGGTGCCTGCTGTTTAAAGATTGAACTGGACAGCTTTTGTTACATATACAAATATATTTTAATGAAAGAACTTTTCATGTCTTTGGACATCTTTAGATGTCTTTTGGTTGTTGATATTAATCTCCCAGACACTAACAGTTTTTCAGGAATGTTTAGTCTTCTGGCTTGTCAACTGTTCGAAAGATGCCGAGCGCTGTGTGATGGCTCCTGTCCAGAGGTGGGTTTCAGCAGCTTCTGACCAGTTCTGGAGAACCAATAGTGGAAATTTTGAGTAGTTCGGAGAACCGGTAAATGCCACCTCTGACTGGCCCCCATCTATTCTCTGCCTCCCGAGTCCCAGCTGATCGGGAGGAAATGAGGATTTTGCAGTAACCTTCCCCTGGAGTGGGGTGGGAATGGAGATTTTACAGTATCCTTTCCCTGCCTCGCCCACCAAACCACGCCCACAGAACCGGTAGTAAAAATTTTTGAATCCCACCACTGGTCCTGTCTTATGGAATGACCTACATTTTGCAAGATGTTGGACTAGGAGCAAGGAGATCCAGATTCCATAATGACTCTCTTTTGATTGTTGAGATTACCATTAAATACCCAGATAAGGTCAGAGCAGCCCTTGATAGACCCCTCCTCCTTGAATCTAAAGTCGTCCACTTCAGTGGTCCTTGTCACCACATGTCAAGATAATCCCACCAATTACAAGAAGGGAGTGCTTTTATTAGTTCTAAATCTCTTTCCAGTCAACTTCATTGACTGCCCCCTGATTTTAGTGTTTTGTGAGCAGGAGAAACACATATCCATTTTTCTACATGTGTTGTATGAGTTGATATTCCTAGTCCTTACTCCAGACTAAAGGGATTCAATCTCTCTCATCTTTTCTTGTGCGGAAAGTGTCGAAGCTTCCTGGTTGTCTGGGTTTTAATGTTTATTTGTTTGCTTATATCTTGCCTTTATTATTCTTACAAATAACTCAAGGTAGCAAATATATCCAATACACCTCCCTCCTCTTATTTTCCCCACAACGACAACCCTGTGAGGTTGTGGGAGCTTCATCACTGGTCAGGCTTTCAAGAAGAGATTGGACTGCCATCTGTCAGAAATAGTGTAGGGTCTTCTTCTTGGGTGGGGGGTTGGACTAGATGACCTACAAGGTCCCTTCCAACTCTGTTAATCTAATGTAATCAAAAGTGGCATCCAGAACTGTACACAGCATGCATAAGTAGATAAGTAGATCATAGATTTGTATAACACTATTGTCATTTTCATTTTCGGTCCTTTTCTTAATTATCCCTGGAACACGGTATACCTTTTTCACAACCTGTACATTCGCTTGATGTCTTCATTGAGCTATACACCATGACCCCACGATCGTTTTTTCCACTAAGTAGCATAGTCCCCATCACTGTAAGTGCAAAGTTAGAGTTTTGCTCCAGCACGCATCATTTTATACTTAAAATTAATCGCATCTGTTGTGTGGTTGACTCATCCTTCACTTAAACAAGATCTTCTGGAGCTTTTTACAGTCATTTTGGTCCCATTACCGGCTGAGCCATGGGAAAAGGACTCTAGTTTGTGTTATGAATCACAATATGAACTTGTAGAAAAAGCTGCTCGGGCTTCGTGGCTGTTGAATCATCAATGGGAAACTGGTTCACGAAGAGAAAATGATGTGAGCTGTTCAAGGCAGGGGAACGGGCAAGAATAATAATTAGTGAAGTTAGTGAGAAATACAACTCCGTTTAAAAAAAAATTGGTGCAACATCAACCGGTTTATACCTGAGCTTTTCAAACTTTCTCTTTGTCAGCTTCTAAATCTAGAAGCAAATGTTTAATCCCCCCATCCATCTTGCCCTATCCATTTCCCCCTTAGAAATATGAAGATGAGTATCAAACAATCTGTAATATTAAGTGTGGGGGAAGATAGATTAATGAAAACTGGTGAAAGCAAGGCAGTGAAGACACCAAGGTATGCTTTACGGTGGGTGGGTGGGGGAAAACTATGGCAACTTTACGATTTATGAACTTCAACTTCCAATTGAAACTGGGAATTGAAATTCACAAATCCTGCGAATTGAAGTCCACAGGTCGTAAAGTTGCCATAGTTGCTCACCCCTGCTTTAATGCTTACAACAGAGGTTGGAAAGTTACGTTTCATTTGATCTTTGTTGTTCAGTCACTAAGTCATGTCACTAAATCGTGATGTGATGTTCAGTCACTAAGTCGTACCCCATCGACTTCCCTTGTCCTCCCTTGTCTTCCAGAGTTTTTCCAAATTCATGTTCATTGTGTCAATGACACTAACCACATTTGATCTTTATTGTGTCACAGAAAAAAATACATCATTGACGATAGGGTTGCCGGATTTTGTGTGCGCGCGTTTGCACACATGACAGTATCTCTTAAGTTAGTAGACCTGTTCACGCATACAAAGGTTTGTTCTCTGAGTTTGTTATAGTGGAGACTAAGGCAGGAGTTGTAGCTTGTATTTATTGGAGAAGCTGTCATTGTCGAGTTTGTGCGGTTAGCTTAACCGTCATCTGTCAGCAAGATTGGCTAAGTGCCCACAGTATGCTAAACTAAAACCCAGTAATCCATTTAGTGGCTTGGTAGCATGTGTGAATCGTACTCCTGAGAGTTATATTGACTTTCCCTAGAGAAATCTATAATTTTTGCAAACTTCCTTGGGAGAAGAAGAAGGATAGGGCATAAGAAAGCTATGCTTTTGGGAGATTTCCCTATAATCTTGTTTTTTTTTTAGGGAACAGTAACCCTCTTGAAATTATCTCCCCCCCCCCAAATGTTTCTGTCAGTTGCCTGTGCTCAGGCTGAATGTCACAGTTTAGGAGGCAAAAGAAAGATCATCACTAAAGAGGGTGGAAGAAGGGTGCCAAGATTTGTGGAATACCCCTTCAAAAAAAAAAAATCTAGAAAAAAAAGCAGACTCCTTTAAAATGACCGAATGAGGGTTGAGTAAGAAAGATGGCTAGAAAACAAAACCTCCCACAGGGCAAGTTAATTATATTGAGAATGCTCAAAGTTCCACGGAAAATTAGTATGCTATATTTCATAATTAGCTACCTTTCCAGATTTCATAAAAGTGACCACAGGAGGGTCATGTCTTGGCTAAAATGCAGAAAAGGAGGTCAACATTTTAAAAGTGATTTCCAGGGAGGTGTGGCCCATTTCTTTGGCGAAGCTAGACATCTGAAATTATCTACTCAGTAAAACAGTGTGAACGAACGCATTAGTCAGTTGAATTCCTGTACATTTCCTTCTTCCTCTGTCTCCGGCCCCAGCTTGTGATTAAATGTTATTGTTGAATAGTTCGTTAAGCCTTTTAAAATCCTGATGATACATCCAAGCTACCGGGGTTCATTCCAAGCTTACTCATTTCTTTTGAAAAAAGTTATTAGCCAAATTATTAGACGCCCTTGTCTTCAGGGGCGGCTTACAAAAGACTTAAAAACCATAAACAAAACCAGTAGCTTAAAAAACATAGCACATCAATTTGGTATAATTGATCGCTGGACCTAAAAACAACAGCATCAAATTTAAAGCTTGCAGGGCATCATCACAGAAGCAGGAACATTAAAACATTTAAGAGTTGTAGGTGGAGAAGAATCACTGCAATTATGAAATTCGGGATAATCACAAGTATCTAAGACTCATTAATTTCCTGTCTATAAGGATGACTTGAGTCTGGATTCAGTTCATTTCCTGTGAAGAAACACTCATCAGAACTGTAGACATTGTAGGAAATCGTATAACAGTGCTTTGTAGGAGGAAGCCCTTGATAGTCAAAAATCAGAAGAAATCTAGTGGCATCTTTCTAGACCAGCGGTGTCAAACTCTATTTCATTGAGGGGCGCATCAGGGTTGTGTTTGACCTTGGGGGGGTGGGGTCGGTAGGGATAGCTAGCTCGACATCACTTGTGTCGGGGGTGCCTGTGGCGGCCCAAGTGCTCTGCCAGGGAAAATGGGCTCCCAAGCTCTGTTTTCGGCTGTGACGGCCACCTGAAACCCTCTGCCAGCAAAAACGGAGCTTGGGAGGGCTGCATGCGGCCCACCTGAGCTCCATTTTCACTGGCAGAGCCACCGCGGGCCGGTCCGCTGTTTCCAGGGCAGCCCCGCGGGCCAGATGTAAGCACCCTGCGGGCCGGATGTGGAACACCCCTGTTCTAGACTAACAAATTTTATTAAAAGGCAGAAGCTTTTGTAAGCTACAGCTTATGCCATTTAATTAAATGTGATCATCTGGAAAGATGCTACCTACCCAATGGTTTAGGTCTAGGATGATCAGAATGGTAAAATCTTATTGCATGCAGGTAATCCACAACTTATAACCATTCTTTCAGTGACTATTCAACGTTGCAATGACACTGAAAAAAGTGACTTACAACTGGTCCTCACACTTATAACCATTGCAGCATCCCCCCAACCACATGATCAAAATTTTGGCACTTGGCCACCGGCAGATATTTTTTAAGACAGTTGCAGCATCCTGAGTTCATGTGGTCTCCATTTGCAAACTTCCCAGCTGGCTTCAGACCAGCAAAGCCAATGGGGGAGCCTGGATTCACTTAATGACCAAATGATTATCTTGACAACTGAAGTGATTCACTTAAGAACCATGACAAAAAAAGTCATAAAATCGGACATGACTCACTTAAGAACCGCCTTTCTTAACAACAGACATTTTGGTCCCAATTGTGGTCGTAAGTCGAGGACTACCTGTGTTAATCTGTGGGAGGAAAGGAGGTTGAGCCACAAATATTTTTGAGAGCAGATTCACTGTAATGCAAATCACTCTGTTCCATAAATGTTGCAATCCTTTACTTGTTTACCTGGGACTAAGTCTCATTGATCCTAGTGGGGCTTAACTATTTAAGGGTAGCTGTGAATAGGATTTACACGGATGACATTAATTTCCCCCTTTCATTAAAAATCCAGGGTGGATTAATGATGCTGCTTATTAACATTAACATTTCAGATCCAGAGTCTCAGCAGCATAAAACAGTGAGATAAGACATAATCTGCGGAGGGATAATTTAGAGAGGCAGCAAGAAAAATCATAATATATCTATGTTAGTACCTTGTCTTGGTAGCATAAAATTGTATCAACAAACTATTAAAACCAGATGTTGTAGGCCACAGGTCCCTTTACAACAACTTTTTTTTTTTTTGCAACCGTTGAAATATTGCAAAGAAGCAGGATATATATTCCACCTTGGCATAATATGCAAATGCAGGCACTGAGTTCAATAAGACCAATTCCCAAATTGCATTCCATTTCCTGGAAGTAAGAGCAATTCAATTCAGTTGAGAAGGAAATTGCATTTAGGAATATATATATATATATATTCCTTAATGCGATTTCCTTCTCATCTGAATTGAATGGTTCTTACTTCCAGGAAATGGAATGCAATTTGGGAATTGGTCTTATTGAACAAAGTGCCTGCATTTGCATATTATGCCAGGGTGGAATACGGTTTATTTTGTCTTTGATTTTATGAAAAGTAGCTTGTTAACATTCAGTACTATATTATACAATTTAATTGTAATACGTATTGCATATAATTAAAAGTAGAGAACACGTCTATATATTGTAATCTTTCTAAATGTGTAAAATTATATTACAATATTACCAGGTCGTATGACATCATACAACTCTGCTACACCTTATTTTTTTTAATTAGTTTTATTTTCTCAATAGACAGCACATATTTTAATAACAGAGCAATTAAATATTGGCCCATCTTCCTCCGTCTTCCAGACGGATTGAAATGACAATTTCCAAGCTATAATGGTCAGGGCTCGAGAATTTTTATTTTGAGCATTAGATTCTCCCATGCTATGTAGCATATCGGGCAACAGGGTTGAGAATATAGGAGTAATAATAATCTCAACATATCTAGGAGGTGTTTGAATGGAAAAGGTTCTCCTCCATTGTGTCAGTAGATCTTTCCAGTTTTGTTTAACTGGAGATGTCAGGAATTTCATTTGGAACCTTATAACCAGTGAGATCTCCAGATCTCTGGTTAACTTGTTTGCATGGACTAACAATCAATCTCCAGAGATCTTTCATAGCCTCACGTGGAGATATAAATGGAGCACATTTTGCTTCTCAACCAAGAAACTTCATCAGTTCTGGTAGGATGGTGGGGGATGATGGAAGGATGAACTGATGAAGAACCGATGAAGCCTCTTGGTTGAGAAGCAAAATTTCTTCTTCCTCAAGGGAAAAAACAATCCAGTTGCCTTTTGAAAAAGCACCTTTGAGACAACTATGACTCAAAGGTGTCATCTCCGCAGACATCTAGGTTTTTAGGGTGAAGTCCTTCCAAGTCTGTTTAAAGATGTTGAGGTGTTCTGCTTGAAGAACATACATTTTAATACTGAGCTTTGTGTTTGGAATTGAGGCCTTCAGGAGCTCCTGTTCAGGTACTGCATAATGTAATGTCTTTAAACTTTTGTTTCTCTCACTGGTGTTGGCCCTTTCACCATGGCCTAAGGCCTGAACAGTCATACTATGTAATAAGCCTGTTAATGTTTGCATTCAGAACTGGTAACTGGTTCAGCATTTTAGCAACTGATCTTGAACCATCTCATTCTCCACTGATAATTAACTTTCAGAAGGATGGCTTTGATGAGCCTCATCTTGTTGGATAAGATAGCAAAAAAATATCAAAGAGCAAAGATAAAATAGCTAAACCTCAAGGACTATTTCGCTCCGGATGATGATGGTGAAAATGATAATTTAGCTCCACGAAGATCAGCTTTCTAATGACGATGCTTGCAGTACAAGTACTGTAGTCCTCAACTTACAACCGGATACTTAACGTCGATTCAAACTTGCGACCTCTCTCCCCAGTGCTACTTATCACCTGTTTTCAGAGTTATGATAGCCGCACGCACCCCGGTGGTCATGTAAGGGCATTTTGGGCACTGGGCTACTGGCTCTCCTTTATAGGGATATGCAGCAACCTGTGGTCACATTGCTGCAATTTGTGAGTATTCTTTTTTTTTTTGCCAGTTTTTCGGTGTTTACTCACAAGTTTCTGGTATTAACGAACCCTGCAAAAAAATATCATAAAAGAGAATCAACTTGCAGTGAGAGGGGCGGCAAACAAATCGGATGGATGGATGGATGGATAGATTGGTGGGTGGGTGGGTGGTTGGGTGGATGGATGGATGGATGGATGGATGGATGGATGGATGGATGGATGGATGGATGGGAAGGGAAATGTCGTCTTAAGAGAAAAAACAGTCCAATTGCCTTTTGGAAAAGCACCTTTGAGACTAAAAACCTGGAGTTTTTAGTCAAGTCATGCCTCTACTTATGACCTCAACAATCTATGATTGTAATTCCAGGGTCAATTACGTTCGTAAGTCTACCTATTCAGCATTTAGTGATTTGCTAAGCACAGAAATCCTAGGACAGTGATGGCGAACCTTTTTTGGTTCGCCTGCCAAAAGGGTGTGTGTGTACGCGCTAGCGCGCGCCCATGTGCCCATACCCATTCCCTCCCCCCACGCATGCGCACAACCCCCCCTGCGCTGCCCCCTGCGCATGCGCACACACACCCGCGCATGCGCAAAGGCCTCACTGAAGCCTGGGACGGTGAAAAATGGCAAAACGGGCAAACCGGAAGTTTGGAAAAACGCACTTCCGGTTTGTCCGTTGGGCTGTTTTTCACACTCTGGGGCTTCAGGAAGCTTCCCTGAACCCTCCGGAGTGTGAAAAACAGCCCAACGGCAAACTGGAAGTGCGTTTTTCCAAACTTCCGGTTTGCCCATTGGGCCATTTTTCACATTTGGGGCTTTAGGAAGCTTCCCTGAAGCCTCCGGAGGGCGAAACGGCCATCCCCAAGGCTGAAAAACAGCTGGCCAGCGCACACATGCACGCTGGAGCTCACATAGGGCAACGCCTCGCGTGCCCTCCAATATGGCTCCGGGTGCCACTTTTGGCACGCGTGCCATAGGTTCGCCATTACGGTCCTAGGATGTGCTAGAATAGTCCCCCCAGTGGTAAGCAAGATGCCTTTTGAAAACCAGAAAGCCATTTGGGGGGTGGGATGAGAAGGGGGAGAGGAGAAGAGGCTCTGTAATTTTAAAGGAATGCATTAAATCCAATAATTTACAACATCAGGCATCCTTGAAAGTTGAGAAGGAATGAAAAAAATGGTTAGCGTGTCAGAAGAGCACAAAAGTTTCAGAAACAAATACTACATACATATAATAGGAACCACATTCAGATCGTGAACAAAAACATCATAATAGAAAACTAATTTCATGTTTGCATCCACACCACATACTTAGTCAACCAAGTCACTTTAGAAACCTAGCGGCTGCACTGGTTTTAACCTTGGTTAACTTTTGGTATGGCTTTGTGCGATGTGTAAACCCAGATTGTTCAGTGAGTTTATGATGCAGTGTATTGTACAAATCCATAAACTGGGTTAATTAAACTAACTGATTGAACATTATCCAAAAAGAACATAACCTGGGAAACTAACTTAAACACTCACATCTGAAACAACACTTTATCTTCATCACTGATTGAATAAATTTATGATGATTTATGATGATGATGGCATCAGAGTGGAAATGTAACATCCATCAGACTCCCAAAGAGTTAATCCCAACTATCCAAATTGCACAAGATCTTTAAAAGAGTTTAACAGTTTAATTTGAGATCTGGTTGACATCTTGTGCTATTTTTGGCAGTTAAAAAACAAACAAACCCAGATACTTAACTCAGGAAATTACTGCTGTGCCCAACAAAATCTCCAGTGCAGCCACTTAATCTAATTTAGGGCATCATTATCTCGGCTGCATAACCCTGGATAACCATTAGATGGCAACAGTGAGTGAGAATGTTTTGTATTTCTTTTCAACCATATCCCAGTCATCTGTAGTTTAGCAGCCCAGATATAGTAATACTAATCTAACCTGGTAAAATCTGTTCTGATTGACCAGTCTTTTCTACACTCTGCCAGACAGAAAAATGTATCTGGTCAGCATGGAAAATGCTGGAACTTGGAAGACCATCCATTGGGGGAAAGTTCCAAAATCTCAAGCCATGAATAAATTGAATGAATGAATGAATGAATGAATGCGTGAGCAAGCAAGCAAGCAAGCAAGCAAGCAAGCAAGCAAGCAAGCAAGCAAGCAAGCAAGCAAGCAAGCAAGCAAGCAAGCAAGCAAGCAAGCAAGCAAGCAAGCAAGCAAGCAAGCAAGCTCTTGATGTTTGGAATTGCAATGGAATCTTCTGCATGCAAAACCAGCCTGCTGCCTACTGAGGTTGCAGCTGGGAAAAACGATTTCAGCAGCCGCTAACCAGGATGTTTTGCATGCCTGTGGTCCCTGGTTTCCAAAAGCGGGATGCGGGGGACCGGTCCAACCAGTTACCAGCCCCTTGATTAGGAATGGGGAACTGCTGGGTGTCCGCAATCTCTCTAGCTCCCAGGCATGTCAGTTTGTTTAGTTATCCCCTACACACACACACACACACTCACACATACAGGCTCAGCTGACTGCACCACAAAGGGGGTGGAACAACAGCCCCATCCACCACTCATGGGAAAAATAGCCGATAGAGCTTACATGGGTCACCTTATCCCAACAATGTAAAAAATGTTTTAAAAAGACGCCAGTTCAACTTGTGAAATGCAGACACTTTGATAATTCTTCGAAATTCTTCACATATTTTGGGCTACTGCTCCCATAATCTCTTGTCCCTTGGCCATGCAGAATGGATCTTGCGGGATTTGAACATCTGTCTGGAATTAAGGTTGCTTGTCCATTTTCTAGGTACCACATATTGATGTTATCATCTTCGTATTTTACAGGAAGCAAAACTTGGTTGACGTAAAAATTCTTTGATTTGAATAAGCGCTGCCAGTTTAAGTGTTACGTGCTTCAGAGTTTGCTTTTTCTTGCTGCAACTGCGGGTAAAAAAAAAAGACAGAACCTGAGGACAGAGTTTAGGGAATAGAGTTGTATTATAGGTAGTCCTCAACTTAAAACCGTTACTGCGTCCCCATAGTCACAGGATCAGAATTTAGCCCCTTGTCAGTCAGCATCTATTTATAACAATTTATGACAACATCCGGCATCGTGTGATCACCATTTGTGACCTTCCCACCTGGCTTCCAACAAGCAAAGTCAATGGGGGAAACCTGATTCACTTAATGTGGCAAAAAGGTAATAAATCGGGTTGATCATGTGATGACCTGGTTTATGACTGTCACGATTTACGACTGCGATGGGCAGCTCTACCATGTTTCCCCGAAAATAAGACCCAACTGGAAAATAAGCCCTAGCATGATTTTTCAGGATGCTTGTAATATAAGCCCTACCCCCAAAATAAGCCCGAGTTAAGATTGTTAGCCAGACAGACGCATTTCGTTCCGTATTTCCCCCCAAATAAGACATAACGAGAAAATAAGCACTAATGCAGAGGTCTTCAAACTTGGCAACTTTAAGACTTGTGGACTTCCAGAATTCTCTATGCTGGCTGGAGAATTCTGGGAGTTGAAGTCTACAAGTCTTAAAGTTGCCAAGTTTTAGGACCCCTGCCCTAATGCATCTTTTGGAGCAAAAATTATTAATATAAGACCCGGTCTTATTTTCGGGGAAACATGGTATTATGAACATAAATTGAGGTCTACCTGTATTCCAACTGGGTGAACTGTAGCAAACTATGATTTCTTTCAAAAACAGTTAATGGATCAGGGAACTTGGGCATTTGCCCCTCTTGTTTCACGTTCTCTGTATTGTAGTCACATTTGCTTTCTCTAGAATTTGTTTCTGTAGTTTGTCATGCAAACGTTTGACATACAGAGCTTGTCATACGTAAATTGGCCTGTAATTGAGACATTATATGGGGCAGCTCCGTGCTGAGCTCTTTCCTTCTCAGAGGGCACCACTTTATCCCAGTGTCCATCTCCATCTGTGCGAGGATTGTATTGTGCTCGGTTAGGCCTATGGAGGATCACATGTAAAAATGGATGTTGAATTATTTGGCAGAATACTGGAAGTTTAATGAGTGATGCAGGTGCCTTAAATGTTTCTAAAATCCTTTTGACCATAGATAGATAGATGATAGATAGATAGATAGATAGATAGATAGATAGATAGATAGATAGATAGATAGATAGATAGATAGATAGATAGATAGATAGATAGATAGATAGATAGATAGATACCGTGTTTCCCCCAAAATAAGACCCTGTCTTATATTTTTTTGAACCCTGAAATAAGCGCTTGGCCTTATTGCCATGCACTCAAAAGCCTGATTGGGCTTATTATCAGGGATGTCTTATTTTGGGGAAAACAGGGTAGATAGATAGATACCACATTGGAGTGGCTGCTAAATAGTTTGATCTTTTTCTTAATTCACAAGTTCACTTTGTTTGTTTGGTAATAATTTCCAAATTCCTTTCTCTATGAGTAGCACTTCCTACAAACTTGAAGTCATCTGCAGAGTTCAAGACACCAACTTTGGTAGTCAAGGCCATTAACCCAGCTTCTGAGTACATTGGTCCTGTGACTATAAACTGGAGAGGTCAGTTCCCCAACTGACCCTGTGGTTAGCTTATGATGATTAATAGCTTTTGCTTTTATATCTGTCAACACAATGGACAGCCTTTTTGAAATATAGATTTTTCATGGTGGTGATGTAGGAGTTTCGTCCCAATATTTTTCTGAGCTAGGAGGTCTTTCACCTGGTGACCCGATTCCACTTCAGTAGAATCCAACTCTGTGATATAGTCCTGTCCAGATTTATGTGTTTCTCCATTTCTTGCTTCATCATTCTTGGTTCAGTTGTTGAGTTATAGTGCTAAGCTTTTATCCGTGCTATGCTGAATGGCTCTGCACACAAGGTTTATAACACACTTCACCAGTGAACCAGAGGCTGCACTCCAGGAAATCAGGAACAGGTGAAATTGGGCAGATTTACTTTGGAAGAATTTGTTCTGATTGCATTTAAATGTAATTAAAATTAAGACTAATAAATATGTCCAGATAAGTGGCAGCCTCTGGTCTACCTTGGCCGATGTCAAAAGCGAAGTAGGTTTAGAATTGTTTAATGCTTGGAGGAGAGCCAGTTTGGTGGTGTGGTTCAGGCACCTGGCTAGAAATTGTAAGACCGTGAGTTCTTGATCCACCAAGGCTGGGTGACCTTGGGCCAGTCATTTTCCCTTGGAAGGAGGCAATTGCAAACCACACCTGAGTAACTTTGCCAAGAAAGCTACAGGGACTTGTCCAGGCAGTCCCTGAGAATGGGACATGATTAAACAGAAGAAGAAGAAAAAAACACTATTTGGATGGGAGACTACTAAGAAAAGCCAGAACTAACTCAGACTGGAAAACCCAAAATAATTACGGAAAAAGGCAAAGGCAGGAAATATGTATTGACCCATTGCCAAGAAAACTATCGGGAGTCCTTGGGAGTTGAGCTTGATACAGAGTTTTCATTATTTCCCTTCCGTTATTTTAACATTTCTGCCTCTGGTCTTCCCTCCTTCAACTCCAGTGACAATTAATATTCTTATATGTCATCACAGGAAAAAAGAATGAGGATATTTCATAAATCACAGTTGTTTATTGAATACACTTTGCACCCTTCTTTCCTTGTTGTAATTTTCAATAGTGCTATTAATGAACTTCTTGAGTGTAGGGTGCTCATATTTGGTTGCTTCTCATGAGTCCAGCTTTTCAGTAATATACTTATTAGCTCATTCCTATTTCCAAGCCAAAGACAATAGTGTTTAGAACATACAATCTCATTCAGAGTGGAGGAAGAATGCTTGATTGTTCTAGATGGAAGTCACCCTTGATGAATTTGTGTTTTGTTGGTGCGGGAAAGGAAAGTGACTAGATTGGGTCCTTTTTGCTCCTTAGCATGATCCTAACAGCTCTGCATCAGACTGATACTGGGTGGGTGGGCTTGTTCAGAAGCTATTGAGTTCAGTGGGTACTGTTCATAAGATGGACTATCTAGATATCCTGCCCAGAAGTTGAATCCTAGATTCTTTTGATTCCCGTTTGCTGGATCTCAGTCTTTACCTGCTGATGGATGTCAGGTTTCATCTCTGGAATTTTTGCCCAAGAGCATCAAATAATAGGTGAGAAGAAGGGTGTCTGTAGGGTTAGTGCAGAGCAGGGGCCAAAACCTGTAGGAGAGATAATAGCACTGGGCTAGATCGACATCAGACTGGGATCATGAAACACACTGGACCCAAATCTGGATTAATCAAAATACAGTGGCAGTTTTACAGTGTCACATGAAGCCTGTCCAATGAATCGCATGGTGGCCTTATATGAAGACCAGAGCCATATAACATACCGTATTTTTTGGAGTATAAGATGCACTGGAGTATAAGACGCATCTTAGTTTTGGGGGAGGAAAATAGGGGGGAAAAATCTACCTACCAGGTATTCATCTGGCTAGTGTCCTTAGTCTGGTCAGCTCCAGCACATTACTTTATCCCCTGGTTAGGGCCTGAAAAAAATCTTCTTCAGAGGGAGTAGGAATGAAAACAAGCCTGCAGAAACTTAGGGCTGGAAAAAAACTTCTTTGGAGGGAGTAGGAATGAAAAAAATCCTGCAAGTTGGGAAGATCGTTAGCACCTCGTTAGGGCTGGAAAAAAAGCTTCGAAAAAGCTACATTCGGACCCAAATTTTCAGCCTCTTTTAGGGGGGGAAAAGGTGCGTCTTATAACTCCGAAAAATACGGGTAATGAGGCTAGGCTTCTCCTTATGCACTGAACCACAAAGTCCTCAAACCCATCTTATACTAATCTAGTGTGGTGTGTAAGCCACCCCATATTCTTATTCATTATAAGGTCCATGTTCCCTCCAAGTGTTCCATTGTCATCACTGGAGGGCGCAAGGCAGTGATTCTCCACCCTCTTCTGATTTTAAAAAGGGGGCTGGTGGTGTTTGGGTGACATTTACTTGAATTTTATTTATTTTTAGTGCAATTAATATACAGGCAGTCCTGAGCTTACAACCTGGTTGTAAGTTGTTGCAGCTGTAAGTCGAGACATCACGTGGCCAGACCTGATTTTTTCCCACCCAATATTTTGCGTGGCAATCATTAAATGAATGCTGTGGTTATTGAGCGAATCAATTTTCCACAAGGGGTGTTTCTTTTTTTTGCTGGAAACTGGAAGTAAATGCCGGAAACTAGCAAAACACATAACAAATTATGGTCATGTGACCGCAGGACAGAGTTGGGTTCCTCCCTGTTTGGACCGGTTCTATAGAACTGGTAGTAACGTGGCGGCCTGGGTCGCTGGAACCGGCAGCGACCCAGGCCTGCCACGCCCCCCAGCCGGTTCTCCATCTTGTTTTTTGCTTCTGCGCATGCGCAGAAGCTTTTTTAAAAAGTACTGCGCATGTGCAGAGGGTCATTTCCGGGAAGTGACGCGCGCGCGCAAAACGTGCACTTCCATCGCGATGCGAACCGGTGGGGAAGGTAAGTAGAACCCACCCCTGCCGCAGGATGCTGTGAGGGGGGAGGTTGCCTAGCACCCAAAAGGCAATCACATGAGTACAGCGTGTGTGTGTGTGTGTTTTGTGGTCATCATAACTCCAAAATCAGGTGATAAGTAGCTTTTGGGATGTCGTCATAACTTCTAAGTTGGTTGTTCAGTGGCTGGTCTTACGTCAAGGATTGCTTTTATTAAAACCTCTGAAAATTCATACATTTTTCCTCTCCAAACCATTTGGCTTGTCTTTAAAAAGCCAAGGACTGCATTGCTGTCCTGCTGTGAAAGATAAGACAGAATTTTCTTGTACCAGCCATTACACTTTAGTACATCAGCTGCTAAATTTCCCAAATTTATTGTCTGATCAGTTTTTTGAACTGCGACTTCCTCAGCCCAAGTCAAATACAGGACTTACAAACCATTTGTTTAGTGACTGTCGGAAGTTACGACGACGCTGCAAAAAGTGATTTATAACAATTTCCCACCCTTACGACCATTGCAGCATTTCCCACCCACCCCATGGTCACATGATCAAAATTCAGATGCTTGGCAACTGGTTCACATTTATGACAGTTGTCCATGTGATCCCCTTTTGCGACCTTCCGACAAGCAAATTCAGTGGGGAAGCCAGATGCACTGAACAACTGGGTTATTCACTTAGCAACTGCAGTGATTTACTTAACAACGGTGGCAAGTAAAATGGGGCAAAATTCACTTAACAGTTGTCTTGCTTAGCAAGAGAGATTTGGGACTCTGTTGTGGTCATAAGTCGTGGACTACACCCTGTGTTATGATTATTAGTCTAAATCTGTCTTTTTTTAAAAAAAAAAATCTGTGTATCGTTGCATCTTTTCTACTTTGGCTTTCAGAGGCCAGTTCTGTACCATTTTCCTGGCCGTTAGGCAGTGTGGTGGTGGGGATCCTTTGTTCAGTATGCGCCAAAGTGCTGTTTATGTTGCATTATTTGTGCTATTTTTTGAGAGCTGGATAGCGGATATGAGTCAATACCCTTTCTTGACCTTGAAAAATTGAACTATCTTCTTGCAGATGTGTTCCAACTGCCAGCAACCAAGCTGTCACTTAAATTTAGAAAGAAATGCTTACATTCTTGGCTGTCCCTTTGGCTTTATTTTGCTGTAACCTTTTTTTTTTACATCAAATACTTCTATTACTTTATTTTATAATTTCACCGTCTTATTGTTGCTTTATTGTGTTTTACAGCATGCCTTATATTCTTACCTGTGGTTAACAACAATAAACTTACTTACAGTCCTACACTTTCTTGTTTAATATATCTCCATTGATTTTAATAAGCTATTTCAGGCTTAGGTCATAATCTGACACATATTTTAATCTTCTTAAAGTTTAATTGCAATTATATACTTGGAGCTACACTCAGGTTTTAGGTGGGCTTACAAAGGTTTTTTGTTTTTGTTTTGGCCTTTTCATTAGAAGCATTTCCTTAACATAATGATTTCCTTAACAAACTTATGATTAATTATTTATCATAAGCTTAACGACTGCAGCAGAAAAGTAGCACAGATAGTCCTTTACTTACAGCAGTTTCATTTCGTGACTGTTCAAGGTTACAGTGGCACTGAGAAAAGTGACTTAAGACCATTTTTCACATTTATGACTGTTGCAGCACACACACACACACACACGGTCACGTGATCAAAATTCAGATGCTTGCAATTGACTCATATTTATGACGGTGGCAGTGTCCCGTGGTCCTGTGATCACCATTTGCGACCTTCTTAAAAGCCAAGTCAATGGAGAAGCCTGATTCACTTAGCAACCATGTTACTCACTTAACAATTTCGGTGATTCATCTGTGGCAAGCAAGGTCATAAAATGGGGTAAAACTCACTTAACAAGTGTCTCACTCAGCAACAGAAATTTTGGGCTCAATTTTTTTTTGAATTTTTTTCCCCGCAATCTCCATGTACACATCCATGCATATACCATAAGTCATATCAAAACATACATAATTATACCATTTCTATCCCATATATCATAAATCAATATCCTAGTTTTGCACCTATTTATACTGCTATTTATCAGTCTGTTTTTCCCTCATTTCATAGCACTCCCCTCCCTCTATCTCCCTCTCCTCCTTCTACCTTCTTTCTCCTTCTCTCCCTCTTCCTACTTCCCTCCTCCCCTTCTCCCCTTCCCTTTCTACTTCCTCTTTCTCCCTCTTAACCTTTCCCTGAGTGATTCTAATCATAGTTCACCTTATGTTTAACAGACTGGTAGTATATACTCCTACATCATTTACCGTATTTTTCGGAATATAAGACACACCTTTTTCCTCCCTAAAAGAGGCTGAAAATTTGGGTGCGTCTTATACTCCGAATGTAGCTTTTTCAAAGCTTTTTTTTCCAGCCCTAACGAGGTGCTAATGATCTTCCCGGCTTCCTACTCTGTCCAAAGAAGTTTTTTTTTTCAGCCCTAAGTCTTTGCAGGCTTATTTTCATTCCTACTCCCTCTGAAAAAGGTTTTTTCAGCCCTAACTAGGGGATAAAATAATGTGCTGAAGCTGACCAGACTAAGGACGCTAGCCAGATGAATACTTGGTAGGTAGATTTCCCCCCCCCTACTTTCCTCCCCTAAAACTAAGGTGTGTCTGATACTCCGATGCGTCTTATACTCCAAAAATATGGTAATTACCTGTGCCCCTTCTGGACTCATATACTTTCTATATCATATCTATACATATAACTTCTTTTTTCTAGGTATATACTGCTGTTCTATGAAATTTTGGGCTCAATTATGGTCATAAGTCGAGGACTACCTGCGGTGTCTTGGGTCTTTGAGTTTTCTTCTATTAGATCTGAAATTTTGGAGGCTTTATATTGTGCCAATAAAAAAGGGAAAGTGGGATGGGCTGGAGAACTTTCTCTTGAACTAAGACAGGGACCTCCATGAAGTGGAATGGAAGAACGAGGGAGGAGGAAGCCATCAAAGGTGGACCAGCAAAAAGGGCCCTGCCTTTTTGGTTGCCCCATAATCTCATAGGGAGACGCATTGCATCAACTCAGATTATTTGTACATGGATTCTGCTTGATGGCAGCTTTCCATAATGTCCAGCAAAGGCTGAAGAGCACCAAGATGCCAGAGCATACCACTTGCTCAACATCCAAAAAGTCCTAGGTGAAATTTATGACATAATCAGGCAGGGCTGAAAAGCAACACGTCTTCAAAATTCTGGAGAGCCATTGTAGCTGTGAGCTGGATCGAACCCATTGGTGTAAATTGGCACAAGGTGCTGCATTTAACAGAATAACAGAGTTGCAAGGGACCTTGGAGGTCTTCTAGTCCAACCCCCTGCTCAAGTTCGAGAACCTGTACCATTCCAGACAAATGGCTGTCCAGTCTCTTCTTAAAAGCTTCCATTGATGGAGCACCCACAACTTCTAAAGGCAAGCTCTTCCACTGGTTAATTGTTCTCACTGTTAGGAAATTTCTCCTTAGTTCTCTCCTTGATTAGTTTCCATTCATTGCTTCTTGTCTTGCCTTCAGGTGCTTTGGAGAATAGGTTGACCCTCACTTTCTTTGTGGCAGCCCCTGAAATATTTGTCTTAACCACAAGTAGTCCTCAATTTAGGATCACAATTGGGACCAGAATTTCTATTGCTAAGTGAGGCTGTTTTTAAATGAGTGATACCCAATTTTACTTTTTGTTGCAGTCATTAAGTGAATCCAGCTACCCTCATTGGTTTTGTTTATTTGGAAGCCTCCTGGGTAGGTCGCAAGTTTTAAACAATTTTTCTTCAGTGCCGTCATAACTTTGATCACTAAAGAAATAGTTGCAACTCGAGGACTGACTGTTGCCTATTGCCATCGGAAACGGCACTTTTAATCTACAACAATGCAGACAAATTTTTTGCTGCTTTCTCATTTCTTTCCACCACAAACATGACCCACATTCAGTTGAGCCTCCTTCGGCTAATAGCAGTGGGCTGCCCTGGTTCCAGAGAAATTGTTGACAGCATTCATCCTCACAGCTCTGTAATCCTGCAAAATAAAGTCACCTCTTTTAACCCTGTTTGTTTCCTTCCCAATTGATGCACCTGGTCTTTTTCCAACCAGAGAACTTTGCTTGCATTTACCTTTTTTTTTTGGTGCTGAATTTCAATTTGTTGTGCTGTATGAGCCAAAGAGTACAGTTTGCCGAAGCCCCGTTTAGTTTTAACAAGCTGTTTCCATAATCCGTAATGGATAATGGCTGGGTTTGAAACTTAACCAGGTTTTGCCATGGGCCAGCGACCCACTGAGCCAAGGTGGCGCAGTGGTTAAAATGCAGCACTGCAGTTCAGCAGTTCAGCTGTTCAAATCTCACCAGGCTCAAGGTTGACTCAGCCTTCCATCCTTCCGAGGTGGGTAAAATGAGGACCCAGATTGTTGGGGGCAATATGCTGACACTGTAAACCGCTTAGAGAGGGCTGTAAAGCACTATGAAGCGGTATATAAGTCTAAGTGCTATTGCTATTGCTATTGCTATTGCTATTATTCTAGTCAACTTTCCTTTGGCGATCTTTCACATAAACTCCTGCATCCCAGCAACGGCAAAGGTCCTCATTCTTGGTCCCATGTCACCTTTTAAATACATGATGATTTGATCTGATCCTGGGCTCTGCCGAAAATGCTGTGCCCATTACGCAAGTTTTCCACAACGTGAAGCTCTAAATGCCCCAAATTCTTAACCAGGCAGCTGGGAACATGGGAGAGCTATTGAATTCAGCACATCTGGAAAGCACCAGGCTTTAGAAAGCTGGTCTGCATCCTTGGGCAGATGCCAAGGAAGGCACACACACACACACACACACACCACACACACACAACTGTGCCAGCAAGTATCATTGAATGACGGGTAAGATCTTCATCAGGTTTGACCTAGGGGCTGTGGCGGCTTGCTTGCTATTTTTTGCAGCCTACTGGAGTTTGCTGCATTAAGGAACTGCACTTCAGCATGCTGAGGATTTATTTTGCTCTGCGTTTTTGCTGCAGCGCTGCAGGCTTGCTGAGAGTCTCCACTGTTCTTTCCTTTCACTTTGTGATCCGGTTGGTGGGATTAGCTGCTTTGAATGTATTCTGCCATTACAAAAAGAAAAAAAGAAAAAAAGAAAAAAAAACACCCAAGGAATGCCTGCCAGTATTAGTTGCTTCTGTGATTTGAGAAGGGTGTGTGTGTGTGTGTGTGTGTGTGTGTGTGTGTGTGTGAGAGAGAGAGAGAGAGAGAGAGAGAGAGAGAGAGAGAGAGAGAGAGAGAGAGAGAGAATCAAAGGGAGGGAGGGAGAGAGAAAGAGAGAAAGAGGGAGGATGCAGAGAGCGGGAAAGAGGGAAGAGGAAGAGAGAGGGAGAGAGAAATAGAGAGAGAGGAAGGGAGAGAGGGAGGAAGGGAGAGAATCAAAGGGAGGGAGGGAGAGAGAAAGAAAGAAAGGGAGGATGCAGAGAGAGCGGGAAAGAGGGAAGAGGAAGAGATGGAGAGAGAAAGAGGGAGGAAGAAAGAGGGAGTAGGGAGAGAGAGAAAGAGAAAGAAAGAAAGGGAGAGAAAGGAAGGAGGAAGAAGAGAGGGAAGAGAAAGAAAGGGAGGAAGAAAGAGAAAGAGGGAGGGAGGGAGAGAGAAGGAGGGAGAGAGAGAGAGAGAGAAAGAAAGGGAGGAGGGAGGGAGAGGGACGGAGGGAGAGAGAGACCTACTTCCTTGGCAGGGTGACTGCAGACATTGAAATTGCAGTCAGTCACCTGATTTCAATGCAGAACTTTTTAGCTTGCTGATGTCTGGCTGGCCCGCCCCCTTTCCCATAGGAGTGTGCAAAGCAGCCATGAAAAGCTGGCCGGGAGATGGGGGGGGGGAGGAGGGGGGGAGGAGAAGAGGTGGAATCTGTTGAAATGCCTTTGTGAACTTGTCCTTACATGCGCTACCTAAGTGAAAGGCACCGATGGAGAGAGCAAGGAACCAAGACATCTTTCATTTCCTCTATCGTTACCATAAATAATTTGGATAGGGCCTTCCTCCGCCTCCCTGTTCCTCTCCCCCCCCCCATGTGTGTGGGGGGGGGAGAGAAAGAATTTCGCGGTAGATTGCTAAAGCATTCCCTGAATTTGGCGGTGCAGCTGAGAATGCCAAGCAGACAGAGGAGTGTGCAAATGTTGCAGTTGGTTGCTTTTGTAACTTGGCCCGGTCATCTTGGAATGGGAATGCCCCTTAAAGTGACCTCTTGCTCTCCTGGTGGCTTCTGTGCAAGATTTAGCCCCATAGGTTGTCTTTGGATGGTGCCTAGAATAGGGGTCTCCAATCTTGGCAACTTTAAGACTTGTGGACTTCAACTCCCAGAATTCCTCAGCCAGCAAAGCTGGCTGAGGAATTCTGGGAGTTGAAGTCCACATGTCTTAAAGTTGCCAAGGTTGGAGACCAATTAATAGGACATAAGTGTCTATTTATTTCGTGTATGTCCTGCTTTTGTTGTTTGTTCAGAAACTCAAAAAGTATCTAGAAAGTACCTCCTGTTTCTCTTTACCAGAACAGCCCTGCGAGGTAGGTTGGCTAAGACCAGAGGATTAACCCAGAAGTCTCCCACTGGGCTTTCATAGCTGAAGGGAGGAATAGAAGCCGCATCTCCCCATTTCTGGTCCTATCACCGTGCACCGCCGTGTAACTTGGGTACGCTTTGGAGCTCACCACATCTCCTTCGACAGAGAGGCTGGCTCCTGATCAGTAGGGTTGTGCAGCAATCGCCTGGATTCAAAAGTGGGACGGTGATGGAAGCGTGTGCGGGCATGCCTGTCACACCTTCCGGCCTTCACAAGCCCAGGAGAAGGCGTCGTTTCTTCCAGGATTTGCTGATGGGAATGAGCTGTGCAGCCCTGGGCACTCTGAATCGCCTCCTCCTCCTCCTCGGCCCTTTTGAATCCTCCAATTATCCTAACACAAAGCTCAAGAAGCGTTTCTAGATAGGGTTGAGTTGGTTGCCATCAGATGGATGCCTCTTGTTGGTATTGAGCTCAGCTGAATATTTTTTTGGGGTGGGTGGGTGGAGTGGAAAAATAACTCTGCTATCTTCAGCAGTTAATTCTACTGCGGCCTTCTTGGCCATCCCCAGTTCTAGGACTAGTTTTTTTCATTTGTTTTTAGCTGCCGGATTTGTTGAGGAAAAATGGAATAAACCTGAAGTATATTGTTTTGGCTCAGTGATTTTTAAAAGTAGAAAAATAGGGAGGAAATGGGAAGGGGAAGGGAGGGAGGTGGGGGAGGAAGGAAGGAAGGAAATAAGATATATTTTTACTTATATTTTAAAATGTGACCCTTAATTGTTTATATTCCATGCATATCTTTATGAAGAATTATTTAACATTGATTATGTTGAGTACAAGTCCTTACAATCACAAATGTGTGCGTGTGTATTCTCCCAATTCTTTTTTAATTGTTTGCTCTTGTGTGTGTTCTGATGGGCTTTATTATTATTATTGGTATTCATTTAAATTTAATTTTGCTTGTTGTCACTATAAAAAACCAAAACACCGTCTTGCTGAAACCCTAACCCTAACCCAAGTCTTTTTCAACCTTGGCAATTTGAAAATGTGTGGACTTCAACTTTCTTCAGCTGACTGCCAAGTTGGGAAATGCTGAAACCCGTTAGGACAGGGGTCTCCAACCTTGGTAACTTTAAGCCTGGAGGACTTCAACTCTCAGAATTCCCCAGCCAGCTTTGCTGGCTGGGGAATTCTGGGAGTTGAAGTCCTCCAGGCTTAAACTTACCAAGGTTGGAGACCCCTGCCGTAGGACATCACTGAATCCACGGACGTTTGGTGTCTAGAAACTGGAATGATTCTTTCATCTTCAATCAACTCCTTTTTGGAATGCCCTCAAAAGGGAGGCCTCCTCCCCCTCCCACCTCTCCTTCTCCTGTGATGTCATTCCAGCTCTTAAAACATTAATATTCATCAGGCAATTTAGCTCAGAGCCTGAACTGCTGACTGCGAAATTTTTACACTTGGTGCAGAATCTATCGGCTGCATTTCTGATTTGCATTGATGTTTCATTGCAGTTTGGGGCTGCTGCTTTTTTTTCTTTTTCTTTTTTCTTTTTCTTTTTCTTTTTTCTTTTTCATTCATGAAGATGCCCGAGAGACTCGGCTTGGCAGGAAGCTTCTTGGAAGCAAGCTTCAATTAAGGTTTGAAGAAGCGAAATCGAAGAAAGTTTCATTCAGGAGCTCAAGGCAGAATGCATAAGACTCCCTCCTCCTATTTTTTTTCTCCATGAAAACAACCCTGTGGTGTAGGTGGAGTTCAGAGAGAGGGATTGACACCCTGTCATCCAGGGAGCTTCTGTGGGTGATGAGGGAGTCAAATCTGGGGTTCCCAGTTCCCAGACTAAAGAACCTTCATCACTATTCCACATTGGCTTTTTTTGTTGAGAAAGAAGAATTCGGCTCAACCATGGCACTTTTAAGACACGTGGACTTCAATTCCCAGAATTCCCCAGCCACTCCAAAGAAGTCCACGTGTCTTAAAGTTGGCAAGGTTGAGAAATAGTGGCCTTAAAGTTATGCATTGAGTGTGTGTGATGGAGGGGGGAGGGGGGAGAGAGAGAGAGGAGGAAGAGAGGGAGGGAGGGAGAGGGAGAAAGGGAGGGAGGGAGAGAGAAAGAGGGAGAGAGAAAAAGAGGTAGGAGGGAGGGGGAGAGAGATATGGAAGAACGGAGGAGGAAGAGAGGGAGGGAGGGGGAGAAAGAAAAGGAGGGAGGGAGGGAGAGAGAAAGAGGGAGAGAAATATGAGGTAGGAAGGAGGGAGAGAGAGAGGAGGAGGAAGAAGGAGGAGGAGGAAGAAGAAGAAGGAGGAGGAGGAGGAGGAGGAGGAGGAGGAGGAGAGAGAGAGTGAGTGAGTGAGTGAGTGAGTTGAGAGAGAGAGAGAGAACAAAGGTAACTGGAACCCACCCCTGGGTACCAGGTTAGAAAGCAGGAGCCTATGAGTTCAAGTCCCCCCTTAGCCATGAAAGCCAGCTGGGTGACTTTCGGCCAGTCACCCTCTTTGCCCAACCCACCTCACAGGGTGGTTGTTGTGGGGAAAATTGGAGGAGGAAGGCATGTGGGATATATTCACTGCCTTGAGTTAACTTCTAAAAAAATAATAAAGGTAGGCTACAAATTAAATGAACAAATTAATGAATGATTGACAGCCGAAGTGCTGGAAGTAGTTCATTGTAGGTAGAACGCTGAGGCAGATCTTATGCAATAAAAAGATAGTTTTTTTCTTTCCAGAGAAGAGTTTTAATTGTGGGCACCTTCCCTAAAATATATAGGACACTCCATACAAATCATGATCACATGGCATCCTTGGCTGTGCCTCCTTCCCACGTAAGAGTGCACTCAGGGTGTTGTAACTGGGTAATGCCAGCTGAAGGGCGGGATCACCATTTTCATCCATCAAGGCATAGAGTAATGGCTTCTACCCACTCGCATCTGGATTTAACAACAATGTCCTGGATTGCTGGTAATTAAGGGGTTGATTCATGCATTTGTTCATGTCTCATCACTTCTTGACTCCCAATAATGGATGTCGTTCCGTTGAGAAATAGTGCATTGGAGGCGTTGCGAGATGTGTAAGTTGGTGACCTCACTTGAAGCTTCTGTCAAGTGTGGATGCATGTAGGAATGCACCCAAATAGTAATGGAGTTGTGAGTGTTTGTGATCTGGGGAGGGCAAAGAGGGAGTGGGGAGATTGGTCATTTTTGAAGGAACGCTGTTTACAAAAATAATTTAAGACAAGCCAATATCTTGACCCTACCTCAAGCATCATGCAATACGTCAAAAATTGCATTTCAGAAGATGGCAGGGCCAGGACCCCATGTTTGGGGCTCTTTATTTATTTATTTGCTAGGTTGATATTCTGCCTGTTCATTTAAGAGTTGAAGGCAACATTCATAGCCCTCCCTCCTTCATTTTTGGTTGAGCTGAGAGAGAAGGACTCTGGTCCCAAATCAGCCAGAGAACTTCCAATTCAATATCTTGACTCATATGATACTGATACATGCTTGCTATCTGGAAAAAAAAGCATTCTGGGTTTTTAAGCAAATGCAATAATAACGTAATACTTATTTTTGCCTGGAAACATTTCCTGAACACCTCAAAATACAAACCACACTTGCAAGAGGCTTAAAAATGACACATTGGTAGTCTATCTAGGGTAGTTCAATGTCCTTTTCGCACCCGTGTTCTAAGCTTCCAGTCCGTTGATGAATGGAGTAAATTTCTGTAACAGATTTTTAGACGTTCTTTAGTGTTGATAGGAGGAGGAGGAAGAGAAAAGTTAGGTGAGAATAGTTGGGATTGTTTTATGGGTCAGGTGACATCAGAATAAAAGCTTCTGTAGCAGTTACAAATAAATTGGCAAAAATCTGATGAAGCAAAGTCAACAAAGATTTTGGTCTACCAAGAACCTTCATTGTTGTATCTTATGATTTATGATTGCATCCTGTGGTTTACGATCTACAACTTACCACTTCGTTGTTTTTATGTACACTGAGAGCTTAGGCACAAGAGTCACATTCCTTGTGTGTTCAATCACCCTTGGCCAATAAGGAATATTCTAATATCCCAATTCCAATTAAGGCAGTAATCCAACTCCTTTGACTGAATAGGTTTGGCTTTTGAGTTCATAGGATTCCATTGTCAGACTGGATCAAGGGCTACCTGTGATACATGTTAGCTTAGCAGATTCCCGGAAGTTCTGTGTGATGTTGATACCATTATTTAAAGAAAGCCATCATTTTGGGAATGGCAATTCTAATGACACGTCCCACCAAAGTTTGTTGGAAACAATGAGTATGAAATCCAGGACGCATGATATCAAAGGCAGGCCTGTTTTCTAATCCTGAACTTGGGGTATGAGAGTTGTTTTGAGTTGTTTTTTCCTCTTGCAGGTGTATTTTCTCTGCCGTCTTTATCTGAATTGCCTAAATTGTTCAGGGACATTTAATGTCATCATCGCCAATATGGAGATGATGAAATGGATCTCCTACCTTGATGTTGTTGAGTAAACGACCTGGTGGAATACAGGCAATCCTCGTCTCATGACCACCTCCATGCCCAACATTTATGTTGCTAAGCGAGGCATTTGTTAGGTGAGTTTTACCCCATTTTAGGACCTTGCTTGCCACAGTTGTTAAGTGACACTGCAGATGTAAAGTTAGTAACAGGGTTGTTAAGTGAACCTGGCTTCCCCATTGAGTTTGCTTGCCAGAAGGTCACAAAAGGAGATCACGTGACCCTCCCCCCCCCCGGACATTGAAACTGTCATAAATACGAGTCAGTTGCCAACCGGCTGAATTTTGATCACGTGACCATGGGGAACGCTGCAATGGTTGTAAGTGTGAAAAAAGTGTCACAAGTCACTTTTTTTCAGTGCCGTTGTAACTTTGGATAGTCAGTAAACAAATGGTTGTAAATCAGGGATTACCTGTTAATGGAGATAAAAAGATGGGAGTGGATTTCCCACGTTGATGCTGTTGAGTTCACTGGCTCAGTTCTTTTTCCAAGACAGCCAAGAGGAAGTTCTAAGCAAAACACAGGCCTGAGTAGAAAAGAGTGCTTAATAACCGGAATTCGGCTGTGCTGCCTTTCATTTTTCCTCGAGGTCTCCATCTGAAGCAATTCCTGATGACTTCAGGTGGGATCTGAGAATTTTATTTATTTATTTATTCATTCATTCATTCATTCATTCATTCATTCATTCATTCATTCATTCATTCATTCATTCATTCATTCATTCATTTATTTATTTATTTATTTATTTATTTATTTATTTATTTATTTATTTAGTCAAGCATGTACAGTATAGTAGTTGTTTGTATAAACATAACATAAATAAAAAGTACAGATAAATGAGGATAATAGGATAGTAAGACAGGGACGGTAGGCACAGTGGTGCGCTTATGCACGCCCCTTACAGACCTCTTAGAAACGGGGAGAGGTCGACTGTAGACAGTCTAAGGTTGAAGTTTATGGGGTTTGGGGAAGAAACCACAGAGTCAGGTAGTGCATTCCAGGCATTGACCACTCTGTTGCTGAAGTCGTATTTTCTGCAGTCGAGTTTGGAGCGCTTTACATTTAGTTTGACTCTATTGTGTGCTCGTGTATTGTTGCGGTTGAAGCTGAAGTAGTCATTGACAAGAAGGACTTTTTGATATTAGTGCACAGGGGGAAAAAAGAAGATGTTTGAAAGGGTTTGTCCGTAGGAAAATCCTAAGCAAATTAAGGATCTGGAACCCATCTTAGTCCAGCCCCACCCTAAAGAACTACCTTTCCTTACTTGAGGGAAAATAATTGCAGACAGGTTCTGCCTCAAGTCAGAAACCAGGCAGTTAGTTCCTGGCCCTGCTAAAGAGAAGATGCTTTCTTCTGGAGTGACTCAGCATCAGGCGTAACCTCCTTTTGGAGAGAGCCTGATCTCTCTGCCCACGGTTGAGGGCTGTTTTCTGGACCCCTGGGCACGACCAACCACAATCCAGCTCAGTGTATTTTCAAACTTGGCAACTTTTAAGGTGTGCGGACTTCAACTCCCAGAATTCTCCCAGCCACACATCTTAAAGTTGCCGAGCTTGGGGAAACACCCCTCCCCCCTCACTGAACTAGCTTTTCCAATTTACCTGAGAACTTTTTGTTTGCTGTATTCATACAACAGAGCTAAGAAATTCCCCTTGGCTACTTAAATTGGCTACAGACAATGCTGGCTGGCGGGTCCTAGGGGGAGGGCCTTCTGTGTTGGGGCCCCTGCTCTCTGGAACCAACTCAAGAGCCGAGGTGGTGCAGTGGTTAAAGAGCAGCACTGCAGTTCAGCAGTTCAGCTGTTCAAATCTCACCAGGCTCAAGGTTGACTCAGCCTTCCATCCTTCCGAGGTGGGTAAAATGAGGACCCAGATTGTTGGGGGCAATAGGCTGAACTCTGTAAACCGCTTAGAGAGGGCTGTAAAGCACTATGAAGCGGTATATAAGTCTAAGTGCTATTGCTATTGCTAACTCCCCCCAGAGATACGAATTGCCCCCACCTTGCTGGCCTTCCGAAAAGCCGTGAAGACATGGCTCTTCCGGCAGGCGGGGTGTTGAGACGATTTTCATTCTGGTCCCCCCCACGCATAGTATGCCTTGTTTTGTTCCTTTTAAATGTATTTTAAATTGTTTTAAAGTATATTGTTTAGCTGTTCTTTAAAATGTTGTATGCCGCCCTGAGTCCCCAGGGAGTAGGGCGGCATATAAGAGCACTAAATAAAATAAATAAATAATAAATAAATAAATACATGCCCTTTCTTTGCTCCCTTGTGAGACCTAGGAAATTTGTCTTTTGGGGGCAGACCCTGTGCTCTGGAATGTTGTCCGCCCCCCACCCCCGGTATTCCACAATCCCCCCCCTCTGCTTCCCTTTAGGAAAGTCCTTAAGACAAGTGTTGTGCTTTTATTCTTGCTAGCTGGCTTCTGTTCTGATTAGTCAGGATTTAATATCCCCCAAATTATAGAATTAGAAGAGACCTAAGTGGTTATTAATTCAGTCCCTTGCGGACTAGACCGCAGGGGTCTCCAACCGTGGCAACTTTAAGCCTGGAGGACTTCAACTCCCAGAATTCTCCAGCCAGCAAAGCTGGCTGGGGAATTCTGGGAGTTGAAGTCCACCAGGCTTATTTCCACTGTTGGAGACCCCTGGACTAGAGCATTCACTACTACATTAATTCAGTCCCTTGCAGACTAGACCGCAGGGGTCTCCAACTGTGGCAACTTTAAGCCTGGAGGACTTCAACTCCCAGAATTCTCCAGCCAGCAAAGCTGGCTGGGGAATTCTGGAAGTTGAAGTCCACCAGGCTTATTGCCACTGTTGGAGACCCCTGGACTAGAGCATTCACTACTACACCATCTCCGATAGATGACTATCCAGTCTCTGTTTCAAAACCTCCAGTGAAGGTGGAAGAAACCACTGCATAGGATAAAGTAATTCATGGTTTTTAAGCAAGTCAGTCTCCTCAAAGGAAATTCCATACAGGGTTTATTGGGGATACTTCCCACTGCAAGTCTTTTGGACATGTTCTTTTCTTGCCCGTCCTTCTGGGAGCTTAGGTGTTCTTAGGAAGGTGATGTCATTGTTGTTGACGGTTTCTTTTTCTTTGGAACAAGAGACAGCGATGTGGTCAAAGGCAATGAAAGAGTTGGGAAAAGTTTAGTTTTGAGCTCCTAAAAGCTCACCTAGGACACATTCAACTCTTGGCAAGACTTGCCCCGTTCTTATGAAGACTTTCTAGGTACCAATAAAAGAGAATATTTGTAGCTCAGGGTTGAAATGAGGGGTTCTTGGTGCTCTCTGAGCTTGGTTGTTTTCTTGCAGACGTTCCGTTACCCAAACATGAGCACTTTTGATGTTTGATGTTTGAGTAATGAAACATTTGCAAGAAAACAACCAAGCTCAGAGGCCACCAAGGAGCCCTCAGACTTTCTAGGGTTGCAAATTTCAACCAGGCATCTAAGGATTACCCATTGCAAACCCATCCTCCTCAGCAGAGGAACACCTAGCTAAAAAGTTTTGCAAAAAAAGAGAGCAAAAGGAGTAGAGAGACTAGGCAGATATTTTCTGGAGAAAGATGACCACAATTGGGGCTTTTAAGCTTAGACTGAAGGCAATTAAAAGAAGACATGACAGAAGTATGTCAAATCATGGGGGAAAGTGGAAAAACAAACTTTTTTTTTTTGGCTTCTCATAATGTTAGAACTTGAGGCCAGCAGTCAGAATGAAGAGCAAGGGGAATGAGGAGGGATTCAGGAAAGTCTTCTTTATACATGATGCTAAATTAAACAATGGAATTTGTTTCCATTGTTTGTGGGGTGATAGATGCCTGTAGAGAGGCTTTTAAAACAGAATGGACAAATTTGTACAGGTCTGGCCTATCAGCGGTAAGTCAACTTGCTGGCTGTTTATTGCCCCCGGAATTGTAGACAACATTCCTTCAATACCAATTTCTGGAGAATGTGCATAGGGAAAAAAAAAAGAAGATAGTCTCCCTTTTGTCCATATTTGTGAACTGTCTGGATGCGCGAGACTTCCTGTTCTGCATTCCAGAATTCTGAACTAGATAGGAGATGCGTGGGGCCTTTTATGCGCATCTGTGGCATTCTTGTTCACAGCTCCTTGCCTGCGATCTGTAATGCTTCAATCCAGATTGTTGCCCGTTCAAACTGCGTGTTTTAACCGAGCTTGGCTGAGAGGAGGGCGTATTTTTTTAAAAATGGCCTGCGTGCAACCTAAGACGGACCACAACATGGTGGGAAAAATAGACATGGTTTTCCACAAGTGAGAATGAAAACAAAAGCAATCGGGAGGTTAGCAAAGGTTCGACAGTGATTGCACTTGGGCTCTAAGACTGGAATGTACCCTTGGCAGGGGAGAAGGAAAAAAAAAACAGACAGATCTTTAGGCTTGGATTTTCTACACAGCACCCGCTTTGCAGGAGGAGTCTATCTGGCTAGCAAGGGCTTCCCATATTAAGCAGCACTTGGCTTCAAAATGTCCGCGACTATTCTTAACTCTGCTGATATTTCCGAGGCTGGAGAGGAAAGGAATTATAAAATTCAGAGCTTGCTTTGGGCATAGAGATTATGGCGCAGGCTTCAAGCCAGGCTGTTTTTTTTTTTTAAAGAAACAAAGCAAAACAGGAAAACTGGGTGTTTCTGAGTGCCGACTTTTGCTCCAGATGCCAAATTCCATGGATTTCTTTGGCGACATCCCAGAGAAGCCAGCCGAACAGATCCTGACAATGCCGAATGAAAGACTGACTGCACAGCGCTAAATTTTGTGCTAGTGCTTGTGGCTTTCCCGCTGGGTGGCGCTGCCAGGAGCCCTGCGCGCTAACCTGAACGGTTCCCATTGGCGTATTTGTGAGTCCTGAGCCAGACCCACATGGAATGTTATGCCTCCTGCAGCTGACTCACCCAGGGGCCCTGGCATTGTTTTCCTAAGTTGAGTTTGAATGCCAAGAGGAAATCCAAGAACAATAACTCAAAGTGTGCGGTGTTGTGAGCCAAGCAGCCGGGTTCCGGAGGGGTGTGCAAAGCGAAGACGTGTTGGACAGAGCTGATTATTAAGGTCTGCCACCAACCTGGAATGCAGAGGCAAGGCAGGGGACTCACGCAAGAAGCTGTTTGCCAAGTGACTCAGAGTCTAGCAGAAATGGGTAACATTTCTGATTAACTGCTAAACAAGGTTTCCTAATCCGTAGGTCATAACTTCTGGTTGTCCTTAGACTCAGAGTCAATTCCTATCTTGGGCCTTAACAAAACGCTTGGGGCAAAGAGGAACAAGGGGCCCTGAGCCAGTGGATGTCAACCCCAGCCTAGTCTATTCTGAAGACATTACAGATAGCCCTCAACTTACAACCTATTCGTTTAGTGACCATTCAAAGTTACAGTGGCACTGAAAAACAGTGTCTTACACCAGGGGTCTCCAACCTTGGCAACTTTACGACTTGTGGACTTCAACTCCCAGAATTCCTCAGCCAACATGCGCAAGTCGTAAAGTTGCCAAGGTTGGAGACCCCTGTACACGATCAGTTTTCCAGTACTGTGGTAGGAGCAGCCACATGTCCGACGACAAGGGGGTCATTCCGGACAAACCTGCCTTCATGTTGGCACTGAAAAAAAGTGTCTTACACGATCAGTTCTCACACTTCTTATTGACCGGTGCAGCATCCCCAAGATCACGTGATCAAAATTTAGGTACCTGGCAACTGGCATATATTTATGACTGTTGCACGTGATCACCATTTGCAACCTTTCCAGCCGGCTTCTGACAAGCAAAGTCCACGGGGGAAGCCAGATTTCGCTTAATGACCATGAGATTCACTTAACAACCATGAAAGGTCGTAAAATGGGGGACGAGTCACTTAACGCTCCTTTAACAACCGCTTTGCTTTAGCAACAGAAATGTTGGGTTCCATTGTGGGCATAAGTTGAGGATTGTCTTAAGAAAGAATTTCAGCAGGGTTTGGGTTAGATTCACCGATCAAGGAGATGGCTTTGGGTCACTTTTCAGAAGCGAAGTGGGTGTAGCAGCATCAGCAATAAAGATGGGGAACAAAAAACAAACAAACCATTTAGCAGCCATCTGGAGGTTTGGGGCAGAAAAACTGGGGACATTGATTTCTTTTCAAAAAAAAAAGAGGGCACTTAAACCTAGTGAAGATTTTGTACACCTATTGTAGGAGATGAGTAGGCTGAGCTGGAAGGCGGGGTTAAATATGTCATAAGTTTGGAGCAGAGGTGGGTTCCCCCCGGTTCAGACTGGTTCAGCCGAACCGGTAGCAACTCGCTGGTGACATCATGATGACATCATGGAACCAGTTCGGTCGGTGCCGGTCTGTGGGTGCCGCCATCTTTTTTTTGAATTTTATTTATTTATTTATTTGAATTTTTTTTCTTCTGACTGAGCATGTGCAGAAGCCGAGTTTCCGGCACTGTGCATACGGTCACCATCTTGTTTTTGGCTTTTTAAAAATAATTATTATTTTTGGATTTTTCGGCACTGCGCATGCACATGCTCACGCAGTGCACCCATGTGGTGCGCCCACGCAGTGCGCCAATGTGCCACGCCCATGCCCATGCGTCGTGCGAGGAAGCGAACCGGCAGCAAGCTAAGTTAGAACCCACCCCTGGTTTGGAGTCATTGCGCAGCCACAAGAAATCCAAGTCCAGCCCCCCCAATGAATTCCGTTGACTCTTATCTTGCGCCAATTTAGTTTTGACTATTAGTTGGCCAGATTCTTGTCCATAGGTAGAAATAATAAATTATTTAGTGCAGGGACATCCAACCTTGGCAACTTTAAGACCTGTGGACTCCAACTCCCAGAATTCCCCAGCCAGCATGGGGAATTGGCTGGTTGGGGAATTCTGGGAGTTGAAGTCCGTGCGTGCTTGTGTGTGGGCGCGCACGTCGCTTCTGTGCAGAAGTGTCCCGAGCAGGTGGGCAGAGCTTGCCGCCGCCGCTACCGGTTCAGAGAACCGGGCCCAACCAGGAGCAACCCACCACTGCTTTGAACCCAGCAAGTGTTCCTGGTTATTTGTGTCTGACACCCATGTTGCTTTTCCTTTTGTTGAAAGGAAACAAACCTGGTAGTGTCCTGATGCTTTGAACAAGGAGGTTGGGGGAGCTATCTGTAGCCCCTCCCTCCAAAGCTAGATGAATTCAAGGCAGATTTAAAAAGAGAGGTGCATGTTTGTTTTGCAATATGGAAATGAAAGAGTTAACCACCTCGGTTTCCCTGGGGCTATCCTGTTTGTGTTTTATTAATATTAACAGGCTAATTCAGCAATAAAATTGGAAAAAGCAGCTTGATGGGATAAACTGTTACTCTCCAGAAAGGCTTGGCTAATTTCAGCCTGCATTTTATTAGCGTGGATATAAATGTCTATAAACGGAACATTATTGATATTTCATCTCAGCAATGAGCTTGGTAGGCGAGGGTAGGGCCTTTGACACAAATCAGTCAGCAGCCTAGTGGGAGACCGAAGAGGAGCAGGACTGGGTAACCCATAATCCTGTGAGGATGCTACTGAAGCACAGGTACTCCTCGACATAAAATCACAGTTGGGACCAGAATTTCCGTTGCTAAGCAAGGCAGGTGTTTAGTAAGATGCTCCCTATTTTACAAGCTCTCTGGCCAGTTTTAATAAGTAAATCATTGCAGTCGTTAAATGAGTCATGTGGTCATTAAGCGATTCCAGCTCCCCTCATTGACTTGGCTTGGTGGAAGCCGGCTAGAAGGTTGCAAATAGTGATAATGTGATCTCGGAATGCTGCAAATCTCACGAAGGCATGCCGATTGCCAAAACCACCGAATTTTGATCACATGACCTTGGGGATGCCCTGGGGACAGTTGTAAGTGCGAGGATCAGCCGTAAGTCCCTTTTTTCAATGATAAGGTAACTTTGAATGATTGCTAAACAAATGGTTGTAACTTGAGGACTACCTGTGCAGTTCCCATGGCCATACGAACAGCAGCCTCCATAGATAGTTCCAGGTTTCCCCCACTATTTCTAAGTTAAGTAGTGTTGTGTGTGGTAGCAAAGTTTTGCTGGAAGTATTTATACTTGGCGGAGTCCCCGAAGATGTGACAGCGGCTCTGGGCTTAAAGAGACAAAGGATTAGCCATAATAGCTAAATGGATCTGCTTGTTCAGAGGCAATTAACATCTGGAGAGCGAGAAAGCGGGACAACACATTCTGTGTGTGTTGTGGTTGCTTCCTAGCAAAGCCTGGATGAAAATTCTTTATAACAAGAAGTTGATTGTGTGCTATTCAAAGACTCTGGGAAAGGACTAACGTGTAAATCGCACGATTTCTATTGGAATATATAAATCCAGTTGATATTCTCTCTTCCTTGCTTTGTATTAAAAATCTTGTTATGCTGTTTAATGATCAACTTTCTCTTGATATGCTGGTTAGAGATCACTTTCTCTTGGTATGTTGGTTAATGACCAATCTTCTCTTGGTATGCTGGTTAATGACCATCCTTCTCTTGGTATGCTGGTTAATGACCATCCTTCTCTTGGTATGCTGATTAGTGACCAACCTTCTCTTGGTATGCTGGTTAATGACCAAACTTCACTTGGTATGCTGGTTAGTGACCAACCTTCTCTTGGTATGCTGGTTAGAGATCACCTTCTCTTGGTATTCTGGTTAGAGATCACCTTCTCTTGGTATGCTGCTTAATGACCAACCTTCTCTTTGCCCCAGATATGCACTTAGTGCCCTAAACAGACCCGGCTCTGTAAGAGTTCATTTCAGGCTGTCTCCTTGCACGGATTTATCTGCCACTGACTGAGCTGCCTCACAGTTTGATTGGTCAGCATTTTTTCAGAGACCAGAATTTTTCCTTTCTTTTTTTCCCCCTCTGGGTTGTACTTGACAAATGACCAATGGTGGCGATGAAATTGTTATTTTTCTCCACCGAAAGATGAGGAATGGTTGATGAACTTGTCAGGCTTCGCTGAAATGGATAAATCGACTTTCTTTGATTAGAGAAAATATATTACTTAACATTTATTGGGGTCTGGAAATCTGAAAAGGCCAAATATTATGGTCTTTTTGCATAAAAATGGGAAAAAAATAACTTCTGATTTATGGTTCTGAGGATTGGAGAGGATAGAGCATGGAAATAAGAGTAATGAGTTGTAACTTTAGAGAGAGAAGTTAAATATATATTTCTACTTCACTTGTTGTGAAGAATATTAGAAGCCTAACTACTTTATATATTTTTCTTTTCTATTTTGCTTCAACTTTTTTTCTTTTCTATCACTTTTCGCTTTTTTCTTTTTTCTTCGTTACTTTATATTAGTTTGTATTATTTTTTAATCTTCTTGTTTAAGAGTTTCAATAAAAATGGCAAAGATATCGTTTTCTCCTTGGAACCTAATTTGACATAAGGAGCTTAATGTGAGTATTTGGAGCCTTTCTGATGTGTTTTTCACTCTGCTTAGCAATAGCAATAGCACTTCTGTACCGCTTCACAGTGCTTTACAGCCCTCTCTAAGCAGTTTACAGAGTCAGCATATTGCCCCCAACAATCTGGGTCCTCATTTTACAAACCTCGGAAGGATGGAAGGTTGAGTCAACCTTGAGCCTGATGAGATTTCAAATCTGTCAAATTGTAGGCAGCCAGCAGGCAGCAGAAATAGCCTGCAGTACTGCACTCTAACCACTGTGCCACCATAGCTCACTATCTATTGCTTAGGTAGCATCCATGCGATTTTTCATTGCAAAGGTAATATGAGGCCATGACTGTGCGTTATATGGCCTGTTCCAGACACTTGGAGTCTTTGAACTGGTGAATAAACAAGGCAGATAAACAAAGAAATGATCACAAGGAAGGGTCTGTAGAAACACGTTTCTAGTCCTCTGCATTTGTATGTGTGTCTTAATAAAAACGTTATGTACTACTAGTAGAATAGAAAGAAGAAAGCTTTTATCTCTAATGTCCCCTCCCCTTTTCTGTTCCTTATTCTTCTTGCCTATATTGACATGCTGAAACAAGATAATTTCTTCTTGCAGCAGAACTCATCATCTGCATAGTGTGTTAATAGTTTTTCTTTTTCGTTTTTCTTTGTTTTGTTTCCCTTAGCTTAGAACAGGGGTCCTCAAACTTGGCAACTTTAAGACTTGTGGACTTCAACTAACAATTCAATTCTCCAGCCGTCTATGCTGGCTGGAGAATTCTGGGAGTTGAAGTCCACAAATCTTAAAGTTGCCAAGTCTGAGGACCTCTGGCTTAGAAGGTCAGCAAATCATCAGGAAATCTAAATTTGCTCAAATCTCAATAAACTAGTGTGCTTAATGCTGTCAGCAAAAGCTGCTGAATTTGGCTTAGTGTATGAGAAATAAAGCTACCGGACAGAGAATTGGGAAGTGATGAGAGCAGAAATACTCGGGAACTTTAGTTTTGCATATGTCTACATTCCTAAAATTCTCCACTCTCTTATTCAGGGTGCTAGGTTTGAGAACTAGAAGAATACTCAGCAAAGCAACATTTTATTTATTTATTTGTTTGTTTGTTTGTTTGTTTGAATTTGTCAAACAAAAATGAAGAATAAAAGAATAAAAATACAGCGACAGGGACAATAGGCACATTAGTACATTTATGCACACTCACTCTACTAACCACTTAAGTATGATGTAAGGTCCACGGAAGTCAATTTGTGAGTGAAACTGAAAATTTGTAGCTGAAACAACTGAATTCCAGCATTCCAGACTTTGGCAACTCTATTACAGAAATCGTATTTTTTACACTCAAGTTTAGAATGATTTACATTAAGTTTAAAGCGGTTGTTAGTGCGCGTATCATTGCGATTAAAACAAAAAATGATTTACAAGTAAACCATTACGTATAATTTTGTAGGCAATACCTAGGTCTGACCGCAAGCGACGCAGTTCCAGGTTATCCAAACTGAGAATTTCGAGCCTAGTAGCATAAGGAATTCTATTGTGTACAGAAGAGTGCAAAACTTTTCTCGTGAAGTACTTCTGAACCCGCTCGATTGTACTGATGTCAGATATATGGTGGGGATTCCAAACAGTTGAACCATACTCTAAAATTGGTCTAGCATAAGTTTTATAAGTTCTAATTAGCAATACAATCTTTTCAGAAAAAAAGCTTCGCAAAATTAAGTTTACAACTCTTAATGCTTTTTTTAGCAAAGCTGTTACAGTGAGCTTTGGAGCGTAAATCGTCAGAGATAAGTACACCTAGGTCCTGAACAAAGTGAGGGTCATCTGCTAGATCAATGCCACCTAGCTTATATTGTCATTCTGATTATGTTTACCAATATGTAAGACAGAGCATTTGTTAATTGAAATTTGAAGCTGCCAAATAGATGACCATTCAGTCACATTTTGCAAAACAACAGAATTATCTGTATTATTGAATAATTCTCCGTCATCGGCAAAAAGAATGCAATTGCGTTTAAGTTGATCACATAAATCGTTGATATATAGAACAAAAAAAGTGTGGGACCTAAGACGCTGCCTTGCGGAATATCACTGTTAACTTATGCAGGATTAGACAGCGAGTTCCCTATTTTGACTTTCTGCAGTCTATTAGACAGGAAAGCAGCAATCCACTTGTTCAAAGGTCCAGAAATGTCTAAAGAGTTAGAGTTAAATCAAAACTATCATGAAGAAGAATTTCAAGGCACTAGAAAGTTTGCAACTAATACAACATTGATTGACCTATAAAAGTGTAATATCTGGAGTTTAGATTTTTCTTTTCTGATTTTATATCTATATATCTCTATCTACATCTCTGTATTATCTATCTATCATCTATCTATCTTTCTATCTTTCTATCTATCTATCATCTATCTATCATCTATCTTAAACAATACAGTGATAATACAACCAGAAAAGTTTAATACACAATAGCAATTAAAATGAACAAAAATTAAAGAAGAAAATTGACATATTAATATATATTTAGCTCAACCTTTAGCATATTATTAAATCCTAGAGCAGTGTTTTTCAAAGTAGGCAATTTTAAAAAGTATGGAAATTTTGGAGTCCACACATCTTCAATCTGCAAAGTTTGAAATTTAGGCCATATTAAAAAGTCATTTATTTATTTGTATCCCACCGGATTATTTACAAATAACTCAAGGCAATGAACTTATACAACACACCTTCCTCTTCTTACTTTCCTCACAACAGCCATTATGTGAGGTGGGTTGGGCTGAGAGAGTGTGACTGGCCCAAAGTCACCCAATTGGTCTTTTCATGCCTAAGGCAGGACTAGAACTCACAGCCTCCCAGTTTCTAGCCTGGTGCCTTAACCACTAGACCAAACTGATTCTCATTGCTTGATCTTCTCATTTTTACAATGCAAAGACATTTCAGTAAACTACGGAAGTACCTTCCAAGCATCAGGGTAAGGAAGACTATTCTAAGGTCACCTGGTATTTTCCATATGTTTTTGACTGAAGTCCCCATTGGCTCCAACCCAGCATAGTTTATGGCAAAGCATTGGAGGAAGTGTCATCCAAAACATCTGGAGGACATCAGATGTTGAGTCTTCCTGGTCTAAGGAGCTGGGAGAGGCCATTTTACATTTTTAATTTAACTTAGCCCAAAGCTACCTTTCGTGGTTGCTGTTTATAGAGGGGGGGGGGAGCTATACCTGTCTGATTGACAGGAAGGCCTGCCCTTCAAAAAGGGAAGAAAACATCTGGAGTGGCATAGTCTTAGCTCAGTGTTTCTCAACCTTGGCAGTTTGAAGATGTGTGGACTTCAACTCCCAGAATTCCACAGCCAGCGTTGCTGGCTGTGGTATTCTGGGAGTTGAAGTCCACACATCTTCAATCTGCCAAGGTTGAGAAACACTGTCTTAGCTGCTAAATAACACTGCAGAGGCAAAGCCAGACTGACCTTCAGCTATCATTTTGGTTTTAAAAGCAGCTGCAGCAATACCATCTGAGGAATGGAAAGAAAAACCTTTTACTATTTGCAATAATGTCGTTCTAGTAGATAAACTCCATCTGTTTATCTATATAGAAATATTGGATGCAGATGTTTAATTTTTTTGTGTCTTTCTCCTTAAGACCACAAATGTGTATTCGTGTGTTCCCATATACCCACAACTCTGTTTCCCCGCCTCCAGCATTTGCTTTTTGTCCTTGTTCCCCCTTATTCCCCCCTTTTCTTTTTAAACAACTCCTTTTTCCTTTTTATCTTGAATGTTTTGTTGACGTTTGGTTTGTCCCAATAAAAAAAGAATGTTAAAAAGCAGCGGAAAACTAAAACTAAAAAAGGGATTGGGGAAAGGCTGTTTATAGCTTTCATCATCTCCACACCCTCCTTTTTATTTTGAATATTTCTGTGTTAAATATTTTTCTCCACACGAAGGCAACATATAAATATTTAGGATAAAAGGACCCCTGTTCTCTTTCAACCCTAAATTTTCTGCAACAATTGGAACCCCGCCATTGGAATGCAGTTAGTGGGGAAAATGGAGAATCCATCATTTGAATGGGTGGGGCATTACCATTTATATTTTAGTGCAATTTTCTGGTCCTTCTAAGGCTGCAAAGAAAGCTGTGGAAACAGCTGATCTGATTAAAAGAAGCCAAAAAAAAAAGTTCTTGCCTAAGAAGGATAATTTTGCACAGTAGTGAGGAAGACCTAGACGGAATGAGGAAGATCTAGAAGGAAGTGGTTAGGTGGTTATAGGGTCATCCAGGGACATTGATTGGAAGGAGATTTAGAACAAACAAAGGCAACACGTCTTCACATGGTACAAATTACCTTGAGGACCTTATTGTCAGAATAGATGACAGCCTTGAACATGGAGGACTTTAAAATGAATTGGATAAATTCACTAAGGACAAGTCTATTAAGGACTATTGTGTCTTGAAGACTCAACCTTGCTTCCAAGTTGTGAGCAGCTTAGTTCACCAGTTGCAGGAGAAGAATGGCAGGGGAGCAGTGCGCCTCTGCCTTCTTTTTACATGCATCATAGAAGCCGTCATTTGGCCATAATGAGAAGTAAGAAGTTGGACTAAGACAGAGTTTCCCAACCTTGGCAAGTTTGAGACTCACGGACTTCAATATCCAGAATTCCCTGGCCAGCTATAGTCATAAAAATTATGAAGTTGTGTGTGGGTCAAAGGCTAAATAGCCTTGTGAAGACAAATAACCATGGTTGAACTACAGTGGCCAAGCTCTTTGAGGCTGGCAAATGTAGGAAACAAGAACTATTACGATTGCTGGAAGATATTTATTACCAGGAGAATAATATAACAGAACCTTGACAACATAGCACAACATAGGACAGTGATGGCGAAACGTTTTTGGCTTGCGTGCCAAAAGGGTGTACCCACACATGCCCACACCCATGCCCTCCCCCGCTCATGCACACAACCTCTGCGCTATCCCCCCGTGCATGCGCACACCACCACCACCACCGCTGCCCCCCATGCATGCGCACAGGCCTCACTTAAGCCTCCGGACTCCTGAAGCTTGGGGATGGTGAAAAACAGCCCAATGGGCCAACCAGAAGTTCAGAAAAACGGACTTCTGGTTTGCCCATTGGGCCGTTTTTCGCCCTCCGGAGACTTCAGGAAAGCCTCCTGAAGCCTCTGGAGGGCGAAAAACGGCCCAACGGGCAAACCGGAAGTCCGTTTTTCCAAACTTCTCTTTGGCCCATTGGGCCGTTTTTTGAACTCTGAAGCCTCTGGAGGGCGAAAATGGCCTTCCCCAAGGCCGAAAATCAGATGGCCAGCTTGCATGCGTTGGAGCTGACATAGGGCAATGCCTTGCGTGCCCTCCGATATGGCTACGTGTGCCACCAGTTTGCCATCACGGACATAGGAGAATAAACCCATCAGGACCAGATTCAGCAGTCCATCTGCGCCATGGTAGCACAGTGGTTAGAGTGCAGTATTGCAGGCTACTTCTGCTGACTGCCAGCTGCCTGCAATTTGGCAGTTCAAATCTCACCAGGCTCAAGGTTGACTCAGCTTTCCATCATTCTGAGATGGGTAAAATGAGGACCCAGATGGTTGGGGGCAATATGCTGACTCTGTAAACTGCTTAGAGAGGGCTGTGAAGCGGTATATAAATCTAAGTGCTATTGCTATTGCATTTAAAAGACAAAGGCCACTCTTTTGAAGACAGCGAAGTCCACATTTTGGACAGAGAGGATCTCTGGTTTAAAAAAGGGGTCAAAGGGACCATCTATGTCAAAATTGAACAGCCCTCTCTCAACAGAGGGGAGGGATAGACATAATCTGTCTCCAGTCTACAACACAGTCCTTTCAGCAGTTCCAAGAAGACTCCACACCCATTTGCACTACTCAGGTGACCCTGAGGACACAGATAAACCTCCACGTGGCCTCAACAACTCTCTTAAAAGGATGCAAACGACAGCTGTCTGCAAGGAATATAAATCCTTCCATTCCCCACTACCATCCAGTCAGAGCTGAAATAGCTTCTTGGATGAGAAGCCAAACGTCTTCAAAGAAAAACAAGAAAGTCCAGTTGCCTCTTGAAAAAGCACCTTTGGGACTTGACAGATTATCAAGGAGGTTGTCCTGCTCAGCTTATACCTAATGTAATTATGGTGTAGTTACTCTAAGTTTCTTTCTCCCCATAAGCCTCCCCACTGCCTTGGCCCAAGGAGTCTCTTGCAACGGTCTTGCCCAAAGCTGCTTTTTCCCCCAAAAGGCAACTGGACTTTCTTGTTTTTCTTCTCCCCTTTGAAAACATTTTGCTTATCATCTGAAGAAACATTTTGAATGAGAAGCAAAATGTTTTCAAAGCGGAAACCCCCCCCCCCCCCAAGAATGTCCCATTGTCTTTTGGAAAAAGGCACCTTTGGGACAACCATGACCTGGATGATTGAGACTCTCCACAGACATTTGCAATGGTCTTGTTTCCTCTTCTGCTTTTCCAGGGTTAGTAAAACATCCCATCACAACAATTCCCACTTCTTTCATCACTGGCTATGCTAGGATAGTAGATCAGTAGCGTCTGAAGGCCCGCAGACTTGGTAACAATATTGGGAAAAGCTAATACGTTTTAAAATATTGCTTTGTTAGACCCACTGTGCTTGGTCTGAACAAGCCACAGTGATCTAATTCTGACATAATACTAAACCACAAACAATATTTTACACACTGTGCTGGATTCATAGGTCTCCTAAACCAAAACCAAACAAATCCCTTTGTGGCTTAGTGTGATATTTGAACCTAGCATGGAGTTAGGAATAAGGAAAGCAATCTTAACAGTGGTTGTTTCATACAAAATGCTTCACCTGTTGGTTGAATTTAAACCACATTCTGGATTTGTACAATGCCTTGGACTCAAGGAACCAATAGGTTTATAAACAACCTGGTTAAGTGTTTTGTATGAATAGTATAGTAAGTTACGTTGTTGGTCTATGGAGATTAGTTCCAGATTAGCTCCATACTTGAAGCTGGGACTATTTTGCAAAAAAAGAAAAATGAAAATGAAAAAATAAAAAGCTTGTCTTTATCACTAACCTATGGAAGTTGTAATTATCTCTGGCTTTTCCCTGCAGTGATTTCTGTTTTGTAATTGCTCTGATGATCATTTTAATTCCATGGGCCAAGTCCGAATATTCTATAACCTGTCGGAGATACCAGCCCCAGCCTCCAAATCGTGTTGGACTCCTTGTCTCAAATCTACAAAATGCACTTTTTTTTACAAGGCTGAGTAATTCAGCAGTAGGAAAGGAAAAGGAAGTGAACTAACTCTGGGAAAGGACATCTGTTGGGTGGAAACCGTGTAATAGGACTGTGGGCGATTCATATCACAAGAGGTTGGGCTTGGGGTATAAAGGGGTTTTCCTTGCCACCAGATGGCATCAGGATTCAGCTGACGAGGGAGAGGCTTCCCAAAGAGAAGAGGATACAGGAGGACATTTTTGGCTTGTTTAAATATGTGATATCATCAATTTGTTTTTCTTCTTCTTCTTTCGTTTTCATCCTTGACCCTCTTAGGGACACTATGCCATCATTTCTCTGTCTTTGGGTCATAGCAGGATACCATTTGCTCCAGGGGCGGGTTCTTAATTTTTTTACTACCACTCTGTGGGTGTGGCTTATTTTGTGGGTGTGGCTTGCCAGCCATGTGACCGGGTGGGTGTGGCTTGCCGGCCATGTGACCGGGTGGGCGTGGCTTCTCGGACTGCTGAAGGGAGGGGAACTGAGATAGGTCCTGCCGCCCATTCCCCCTCCCCTCAGCAGCTCGAGAAGCCTCAAACGTGCAAAAATGCCTAGGATCATCACCGCGCGTTCGTTACTGGCTGAGGAATTTTGGGAATTGAAGTCCACAAATCTTAAAGGTGCCAAGGTTGGAGATCCCTGCCTTAAGGCCATCAAGTTGACCGCTAGATTTAGCTTTTGTCAGTCCTATCTTAGAAATGTAATGAATCGTCCTCCTGAGACCATTGATGAGCTACTGTCCTTCCAATCAGAGCAAGCTCAATCATGGAGCGTGAAAAGAAAAACAAGTCACATTCTTTGTATTGACTTTCTCCTTTCTTTCTTTTCTTTTAGGTGCCGATTCCCTACGAAGCTTTATGAAATCAAGGAAAAGAACCAACCAATCGTCAAATTTCGTTTGAGACACAGGAAAGGGAAATAAACTGAGGGGCAAACATGGCTGACTACTCGTCTTACAAAGAGACCTCCAATCGGCATTTGCGCTTCAAACTTCAGAGTCTCGGCCGCCGCCTTGATGAGTTGGAGGAAGCAACAAGAAATCTCCAGAAAGCAGAGGACGAGCTGTTAGATTTGCAGGATAAAGTGATCCAGGCGGAAGGCAGCAACTCCAGCATGTTGGCTGATGTGGAAACCTTGAGAAAGAGAGTTTTGAAAATAGAAGGCAAGGACGAGGAGATCCGAAAGGCAGAGGAGCTCTGCCACCTGATGAAGACCAAGCTTGAGGAAGAGGAGAGCCTCACCCGAGAGCTGAAATCTGAAATCGAGAGGCTCCAGAAGCGAATGGCTGAGCTGGAGAAACTGGAGGAGGCTTTTGGTCGGAGTAAGAACGACTGTACTCAGCTTTGCCTCAGCCTCAATGAGGAGAAAAACCTGACCAAGAAGATTTCAACAGAACTGGAAATTCTTCGGGCGAAAGTGAAAGAACTGGAACAGTCAGAAGACCGTCTGGATAAAACTGAGCAAAGCTTAGTGAGTGAACTGGACAAATTGAAATCTTTAGCCCTGATTTTTGTCAGCGAAAGAAAACATTTCACCGAAAAGGAGAAGCAGAGTGAAAAGCTGATACAAGAGCTCACCCTAAAGCTGGAACAGAATAATAAACTCAACCGGGCTGACCAAACGCGCAATACATCAAACCTGCTCGAGAGATCATCCAACAGTATAATTGACAGAAATGACCTGAGGATTGAGGTTGACTTGACAACTTCAGCACTATCCTCAAAAGAAACCAGGAGAAAAGCCAGCTTGGACTACCTAAAACATGTGGAAAATGAAACTCGAAACAAATCGGAAAACCAGAAGAATAAAAACCAAGAAGACAACAAAGTGAGGGACCTCAATCAAGAAATTGAGAAGCTGAAGTCCCAAATGAAACATTTCGAGTCTTTAGAAGAGGAGCTTAAAACCCTACGAGCCAAAAACAACGACCTCCACGACAACTACTTGAGCGAACAGAATAAGAATAAGATCCTCGTGGGGCAGCTGGAAGAAATAAAAACAGAGATGAAAAAGCAGAAAGAGATGGAGAACGGCGAAGCAGAGATGGAGGAAGTGAACGTGCCCAGCCGAGTTAAGCATGACCGACCCAAGCATCGAATTGTTACAACCGAGTCAGCAGTTTCTAAACATAAGTCACGGGAACTTTCACCTCAGCACCGGCGGGAGAGGCTACGCAGCCGAGAACTGAATAATGAAAGTTATGGCCAAAGTAGCAAGCGAGTTACAAGCCCTAATATGAACAGCAGAAGGGCAGCCAAAGCGTCTGGCACATATACTGTATTAGACTCTTTATCAACTGATGCTAAGCGGGTAGAAGACAAACCCACCTTAGGCGTGAACAGTTCTCCATCAAAGGACAACGGCACCTCTGCCACTGAAGTGAAGAAATGTAGGGAACAGCCTTCAGTGCTTAGCCGTTATCCACCTGCAGCCCAGGAGCATAAATCTTGGAAGGCCTCTCCAAAACCCAAACATGAAAATACCACAAGGAATAGAGTTGAAAAAGGACCCCAACCACTGAACGATGTTCATCGTGTTAAACCTGATGAACTTGAAGATCAGCCCATCAAACCAGAATCCACAGGACCTTCTTCTGAGAAGGGACTCAAGATGCATGCCACAGAGTCGCTGGTTCTTACAACTGAGACTCGCACCTCCAAAGCTAATGGCGGGCAACCCAATGGTGCTGCTTTGTCCTACGGGCAGCATCCCTCAGGAGAAACCCCGACTTCTGAATCAGTGAGCTCGAAGATGGAAACGACGTTTTCAGCTCGCATGCAGCACTTGGAAGAGGACTCTCCAAAGGTAGTCAACTTCCAAACTAGAGAGCCTGTGGACCTTCCACTTGAAATGACAAAACCTTCTCTTTTATCGAAGCCTTGGCTCATTTCGAAAAGCCAAGAGGATACCTTGCAGAATCGCCCAATTCCTCAAAAAGGGGAAACAGACCAAACTCTTTTCTCAACTTCAAACTGCAACAATTTGGACCTAAAAGCAACAAGGTCCAAAGCTGCCAATCCCAGCCGGATTGAGAAATCTGGCACTGAGGAAGGGACAAGCAAAATCGGAAATATCTCTGCTACTTTAGACTTAGGAATAAGAAAAGAGACCGCTTCCCGAGAATTCACAACCTCCAGGGGAGCCGTTCATACGTCTTCCTTTGAAAATGATAGGCATGCTAGCAGCGAAGAAGACCTCAGTAGACCATCCAAAATGACACCAGCTGGTGCGATGTCAGGCTTGAAATCCCGACGGCCATTTAGTCCAAGGGAAGCTCTACGCTCCAAAGCCATCATCAAACCTGCAATTGTGGAGAAAGATGTGAAGGAAGTCATGGGTGGTGTAGGTTCTGGACTGGAAACCAGCTGTGAAAAACAGCCTCCCACCTGTAAGACAGTAGCACATAAAATGACCAGCAGTATCACCATTTACCCATCTGAGCCAATGACTCCAAGGAGCAGCATCATGGACCCTACAAAGGAACAGCTGCATGCAACACTTCAAGCCATTCCAAGCCAACTGTCTCCAGGAGCAGATGCAACCAGCATTCCTAATGACTTCTCCCTTAACAAGAGCAGCATAACCTTAAAGTTGCCAGAGACTGATAAAAACGGAGACTCTGTTCTGAGAAGCAGAGTAGAAACGGTCATTTCCAAAAGTAGTATTACAATAAGGCCCTCGGACACCACCGAAAAGAACAGTGAGCCACCCATGGAGACAGTCAGTTGGAAGAGTCACAGTAGTCTGGCGACAAGCTCATCCGAGGCCAAGCACGTCACGGTAAGAAGCTCATGGCGGACAAGGCGAGGATTGCGTTCTTTGGAAGACTCTCTAGCCAAAGAGGTTGACCATGTAAATCCTCGGACTCCATGTAGGTCATCTACTGACCCTTCTAAACCAGAAGGGACCACGGCACGCATCTATGCGATTGAGCAGAATTCCAGAAGGGCGAGTGCCGGGTCAAATTCTTGGAATACTCCAGAATTGGACTCTAGAAGGACCAAAAGTAACTTGAGCGCATCCGAGATGCTAAACCAGAAAAGCTGCGTCAATGATCTTGTGACCGCTTCCTCTTGGAATTGCACAGTAATGCCAGTAAGTGAGACATCCTTTCTTTTGATCTGAAATAACTGCATTGTTAAATTAAGGCGGAAGGGGACTGTTTATAAAAGGGGGAAATTAGACAGGAAGAATACAAGCTACGAGCGTTTGAGGATGACCTGGTTGTTACTTTGACTCAACCATTACAATCTATTAGAATTTTGATGGATACAATTAATTCATATAGACAAGTATCTGGCTTTAAAATAAATATAGCTAAAACAAAAATAATAGCTAAAAACGTGACAAGAAATTACCCTTTTATTTATTTATTTATTTATTTATTTATTTATTTATTTATTTATTTATTTTGGAATTCTTATATGCCGCCCAACTCCCTAAGGACTCAGGGCGGCGTACAACAGTGGGGCTGGAAGCTTTGCTTTAAACAAGACAACCATCCTACCATCCTTTCTGATAATAATCAGTGTTAATCCGCTATACAGGGAGTCCCTGACTTACAACAGTTCGTTTAGTGACCGTTCAAAGTTACAACGGCAGTGAAAAAAGTGAGTTATGACCATTGTCACACTTACGACCATTGCAGCATCCCCATGGTCACTTGATCAAAATTCGGATGCTGACTCATATTTATGACGGTTGCAGTGTCCCAGGGTCATGTGATCCCCTGTTGTGACCTTCTGACAAGCAAAGTCAATGGGGAAGCCAGATTCACTTAACAACCGTGTCACTAATTTAAGAACTGTAGTGATTCACTTAACAACTGTAGCAGGAACGGTCATAAAATGGGGACACATTTCATGTAACAAATGTCGTAACAAAAATTTGGGACTCTATTGTGGTCATATGTCAAGGACTACCTGTATGGGCTTGTAGGCATCTGACTGATTGAACGCTGTAAATTTCTCAACTTCTCCATTAACGTGGTTCCCCTTGCTCTAGGACAGTTTAAATGCAATTCATGTGCACATTTGAGGGATACTTAGGATGTGTCTGTACAACTCCATTAGATAGAAATTACCCAATCAGCATCCATCTCATGCCCCAGAGTCTGGGTGCTTTGCTGATTTGGCATATCTACCCTACATTTGACGGTGGTGTTTATGTAGGCCATCCATGTACATCAACATTTTTTAAAAATACTCTGCAATTTCATCCATTAAATTCGCAATCCTTATGTTCCATCTGCAACATAACTTTGACAACAAAATGAATTACAACAATTTCATAGAACAGTTAAAAAGGGCTGGGGCAGCAAGATCTCTGTGTACAACAAAGGGAAGGGAAGATATTTGCCCTTTCCAACAATCTGTTCATCTTCGTTTGTGCCTCAGACTCAACAGTTGGTTAATTTTCATTCAGGACTCTTTTGCAAACTGCTGGTTTTTCTGTCCTTAAATGTTAAATCTTGCACTGAGCTGGGACAGAACTGAATAGCAATAAAAGGGCTTGTCCTACAGTTGATATTTCAGGTACCCCTTGATTCATCTCTAGATATTTGGATCCTTCCTATTTTCCCATGGATAGTCTGGAATTTTCCCACAATTATATTAAGGGTCAGAAGGAATTAGTCCATGGATCTAGATGGCGAGCAGAGGTGGCGCAGTGGTTAGAGTGCAGTACTGCAGGCTTCAGCTGACTGCTAGCTGCAGTTCGGCAGTTCAAATCTCACCGGCTCAAGGTTGACTCAGCCTTCCATCCTTTCGAGGTGGGTAAAATGAGCACCCAGATTGTTGGGGGCAATAGGCTGACTCTGTAAACTGCTTGGAGAGGGCTGTAGAGCACTGTGAAGGGGTATATAAGTCTAAGTGCTATTGCTATTGCTATCTTGTTATATCTCTGATACGGTACACATTTGTTTCAGTTTTAATGGCAAGGCATATTGGAAACAGATTTGGATTGTGGTCTAGTTTTAGCACTACCTGGGGTTTTTTCCTTTTCGATTTATTTATTGAAATATTAAAAAGAATAAACAGCTACTAAAAAAAGAAAAAGAAATGCAGTGGATAAAGAAAACAAAATAGTAAACAGAGAGGAAGTTTACAATTGTTATGAAATATGAAGTTTATGATTTTCATTCATTAATTGATGGTGTAGAACAAAGTTTATTCTATCATCTAAAAAACAAAAACCCTCCATGGAGAACTTTATAAAACCCTGAACATAATATTAATATGCCGACTATTTATCAATATCGAAAGGATAAACGGACGCAATCATTTAAACAGAAAACAAAAACGAAAGAGCAAGGGGAAAAAAAACCAGAGAAAGAAAAAAGTCAAAGAAAAGCAGCCCTAAAAAAAATTACTTTGCTTCAAAATCCCTCCCATTGTGCTCCGACTAATAAATACATCCACATGTACATAAATGTCAGTGGTTTCCTCTGAACATCTTACTCAACGTCTGCCTTTTTGCATGAGTTATAGGTCAGCCATCCTTGCTTCAGTTTGCTCAAGCTTCTGTTCTGAATGTGGACTGTTAATTGTGCTTTTCAGATCCTCAGGGCAAAAGGTTGTTTAGAGCCAGGGTCTCCAACAGTAGTGGGTTCTGAATTAGTTTGCTACTGGCTCGCGTGTGACATTTCTGCGCATGCGTTTCTGTGCATGCACAGAAGTGTTCCGGACAGGTGGGTGGAGCCTCCCGCCACCGCTACTGGGTCTAAGAACCAGTCTGAACCAGGAGTAACCCACCGCTGGTCTCCAACCTTGGCAACTAAGACTTGTGGACTTCAACTCCCAGAGTTCACAAGTTGAAGTCCACAAGTCTTAAAGTTGCCAAGGTTGGAGACCCCTGGTTTAGAGCACATGGAGGTCCGAATGTAGGGTGTGTCTTTTCTCAGGGTTTTGCAGAAGGCACCTAGGGGGAAAAACATGGCTATTTTAAAGAGTTGCAGTCAGGGGCCACATTCACGCTGGTGCACAGCCCAAAGTGCCCCTTTCCCTCTGGATTTGCAACAGTGCATAGCCGTTGCATCAGTTATGTCTGCAGTTCTCAACTGCTTAATTGTATGCAGACGAAAAGTAACCACAGGCACCACACAACCCTACCTACCCATTTCTCCCTCATGTTTTGTGTGTGTGTGTGTGTGTGTGTGTGTGTGTGTGTGTGTGTGTGTGTGTGTGTGTGAGAGAGAGAGAGAGAGAGAGAGAGAGAGAGAGAGAGAGAGAGAGAGAGAGAGAGAGAGAGAGAGAGAGAGAGAGAGAGAGAGAGAGAGAGAGAGAGAGATCCTTTGGGATCTTTGGGAATGATTCTTCGATTTCCATGTGTGACAATTGAGCATGCCTAGAAAGTATTGAATGCTTGCTGATTTATAGTGCAATGCGGGGAGGGGGGGGATCGGAAATAGTAATAAAAGAGGAATAGAATCCGGGAGAGATGGTATGGCTGATCAGGGTGACTATGGATGGCATTTTTAAAATGGTAGATCTTTAGAGATTGTCTTTGGTTGGTTGAGTTAGATATTTGGGGTCCACAAATCGAAGCACAAGATTGACAAATGTTTAGCTAGACTGCCCTATTGGGTTGAAAGTAGTCTGATACAGAAGAATTTAAGCAAGATAGGCACGGCGATCCTTATACTTTTATTATTAGCAATAGCACTTAGACTTATATACCGCTTTACAGTGCTTTACAGCCCTAAGTGGTTTACAGAGTCAGCATATTGCCCCCAACAATTTGGGTCCTTATTTTACCCACCTCGGAAGGATGGAAGGTTGAGTCAACCTTGAGCCTGGTGAGATTTGAACTGCCAAATTGCAGGCAGCCGGCAGAAGTAGCCTGCAGTGCTGCACTCTAACCACTGCACCACCACCGCTCATAACTTAAATCCATTAACTTAAATCCGTCACAAAATGCTTGCGGTTGCCTATGTTGGGCCCTCTGCATTGTATGTGTTTTGATTCTTTCATGAGTTCCTACCAATGCCGTCTTATTTTATAGTGTTTATTTTCCTTCCCGATCCCTGGAACTTGCTGATTTAATGCCGGACGATGGTAAAAATAAAATAAGAGCGGTGAGAACTTCGACTTGGAAAAATAAGCTACATGAAAACCAGCCGAATCAGATAAACATAACAATGCCAGGATTCTAAAAGTAGCACATTCCAAAGTCTTACTTTGTTTGTGTTGTGTAACTGGAATCAAATTGCAACAGATAGAAAGGCCTAACAGCTCAGCTTATGGCAGAGGTCCCCAAACTTGGCAACTTTAAGACTTGTGGACTTCAACTCCTAGAATTCTCCAGACAGCTATGCTGGCTGGAGAATTCTGGGAGTTGAAGTCCACAAGTCTTAAAGTTGTCAAGTTTGAAGACCTCTGGTTTAGAGTAAGGGTGGCTGGTATGCTGGCTGGAGAATTCTGGGAGTTGAAGTCCACAAGTCTTAAAGTTGCCAAGTTTGGGGACCCATGGCTTGTGGGGTCACTTATATATGTCCAACCTCGCACCCCAGGCTGGCAGTCCCGTCTTCCAAGAAACTCTTTATGAGTGCTTGGAAGCTGCTTTCAGATTTTAAAGATTTGGGAGTTGTCACATTAACTGTACAAGTATTTTAGTTCATTAAAAGAGAGCCAGTTTGGTGTGGAGGTTAAGGAACCAGGCTAGAAACTAGGAGACTCTTGAGTTCTAGTCCCACTTTAGGCATGAAAAACCAGCTGGGTGACTTTGGGCCAGTCTCTTTCTCTCAGCCCTAGGAAAGAGGCAATGACAAACCACTTATGAAAAGCCTTGCCAAGTGAATTGCAAGGGCCTAGTCCAGTCAGTTTCCAAGAATCGGACACCATTGAACAGAAGGGAAAAAAAGGAATTAAAATCTAATTGAATTAAAACTATTTTCCCTTTGCTCTTTTGTCGTGGCCGGCCTTGCTCACTTTTCAAAGGAGGGGTTCCTGTCACGACACTCAAAGGCCACTGGCCCACAACACGTGGTGCAATGCAGCTTACCAGAAATCCATATAAGGATCTACCACACAGTTCTCAGGAAGCAAAATTCCTGTTGAGAAATCGCATGATTGTTAGGAAGGTTCTTGTTTGTTCCATTTTATAACCTGCTGATTTTCCAAGAATCCGGGAGAGGATTTTCTTGTCCCGAATCCCACACATCTCCTTTAGTTGTTACATCATTGTGTGCTACTTGCTCACAGCAATAAGCATTTCCTTGGCCCCTTTTCCTGTCCTTAAGTACGTGTCAATACTTTGGATTCTGTAAAAACGTGGATGAAGGACGGCCTGCTTCCACCCCAAATCTGAATGTCTCAACTGATTGTGGTCTATGGGTGAATTTCTCTCCGGGACCTATAAGAACCCCGAGAGAAATTCTCCCATAGACCATGGTTAGGCAAGCCACCATAGTATCCGGTCTCCAGGATTGCATTTTTGTTCCCCTTTTGTGCTGTCTTCTCCAAGCCAAACCTTTTCAATGGAAACTGCCCCAAATGAGCTGTAATTCTCCAGCCTTTATTTATTAATTGCATTTGGAAAGCTGCCTCTTAGATGCTGAAAGATCTAAATTAAATCCTCTTCTATTTGTGCTGAATGGTTGCGTGAGTCAGATAACTGTCAGTGAAAAGGCATCGCGTGACTGTTGGCTTCTGAGGGAGGACAGGGCCCTGCCCGGTGTTGTGCCTGCCAACCACTAGGATCTCTTGAGCACCAGCGACACAATCTCAACCCATTTGGCAGAATCTAACTCTGTCCGCAAAATTCACAAGATGGTTAGAGCCGGTCATGGCTTGCGCTCCTGTTTCGCCATGTTTCTTTCCAGCTTTTCTCTCTTCCCTCCTGCCCACCAGAGAAGAAATCTTGTCTCGGAAATTAGAAGACCCAACCAAGAAGACCCGTTGTCCAAACTGACCTTCAGAATGCTGTCTTAGAAACCACCTGCCGGCTGTAGACTTTCTAGTTAGTTTTATAAACCCATCAAGAAGTAGAGACCTATAAATTGCAACCTGTGTAATTGCGGATGTTGACTACCAATTGTTTTGGGGTAACTCTTGGGAAGCAAATTTCTCCTCACCCTACTCCGGTTCCTGCCATGAAGTACCAATAGGTACCTGATGAAAATGTTTTCTTTTTCTGATGCACTAGTAATTTACACAGCCCTCCCTCCCTCTTCCTCTCTCTTTCCCTCTCTCTCGTCTATCTATCTATCTATCTATCTATCTATCTATCTATCTATCTATCTATCTATCTATCTATCTATCTATCTATCTATCTATCTATCTATCATCTATCTATCTATCATATGTCTTACCTTTTGTCTGTCTGTCTGTCTGTCTGTCTGTCTGTATGTCTGTCTATATCTATCTATCTATCTATCTATCTATCTATCTATCTATCTATCTATCTATCTATCTATCTATCTATCTATCTATCTATCTATCTATCTATCTATCTATCTTACCTACCTACTTACCTACCTACATACCAGCGGTGGGTTGCTCCCGGTTCGGACCGGTTCTTAGAACCGCTAGTGCGGGCGGTGGGACGCTCCACCCACCTGCCCGGGACGCTTCTGTTTATGTGCAGAAGCTTCTGCGCAAGCGCAAGTGTGTGCAAAAACCAGTAGTAAAGGGTTTTAGAACTCACTACTGCTACCTACCTACCTATCATTATATGTCTTACCTTTTATCTATATATCTATGCATCTATATCTATCATTTATCTATCGTCTGTCTATCTATCATTGTCTGTCTGTCTATCTCAATCTATCTATCTATCATCTATCTATCTATCTATCTATCTATCTATCTATCTATCTATCTATCTATTTATCATCTATCTCTATCAATCATCTCATTTATCTATCTTTATTTGCTTTATATCTATCTATACATTCTCTCTCTCTCTCTCTCTCTCTCTCTCTCTCTCTCTCTCTCTCTCTCTCTCTCTCTCTCTCTCTCTCTCTCTCTCTCTCTCTCTCTCCACGCACACACACACACACACACACACACACACACACACACAAATTTAGGTGGCTGCCATTTGACCAAAGGCAAACACTGAGTAGAGAACAAGAGTTGCAGATGTAATTCTCTGATTGAAAAAGTCTTAAGGTTCAACTAGGAGGCCTTTTTTCTCTGCAGATGGATCCCCCCCTTTTTTGGGGTGTGTGTGTCCATCTTTCACAGGTGAAACTGGCTAGACTCTCAGTCCCTGATGCTTAGGAGTGACTTCTCTGGATGAGGGTTTTATGGAAGCAGTTTTGTTCAGCAAAACAGCCATCAGATGCAGATTTCTTTTCTGGCAAGGAGTGCAAGGGGGAGCAGAGTCTGCTTGTCTCCTCTTCCCACCCCCCACCCCCCACCCCATTGCTCATGGAATCAGAAAGTGGCAGGTTTTTTGAAAGGAGTTATAGTTTCGAATGTTTGAAGGAATTTAGATCCTGTAATGCAATGCACTCTGCTGGCATCAGCCTGAAAGTGCAGGATTGTGCGCCAAGAAATATGTTTTATTTACTTAATGGATGAAAAGTCACAGCCAGTAGATCCATCTAAAAGACAGCAGTGGGAAAATTCAAAGTAAAATCAAAACTCCATGCTAAACACCACCAGAGATTTGGGGAAATGTTTTCAGCTCAGAAGATAAGCCTGCAGGAAGAGAATTTCTAGAGTTACCGACTTCTTAAGAGAAAGAACTATTTGGGGGGAAACCAAAACCTGAATATTTTGGTTTAACAGTTTAGAACTAGGGACTCTAGAGAACATTTAGCCTAGCCCAATGGTTCAGAGAAGCAAATTATACTGGGCAAAGAAACAGAAAAGTTAAATTCATACCATATCCTCAACTAGGATAAAAGGAGAGAGTTGATAGGTTGTGGTTCCAAATGTGGGAAACCAGAACAGCTGTGTTTTGTAAATCACGCTGGTGCAGTCACCAGGAAACCTTGCGTCTAATTGGAGATTCCCGGCTTCTCCCGATCCCCATATTGCTCCTGTTTGATGTCTTTTAAGTTTTATATCTCTGTACCATCCCTGGCTATGTTGGCCCTTGACTAATGGTAATCCTCGACTCACAACAGCTCATTTAGTGATCTGTTAGAACGGCACTGAAAAAAAGTGACATGACCAGTTTTCACACTTACAACCGTAGTATCATCCCCATGGTCATGTGATCAAAATCCAGACGCTTGGCAATTGACTCATATTTATGACGGTTGCAGTGTCCCGGGGTCACGTGATCCCCTTTTGCGACCTTCCGACAAGCAAAGTCAGTGGGGAAGCCAACAGTTTGACTAAATTAACAACTACAGCCCAACTTGTATTTGTAGCCCACTCTTGATCTTCTTAAATTTGAAAGCACATCCAGAAGTAACTCCAAGAAGTAACTTCACTGTCATTTTCATGTCACTTTAAAACTTGGTTGTTTAGCAGGAGAAAAGAGTTCAAGGGACAATCCTCGCCTCTCAGACTGTGGAAGCATTAAAACAGAGGCCACCTTTCTCCTTAGCTCAAACACACACACACACACACACACACACACACACACACACACACACACACACACACACACACACACACACACACCAAATTTAGGAAACCATTTTCTGACATCCCCCCTCCCAAAATAAAAGCAGAGAAACTAGAGAAACCTTCTGCATGCATGTAGAAAATTGTGAAATGTAATTTTTTTTAAATATATAAAATTTTGTTTTTACCGTTTGCAGTGGTAATGAGCATTATAACAATGTTAGTCGAGAGGTTTTTTTTCCCATAAAACTACAGCGATTCACTAAACAACTTCGGCAAAAAAAGGTCATAAAATGGGATGAACTCACTTAACAAATGTTTCGCTTAGCAACAAAAGTTTTGGGCTAAAATTGTGGTCGTATGTCAAAGACTACCTGCATAGGTGCCTCGCAAGGGACTGCTTTGTTAAAAGTTCTTTCCTCCTGCTTTTGGTACAGGAAGACCAAGATTTTGCTCCCAGGAGGAAAGCATACAGTTCCTCCGAGCAACTGACGTCCAGGAGGAGGCCAGAGGTCAAGGCGGAACTGCCCCGCCAACTTCCGAGCAGCAGGGCTGAGGAACGGAGGCGGTGGTCCAGAGACCACTCGGAAGCCCACTGAAGTGGCTGAGGGTAAGGCTGGGAATTGCATTCACGGGTTGAACCTTTTTCTTTGCCTCGTTCTGTTTTTTTGTTCAGGAGTTTTATTTATTATTATTTATTTATTTTCAGTGCATCCTAGATAGTCTTCCTTTCTTTCTTTTTCACCACCACAACCTTGCAAGCTGGATTGGGAAGGAAGACTATCTCAAATCATGTGAGGTATCGGTACTAAATCCTTAGTAAGACCACACTTAGAATACTGCGTCAAGTTTTGGTCACCACCGTACCAAAAAAAAAAGGTGTTGAGACTTTGGGGGGAAAGTTCAAAGAAGAGCAACTAAGATGATTAAAGGTCTGGAGACTAAAACATGTGAAGAAGGGCTGCAGGATTTGGGTTTGGCTAGTCTAGAGAAAAGAAGGACTAGGGGGTGACATGATAGCAGTCTTCCAGTATTTGAGGGGCTGCCACAAAGAATAGGGGGGGGGGGTCAGTTTATTTTCCAAAGCACCAGAAGGAAGACAAGAAACAATGGATGAAAACTAATCAAGGATAGAAGCAACCTGGAATTAAGGAGAAACTTCCTAACTGTGAGGACAATTAACCAGTGGAACAGTTTGCCTTCAGATGTTGTGTGTGCTTCCTCACTGGAGGTTTCTAAGACTGGACAGCCACCTGTCTGAAATTGTATAGGGCCGTGGTGGTGAACCTATGGCACGCGTGCCAGAGGTGGCACGCGGAGCCATAGAAGCCGGCACGCGAGGGTTTCCCACCGGCAAACCGGAAGTGTGAAAAAACGCACTTCCGGTTTGCCGGTGTGCTGTTTTTTGCACTCCGGAGGGTTCAGGGAAGCTCCCTGAAGCTCCGGAATGGAAAAAAACTACAAAACGGACAAACCGGAAGTGCACTTTTCCGCACATCCGGTTTGTCCGTTTTGTAGTTTTTTGCATTCCGGAGCTTCAGGGAGCTTCCCTGAACCCTCCGGAGTGCAAAAAACAGCATACCGGCAAACTGGAAGTGTGTTTTTTCACACTTCCGATTTGCCGGTTTCGTGGTCCCAGGGTCCGGTAAGCCTTTGCGCGGGGGTGGGTGTGTGTGCGCATGCGCAGGGGGCAGCATGGGGGGGGGTGTTGTGCGCATGCATGGGGGGGGAGGGAATGGGTGTGGACATGCGAGCGCGCGCGAGCGCCCCCCCCTTTTGGCACGCGAGCCGAAAAAGGTTCGCCACCACTGGTATAGGGTCTCCTGCTTGAGCAAGGGGTTGGACTAGAAGACCTCCAAGGTCCCTTCCAGCTCTATTCTGATTGAAATGTGCTGCTCTTGTTAACTCTTAAACTAATTAGTTGGAAATCGCCGGAAGTCATACCAAAATAAGGAGGTGTACTAAGACTAAAATAATATAAAAATAGACAAATGGTGGGCTCATTTTGATTTCTTGCAGAGTGCTGCTGGTGGTATCATGTCAGCTAGCCACTTAGTTGCTTAGGGACATATTGATGGAGCTTAGTGCATACATAAATCATATGAATCTACATGAAAATGTCCTGGATTAAAATTTCTACAGGTTTCCATGCTGGGCCTTACACAATTGTCCCTCAAGAATTTTAAATAAAAGTCTTTAAAAAGAGATTTAGACTTAGATTTAGAATAACTTTATTGTCATTTTGAATGTACACTAATCGGCATACATTAAAATGAAATTACGTTGCATACAGCTCTCAAATTTCAGACCTTTGTATGTAGCATTTGAATTGGCCTGTATACAGAATGGAGGTTATTTTGTGTGGAAGAAAATCACTTAATGGCCTCCTGAAGTTCTTGAATAGGTTCATCTCAGAATGTAGGTTTGAGTTTTTCCCCAATGTGACTGAAGTATAGTATCCAAGGCAGCAAACATAACTCATACTACTATTTTTTTTCCCTAACGACAACAACGACAACAACAACCCACTGTGAGGTGGGTTGGACTGAGAGAGAATGACTGGCCAAAGTCACCCAGCTGGCTTTCATGCCTAAGGCGGGACTAGAACTCACAGTCTCCTGGTGATTGGCCCAAAAGTCACTCAGCTGGTTTTCATGCCTAAGGCGGGACTAGAACTCACAGTCTCCTGGTGATTGGCCCAAAAGTCACTCAGCTGGTTTTCATGCCTAAGGCGGGACTAGAACTCACAGTCTCCTGGTGATTGGCCCAAAAGTCACCCAGCTGGTTTTCATGCCTAAGGCGGGACTAGAATTCACAGTCTCCTGGTGATTGGCCCAAAAGTCACCCAGCTGGCTTTCATGCCTAAGGCGGGACTAGAACTCACAGTCTCCTGGTGATTGGCCCAAAAGTCACTCAGCTGGTTTTCATGCCTAAGGCGGGACTAGAATTCACAGTCTCCTGGTTTCTAGGCCAGCATCTTAACTATTGCACCAAACTAGCTCTAAAACTGACATTTGATGTTGTCCTTTCTTTCCCTCTCCCTCTCTCTCTGTATCTCCAGCTTATTTCCTGTTGCAGTTTGCATGACTTCCAGACCTGGAACGCCATCTTTCTCCTGCTGCTGCTGATGCCAGTCCACCATGGGGGACTGATTCGGTGCCTGACCTTTTACCCCCTTTCAGTGCTCAAGTACTCTCCCTCTTCCCCCCACCCCTCCCCAAACAAAAAAAAACCAACCCCAACCCAGATGGACTTTTCTTTCAATGGTGGCTCCTCCCCCACAAAGGAGGATGTGGAGACTTTGCTCAGGGGAATCCCACTCGGGGACTTTACCGAGCACGAATCAATGGAGACCCTCAGCTAGCAACTGCTTGGAAGCATCCAAGAACTTTGGATATTTGGCTTGGGTGTTTATTGACTCCATTCCTGGAGAAGCTTTTGGTTTGGTTTGACTTGAAAGTCCCATGGAAAACCACTTTGGACTTGTGTCTGCTGGTCCTCCGCTTTGGAGAGCCATTTACCTGGCACCTTCTGGCCACAGCTCTTGAAGAACGGCCTAGCAGGGTTCATGGGCCATTGCTTCCCAGTAGCAGCATCTCTTCTTCTTCCTCCTCCTTCTCCTCCTCGCCAGCACTGCAAGAGTTTGGCCGCTCATACCGATGTTTGATTGAGCCATCCAGAGAAGCAATAAATCGAGATGCATCTCCTCCACCTGCTCCACTGGCAGGAGACTGGAGCAGCAAGGGTTCGTGGGTTCTCTTCAGCCTGAAAAAACCTGCTTCCTTTCTTGTTGGCACAGCACACTCCTTGAAAACCCAGCCAGATTTGGGGTAATCGACAAATCTCATCGACAAACCTCCTGCTCTGCTCCAGATCCAAATTGCACCCCGATCCAAAGGGACCAGCATGCTCGGTGAGGCTATTCTGACGTCACTTGAACTAAGCCCCCAAAGACTCAAGTGTGGCCGGCAGTTGGAGGTGTCAGGGTTTATCCAACACCTCCGTGCATCCTTGTGGGGAGGGGAGGGACACATTGATTTATTTCTGCTACCTCACCCCTTGCTTGGACAGAAGGACCAGCGTAGGATCTTCCAGAGACCCAGCAGCTGCCCTCTCCCACCCTCTGAAACCGCAAACCGAACTTGGTTCACACAATCATCCCAGCCCCGTCCCCCAGGTCTGTTTTTCATCGTATTCTGGGCGTCTTGTTCAGATGCTGCTCTATTGTAAGTCTTCTTTCCTGTCTCTACCCCTGTTTTGCCAAGGTGGGACTCAAAAAAAAACTGATCAGAATTAGCTGCTCTTCCCTTTTTAAAGGAATCTCTCTCATGCGCATGTACAATCATGCCGAGCACTAGAATGATGAGAACCAGTCCAGAGGTTCTCTGGAGCATGTGAGCTGTGAGTTGTCTTCCACACTCGCAAGTAACGCCCCTCCAGCCTCCAGCTATTTGACAAGAGATATGCATGGGTTCCAAGGGTTAATTAAAAATGCAATTATTAGGGCAGCCAGTCCATGTGACTCGGATGACAATAATGGGTTGAGGGAGGAGAATCAGCCAGTGGGTTGCTGAGTCTGCTCACCTGCACACCTTCCTCACCTGCTACTACCTGCGAAGCTTCTGTGGTGTCTGGATAGCTCGGAGCAAACATGGGGAAGTTTTGAGGTGCAAGAATCTATGGGTACCTTGTTTCTCCTGTTCCTGTGTTCTCCTGCAAGTTGTTTCACCCACGCATTGGGAAGCAAACATGGAGTTGATGTTCTTGGCATTCAAAACCAGGTTTATATTCAGACTTGGTCATTTTCTCTTTTTTGCCCCAGGAACGGTCTTACATTCCCTTCCTTCTGCTGTCATTCTGCGTCAGATGCATAGTAGCTGGCTTTTTTGGGGGGAGAATTGTATCAGCACATCCACTGTCACTTCCTCACCGTCAACCATCTCCTACCAGCAGTGGTGGGTTCCTACCGGTGCGGTCCACTCTATAGCACCGGTAGTGGCCCGCTGGTGACGTCACAGTACCGGTGCGGTCGGTTGCCAGTGCCTGGGTGCCATTAATTTTTTTTTAAAAAAAACATTTTTTTCTTCTGCGCATGCCCAGAAGCCGAGCTTCCAGCACTACACATGCGCTACCTTTCTACCCCACAGTGAGTCCAAGCAGGGGAGGATGGCTGAGGGAGTGCGTAAGACACTGAAAGAACGGGCGGCAGGAGCTATCTCCATTCCCCTCCCTTCAGCAGTCCGAGAAGCCACGAACGCGTGGTCACATGGCTGGCAAGCCACACCCACAAAATAAGCCACGCCCACAGAGTGGTAGTAAAAAAATTAGGAACCCGCCCCTGCTACCATCAGCTCCTCATTGTCAATCATCACCTATTGTCACCATCCACCATCGATCTCTTCCTCCAAAATCATTTGATGGGGGTGTCTGATGGTGTTAGGCCTCAGGATGCAGCACTGTGCGCTTCAACAAGATTTGCCTCCCTCTAAGCCAGTGCTTCCCAAATGTGAGGACATTACCCAAAACTGAGCAAAACTGGTTTTTTCTTTGGGCAACAACACACGACCCCATTACCAATCAGAATAGGGACATTTAAATTGACTTAAATGTGTAGATTGCCACGTGTACCAAAATATATTCGAAAAATCTCCCAAAGCATTCCTATTAAGATGAAGGTTGATAAAATTATAATTGGTCATTTGCTGAATTGATCATTCAGTAATCATTGTATAATACTGGTAGTTCTCGAGTTATGATCATTCATTCATGACAGTTTGAAGTTACAATGGTGCTGGAGGAAGGGAGTTGCGACAGGTCCTCAAAAGTTCGATAAAGCTTTTTGATAAGCAGTTTTGGGTAATGAAGGAAAATGTTTGGAAGCCCTGCTCTAAGCTAGGGTCTCCAAGCGTGGCACTTTAAGACTTGTGGACTTCAACTCCCAGAATTCCTTAACCAGCATGGCTAGTTGAGGAATTCTGGGAGTTGAAGTCCATAAGTCTTAAAATTGACAAGTTTGGAGACCCCTGCTCTAAGTCACCCTATCCAACCATATAGAAGAGGAAATTCCATTGGAATATTTTTGCTCAAAAGAAAAGAACCCATGTGTCTTTTTCATAGATAAGTGCATGCGTTCCTTGCCATCTTAACTCCCACCGAATATGAGTTTAATGAAAAGTTTGGACTTCCTTTGGCAGACTTACAGAAACAGATTATAGCCAGAGTATGCTGCATGTACAAAGTTCTGCTTTATGTCAAACAAGGATTTGAGTAACACCATCAGACTTTATTTAAAAAGTCATGCACGACCGGAATGGGGGCCCGGGTGGGGGCACGTGTCATGGGAACACCACCAGTGTTGTCATTCCTTCATTGCTGTTGAAAAACCAGCCTTTTAGGTACCCTTTGAGGGTTTCAACACGAACCAGGTTCTGGAACCACGAAGAGCATTTACATCTTTACCTTGTAATATTTTGAACCTAAACTGATGCTCATTGTGGAAGCTCCTACTTTCTCCCTTTTTGCATGCCACTTTTCTGTAGCGCAACAGGAATAAAAGGAGGTGCAAGGGTTTTTGGGTTTTGTTGCAAAAAATCTAGGAAGCCGAAGGCATGTCAAGGAACCTTTGTGGGCTAGCATCTGCTAGCGCTTCAGGCATGAATTTCTGAGGCAACCTACTGCTGGTTTGGCTTATAAAAAAGGGTGTCAGTGCTGGTTCTTATAGCAAAATAAAGGGAAATAGGAGGAGGTAGTCAGAGACCGAATGCCTTCCTTCCAAAACTACATTTCTGCGCTTTCTATTTGCATAACCAGGGTTACTTCAGTGGGCTAAGGCAATTCTGAAGTCATACATCACATCCCCGCTAAGTTACCGGCTCAGCCTTTGATGGAGTACCACACCAAAAGAGCGGTTACCAAGTTTTGCGCCTCTTTTTTTAAAAAAAGATCTAATAGGCCTTTATTTCACGTTCCAGCACTTTTTGGATGGTTGTCATAAGGTAACACAATTTTTATTCTCCCAATTTTTGGCAAGTCTTCCAGCTTGTGGGGGTGGGGAATGAAGAAAAAAAAACCACTCCTTAATCGATTTGTGTCTTGATGGGTGCCAAGTTTACGTAAAAGTCTTATTTGGTCTGTGTGGTAAACCAATCTGTAGTAGCCATTTTAATGAGGGGTTTTTGTTTTTTGGCGTGCTTTGTGTGCCTGATCTAGTAATAAGATGAGGCTCGTGGATTAATCCCAAAAAAAGGATGCTTTTTTTTAAACAGCCCCCCCCTCACAAAAAAAGCCATTCCACCATGACTTAAAAAAAGCACTTTAGCGTATGAAACATGATCTAAACCAGGGATCTCCAACCTTGGCAACTTTAAGCCTAGAGGACTTCAACTCCCAGAATTCACCAGCCAGCAGTTGGCTGGGGAATTCTTGGAGTTGAAGTCCTCTAGGCTTAAAGTTGCCAAGGTTGGAGACCCCTGATCTAAACAGTTATATTCTTCTTGATCTCAGGCTACTTGAAAATTAAACCTGTAATGATTCTGCTGCTATTTGAGCCATTCTTTCAATTGGGTCAGAGATGCTGCAGTGGGGGGAGGGGGGAATTGCAGCATTTAACTCTTAATTCTAAGGACTCTGGTTCCTACAGGGTGTTTAAATTCCTTCCTAAAGCATATTCCTTTTAGCCATGGAATTTCAGGTGTTACTGTTCCTCAATCAGCTAACATTGTAGGTCATTTTCGTTTGTACCTCATCAACTGCAGCCCCACTAGATACTTAACCAAGTCAATTATGCAAAGCTTAGCACCATTTAGTGGCATGCAAAGCTCAATTAGTCTTAAAACTTGATGGTGGTTGGTTGGGCTTAGCGTGTTGTGTGATCCAAGTCTCTTTGGATCCAAGTTCAGGGATTTTCAATTTTTTTCAGTGATTTCCTAAAAACAACAAATGGATTTTTTGTGAGTGCCTCCCCCAATAATTGAGGGTAGGGTTCAGCAAGAAATAAATGTTCCACTTGCTTTGAATTATTGTTAGCCTGCATATCAGAGGCAGTCATAAAACTTTGTGGCATACAGAGAAAGGGAAGAGCAAAGTGCAGAATAAATTTTAATCTGTCTACCTGTAGATGATTGTTAAAAAGACTATAACTCTTTTTTCTAAAAAGATGTGGATCCTTTCCTTACTGGGCTGGCCCAACTCCCATTTGCAAACCCCTGGATTAAATTATGGTTCAGTGCATTCTCCAAATGCAGAAAATAGCTTAATTTGGGAACCAGGTTCAATGTGTTGATGTCAGTTTACTATGACATGCAAACACAGCCCCTAAAAGGGTTAATTTTCAACGTTTAACTCAGCAAGGCAGAGACAATCTCTTTTCCCCTCCAAGATTACTTCAGTTAACTCCTCAGAACTCCGTAGCTTTCATTAGTGAAAAATGGGCTGTTTTCAGGTAACTTGTCCAAGCCCCAATATAAGTGTTCTGTATACCCCTAGTAGAGACCCTCTCATTTCTTCATTCCTTCCTAGCTCTATCAAGTTGCCAACAGGCTATCACAGCTCTGGCTCACTACCACAGTCTTTATTTTGGGTGTGTGGGTGTGATCAGTTTCCGTTTCTTAGGCCTTAGAACAGGGTTGTCCAACCTAGGCAACTTTTAAGACCTGTGGACTTCAACTCCCAGAATTCCACAACCAGTTATGCATAGCTGATTGGGGAATTCTGGGAGTTGAAGTCCATAGGTCTTAAAAGTGGTCAAGGTTGGTCACCCCTACCTTAGAATATACTTGAACAGCTGGGAAGAAGAGTAGGTTTTTCTGAGAATGGTTTGGGACATAAATCTGTCCGTCTTTTCTTCTGCTCTCTGTATTTACAAAATCCATTGAATTGATAGCTACCATATTCATCCTTATTAGGGATCTGAGGGAGCAGGGCAGAAATCGGATTCTGCAGAAGAAATGTTTTTCCCCTAATTAAATATTAATACCATGTCTTTGCTGTTATATATCAGGGAATCGACTTTCCATTCTCAGTTTTGCAATTCCCCATCAATAATCTTAAACTAGATGTAGAGCAATAAATAATCCTTATTGCCAGAGAGGGGAAGGAGGGTTATTCAGTGAATGGCTCTGTAAAATCAGGATTATAAACCTTACAGAATGGCTAACCCTGAGTGCAATAAGAGCTGATTGTATTTGTGAACACAAGTGAGGATTTCATGAAGATTGGCTCAGCTTGCACACTTTTAACGAAAAACAACTGTAAAGCGTATTTGTAAATATTTTGCCAATGTTTGGGGTGAATTTGTGTTTTAAACTGTTAAGATGTAACTATCATAGGGAAACACCCCCCCTCCTGAACTTTCTGATGCTGAAAAATTGTGGGTTTTTTTTTAAAGGGACAAAAAATAATGCAGCTTTGTAATTGTATTTGATGCACGTGAATTTTCTTCTTCTCTTTCTTTAACTCAAGAAACTTAAAAACATGCAGCTTCTCCCACCAGGAGACGTGCGCTTCTTAACAAGGACATGACCTTTCCTATCGCTGCTGAAGCAACATTGCAGCTCTGATCGAGAGCCAGGCATCTTGTTGACCAAATCAGAGTTTTGTATGCACAAAGTCCCAACTTCATGAGACTGTATGCAAGCCGCTGCCAGCCAGAGTAGACAGAACTCCGCATACTTAGCTTCGTACTTCAGTGTGCGATTAAGAGGCAAGACTGATTTAGTGATAAAATGCTGACATCCGAGTGCCAAGAACTTAGGGTTTTAGCCATAGGGTCGGTCAGAAAGACCCCCCCGCATGTATGCAGCAAAAGGGCAGTGCCCCTGAAGCACCGAAATGATGCCCCTTCCCTTGCCCACTCACATTTACGTAATGAGCAGGCTGCGTTTTGCCGCTTTAGTTAAAAGCCCAACTTGATCGCCAACGAAGGGAAAGAGCAGGGAGAGGCTGCTGTGCAGAAGTTCTCCCCTTCTTTTGTCTTCTTGGTTAGAGACCAAAGGAATTACTTGTGTGTGTGTGTGTTTGTGTGCCTGTTGGAAGCCCCAAATCCGCCTTCCATACCTGCACAAAGGCAGAGGCATGTTGGTCTTCCTGCCATATGAAACACTTGAGAATCCTTCAACTTCTGTGGAATGTATTTTTAAGAGATGAAAATATATTTTTTCTATTTGCTAATGTCCGGACGGAGTGGAAAAGGGACTGCAGAAGCCAGACAATGTTATGTGTTCTAAGGCAGATGGGCATCGCCTGCCTTCTATTTCTTTTCAGGTGAAGAAAAAAAAAAGTGCAATTTAAGCCCACGATTATCTCGAGCGCCTCGGCTCCCAGCCCGCCACATGCTCAGCCAATGACCAGCACTATCCAGGTCATGCTCCCCCTGACCCACAAGGAAGCACTAGAGTACTAGCATGCTGGCTGGGGAAAGGCTCCCCATTCGTTCACCTCCCAAACTCGCCTATGCACTGGACAGCAGGCAGTGGGAACCTGCCGGTTACACAGAGCAACGAGTCTGCATGCTATGTTTAAATACATTTTTTTTGTCCGCATGTTATCTTCTGACTAATGCTATCTGTTCTGCAGTACATAATCAATAAAATTATTTGTATGTTAATGCAACTGGTGAGGCAGAAATCTTTTTGCTTCTTCCATGGGAAAGAAAATCCAGTTTCTTCCGCGCAACGTATTGTGATGCGTTAACAATGTAATGGATCACAAAGTGTTCCACGGTGATTGCTAAGCCTGCATCTCTCACCTCACTCTTCAAACTGTGTCATAGTTGGACTAACCTTTTAAACCAACAAAGGAGAACCAATAGAAGAGACTATTTGTAGCTCAAGGTTGAACTGTGGCGCCCTTGGTGCCCTCTGAGCTTGATTGTTTTCTTGCAGACGTTTCAGTACCCAACCAGGTAATAGTATCAGTCCTCATTGGATAATGAAATGTTTGCAAGAAAACAACCAAACTCAGAGAGCACCAAAAACCCCACAACACAATAGCATGCCATACTCAAAACAAAAATAGAACACATTGGGAGTTGTTAAAAAAAATTAGAAAGGTTTATTTTTTTTTGCTTTCTAAGCCAAATCCATGTAAAACGAACTTACCTTAATTACTAACAGCTATCTTACAAGAACCATAGGAAGAAAGTTAACCAAAACCACATATGTACCTAAAATGCTCCAAAGAGAGAGAGAGAGAGAGACTGACTCAGTTTATTTTCTGAGTAGTATGAACACTACTCTGGTGGGCCTGAATTGGGCTGGCAAATCAAGAGCAGCATTTTCAAATGATGGATACCTTCGAAGGGCTTCTCCGTTGGGTCAGGTGTTTTCCAACTTCTGGATTAAGCCCTCCAACTGGTAGTGCTATATAGAACACAATTCCACTTGCTTGTAACAGTCCATGCCAAGGATTCTGAGCCCACTGCACGGTTTCTAGCATTGGCATCTTCACATAGGAGGTGTCTGTTGTGCTGTTGCCACAGGGGTCGTTTGACGAGGGAGAGTGTACATCGCACCAAGAAACTGGTCCGCAATACGCCCAGCTTCTCTCAGGCCACTTAGCAGCGCTCCGTGAACAGTCGCTGGGTAGTTACGAATTGTATGTTCTCCAGCAAAGAAGAGACGAGGAATTGGCTGGGGGAAAAAAGAGCAGTGGGCAATGACTTGAGACCCTCTGAGGAAGGTAATGGGGCCCTGGTAAAATAAAGATGGTCAGGCAGTTTTGTTTTTAGTGAGGTCCCCAGAAATGGAAACTGGATGGGAGAATAATTTGTAAATTTTGCAGAAGCAGCAATAAGAATTGCAAAGTTGTGTCACACATTTATTTCACAGATGAAGAGGGCAAGATGAAGAGGGCAAAAGAAAATAACATAATATTCCTCTGATACAAAAACAAGAATTTAAATTTAGCAAATGATAATGGTGAACCTCAAAATATGTTGAGATCAGAAACTTTTAAGCATGGTTGGAAGATGTGGAGACTCATAACCAGCTTCCAAACCAAGTAACAAACATCAACTTCCACAGGATGACATACATTCAGCCTGCCATCTTCCTTCTGGAATTTATCCAGAGCCCTACACCAAAACCTTAAATTCTACATCAGTCTAGCCTAGTGTTTTTCAACTTTGGCAGCTTGAAGATGCATGGACTTCAATTCCCAGAATTCCCCATCCAGCAAGCATGCTGGCTGAAAAATTCTGGAAGTTGAACTTCACGTATCTGAAAGTCACCAAGGCTGAGAAACATTGATCTAGCCATTTTATGTATTTTGAGAGTTACAAATCATGAAAGCTGATGCCAGTTAATAAAATGTTGTTAGTTGGAAAAGATGCCTGATTTTTCTGCCATCATAGACTAACACAGCACTCATACAGAGTACCCGTGTGAGTACAATCTCTTTCTTTGTTCCCATATGCATAATTCCTTGACCCCTTAATGCCTGAGTTCATTCAATTCCCCCCTTAACAAAACACAGTTGCAATACATACATAAAACAACACAGCTGTTTATCATGATGGCCTCATCCACACAGTATAAGGCAATGGCTGGATTTTCCCCAGCACACAATACCTAATTCTCTATCTTCCAGTTGAGTGTGTTGTGAGAATCGGGTTGATATGGCTGCAGAGCAGGGCCCAGGTGACTTCTATGGACAATGTGACCCTAAGTTTGGCTGCATCTAATTAATATGAACTCAAAAGTTGTTATGGTTGGAAGAGGGGGAAGTCGATCCAAGAACCCAAGTAGAAAACAGTACAAGTAGTTCTCGACTTACAACCCTTCATTTAGTGAACATTCAAAGTTACAAAAGCACTCCAAAAAGTGACTTATAGCTGTTTTTCACATGACGGTTGCAGCATTCCCACGGTCATGGGATCATATCTGGGCCCTTGGCAACTGGCATATATTTATGACAATTACACTGTCTTGGTGTTCAACATTTGTGACCTTCCCAACATTTGTGACCTTTGGTTTCCGACATGCAAAGTCAATGGAGGAAACCAGATTAGCTTAATGACCACATGATTCACCAACAATTGCAGTGACTCACTTAACTATGTCATAAAATGGAGAAAACTCACTTAAGTGGCCAATAAATTCGATAAATAAAATGAACAACTAGCAATGGAAATTTGGGGCTCAGTTGTGGTCCTAAGACGAGGACTATGTGGACTCCCTTGAAGAGAAACTGAGATAAAACCATAAAGGCAACTTCACCCCCATTTATGGCAACTATTAGACACGTAACGAAGCAAACTTGCATCTGTTTCAAAGAAGTAAAACACCTCATTGGAAGTGCCAGAATTAAGCCCAAGTCGCTGGCTTCCTTATGCTAGTCACATCCTAGCGACATATGGTTAAACTGGCCTGTTCTTCAAAAGGATGTTTTAGACTCACCTGGGGAGCTCCTGGGATGGCTGGTCCAGGAGTAATTGGCTGAGCCATCAAATCATAATCGTTTCCTGAAGAACCAGCTGCTACATAGGAATAAGAGCCTCGGGCCCACGGATCAGCCCGCCATCGAGATACCACCGTCTCTTTGGGCTGAGAAAGAAGCAGAAGAGAAATTCAGCGGGAACACTGCCAAAGTAAGGTTTTTAAGAAGTCCTGGGGAATAAGGGTTGGGCGAGAATGTATGAACAGGCAAATCAAGCTTACAACAAAAATGTCTTGCAAGCAGCAAAAACCTGAAAAGTTCTGAGGTTCTTACACAAAAGGTTTAAGATTCCTTAACATCCAAGAGAGGACAAGCAATTGGTAAGATGGCTGTCAACTCACCTCCTTCACAAAGAATGCAAAATGGAAAGGAGACATTTGCCAAGCCATAATCATGGGCTGTTAGGATTTTTCACTTTCCTCTTGCACTAAGACCTCAAAACTGATCAGATTAACAACACACAGCAATTAGGATAGCATTAAACCATTTAAAATATGGACTATTCCACAACCGTAACTTTTCTTTAGATCCATAAAAGATGAAGCAGAGAAGGGAATTCCCAGCCCTGGAAGAACTCTTTGCACTTGATAGCAGAGGGTGGTGAAATCAAAAGAACTTTTTCGAATCAGTCCCTGCCTGTCTTAAATTATGCATCTCAGAAGATTAAGGCTATGCAAAGTTGGCTGTGTTGATGAAAAGAGCCCCTTTTCTAAATACAGCAGGTTTAGTAACAGCCCTTTTCTAGTTTGATAGATTTGCTTCAAAAAGGGTATGAGCCACAGTGGCGCAGAGTGCAATACTGCAGGCTACTTCTGCTGACTGCTGGCTGACTGCAATTTGGCAGTTTAAATCTCACCAGGCTCAAGGTTGACTCAGCCTTCCATCCTTCCGAGGTGGGTAAAATGAGGATCCAGATTGTTGGGGGCAATAGGCTGACTCTGTAAACAGCTTAGAGAGGGCTATAAATTACTATAAGTCTGCTATTGCTATATGCCTTGAAGGAAGCTGCAGGGAACCATATAGGCAAAAGGCTTCTAAGCTACGCATCACACAGAACTTCCTGCATTATAAAGGACGTGATACCTGTGGGACAGCACTGCTGCCAAAAATACCCTTGAGGATAGCAAGGCAGCGTCCAACGATGACATCATCGCTGATGTTCTCCATAATTCCTGCTGCTTCTCCTGCCACCAAAGCCAGAAGGATCGGTGCTGTTTAGGGAAAGAAGTTTATGGGGCATTAACAGAGAGCAAGTCCAAGACTCCACCCACCTTGTGAATGTTTGCAAAAAGCCTAGAAATGAGAGATTTCCTAGCCATGTAAATGGTTGAAGTTAAGGTGGTCTTAAGATGATGCCGAATAGGCCAATGACTTGGAAGCGGCAAAACTTAGATCTATTTTGTTCAATCAGGTCTGTCCAAAAAAGAAAGAAGTTTAAGAAAGCTCTCATGCTATATCGAAAGCACATGCATGCTGAAACATTGGCTGACGTTGGCGTTCCCAGTTATGGAGAGTCAGGGAGCCAACGAGAGTTATTTGGGGATCAAGGAACCACTTTTCACTTAATATAGTTCTGTTTCTTTCCTTTGAGGCCCATGCAACCTGAAGACCTCCCGTGCATGTCCTAAATTTTCTGCCACTTCAAACTTTTCCAGGTTTGCAGGCTCCACAGTTCTTAAAACGAAGCTCAACAACTTTGTACTCAATCTTTAAACAGGTATCAGTGTTTAATAATTTATGTACTTTGAGCACCTAGTTTACAATCCCGGTATAGGATCTTATGTATTCAGGGATTCCAGTTTGCTCCTTGGAACATGAGAGTGTTACACGCCTTCACACAACTACCTTTGTAAAGATTCCAAAACAGGAAAAGCTCTCCTCTGCTCGCCGTTGTACTGCCAACATGACCGAACAAATTCACACTCGGATCCCAAAATACACGATCAAAACACAGAACAACCTATTAAGCAAAGGAGGAAAACATTAATGCCAATTAAAGTATTCCTACTTTAGGAATTTAAGTGGTTTAACAGATGACAACTTCAAAAAAAGGTATGCCTTTTTTATTTGCAGAAAATACTGCAGGTACTGATAAAGGCATTTTGCCTTTTTCACAGAGTAAGACCACATGCATAGTCACACTGACCGTCCACGAGTTGACCAGTTATGCTAAATAAACAGTCTTTGTGCTTTTCATGTTACCTTGTTAAGGTTTCCAAATCCCATTCTCTGTACAGCTGATGTCTTCCACTCCGGAAGAGGAGGAACAAACTGGACTGCTGGAGGCTGCTGCTTCAGCACTCCCAAGGGAAGGGTACACAACACGGCGTCACACTTATAAATAAAAGTCTGACTAGTAGAACGAGTATTGACAGCTATCACTTCACATCCTAGTGAAAGAATGGAGAGAAAAGAGACTGTCATGTGAGGAAATGATGGAGGGAGAATAAATGGCTGGATTAAGTGCCTACTGTAGGTAACTATCTCTTTTCATTGCTTCTAAAAATTAAATGGATTTGAAATCTACCAGTTCTTAATGCCATGATTCTCATCTAGAGTTCTTTTAGTTGACAATTTTTCCATGTGACTTGGCCAATACAACACTAGCACTGCAGAGATTTAAACCTGATTTGTTTCAGCCAAAAATGCCTGGAACCAGATTATCCTTGTCTAAAACCACTTCAGAAGTTTTATTATTTTCTACTAATTCTACCTCTCTTATTTTCTGCTAAGCTTTCTATACTGCCAAGCAAGTGTACCATATTTTACCTGCACATCTTGACTTCCTGTGCAAATGAGTTGGCCTATTTCAGACTTCTTACTTTTTGCTTACACTTATTGGTTCACCATAAATACGAATACTTTGGTGCAATAAATAATAATACTTTGGAGCCGAGGTGGCGCAGTGGTTAAAAGCAGCACTGCAACCTACTTCAGCTGACTGCTAGTTCAGCAGTTCAGCTGTTCAAATCTCACTGGCTCAAGGTTGACTCAGCCTTCCATCCTTCTGAGGTGGGTAAAATGAGGACCCAGATTGTTGGGGGCAATATGCTGAACTCTGTAAACCGCTTACAAAGGGCTGTAAAGCACTATGAAGCGGTATATAAGTCTAAGTGCTATTGCTATTAAAATATTAATTTTGCATCCATAATTGCATCCATTATCCGACCGGTCCCTTTATTGCATTTATTTATTTCGGGAGATCCATGGGAAAACAGGTTTGTATATCAGTTTTGCACCCGTAGAAAATACAACCTCCGAGCACTGACAAATTATTGGTGAACATGTGTTCAAATCCAGCCAGGGCTCTTGGCTGAAGACAATACCAAAAGAGGCATTTGAGCCAATAAGATAATCAGAGAGAATTCTTAGGTTTTGCTTACCTGAAGCGGTATAGCGAACCTGCCGAACAGCTGTATTCAGTTTGATATCTAATCCTTCTGCCAGAGCCACAGGCACGCAAGAATAGCCATTCCTCACAGTCAGGTGACTGCCTGTGAATTCAAAATCATCATCCTGAAATTGGGGGGGAGGGAGAGAAGATTTAGAAAACCCATCAGTACAAAGCATTTGTAACAAGTCAGTAATTTCTCCCTCACATTGTTCCATGTTCTCTAGGGGTAAAGGAAGGGAGTAATTTCCATGGGTGAAAGGCCAAAAGGATACTGCTTGAATAAAGGCAGCCAATGGGGAAAAATGTCCATCTATCTGTTGTTACACAAAGTCCAGGTCAAACTTTCTCCAACCCAGAGTCTCTTAATATTCAGAAATTGTGGGGACTGCCCAATTAAATCCCTCCTCTCCTAGCTTTCCATCATTAAGAGCATAGCCGTTCCTGTTTTGGCAAACAAGAGTGTGATTCTATTTGTGTTCTCTTCCCCTCCATGTTCTTTTTAAATTTTGTACTGCCCTGCAAAAATTCAGAAATATTTATCAAGTAAATTATAGTATTTATCACGTGATGTTTTTTCCGAATAATCCTGGTGCCCCTAATTTGAATTTGCTGATGGAGAATAGCTGTTGGGCTACGACAATAGCTTTTCAGGCCAGTTACATCTAATGTTTAAAAGTCGTCATAGTATTTATTTTTCTACTTTTCCTTTTGGATTGCTTGTGCAAGATCAGTTCAACTTAGTGCAGCACATGCAGACTCGTGACTGAGTTTTCTGAATTTTAGCTTTAGCCTTGTTACTCGCCGTATCACTTGTACACTTCAATGGAGAAGAATGCATTGATTCCTCTGACATTTGTGTTTATTCATTTAGCCCCAGTGAAATTTTAGTATGGGGGGAAAAAGAATAGTTACCTGGTCCCAATGCTTCAATGACAAAGTGGAAAGTGGTGTGGCATTTGCAAATTCAAGATTTGCAAAATGCCAGTCGAGAATCTGCCTGTCCCTTGATGATAAATACACATCGCTGCACATTTTTGAGAGGAAACAAAACAAAACACTGAGTATATGCTGTCATCATTTTTCTTCCTTAAACATTTAACAGTGTTACTTAAATTTCCTGCACCAAAAGCTAGTCTAAAAAACGTTCTTAATTATTTTGCAAGGCAATAGATTAATCTGTAGTTTGTAAATAAGAGGATTGGCCATAAAATGGTTATGCAACTGAATGATTATTAAACGAGGCAACTGATAAAGGAGGGCCACCTATATTAAAAACTTCTTATTCTTTATGAATTAATATGAATAATACTGGCAAGAAATCTGAGTACTGGATTAGTTCTTCATTGCTATTCCCTAGCAAGCTGACCATGTAGAAGAGAATTTTACAGAAGGGAGTTCTCACATGAGATAAAAATTGATTTTTAAAATCTAATTCATTGCATTTGAATTGAAGTGCAAACTTCCTCTTCAAAGGAATCTGCAACTCTTCTGATTGCATTTATCGGCATTATAATTGTAGCACAATTTATGAATGTACTTGTAGATTAAACATCAATGTAGTCTTCCTTTGCAATTAGTTCATTGATCTATTTGACCATCAGCATAAAACATCCAGTTTCTTTCCTAAGATTTTACCTTGGAGGATTTGCTTCTAGTTCCTGGAGCTTCTCTTCCAGTTTTACTTGTGTTTCGGCTAGCTCTTCATACTCCTAATCACAAAATAAGGTAAGGACGCAAATATGTAGATTACTAAAAGGCAATATTTGTAGAAATCGCTTATTAAGTGTACAGAATAGCTTAAATTAAATTAGACATTTAGACCCACTACTTCATACCTTACAAAGAGCAGTAAGATCTCTGTGTTTGCTCTTCACAAGGAATTCTGCAGTAATGTCTCGAGGTGGTTTTACTTCCGAAGCTTCTTTGTATTGTTGGTGAAGCTCTTTTATTTTCTCTTTCAAGTTTACCATCTGTAACAGGGAGGAAAATCATTGGTCAATGGAGAGAAGTACAGCATTTCCTGACCTCTGCGGAATTTTAAAGAAAGGGATAGCATTTTTAAAATTTAAATCTTAAGATTTTTTAACTGAAGCCAAATACAAATAAAATCTGAAGGTGCAGAATCATTTACTTACTGAAGCCCATTTTTTAATGCACTGGTTAATCTGCATTCAGAAATACTAGGACTGTAAATACTTCAAAGATGATTTCGAAGAAAGTACTGTATTTTTCAGTAAGTACTCTATAAGACACAATTTTGTCTCCCAAAAGGGGGTGAAAATGTCTGTGCGTCTTATAGACTGAATATTGCCGAAGCCCCGCCCACCCACAGCCATTTTCAGGCCTTTTTCCGGGCCCCGTTTTCGGGGCTTTTTTGGCCTGTTTTTGAGGCTTTTTTGGGGGGAAAATAGGCGAGAATAACCTCAAAAACAGGCCAAAAAAAGGCCTGAAAATGGGGTGTGCGGAGGCCAAAAACTTTTTTGTTATTGTTTTCCTCTTCTAAATTTAGGTATGTCTTATAGTCTGAAAAATACGGTACTTTGGATTTTGCACAAGTATAGGCACACCACTATCTGGCAATTTTTTTAAAGTAACCAAACTTTTTTGGAGTTCCATGAAAAAAGCTGTGGCTTCTTTATAATTGGATTAAGGCAACTCCTTAAAAGCAAGTCAACTTTTTTCAGTCATGCGTCAAAAACAATGCTAACCTTGTTAAGGAGATCTTTAAGCTCTTCCTGAGTTTTCACTATCTTCTTCCAATGTTCTATCTGTTCATCCTTGACATGCTTCTCCTGTAATCTATGGAAAGGAAAGAAGTCAGCAACTACCACAGACCTTTAGCAAAGATGCTGCTATAGTTCAGTGAGGAAAACTACATGGAAACATCTTCCCATGCCAATTCTCTCTAGAGCGTGCAAGACGTTTGCTGTTCAATCTTCTCAAAGTAGGAAAAAGAAGTGCAATAAAATGAAACAGAAGAAGCCAATGAACTATGGAGGCATAAAAAGGAGGAATTTGAAGCTGTTATCAGCACCTTGGCCATAATGTGTTGTGTGCAAGGCTGTAACGCACAGTGCCACCACCACAACGTAGATGCACTTGGATGGAGACTTAACATTTGGCACGTCACTTGACGTGACATTTAGCTTTACTTACTGTATGACAACTTCCAGGGCTTGGCCAAGAGAAACAGGCTTGTTGTTGAGGACATTGAAGTCCAGCTGGTGACTGAGGTATGAGGTAGCTTCTAGCAAACGGTTGAACTCTTGCTCTACCATTTCATCTTTTTCTTTTGGAACCTGCAGGTTAGCAAAGGGAAGTAAACAGGTGCAGATAGTTCAGAATGGAGAAGTTCAATGAAGCCAATAGCCTAAAAGTGCATTTTCCATATAATGAGCATTTCAAACCCTGCCAGAAACCTATTCTGAGTACTCATTCAGGAGAATGACTTGCGTAAGATTTAACTTCTGTTTTATGACAATTTATGTTTTATGATAATTTATGTTTTATGAGGTTCAGAAAGTTACTATGGCCCAGGCATTTCCAACATCAGACTTAATGGATCAGCTCCTAAAATGCATGTGATGTGAGAATAACATTTAATTCAAACTTAAACATTATTAGGGAAAATATTTGCTCTTTGCATGCAACATGGAAATTTAGGGAGCAGAGTTTAACACTGGAAACCACCTTGGCAAAGACTCTTGCACCCAGTCAAAAGATCACAGTATTTTCAACTAAACCATTTCCTCAATACTGCTTTCCAAGAATAACTAGACTTACCGCTTGTCCATTGGCTTCATAAAGTGGACATTTTTGTTTTATTTTGGCCAATTCCATGTTTACTTGCTTGCTTACCACAGCCATTGGATTTCCACCTGCAAAGATTTTATACAGAGAAAAAAAAACATAAATTTAACAAAACAAGGGCTCCAAATCTGGAAGTACCTAGAACTATAATGATCAAAGCCAAGCATTTAATCAAAAGTTTGATAATATGTATGTGGTGTACTGGGCAGGAAGTGGCATACTCATCTCTTCCTTAAGGTTTTTTGCACACTTTTTTCCTGTAAGAGAATGGGTTAATTTAATATTTCCTAAACCAGAACATTCTAGGTGTGCTAAGTTACAACTCTTAGCATCCCAGCCAGGATGACCAATGGCAGTTGAACTCTGACAAATGCAAAGGCAGTGGGGTTGTAGAAAACATGTGCTAATAATATAATAGATATGTAAATAATAGGTAAATGAGCACAGTTATGTACAAATCATGGACATCTGTTAAATGAGAAAAACACAATAAAAATTTTATATATATATAAAAAAAGAACAGATGTGAAAGTGAGCGAGCTCTCAGGTCACAAGACTGAGAAGAAAGAACAAGGAAAGAGGAAGTTAGAAAGAGTCAACTTCAAATTCTGTGTGAAAAAAGCGATACCAAAACCTAGAGATTGTATTTTGGATAAGCATGTGTCTGTGGAAATTGAATTTGGACACGTTTTCAAGGTAAGACTCACCAAGTCCTGTTACTACCATGGCTCCTAAATCTGCAACGTAGTTTCCTTTGCGGAAAGTAGCAACCCTGCCACCCACACGATCCTTTAAAAAAAAAAAGCAAAAGGTTTAAGACTGACAACCTCAGGGTCCTCACTATAAACATATCATCAAGCCCTCTGAAATACTACAAAACTTAGGCAAGGAGAAAACCTAATATGTGCTATTTTAAGGAAGTCTATATTCAGCCTTATTCTTACACTTCTGCAAAAGACAGGCTCTACATCAATAAAAGGAACTGGAAATGACATAATTAGTATGCAAAGTGAAGAGCTAGGAAGGGGAACAAAGAATCCGAGCCTCTCCTTTATGCATTGAGAGTCCTTCCAGCCAAGATTAATGGAGAACATTGGCTTATAAGAGTGTACTTTTTACAAGGTTGACACACTTTGGCATTGCCCACTCACCCGCGCTTCTAGCAGTGTGACATCCATTCCAAAGCTCTGGAGCTGCCGAGCTGCTGCCAACCCAGAAACTCCAGAACCAATTATGATGACCTTGCCAGTCTTCTTGGCTAGAAACATCAAGAAGTGCTATTGCGTTAGGGAGCAAATGAACAGAGAGACTGGCTCCTGACTAAAGGAGTGAATACGAGCTAAACACATCATCCTTCCAAAAGGGACAGAGATTTTCAGAAATGCTGATCCTCTGAATGCAATAAAAGCATAATATATATAAAATATACCTAAACAAGAGCTGAATTCTCCAGCCTGACTGGTAGCCGGGCATTCTGTTGCTCAGCTCAAGCCCAGGAACTGGACATTGGCCTGCTCTTCCCTATTGACATCTGACCACTTCCTGAATTCGAAAGCGATCAACCACGCCGCTTGATCTACTGGGATACTATATTTGTTGTGTTATTTTGAGGTGGGATGTAACTGTTGACAGACAAGCGAACCATGTTCAGTGGTTAGTGTTATCAACTCAATAATAGCCTGTCTTTCTTTTAAACTTCAAACCTTCAGCTATCTACACTGCATTCGGCTGCAATACAGTTTGTCTCATTCTGAGCTACTGATAGGCAAATTTAGCTACGGTGTTTTACAGGCAATGGTTTAGCATTTAATATAAACTGTGCTAAACCATGTTAAAACAAGCATGGCTTAGAAGGATGTGTGATCCTAACTACTTCCTTGGGGGAAAAAAAAAGAAGAATCTAGAAAAAGCGTTCAGTTTTAGAGCACTGCTTGCACATGGCACAAATCACTTGGCCTTAACTTAAAAGATGAAATGATATATCTTGAAATAAAAAAAAACACAATTTAAGTTCTTACTTGGTAGGGGCTTCACTCTTTTGTAGATGCCAAAATTGATTAAGCCATGCCGTTCCAGGTAGCTATGCACTCGATGGACAAGTACCGTATCACCTACAACAACAAAATATCTTTTAATGGACATTATGGAGAGAGGGAGGGATATTTCTATAGGACTTGACAGTGTCACTCCAGTCTTCACTTCTAATTACACATTTGCTCCACATTAATAGCCTATACAAAGTTCAACAAATAAGAAAGGTTCAGAGGTATTTACTGAGTTAATGAAAAAAGTGTCATACCCTAAAAATCTCCACAAGTAAATATTTTATAGTTCACCCATGACTTTTACTTCTTAACACAGCCCTTTTCTCCAGTTACCATGTGTGAAAAGGACACTGATGGCACAGTGAAACCTCAAGAAATAGAGGAGTCCTAAAAGAGCTGTGGTTTAGGGAATTTATGGTATTTATTTATTTGTTACATTTATTTGCCACCTATCTTGCTGTTGGGCTATTCCTAGGCAGTTTACAACAATAAAAGGAAGAAATGAAAAGAGTGTAAACAGAACAGAAGTGAAATAATATAACAATAGACAATGAAAAAGAATTCACCAATACTGAGAATACATCAGTATGAGAGCAAAAACCTAGAAGGGGGAGAGAGCAGAGAGCAAAGTGTGGGTGGGGGGAGAGAGGAAGTGGATTCTGTCATCAATCCAGCAGCCAGTATATTAGCACCTATTGCTGCTCTTTGATCGTTCCCATAACTGGCAGAAGTGGGACAAGTTCCACAAATGTAAGAACCGGTCTCTGCAAGTGGCAGGCAGTATAAAAAATGTCTTTTGTTTTGGCACAGAGGTTTTGTAAAACATGGATGAAATACGTACCATCCTGTATAGAAGGAACAGAATTGGCAGCATGTCACAGCCCAAAGCACAAACAGTAGGTTAAAAGGTCAGAGGCAAAATGGCAGGAGGAAGATACAAAGGAAAAGAGGCTGGAATGGAGATGTGACCATCTGAAGCATCTCTTCGGCTTCAGTGTTTCTGCTGTTATTATTTTGAGCTCTTTCGATTCCTATCACCACCAAAGAACTATCTATGACATACTCAAATCCCCCACAACAGCAACTTACTATTATAGGGTGCTTCTAATTGCTGTAGTGTTGCCTCAAAGGTCAGCTGAATCTTTGGGTTATCCAACCAGAGCTGCAACTGTTTAATCACACACACAAAATGTTGTTGTCAATATCTAGGCTGACATTAATACAGGTGTTAACAATTTTAAATGTAGAGTTTGCATTGCAATTTTATATGCATTTAACATTAAAGAAAAATTTTAAATATGAGGATCCATCTATACAGGTAGTCCTCGACTTAATGACCACAATTGAGCCCAAAATTTCTCTTGCTAAGTGAGACATTTGTTAAGTGATTTTTGCCCCATTTTGTTACAATTGTTAAGTGAATCACTGCAATTGTTAAGTTAGTAACATGGTTGTTAAGTGAATCTGGCTTCTCCATTAACTTGGCTTATCAGAAAGTTGCAAAAGGGGATCACATGACCCTGGGACACTGCAATCATCATAAATATGAGTCAGTTGCCAAGTGCCTGGATTTTCATCATGTGACCATGAGGATGCCGCAATGGGCATGTGGAAAACAGCCATAAGTCACTTTTTTTCAGTGCTGTAACTTTGAATAGTCACTAAATGAATTGTTGCAAGTCGAGGACTATCTGATAGATCTCACAGTTTCTCTGTTTCTAGCCTAGAGCCTTAACCACTAGACCAAACTCACTCACTATTATTAAATAAAAGAACTGCAGGGTTTTCATTTCAAAGTGTTACCAAAACCAAGCAAAATTGGCAGCAGAAAATAATTTCAACTCTGTGGAAAGAGAGAGCACCGAAAATGACTAAGAGAAGTTTTAATGTATGTGGCTACATTTGTGGAATACATTAGTTATATACTAAAACATGGCTTTGATTCTCTTATTTTATAGCTTCTTTTAACAAAGGGAAATTTATCAGTATGTGCCATCAGAATTCGTATTAAATAAACTGTTTTATACTGAATCCAGTAAACCCAAAAACTATGAAGTGTATGCTTGAGAGATCCAAAACTACTTGGAAAACCTTATCATCCTAGGGGAAAAAAGTATTTAAGCTTGAAATAATTAGCATACCGTTCGATTTCTTATGTAAAGAAAAACCTTCTGAGTTTGCTGGGGCCCACTGATAATATCTGGAAAACAAGCTGCTTCTTGTGATGTCATTCGATCGTGTGGAAGCCTGCTCTGGAAAGCTGCGCCTTCCACACCTACAATGAAAGAACAAGCATGTGACAAGTATGCAAAAGTACCGGAAACAACAAAATCTTGCTATGCACACAGTGCAAAAACTACGGAAATAGGCATCTCTTAATGACTACTGACAATACACTCGAAACCCATTTTTAAATACAACTTGTCTTTTTCTTTAAAACTATTGGTTGAGACCTTGGAAAATGCTGCAAGGTTAGCTGAGCAATGAAAATCAATTCAATATCTCAGAGTTTTGTTAATTGAACTGGATGACAATCCTCCTAAATCCTATTCCACTTTTTTGCAAGGGTGCACCTAACCTAGTCTACTTAGAAGCAGGGTTCTTATCTTAAGAAACTTATTAAAAAGCTTGAGACTTCAGCATACAGTCTAGTCTTAAGACATCTTTAGTCAAATGTACTACTGAGCTTCTGTTGCAGACACGGCAATCTTAATGAAGTATTTGTATACCAAGTCAATCATCCCTCAGGATCCTGCTAATAAGAGAAGAGGCTTGCTAAAAGAAGCAGGCAATATTTCACAAAGGCATTCATGTTTGGGTACAGGTCTTAAAAATGGAAATGATAAATAAATATAAATAATAAATAAACAAACAAAAGTACAGGTAGTCCTCGACTTACAATAGTTTGTTTAGTGACTCTTCAAAGTTACAACGGCAGTGAAAAAAGTGACTTATGATTGTTTTTCACACTTGCAACTGTTGCAGCATCCCCATGGTCACGTGATCAAAATTCAGATGTGTGGCAAGTGATTCATATTTATGACGGTCGCAATGTCCCGGAGTCACGTGATCCCATTGCGACCTTCTGACAAGCAAAGTCAATGAAGGCGCCTGATTCACTTCACAACCGTGTCACTAGCTTAATAACTGCAGTGATTCACTTAATAACTGTGGCAAGAAAGGTCGTAAAGTGGGATAAAATTCACTTAACAGATGTCTCAGCACCAGAAATTTTGGGCTCAATTGTGGTTGTTAATTACCCTTGAGGTTTTCAATGTGTTTTGTTTTTATTGATTTAAAGGTGGAAGCTGCCAGCTCTATTAATCAACATTTTCACGAAAATATACTGTATTTATGCTGTCCCACTGTGGCACTGCTTATTTTCTTTCCCTTTCAGTTCCCATCTACAAAGGGTAGAACAAAGATTCTTTCCTTTTTCAATTTCTATATTCATTTTTCATCCTGACAAAATCTTGAGTTTCATCCTCCCAAAGTTAGTCAATAACCCTGATTGTTTCTTTTTTGTACTAATGATAAGGCTGTCTGCATGAAACTCATGTGGGCTCGAAACAGAGTTTCCGAGCATTTTCCTCCTATTATAAAGTGAGAAGATGTAAATTGCTATGACAAAACAAAAGCTGCTTCCTGAAGAAGACCAGGAAGGTGCCATTCCTCTTGGGAAATAGGACGTTGGTCTTACCTGACACGTCTCTTCTCAGTGCGCTGCGGGAGAATAATGAATTCTCTATTGAAAAATTACTTGGACACTTTCTTTCAATCCTCAGTAGTTTGGAAAGAACTAACAACCTTTTCTTTCCAAGTCCACAAACTTGGAAGCCTAAGTTTGTATTATGGTACTATAATGGCACCAATTATGCACCCACTGCAATAAAAATTTCTAGAGCAAGAGTAATCAGCCACTCATTATTAGGCCCACAGATTTGTAATTATGTTGATCCCAGCTTTAGAAAATTAGCCCATTATAAACTGCTGGGGAATTAACTCACAGATTGAAGTCCTAGGAATTTCCTATAGAATTCAAACGTTGAAACCAGGAACGGGAGAAATTTTGACACGTCTGTCCAGTCTGAGGACTGAGTCAAAAGCTGGGGAGCCCTAGCAACAGGGGTGTGGCATTTCAGCTCTGACAGACTCAGTCCAATCATCTGAACAGACGAGGTCAACCCATTCCTGGATGCTATCTCCACCCACTATGGAGAAGAGACGAGGAGGAGGTGAGCAGTTTTGCAAAGATCTGGGATTTCATTCTGACATAAAAGTACTGTCACAAAATAAAAGCATACTAACAGCTTACTTTCAGGAATGCCTAAAATATTAGCCACACTGAAATAGAATGAAATGTTTTATCAGCTGCTCCGTGGAAACAGACCCAAGTGGCTCTTTGAATATTTAAGGTTGCCGACCCCGATCTACAACAATAATAAACTCTAATACAGGTCCACAAATGTGCATAATTGCAATGATTATTGCATAAATGGAGGCTTGAGGTTAATATTACCCGTTATTTATGGTCAGCAACCAATGGGAGAATTAGGGCGCTGATGTTTCTCTTCCTGCTGAATTTTTGCTTTGGGCAAAACATAAATCCTGAACTGCCCTTGGAATGTTTATGCTGCAGTTACAAATTGATTAAATATTCATAACATGTCAAGTGCAAATAAATCTTAAATTTTTAAAAACAAACCATAAGATCCAAATGCAGTTTGGATGGGGTAATGAACTTTTTTATAGAAACAAAATTAGCTTTACACTGGACCAAATCCATGGAGCAATTCATCCAGCATTCTGTTCTATAAATTTTTCCTATTCACAAAAGTCTGCCAGCAGCACTTTCAGCTACAACTCATAACTTCAGGAAACACAATTGATATAATGCATATTCTTACAAATATTAGAGCTCCGTATAGCCACAGTATGAATGCAAGAGCGGGATAATGACATAGCATGTAATAGTCTAACTCTCTCAAATGTTATTTTCTATAATTAGCTCTTCTGTAGACAAATGCTTGAAATTATAAGGTAGAAACTGAAATGTGCATTATATGTATGAGTGTAAATCTGCATATTTGATTTAAGTGTAGTGACATTTACTATAATCCTTGGATATAACATAGGTGTAGCCAATTGTACACACAAAAGTAGATTTGTCTGACAAATCATCTTTTGCTAGATGTTGTCCTATAATATGATCAGCTTTCCCATTTCAACTGAGAATGACCGCCTAATGGTGTAAGAAAGACAGCTAAATAAAATATCATTACTGTGAATAAGCCACAAAGTGTAATTAAGTAATAGCTTAACTGTATTCTTTTCAAAGAAAATGCAGGCCATAAAAACACACTGTCGTGGACGGAAAATATGCTGAAAGGAAGATTCAGGGCTTAGCTGGAAGAACCTTTCATCTCTGTCCCTGATACAAATGTACAGTACTTTGAATATAGTGATTGGAAGTTTGTTTGTTTATTTATTTATTTATTATTTATTTATTTGTGAGACTTATATACCGCCTCATAGTGCAAGCACTCTCTAAGCGGTTTACACCATTAAGCAATGTATATATTTACATTGCCCCCAACAATCTGGGTCCTCATTTTACCTACCTCGGAAGGATGGAAGGCTGAGTCAACCCTGAGCTGGTGAGATTTGAACAGCTGAACTGCTGATCAGTCAGCTACAGTGGCCTGCAGTACTGCACTCTAATTGCTGTGCCACCTCAGCTCAGTGAATATATTAACCACTGGAATTTTTGCCTTCCCAAAGTTGCCTAGAGAACTATACAAAAGTATATTTCACCTTTTTAAGCTATAAAGGGCTCCTGAGTACCTGAGCTTGGCTGGAAAATCTAGATATGTTGTCTAAGACAGAGGTCTCCAAGATTGGCACCTTTATGATGTATGGACTTCAATTCCCAGAATTCCTCAGCCAGCATGGCTGGCTGAGGAATTCTGGAAGTTGAAGTCCACAAGTTGTAGAGTTGCCAAGGTTGGAGATCTCTGGTCTAAGGTAATATTTCCCAACTGATGCCACCCAAATGTTCATCACTGGTCTCATCCTTCCTAGCCATGTTGTGTGAGGATCATTTGTTACTCATTGTATCTGGAGGGCATCAGAATTGGGCAATTATTTCAAGGAAGAAGATATTGCAAATAAAAATCACAAATTCAGAACCACTGATAAATAAAATTAAATTAATTCCAGAACATATATACATACCACCTTGTTTTTTTTTTGAAAAAGACAACCTAAACCCAAAATGTCTAATACTAGTACATAAAAGACTTATTAGTTGGACCTTAAATTCTTGTCAGACTTGCCAAGACTCCTCTTCATTGCAGCACATAACAGAGCTGTCTGCTCAAAATTTCAAACCCAACCCATATTTCGAAATAATAAGACATGCCAAATAAATTTATTTCAAGGTCTATACTTTTATCTCTTCAGCACGTATATCCAAAATAACCACTCACTTAAACAGGTAAGGCTTCAAAAAATTAAACATATGATAAATTGCGCTGAAAAGCAGATCAAAGACAAATAATCTACACCTTAAACTGATCACTTCTATCCTTAGATACAAAAATTCTAGCCTGCATGCATGAACTGGAACTGAGATTATCATTTGTATCAAAAGTTCTCAAAAAGGTTGTCAAAGCAAGAGACTAAGACAGATTTGTGATCAATCCCTAAATTAACAGCACAATTCTATGTATATTTATTTGAAAATAAGTCTCTCAGTGGGATATATAACCAAAAAGTGTAAGCCAAATTAGTCAAAGTGTGGGGCATCTAACTAAGGAGTTGAGTTGTTTGTTCTTGAGACTCATATGCAGAATTACAGTATGTAATGGAAAAGGCCTACAGCTCTAAAAGGAGGGAGGGAAACTGCCTTTTAAATTGTATAAATATAAGCCTCCGATTTCCACCAAATTCATGGAAGAGCAGAGGGTTGGGAATTCTGCCTAAAAATTTCAGAATACTTTCTTTCCCCATGTCTTCACTAGCTGGGATATAAAGTTTTACTTTCTTTTTTCAACAGGCAAATGCATGTCCCTTGTACTTCAAATTACAAATTACACCCACCCACACGCACTTGCAAGCATCAATCCCTGATTTGGGGGCTCTTGCTACTAAGTGGCAAGCATCAAACGCCACCCTCACCTGATGCTTGGCAGTCTCCATACCCTCCAGAACTGTCGTCTTGAAGTCCTCCTGCTTGCCCTGTGGAAGGAAAGAGGAGATCTCAGGGACCTTTCTCCATAAGTTCAAGTCATTTGGGGATAGGAAGGCCTGACAGTTGGCGATTCAAGTTTAGAAGTTCACCAACTAATGGAGGGAAAACATTTTCTGAGAATTCCAAATCCTGAAATCTGTTGTGGGGTTCACATACTCTCCAGTCTTCTAAGGCTTCATCCTTGTTGTTGGAACCCTTTGTCAGACTCTTATAGGGAAAAAAATAGATATAGACAGCATTTCCAGGGCACCTGGTGGGTAAATAAGCATGAACCAGTGTATTAACAGTTTATGACAAAATAAAATATATATACTTCCCATTATAATTAGGAAGACCATTTAGACGAGTAGTCTAACCAAGGGTTTGAAACACCAAGGATTTTTAAAGTCTTGGTTGAGGTAACCTTGGAAACACATTATTTAAAGGGCCAGAAATCTAATATACTTTTTTTCTTTCCCGTAATCTCTTACTTTCTAAGACTGACTTTGTGCACCTTCAAGTACTTAAATGCTACATAACCTTTATTATAATTCACATTATATACAATGCTGTCATTTTCAAGCATCACTGAATTATCCTACAGTGTTAAACCTTTCGACCTATTCAGAGAAAGAGGCAGGAAGTAAATACACTTGAAGGAAGCCCTAATCTTCCCTCTACTCTCATTTCCACTTTTCACCAATACCAGAAGAAAACAGGTATCTAAATAATGGTGAATACTTCAAGAAATAATTAGCTGAAGCAACTCTGAAGAAGAAATGTTTGGGTTGTTTCAATAAATCAAACTTTCACCTTGCAGGACAGAATACTATTTATTTATTTGTATCACAGTTTTATTATTTTTATAAATAACTGGAGGGGGCAAACATACCTTCTTCCTATTTTTCCACAGGCTAAACTGTAAGTATATCTGGGAAAAAAAACTTGCACTGCTTCTTCTACCGTATGTCTCATTTCAGAAGAGAAGACTTGCAAATATATAATTATCTTTCTGCACTTTTCTCCTCGAACTTTCTCAAATTTTTAGTTGTATTTTATAATATAATAAACCTTAATTTAAAAAATTCCCATGCAAAGAGTGTTATGTAATTCAGCTATTTATTAGTAGTCTTTATCAAAGCAGTCTTGCACTAGAAACTTCACTCCTATGGATAATTTAAGGTCTATCCAGTCTTGTCAGTAGAAGAGACTCAAGCACAGCATCCTTGATAAATACAAGAAACGATCAGGACTGAGCCAGTGATTATGGTCCAGCCAGAACACAATACAACCTCGCCCATTTTTCCTGAGTTAAGGGCTGTAGAGCAACACTGTTAGCAATAGTTAACAACTATCTTACATTAAATATACCACACTGTACTGTGTTAATTCATTTTGTCTTGTTATAACAGCCCCAAAAATATATGCTTTCCAGAAACCCATGGCATATCCAACAGAAGGAAGGATTGTTTGTACTTGAACTGTTAATTTCTTTCCCATCAGGGCTTTTCAGGAAGCAGAGGCACAATTGGATAAAAGAAAAAGGAGGTTTTTCCACCTGCAACAAGTTGAGCTTCAACAAGAAGCACCAACTTTCCTACTGCCGCTTCCAAAAAGCAAATGGAAACAAAAGGCAGTAATATATTCCTTTTGCCATAAAGCCAAAAAACAGAAAAAGATAATTTCCCTCTTGTGCCATTAGCTTTCTTTTTCCTCATTAGCAGTAAGGAATGGGGGGGGGGGGGAATCCTAACTCAGAGTAAAATAACTTTAAAGAACACATAAACAGCAGAGCCTCCTTATTAAGGGAGAATTAAGAAAAGCTTTCTTTAAAATTTGTCTTATTTTGAAGAAATCTTCCCTCAATTCTTCCCAATTTCCTTTCATCTGCAAAAAGGAGCAACCTATATGGGATGAAACAGTTTTTCACATCTGAAGATGCAGGGGAAGTTAAAGGCGTTATAGAAAAATGAATTCCTTACTGAAGCTCATCTATGTCCTATTAAAAAGTAAACCTTCACGTAGCTATTAAACAGGAGTTGGGGTACAGAAGGTGGACTTAATGTTAAACAACAGACATAGAAGAAAACAGAAAGGTTATATATGAATGTTATAATATCTAAAAGGGGGCATGCGATAAGGCATGAGTTTTTTAACATTATGTCCCTTTAATGCACACCATACATTGCTACAGTAGGGACAACGCAAGCAAAGAAATGTGTAGGAAAGAGGAATTGCACAATTAACAGTACTACAAAGGAACAAAAACCTCAGGGAATGGCTAAGACCTGGAAGGACATGGTTGTACAATAGCAAGGTTTCTAATTATCAACAGAGACATGGAATTATTTAGTGGATAGATATGACAGAGCTGGGAATTCTGCAGCCCTCTAAATGTAGATTAAGTATAACTCTACGATCAGCATGGCCAGCAATGAGGGATGACGAGAGTTGTAGCAATTCTCAATCTTGGTAGAGTAAACCCTTTCTGTTGTAGAAAAACAAATTAGTAGATAATCTGTACTGTAGAAAAATTAAGCTTTATACTTCCTCCAAACAAAAACATTAGCATATATCAATTTCCCTTTCACAGCTTACAGCAACCTCAGTAAAACATAAAGCTGTAGGATTTGGAAAACGTTCCCAGCATTTCAGTATTAAATAGAAAAAGGATACAAATGATTTCTGGTTCAGAGAATACTGGCGAAAATATCTAGCAGCAAAAGCCAAAGCTTGCATCTCTTAATTAAGAATAGCAACACAAACGCCTAACACAATTCAGCAAATTAAGATGGAAAGTTAGAGAATATATAGATTAGAAATGCTACCAAGCCTTGTCTCTTCCACAAATAATATAGTCAAGAAACACAAAACTAATCTTTATCCTACTTACACAACTCGAAATACACTTAAACAAGCTGGCTTGTTATCTATTTTTTAAAAGTTCATTCATTACTCCAAGTGGATCTATTCAACAATCCAAGAATGGCTAAAACTGGATCTATTCAACTGTCTAAAACCAAACTGTGGTATCTACTAAATTATACCTTTTCATCTGATGCCATTTTCTTAATTGAAACAATTCCAACCATGTGCCCATGCAAGATTAACTGTATTCTTAAAAAAAGGCAGATGTCAACTCCTTTTCCACAAGGCACGACACAATGTTAACACTATGTACATGTACTATGTACTATGTACATGTAGTTGGACATTAGCAAAACAAGATGCTAGAAACTTTTCTAGCATGCAGGATGACTCTTTCTCTGAAACAGAAATATCTGGTCATTATTTAACAGAGTGCAGAGGGAAAAAATATAAGCAATTCTCACAAATATTTAACTTGTTTTATTTACAAAATCAAGACTGACTATATCTAAAGAGAAAAAAGGAAATCAATAGAAATAATCTTTTTTCTTTGTTTCACAACAAAACCTATGGTGAACTCAAGGATTAGGGTGTGTGCCTCTCTGTGCTGTCCTGAAAAAAACACAAATATATCAGGAGTAAAATAATTGTTGCCTTGCTGAATGGGGATCTTCAACTCACCAGATGGTTCTTCCGGCTCACTTTCATTCTCTTCCTCAGGAGGTGGAGGAGGAGGGGGAGGCGGTAGCTTTTTCTCTTTTTCTGCTTTAGCATTTCTTTCCTCCTCAGAGTAATACTCATCTTCAGAAAGATTAGCAAGGCTCTCATCCATTTCTCTGTATTCCACCTGTAATTGGAGTTGGCCAGAAAAAAAAATGTTGACATTCAAGTAAATTGCTGTGGGAGAGGTGATTAATACCAAAAACAATGAATGCAAATTGTATTGAATAAACTGAACAGGCTTCAAATTAAAGATGCAATACGTCATAGAAAAAGTCGCAGAGTTATCTGTGTAAGATTATCTAACCCTATGATGTGTTCTGGAAGAAATCCACATGGTCATTACAGATTCCAAAGCAGAGCAAGAGAAATTATTTCATAATTTGATTACAAATTCAAAACTATTCAATACCAGTGTTTTTTGATATAGAATTTGATTTCATTACACAATTATATGCAAATTCAATATTCTATACAATTCTGAAATATTTATTCAAAACCATGTTCAACAACAGTTTAATTTTAGGACTGGGGCTTAATATTATGAAAGATAATATACACAGCCACTCCCTTCTCATGTTATATTATCAATTGTCACATTCTCACACATTCTACCTCATATTCACAACTAAGTTTTGCCCTCAAACCTGGCACAGGGGAAAACTGGTCAAAAATCATAAGAGATATAGCATAAGATTTCAAAGGAATATGGAATTACATAATTTCTCAGAACTATTTCAGTAATTTTGCAAAGAGTCATATTTCTCTTCCTAGGAAGAAGAGAAGAATTCTAGAAGCTCCCAAGTTTCCTCCCCCTATCCAAATAACAACATTCTGTAAGATATTTTGCAAACGGCAAAAAAAAGAAAACAGAACATGGGAAGAACAACTGTATCATGACTCCGCCCATAAAGTGATTAAGTTAAAGAAGAATCCAAGAACTAAAAAAACCTACCCCACTGTCCACCTTTTAAGAGCTTGGGGACACTTAAAGGATTTTAGAATGGGTATGTAGCAGGTCAGTCCCCCCCCCCCCTTTAAAAAAGGCAGAAATAGCTTTGGGGAATGCAATACAATTTTTATATTGAGCAAACATAAAATTTGCTTTCAGTGAAATGTGGTTTAAAAAAAATAAAAACTGCAAAGCAGTCTTTGGAAACCATATACGCTTTCAACACTAAGCTTTTGAATATCAAGCTTTACTACTGCTACATAAGCTTTCAATCATTTCAATACTAAGAAAATAAAACAAGTTTATATCTCTCTCTAAAGGGAATGCCACTTTTATTTAAAGCTCTCGTCTTGGACCGAGTGGTTTATAAGAAATACATTATGAGGGAAAATATCTGCAGACTAATTGCAGGGGCTAAGATGAAATGCTGTTCTCCCGCCCATTTTGCCCTCACAACCACCCTGCAATGCAGGCCTGCCTGAAAGGTCAAGATGAAGGTCACCAAAGTACCCCCATCTTAATTTTATATTTCGAGCCGGGGAGAGGAGTTTCAGGAAAAGGGGCTTGGCGAGGAGATCGGCCTGAGGCGACCATGACCTCCGCTCCTTTCCTCCGGGAGCGCCTCCCTCAGGCAGGCTAAGCCCAGGGGCAGATCCTGAACTCGGCACAGCAACCCACCTTGGCCCGTTTCCGGCGGCTGGTCCTGCGGCCCTCGGGGGTCTCGGCGATGCCGGTCGTTTCGGAGCCCACGGCGGGGCCAGGGCCGGCGGGAGGCGGCTCGGATAAAGCCCCGGGCGGCGAGGCGCGCGGCGGTTCTTTCTTACGGGGCGTGCGCTCCGAGGCGCCAACGGCCTCGGCCACTGTGGCGGCGGCCCCCAAAGAAGCGGAGAGGGCCGGGGGAGGCGGAGGCGGCGGAGGCGGCGGGGGTGCCGGCGCTTCGGAAGCGCCATCGCTCCCCGCGCCGCTCCCGCCGCTTACCGGGGCCTCCGCGGCGGCCACTTTCTTGCTCGACGACAGCATCGCCTCAGCCGGAGGGACAAAGGCAACTCCGCTCGGAGGAGGCCGGGCGCGCCGGAAGGCCCGCCCCCCTGCGGCGCGGCCTACGTCACCGCCCTTCTAGCCCCGCCCGAAGCCGCTTCCTCCCTGGGAGAAACGGTCAAGGAAGCGGGTGGGAAGTGGAGAAACGAGGGGTTTTGTCCCTTCGCGCGCGCCGTAGCCTCCGTCCCAGGTAAATGCAGCACGTGCAAAGCCGTGGGTTGCCAAGTTGCCGCTTGCACCTGGATGGGTGAGGACGGGAAACCAAAGGATTTAGGTGGTTTTTTTTCAGGAGGCAACTGGACTTTGTTTTTTTTTCTTTGAAGACGTTTCGCTTCTCATCCAAGAAGCTTCTTCAGCTCTGACTGGATGGTAGTTGGGAATGGAAGGATTCATAGGTATCAAATAGCTATATAATGTGGGATGAACACCCTTCGAATGGTGTGGGAGTATGAACGGATATTCGGAAAGGTTGCAGACTACAAGAATCATTTAAACACTACTCAGGTGACCCTGAGGACACAGATAAACCTCCAAGTGTTTCAATGACCTTCAAAAAGGATGCAAATGTCCAGCTGTCTGCAAGGAATATACATCCTTCCATTCGCCACTATCCTGTCAGAGCTGAAGAAGCTTCTTGGATGAGAAGTGAAACGTCTTCAAAGAAAAAAAAAACAAAGTCCAGTTGCCTCCTGAAAAAGCAGCTTTAGGACAACCATGACCTGGATGACAGAGAATCTCTACAGGCTTTTAGTGCAGTATTTCTCAACCTTGGCGACTTGAAGATGCACGGGCTTCAGCTCCCAGAATTCCTCAGCCAGCATGCATATCTTATCGTCCATGTGGAAAAACACTGGTTTAGTGCTTGAGTAGCAAAGCGACGACTGTGAATGGAGAGATAACACACAATATACTTCTCAAATATTTGTGTTAAGAAATATTTTCTACTTTGGTTCATTTTAAGGATTATTTTATTTATTTGTTTGTTTATTTATCAACAAGTGCAAGGAAACAGGACACATGAAAAAATGGCACAAATAAATGGATATAAAGAAGCAAAACAGGCATAAACACATAAAATGAGTACATACAAATGGGTACAGTAGGATAGGGATAGTAGGCATGCTGGTGCGCTTATGCATGCCCCCTTAGGGACCTCTTAAGAAACATGTAAGGTCCACGGTAGACAGTTTAAGGTAAAAGGTATGGGGGTTAGAGAAACTAACAACAGAATCAGGTAGAGTGTTCCATACATTTACTACTCTAATGCTGAAGTCATATTTTCTGCAATCAAGATTAGAGCGGATTACATTTAGTTTGTATCTATTGATAGCCCTAGTGTTATTGCGGTTGAAATTAAAGTAGTCGTTAACAGGTAGAACGTTAAGGTAGATGATGTGTACTAAGCTTAGGTCAGAACGTAGACGGCGTAGTTCAAGGTTATCCAGGCCTAAAATTTCAAGTCTACTGGAATAAGGAATTTTATTGCGAGCAGAGGAGTTGAGTACTCTTCTTGTAAAATACCTCTGGACCAGTGGCGGGTTGCCTTCTTAATGGTGCTGGTGCGCTGCGCGCGCATCTCCAAGTTTCGGGGGCTCGCGCGATTTCGTTAGTGTTGGCCAATTTTGCTTCTGCGCATGCGCAGAAACAAAATCTCACTGAAATCTCGCGAGGGGACTTGCACGCGCATGAGATTTTGGCGCAATTTTGCTTCCGCGCATGCGCGGAGGCAAAATCTTGCCAAAATCTCTCGTGCGCGTCCCCTTGCAAGATTTTGGCGTGATTTTGTTTCTGCGCATGCGCAGAAGCAAAATCGTCCAAAAACTAACAAAAAAATGGCGACGCACGCGGTGGACCGGCAGAGAGGGCTCCGGAGCTGTCGCGCGCAAATTGCGCAATTGGCTGCTCCCTACTGGAGCTGCGCACCGGGCAGCTCCGGCAGGAACCCACCTCTGCTCTGGACCCTCTCTAATGTATTAATGTCTGAAATACAGTGTGGGTTCCAGGCAGATGAGCAGTATTGAAGGATAAGTCTGGCAAAGGTTTTGTATGCCCTAGTTAGAAGTATAACGTTATCAGCAGGGGTTGGTTCTACTTACCTTCCCTGCCGGTTCGCATCGTGACGAAAGTGCACGTTTTGCATGTCCCTTCCCGGAAATGGCCCTCTGCGCATGCGCAGAAGCCTTTGCGCATGCACAGAGGGTTTTTGGGCAATCCACAGCGACCGGAGGACCGGTTTGGGAGCGTGGACCACCGGTCATCGCTGCCAGTTTGGCGAGCGGCAGGAAATTTCCGCTACCGGTTCTATAGAACCTGTCCGAACTGGCAGTAACCCACTTCTGGTTACCAGAGAGAAAACTTCGTAAAATAAAGTTGACAACTCTTAATGCCTTTTTAGCAATGTTGTTACAGTGAGCTCTGGGGCTTAGATTTTTTGAAATGAGAACACCAAGGTCCTTGATAGAGTGTGGGTCATCTTTTAGATCGTTTCCGTCCAGCTTGTATTTGATGTTCTGATTTTTATTGCCAATGTGCAGGACTGAGCATTTGTTAGCAGAGATTTGGAGTTGCCAATTGTTTGACCATTCAGATACGTAATCGAGGTCGTTTTGTAGGGATGTAGAATTGTCTGTGGTGTTAAATAGTTTTACATTGTCGGCAAAGAGGACGCAGCTGCTTACAATATGATCTGTAGGATATCGACACCTTATGTGGTATTTGGGACACCCAGAATACCACATTGCAATTATTTGCTACCGGGAAAAATTAGATACAGGAGACAAGGCAAACCAAATTCCAAACCATTGTAATAGTAATATATATATAGGACACATAACTAAGGTATATATAATTTGTAATTTATTTTCTGTTTATTTTCTGTTTCTCCTATTCAGGGAAAGAGGTGTTTTCATCACCTCTGTAATTTCATTGCAGATAAGAACTTGAGCCGTGGAAGAAAGTCCCACTATTCCCATCCAGATAGCAATTGGGTTTAGAAATGACAAATCCCAATGGTCCAAAAATTATTTTTCAGATCTTTATCCTCCAGCCCTGCCACAGATGAGTAAGAGTTTCCCATACTGTCTAAGAACATCTGGACAAAGTGCTTAAAAGGTACAAAAGTCACATTCAAAGCTCTCACAGTTTCAAGCATGGACATGTCGGTTGTGACAAATTATTTTTCCTTTCAAGCATGGCTTTGTGATTAAAGTAAATGTTACATTTCTCCCTCAACTCCTGATTACAATTCATTTGTTAGTCAGAAACAGGATTTTGGGGAGGTCGTTTCAAATCAAGTGAACAGCGCATAGAGCTATGCAGGATGCTGTGTTTAGGAATGAAATGGGTATACTGTATATACTTCTTTTTTAAAAAACAAACAAACCCGGAAACTCGATTTGGGGAGAGTAGATTTCTCCTCTGGGCTTCCTCAGTTCTTTTTCCTCAGTCCTGTTTAGTTTCCTTCAGTGCTTGAAGTCTTTCTAACAGTGGAGGGTGAGAATAATGCCACATGGAAAATAACCAGTCTGAAACAGGGAATCCCAGGTTATCTTTGTTCAACTTGATCAACGCAGAATACAAATCTTTTGCCTTTCCGAGTTTCTTGGCAAATGCATCGGCTTGAAATTCAAATCGCCGACTTAATACAGTCAAGCAAAAGGAAAGCACCTGCAGTGGAAAAGAAAAGAGGATGACATGGGATGAAATTTCAGAATGAGTTTCACAGTCTTTCAAAACTACTTCTCAAGGTTGACTCAGCCTTCCATCCTTCCAAGGTTGGTAAAATGAGCTTAGAGAGGGCTGTAAAGCACTATGAAGCGGTATATAAATCTAAGTGCTATTGCTATTATACAATCTGTAATAGTAGGAACTAAACTTTCTACATGGAACCCAGGCAACTTTGCCAGGAAAGCAAACTCCCATCAGTTGAGCAAAGTGCCAATCAAAACTGAAGTTTACCTCATTGTAAGGTGAGAAAATAAACTGAAAGATGATCAGCAAGCCTATCAGGGTAGGCTGGGTTTCGTAGAATCCAAAGGCAGCAAAAAGCTCCTTTCGACCAATCAACACCGCAAACAAGAAGAAACATAAGAAGGAGTTCATCTGAGAGAAAACAAGACAGTGGGTGTTAGGAACTGTTAACCACATTGAATGTTATACTAAAAATAAATGAGTTGGGCATTCAGAAGGAAACAGTAGCACACAAAGGTATGAAGGCCCATTTAACGGGTGATTATTAATAGCTAATCTTTCATTTTTATCTTCTCATATCAAGGTTGGATATCGCATGCTGGGTAACGCAAGAGGGAAGTGGGTGTTACATCCTTTATATCCTGCCTGCATGGATATACTCCTGGAACATCTGGTTGGCTACCACAGGCATTGAATGCTGGACCAGAGGAGTATTTGGCCTGGTCTACCACAGCTTTTTCTGAGTCTGCAAAGACAGGAACCTCTCCTATTGGAATGCACACTTCTATGGATAAAGATATACCATTTTAAAGAATGTGGAAGCATTCCCAAACTCCAGAGGGACTTTTTCGATTTTGTTTGGCTATGCACCTCACTCAGAGCCAGCAATCTTTCAGGTGGTTCTATTGCAATCATTTCTATACGACAACCATGGCAGGTTAAAACATAAAATGGAAGCTACAAATAATAAATAAAAGCAACCTCTCTTCAGCTCTGATCCAGTCCACTGATACCTACTGTACACTTCTCTAGGGTAGCTTTGATAACTTTAAAAAAAGGTTAAAGATTCAGATTTCCTATGTAATGTGTCATTTAGTCTGTTTTAACAACATTGCCCAAATCTTGTATATCTCCTCATTCCATTCCCCCCCCCCTCTGTTATACAACAGAGAGATAAGAAAGCAGAACGTGAGCAGAAAAATGGAACCACTTTATTTTCTGAATAAATAGTAACAGTAGATAGGTGGCCAATTATTTCTTACATACCTGGCTAATGACAATATTTTTAATGGTGTGGCCAAGTTTCCAGTGTCCCAACTCATGTCCCAGCACAGCCAAAACCTCTTCATTTTTGCAACCTTGCTTCTTACTCTAGACATGTGGAGAAAAATATAAATCCATCTCATTAACTTGCGGGCATGCACACACAAATATGAATGGATAAGACACAATGTTCTTGTTTGGATTACCAGGTCTAGATGGATTTTTTTAAAAAAAGATTTTAATGGGGCAAGACCTAAGATGCTCATAGCTCCTTTAAAAATGGGCTAAATAATTACTTTCGTTTAGAAGTGAAAGTTAAATTGAACAGGTCCATAAATGTTGAACTAGCTATTTTACCACTTAAAACTACACTTCCCAAAACCCAGGCCAAAATTGTCAGCTTTATCCAGTCTGTTGTCTTTTAATTGGCCATGACTCTTATGATTCCTACCAATCATAAAAGGCATAACTAAGGCCTTAGCCTTCAGCTAAGAAAACACTGCCTACCCTTGTACACACAAAGGTAACTTTCTGCAAACTCAGGACTGGAATAGAAAGCAAGCAAACAAACAAACAAATAAATCTCTCTCTCTCTCTCTCTCTGTGTGTGTGTGTGTGTGTGTGTGTGAGTGTGTGATATATATCGAAACACACACACACGCACGCACGCATTACCTATATATCCAAATACATATCCAAAAATAATCAACCAAATTCAAATTTGTTTCTAGGCTGCTGTGGCCTAGAGGTGGAGCTCTTGCCTCATAATCAGGAGGTTGTGAGTTTGATCCTAGGAAGAGGCAGATATAAGGGTCTCCTGCTTGGGCAGGGGGTTGGACTAGATGACCTGCAAGGTCCCTTCCAACTCTGTTAATCTGTTAATCTGATGAAATTCATTATCACTTTAGCTTTAATAACCAAAGATTCAGTGTGTGCTTGTTTTCCTCTGAATTGCTGCTTGGGCTTTCCTTTTAGGCAACCTATCTTTGTTATCTGGGAACTTTGGATCAGGTCTGTCAATAATAACAACATAAACAAATCAGGGCTCACTTTGGTTTTAGCCTTTGTCTCGGGTCCTCCCTCGTTTCCTCCAGCTACCTGCGTGTCCACACCAGGCTCTTCGGAATGCTCTTTGTTAAGGGCGGAATAATCTTCCAGGAGAGTGTCAAACAACACAATACGTTTGTTCTTGAAGAAACCGTAGAAATAAGCATTGCTATGGGAAGAACGTTTGGAACCTGGGGAGAAAGAATAGGGGGAAATTCAGTCATATTACAGCATTCTAGATTTTATGAGGGAGAGGGCTTAAGAGTATTTGGATTTCAGCATCAGCTAGTGCAGGGGTGGCCAAACTATGGTTCTTTGAGGACCTATGGACTTCAACTCCCAGAATTCCTGAGCCAGCCATGCATGGCTACAGTTCTTAAGGTAGTAACACCATTGTTAAGAGAATCTGGCTTTCCCCACTGGCTTTGCTTATCAGGTGGTTGCAAAAGGGGATCACATGACTCTGGGATACTGCAACCGACATAAGTACATGCCAGTTGCCAAGTGAATTTTGAACTAATGATCACTGTCGTGTGAAAAATGATCGTAAGTCACTTTTTAAAGTGCTGCTGTAACTTTGAACAGTCACTAAACAAATGGTTGTAAGTCAAGGCCTATCTGTCTTCAGAATCAGAACCTGAGCGCTCTATTCTCATACCTTCCACAACATAAACTTTGGTGAGCGGGAAGTCTATCTTCTTTGCCATTGCCTCAATCTCCTGCTTGAGCTCTCCTTCGGGGAGTGGAATGAATTTGTCAAACAACGGAGCAATATAGTCAGCATAAATTGTGACAAGAACCTAGAATGGAGCAAAAGGATAGAACAAATCCCTTACGATGATAAAGATACTGTTGTTCACTTAAAAAATCCAGCTTGCACTTTTACAGAGCAAGTTGGAAAACATTAGCAGTGAAGTCATAATTATTTTATTGGATTTTATTGGTGCTGAACTAGAAAAAAACCCACAGGGGACATTTTTTTAATATAGTGACTGAGGCAGGGGTCCCCAAACTTGGCAACTTTAAAACTTGTGGACTTCAACTCCCAGAATTCTCCAGCCAGCTATGCTGGCTGGAGAATTCTGGGAGTTGAAGTCCACAAGTCTTAAAGTTGCTAAGTTTGAAGACCTCTGGACTGAGGTAAGAGTTTTACATGTACAAAGTTGGAAGAAACATCGATAGCAGAGGATTGGATAATAAAATTGATGGAGCTCATAGAAATGGCAAAGCTGACCAGTTTGGTCCAGGGAAAAAGCAATTAAGACTGTTTTAAAAAGTGGAAGCCTCAGAATGGACTTTTTGCTGAAAGAAGGAAAGACTGAATTGATGATTTAGGATGGAGGAGAAAGAATAAGATGGCCCTTATTAAACAGAAAGAAGGAAGTCAACGTTCTAACTTTTTTTTTTCACTTTTCACCTTTTTTAAAATTCATCACGTTGTCATTTTTCTTTTCATTCTTTTCACACTTTTATTGTAAAGTTCAAATATTTTTTTAAAAAAAGGAAAATCACTATCATCAAAGGGATAAAGAGCAAAACCTTAACAGCGGAGAGACCATTTTTGAATAATTCTGAACAAAACATTTGGATGTTGTGAACTCACCAAGGAAACAACTAAAGTGAAAAGCCAGGCATAGATGAAGAAATAGTCTCCACCTATTTTGATGATATAAAGTAGGAGTGAGGTCACCGGCAGGAGAATACACTGTGTCACAATGAACTTCTTGATGGCATCTTTAAAAAAGAATCCCAGGGTCTATTAAAGAGAAGCATACATAATAAGTGGGGAGGAAATCTGAAATGGACTCCATAAATACCACAAAGCTACATTTCAAAATTGTCCGGCTATTTTGCCGAGACAGCTAAAATTGACAGAACATTAAAAACATCCCTTTTATTTTATTTTAACTTACTGCACCTGTGTAAGGTTTGCCAATTGCACAGTGGCAGATAGGACAGCGCTCCAGAAGGTTAACATCATTGCCCAGAGGATCATTGGTTGCCCTCTCCCCTCTTTGGAAGAGCTTTATAGCCCCCGCTGCCTTAAGAAAGTTCAAAACATTCTTAAAGATCCATCTCATCCTGGGCACCCTTTTTTTGAATTATTACAACCTAGCAGACGGTACAGGACATTAAAGACCAGGACAAACAGGCTGAAAAACAGCTTCTATCCCACAGCAGTAACTATACTGAATTCTACTGTATAGTGCAATATTAATGCAATATCAGGGATTTTCAATTCAATTGTATGGAATGTGAAGGAGGTGTGTTTTTGTTTATTTTTATAGTTTTCTTATGTATGATGTACACTGAAGATGGCATTTAATTTCGTTGTACGAGGTGCAATGACAATAAAGTTACTACTACTACTACTACGTTCCCAAGTATGACAAAGCAGCACATCCAAAAACCCAAGGCACAAAAAGTTTACTCAAGATGCCACTGAAAGAGAATGTGCTTAGACATGCAACCAGGAAATAGCTAAAATAAAACAGAAAAGAGAGGACATGGGCAACTCCCACAGACATCTGTGGAACTAGGGCCCCTGCAGAGAATACAGGCAAAGTACACTAAATGTTTTGATTGTTCTCTATGAAGCTCATATTTCAGCAATTAATCATGGCAATGTAACCATTTTCATGGTTGCTTCTGGGGAGGAGGCTCTGCGGCATCTGAAGCAGCAGCACTAGATCCTGTAGCAGCTCAGTTCCATATAGTATCAACCGTGTTGACTCTCAAGACTTTTCCCCCCACTATGTATTCAAAATGGACTGTGATTAATAGACGCTTTGGTGACATTTATAGCATTTTCGGTGACACTGCTGTTATATTATTATTATTATTATTATTATTATTATTATTATTATTATTATTATTATTATTATTATTATTATTATTATTATTATTATTATTATTATTATTATTATTGCTATCCTTGGGGTGGTGACATTGTTTGGTAGGTGGCGTTCCTTCTTTCGAGAGCGGGGAGTTGGAATTTCATTTTAATGTGTGCTGCGGTGTATACGGGTAAATGACAATAAAGTTTATCTTATTACTAGTAGCTGGATACCCGTGCTGCACTACAAAACTATGTGATCAGGCTTGATAAATTGACAGTTAAAGCTTGAAAATTTATGTAGAATGTGTAACTCCTTAGCATCAGAGTGTGTTAATATAAGGCAACTGGCAGTTGGAAGAGTTCTTTTCAGGTGGGGAGGGGGAGTAGAATGTTTAAACTCCCAGCCCACAGGCCGGATGAGTCACACAATGGCCACGCCCATGCCTGCTTTAGTGAAGGCATAGCGTCAGAGCGTGTTAATAATAATAATATAAGAAATACTAATGATCTGATAGTCATTTTAAAAAATCCTTTCTTAGCGAGCACCTATAGGCCAAGAGGAACATACGTGCCAAGTTTCAAGTTTGTAGGCTTTATGGTTCTGGAGATTTCGTGATGATGCGTGAGTGGTATTTGGCTTTTATATATATAGATTGTTACAGAGAGAGCTCTGATCTGTTAATAGATGTAGGATAGTAATTCCTCAAGATTAGCTGGACTATAGTTTCCATCAGCCATTAGGCAGTGTGGTCAGTCATGGATATCTTATTATTTATTAAATTTGTCAACAGCTAATTTCAATAAATTGACCCATGATAGTTTACAGCATGAAACATCCACAATAAGGAACTACTATATAAAACATGGGTAGGAGAATTCAAACAAAACATCCACAATAAGATATTGCATTCTATCGAGAAAAGAAAGTAGAAGCGATATAATACCTGCTGATTGAAACCATGCTTTTCCTCAATGACAAAAGTATTATAGAGACTCCAGGGCAGACCTGTGACCGCACTGAAAAGTGTAGCAAGCAGTAGGAACACCAATGACTGGACAATCTGTGTATCAGAATAATGAAGAGGGGAATTGTTACAGATGAGTATTATATTGTTTAGTGACTGTTCACTTAAAGTCAATGGGGAAAGCTGGATTCGCTTAATGACTACTCACAGGCTTCTGGCTCTGTTTTCAGGTTTCTTAGAAGAATGTCTGAACAGCAATAGCACTTAGACTTATATACCTCTTCACAGTGCTTTACAGCCCTCTCTAAGCGGTTTACAGAGCGAGCCTATTGCCCCCAACAATCTGGCTCCTCATTTTACCCACCTCGGAAGGATGGAAGTCTGAGGCAACCTTCAGCTGGTCAGGATCGAACTCCTGACAGTGGAATGCAGAGTTAGCCTGCAATGCTACATTCTAATCAATGCAACACCATGGCTCTTTCAATTAGTTTGAAAGGGATTAGGGAATTACTATCCAATCTAGATACTACCATAGCTAGCTAGAGAGACCCTAAATGGGAATCCAGACTGGATGGGAATACCATCTAAACCACCTCTCCAGACTGGATGGGAATACCACCTTCTAAACCAGATATTTCTTTGGTTTGTTTTAGCACACCTTTTCTTACATATCTAAAAGTTTAAACAAAAGTTATTAAGGGATTACTTGGTGCTTTTTCAGGTTAGTATTCATTTGAATCAAGCAAACCAATACGCCTACCTCATATTCAGGTCCAAAACCAGCACGGTTTGAAATGTCTCCAGATACAGACCAAAGAAAAGGAATTCCTCCACAAAGAAGAATTACCTGTAAGAACAAAAATACGATTTTATGGAAAAGGCTAACATGATATAACCTTTTTTTTTTAATTGTGGGGTTCCAGAAATCAAAGAGGTACAGATTCAAAGCTGCATTTATTTAACTGTAAACCTTATTGGGTGTCAATCAACTAAAAGCCAAAGCTAATGTGAGCCCAAAGCTCACTCATGTAACAGCAAATAATTTAATGCTGCAGTTTAATCACCTGAGCACTGCTTTCACTGAATTTTTTTCCATTCTCTAAGCATTAGAAAAAAGAGGGACATGGAACCTCTGAGCTAAAGCTCAATTGTATGTAGAGAGAGAGAGAGAGAGAGAGAGAAATGGAGCATTATAGACAAAATGCTGCATAAGATAGAAAGATGAGGTAACAGGGAATGCAAGGGCATAAGCTAATCCTGCATTAGCTAATACCGAGTGGCATTTGTGGCTAGCTCTTGCTCTACTATCTATTGCAGGAGTGGGCAACTATGTCAACTTTACAACCCATGGACTTCAACTCCCAGAATTGCTGAGCCAGCTGCCTCAGGAATTCTGGGAGTTGAAGTCCACAGGTCATAAAGTAGCCACAATTGGCCCACCTCGATCTATTGGGTCCTCCTCTACTATTGACATACAGCCCTTGAAGTGGATAACTTCAGGAAATGTTAGCAGAAGGAGGAAAAGCAACTCTCAATTCTGCCTGAAGGAAATCTATCTGGGCTTCTTCGTAGCATTTGCTTCCAACTCAAGGTCTCTTTTATTCAATATTCTATGAAGAAGAAGAAAAAAAGCCCTATGGATTTCTTCATTCTATCACAGAATAAATCCTTCTGGCATTTTTGTACAATTCCTTTGTCAATATTCTTGTGCATGCATGCACACACACTCACAAATATACATTCTAACTCACTAAAAAAATACATGAAACCAAAGAGGATGAAAGATACCTACCGTGCCCTCTAACTCTGAGTACAGTCCTGACCAGAAGCTGAATGCACTTTTATCTAATTGGTAAAGACGGGATTTTTCAAACGTTTCTGAGTCCATGATAGGCCCTAATTCCAGTGGGACATGGGTGGTTGTCCTGTAGACAGTCCTCTGAAATATTTAAAAATAAGCAGTAGTTTAGCTTGCATTTTAAAAAATGTTTTCATGTGTCACTGGAAGTTCAATGTCCAACAGCACACTGATTGTTAAAATATATAATTTAATGATACCATGATTACAAAAGCACTCATGTGCGACTAGTAAATACATCTCTAAATCAATGAATCCAAGTTGTATGAATTAACTTAGTGGATAAAGAAAGAATCTTCCTTAGTTTACCCAATAGCTTTTACTGAATAGATCTGATTAACTCTTTTAAGGCTCAGGGGCTTAAAAGTAGCCTCAGGCTACTTGGAAAAACTAATTAAAATTTGTTTGTGGGACTAAGCGACAAAAGAAGCCCTGCTCTAGCGTAACATCCCAATGTCAAAACACTCTCAAGATACAAAAGTATGGCTTGTGTTTCATTAAATTTAAGAGGATCCGCCCTAGAAACAGACTCTACCAGTTAAGAGGCTCTTCTCAATACCCTAGGGCAGGTGTCAGGAACCTGCGGCTCTGGAGCCACATGTGGCTCTTTCATCCCTCTGCTGCGGCTCCCTGTTGCCGGTTGGCTCCACAATTGATAAGGCTTTCAGTTAGGACAGATAGTGGAAAAAGGACGCCGCGCTAGGAGAAGACTGTATGGTCTGGGCGGGGCGGGGGGAACCAGACAGGACTTCCAGTTGGCTCCAGAATTGAACAGGGGGGGGCTTCCAGTTAGGACCTTAGTGGCTCTTTGAGTGTTTAAGGTTGCCGACCCCTGCCCTAGGGAAAGGTGTGTAATTTTCATATGATATTGGCCTTAATAATACCAGTGCTGAAGATTTAACACAGTATTAAAAATATGAGGCATGCATGTGTGTTGATGTACTTCAAGTTAAGACACCCAGCAATTCTGCTGGGGGGAAAGAGGACGAGGGGTATTGTAGAACCAGTATCATGCAGGTAGCACCTCAGGAAACAGCCTTTATAATCTAGCAAGGATCTCCTTATGTTCTTAATTACTTAGGTTTTGAAAACCAGGACACCACTGTATGCTGGATTTCAATTCCCTCCTTCCTAGCACCTATGGGAGTCAAAATTAGAAAATACCCCTCAGGAAAAGACCAGTGGAATAACAAAGACAGCCTAGCACTGACAACAGCCTTAATGCAAATGAAGCCACTTTAAGGAAAAGAGTTTATCCTATACCTATAGCGTCACAAAGGTGCTTTTTTCAAGAGGCAGCTGGACTTTCTTCACTTTTGTTTGAAGACCTCTCGCTTCTCACCCAAGAAGCTTCTTCAGTTCACCCAAAGGTAATTGGGTTTTTCAAGAGGCAACTAGACTTTCTGGTTTTTTTCTTTGAAGACCTTTCACTTCTCATCCAAGAAGCTTCTTCAGCTCTGATCCTTTCATTCCCCACCATCCAGTTCAGAGCTGAAGAATGTTCTTGGACGAGAAGCGAAACATCTTCAAGCAAAAACAAAGAAAGTCCAGTTGCCTCTTGAAAAAGCACCTTTGGGGCAACCATGACCTGGATGTCTGAGAATCTCCATTGACCTCTCTCCTATAATGGTTTAGGTTGGAGTAGTTCACACGGCATACTCCTCCCTAAGCGTGTACGGACTCCAATCCTATCGGCCAAACCCAAGCAAGCCTCTGCCCAACCCAATCGGTCCTGGGCCGAGCATGGTTTGCACCTATGGCTTGTACCTATCTAAGCTCGCGTGTAAAGTACGGTAACGCGGATGGAAGTATAATTCTCACGCCGACCCGTTACATTCAAAAGAAGACAGAGATGGAATAACAGAAGCGCCGACTCCAACGTCGAGATCGGCGGCAACCTGCGGAGGCTTCGGGAGAGCTGCCCGACGGCTTAGAAACCAAGCCTTCCATCCCCCGCCCGAGTCCCCAACGATACCCGGCACCCCGAGACGGAAGGACCGCTCGGCGCAGCACCAGGCGGCGGGGATGACCCGTCTCGTCTCGTCACGGCCTTAAACTTGACGGGGCTGTCAAGCGCTCGCGGGCTTGGGCGGGAAGGGAAGGGAAGGATCTGACCTGCCGCCAGGCGAGCAGGGCCTCCCACAGGTAGACCGCCCAGGAGAAGAGCAGCACGGAGCAGAAAATGCGGTCCTCCACGGGGCTCTCGGCCCAGAGATCGCCCAGCAGCGGCATCGCCATGTCCGGCTTCGATCCGCCGCTCTCCCACAGAGCCACCGGCCAGCACGCTTGATCCTTCTCAGCCGGCTTCCGGCTGCAGTGACACTAGCGGAGCAAACGCCGGAAGCGGTTTCTCCCGATGAACTTCCGGGGCAAGCGCCTTCCGTAAGTTCGTACTTCCGGTTCCGGAAAGGCAGAGAGTCAGCCATGTGCGGGAAGGGGAGGAATGAGGGGGGGGGAAGGGGAAGTTGTATTTCTTTTGTGTGGTATTTTAGATATTTGTAGCCTGCCGTTTATAAAACTCTTTTTTTTAAAATTGCCTTCGAGTCAGTGTTTTGTTCCGGCGACTGCCTGGATTAGTCCCTGTGCTTTTCTTGGGAAGGTTTTGGAAGTCGTTTGCCATTGCCTTCCTAGGGCTGAAAGTCTGTGACTGTCCCAAGGTCACCCAGTTGGCTTCATGCCCAAGGCAGATCTAGAATTCAGTCTCCTGGGTTTTAGCCTGGTGCCTTAAACCACTACACCAAACTGGCTCTTTACCAAAACCTGCTCAATCTTAATGAGTCCCCCGGGAGTTAGGCGGCATACAAATCTAAATAAATAAATAAATAACTGTATAAAGATGTGCAGATTTCCACTCCCAGGATTCCCCAACAGCAGAGGTCTTCAAACTTGGCAACTTTAAGACTTGTGGACTTCAACTCCCAGAATTCTCCAGCCAGCATAGCTGGCTGGAGAATTCTGAAAGTTGAAGTCCACAAGTCTTAAAGTTGCCAAGTTTGGGGACTCCTGCCCAATAGTATGGGACACTTTGAAGTTATACAGGGCTGAACCAGGGGAACTTGCAACAGGTTCTTGTAGATGTGGTCATATAGTTTCCAGTCACTGACTGAAATTCAGGCGCTTGGCCACTAGGTGATAATTATGACATTGTAGCATTGCATAGTCACATCATCATTTGCTACCTTCACTGCTGGCGTCCATCAAAGTCAATGGGGAAACCAGCAGGAGGTTGCAAATAGGGATGGATCTCGCAATTGCTAGCCACTGTCACTGCATGGGATTAAATTAAGAATAGCAACTAGCAACTGCCCCAATTGCTGTCATCAGTGCAGTGGTGTGACGTTGCACTTTACAGTCATGCTGCTTAGTAAGAGTTGCCAGTTCCAATTACCTCCGTTAAGTGAGGACTACGTATATTAAGTTCATGGCAGTCTTGAAACCTAACGGTTTCAACATACCAACATCCTGGGATTTTGAGAGCCACCTGGGTGGATGAATTTTTTTAAAAGATAGACTTGGAATGCTGCTAACATCCTAAGAACTGTTGAGTAGCTTTCATAATTAAAAAGGGAAATAGCAGTTTAAAAAAAGCCTATATAGCTTACAAGCTACCAAGAGTTAATTTATGGTGAGGTAGAAGTATAATAAACAACTTCCAGGAGAGAAAATCTAGCTGCTGTTGTTATTTTGAGCCACGTTTCCTCCCCTAGAGCTTACAGCAAAGGACTTTGTTATTTTTGCATCTTGCCTTCTACCCCAACCTCACTTCCTCTTGGGGAAAACGTTGGCTTTAACTGCAGAAAGATAGGGCAGAGTCCCTGCCATCTCTTGAATTTTTTTTTCCACATGACATTTTCAGTCCACATGTGAAGTGGGGACCCTTCAAGAAAATGGAAATATTTCTTACTTTCATATTGCTGAACTACTGTATATTTAAACCCAAACAGGATGTGCATGAACGGAAGGGAGGTCTTGGATGGGATCTGGTTCTTCCTATCCAGACAGAGGTTATTTATTCATCAGGATATTTTCCACAGAAATCAGATTTATCCTGGACAAAATTATGACAAACTCAGTAGTATTTAACAGAATGGTAAGAGGCACGATTCACAGCCCCAGAGCCTCTGAAGAGTATGGGGAGAAGGGGGGAGCCTATACCTTAAAAAAAAAGAACATTCAGTATATTTAGCGATTGCTTAGCTCATACCATGGAAAACAATAGTAGCTGTATTCACTCAATACAAAACTCATCATGATATATGATTGATTGCAGTATACAACACACTCAGATATTACGTAGTTCACTTGGTTCATGTGAACTATTCCGATTTTAATTGACGTATGATTTTGTGAGTTGTGCAAAGTCATTTTAAACCACTGAACAAATCACCCCAGAGTTGTCATGCAAGGTGCAAATGAAAAAGATCAAATTATCTTATTTCAGACACATTATGTAGAAACTTAGCTCCCTCATGAAGGCTCTAATGCTGGGAAAGATGGAAGGAAAAAAGAAGAGAAAAAAAGAAGGGCCAATGACCATTCGACGAGGTCTTTTTAGATCAGCCCAGGTATGTATGTGTGATTGAAAGATCTTTTTTGATATGGATTGCATTTTAATATGTTTTTAAATTGTTTTTCTTATTTGATTATGTTTTTACTTGTTAGCCGCCCAGAGTCCCCTGGGAGTTGGGCGGCATAGAAAATTTTATTATTAAATTAAATTAATTATTAAATTAAGAGGAGGGCTGGCAGCAACGTGGATGGATTCAGTTACGGTGGCAAAGGGGGGCACTGTTGGAAGAGCTGAAGGGCCAGGTTAACGACAGATCATCACAGAGAAAATCTATACGGTTGCCAAGAGTCAACAACTTGAGGGCACTTAATCTATCATTCCATAAATACACCACAAAATTTACCCTTTGAAATATCCCCAAAGGAGGAACTGAAACTAAAATGAGTACTAACTTATTTGGAAACTCTCTGGTAGAACAAGGCTGTTTTTGATATGGACAAAAATTCCCTAATCATCCAGGATCTTCTATACCTCAATGATTTGTTTTTAAAGCTGAAGTTCTTTAAGACAGTCTTTCAGCATCTCCATTCAAAGACTTTTCTACTTTGGCAGTAAGAGGCAACATGCATTTTTACTACATCAACTATAAATCTTCAGGATTTGTATGAAAGAAACAGGGCATTCTGTTTCCTTGAATATTAAAGAGATTAAAGCAGAAAGCAAGAATCATAGTTAAGTATGCAGTTAGTTCAATGGAGATACATAGTTAAGTATCTTCAGTTCAATGGAGCTTGAGTGATGGACAACAATATAAAGGACATATTTTGCCATAGATCATTCCTCTCCCAACTCTGGTACATCAGAGTTGAAAATATATGCCAAATAAGCCACAAGCATAGAACCACTTTTAGAGCAGCAAGTTTAGGGAAATAGGACAGACAGAAAATAATTTCTGGCTTATTTATTTTGCTAGTCCAGTTGCTGGTAAGTAAATATTGTCTTCGTCGGTATCCTGAAATGCTTTGTGAATGACTGGCATTGGGATTTTAGTATTTTAAGGTAAAAGCTGTCAGCCCACACTGTCTCGTCAGCCCTATAGAATTAAAACACCACAAAATGACATTCCCAGTGGCAATTCTAGGCAGGAGTTTTTCATAAAGGGGTGGGGGCTAAATGATCCAAGAGTTAAATATTTCAGTCTCCCTAACATTCAGTGACATGTCATTAATACAATGGTAAAATATAGTTCAGTTATAGCACTGTTAGTTGCATTCTTAAATTCCTAAATGATCACCCTCAGATTATTCATAAATGATTCCACTTCCTGGGCTCAGGGCTGTTCAACATTTTAATTAATGACTTGGACGAAAAGGGGGAATTATCAGTGCAAAAACTAGGAATGGCTAACCCTTTAGAAGAGGAATGCAAAAGGTCTAGATAAGCTTAGGCAGAGGACCGAAACAAATGGGATAAATTTTATCAAGATGAAATGCAAACCCTGCCTCTGAGAATGGAGGGGTAGAGAGGCCTAACTTGGCAAGAAGAAATGGATCTGGGTGTTGTTCTACTACAGTGGTTCTCAACCTTCCTAATGCCGCACCCCGTGCCCCTCCCCCCACCGTTACCCACCCCGCCACCGCCTCCCCCACCACTTGGGTTCTTTTACCGTCTGTGCATGTGCAAAGCGTTCTGCATATGCGCAGAGGGTAAAAGAACCCAAATGGCAGCGGCCGGGCGAAGTCTCCCGACCCGTGAAAGGGTTGTTCGACCCCCAAAGGGGTCGCGACCCCCAGGTTGAGAACCACTGTTCTACTAGATTATGAGTTGCACATGAGCCATTACTGTGATGCAGCTGCTAGAAAGCCAAATGTGCTTGCTAATACATTTGAGGATGTATTAATTGGCACAAAGCCCCGAACATTACAAGTTAATTTGTTCACCCTATTCTTGTTTAGCCCACTTGGAGTATGACCTCTAAATTGAAATGGGGATAAAGGAACTGGCCCTATTTTGGTACAGAAGATCCGGGGGTTGTCCCATAAAGAAGCGAGCAGTCTTGTTTGTGGCTGCCCTACAAAGTGGGGGCAGTACTAATGAATTGAAGCTACAGTGAAATAGATTCAAGTTAGATATTAGGAAGAATTTAGCTGAGATTTGAGCTGCCAACCAGCAGAAAGGGTTGCCAGGAGTGATATGTTCTCTTTCATTGGTGATCTTCTAACAAATGTCCACAGTGCTTCAGCAATCCCTCCACTGAGGAGAAGGTTGACCCTAGGATGTGGGTCTACCTCTTCAGTACCTGTTAGGGAGAAACTCTCTCATGGATTAAGAAAATGACTTTGAATACAGAATGGGATTTTTCTGACAGATTTGAGGCCCAGAGTTTTTGCACCCCTTTTCTTTCAGCACAGATAAAAATACCTTCACAAAACCATGATGTTACAAATATTCAAATCCAATCTGCATAGCAGTTAATTATGCAATACAAAAATCATAATCCAGATGAATCACTACAACAATAAATTAATCTTCCATTCCATGTACGTTTTTACAGCCTTGATACTTCCCTTGCTTAACCCCATTTTCTTTTCTTTTCTTTTTTCTTTTTTCAAAATCTGGGTTGCCCTGTGCTTCAACTAAATACTATTTAGTTGCTTCAGAATGTCACATGATATAGTAGCATGGTTAACTTTCTGCTACTTTCTAAATGCAGTACTTCCAAAATAGGTGCAAAATATAGAGAGAACCAAAAAGCATACCAACAGGCCTGAACATCAGTACAAAAATTCATTATAATTTAATGGATATCATCTAATGTACTGGAACTTTATCCTAAGCGATTAACTGGAGATAGTAGCACTGATGACGTTGCCTAGTTTGGTAATGTAACGTCTGCAAGAAAATCACCAAGCTTAGAGAGCACCAATAGTGCATTTATTTTGAGAAGTTAATACAGACAAGGATATAAGATAAGGCAAGAAGGATGTTTTTAAAGGCAGCTATAAACAATAATTAAAAATTGCTTAAAAGTTATATTGGAGAATAGATCTTGAAAACCCATATTTAACTTATGTACACTTTGTCAGGGATATTTGCTATCCACACATTTCAAGTAGATACCTACTTACGTATTTAGAAATTTAAAACAGATTCTGTGCTATATTAAATCAGAAAAAACCCACAAATGATATATTTATATTCCGGTATTAGTTTTAAAGAATATAAAGTATAGCTGTTGGTGTTTCAGCAGTTGTATCTTTGAGACTACAACTGGCGGTATCCTTGTATAATTCCCTAGATATTAGGTGCTCTGTTCTGTTTTATAATTCCCAATGTGCAATCTTGCCTGTTCAACATTACCTTTAAATACCAGAAATTATCAGAGGAAAAGTTAGTCTGTCCGGCCGGAAGATGAATAGTAAATTGAACCAGCTGTAAGTAGATGACAAAAGAAACTTTCTCTAAGAAAAACTTTTTTACTGAAAGCCTTCTTGCATTCAGATCAAGGTAGTCTAGTAAACGGATGAATGCATTGTGAAATAATGTATTTAAAAAATAGTTTGATGACTTTGGAGCCCATACTACGGTGATTATTTTTCAACCTTATGACCTGTAATTTGCTAGCCGAGTATTTCATAAACATAAAAGTTTTACGTAGAAATATTAGGTAAAACTTCAGGTTTAAAGCAGAGTGTTGCCCAAATATTGAGTAATTATGCTAAAGCTAGTAAATTCCGATGAATGGATTGGACCTGGAAGCTCCATGTAATTTGTGACAAATACATTGAACAGATTTTGGATTAAGAAAGCAGATTACTCATTGTGCTCTGAAGAAAAGAAGTTAGAATTCCTTGAGGAGGAACTAACATTTGTCTTCAAAAGGTATGACTGGGGCAAATATACATTGGCATCTTTGCTTTTTAAGTTCCTTCTTCAGAGTTCGGTAACTGTGGGTATCTGCTTGCAGCTGTTCACATAGGATGTGAAAGCTCTTTGGTCTGATTCTAGAAAGCTATTCTTGTCACCTATTTCACACGTCCTGCATTTAGTGATTAGCAACAAAAATAAAACTAGAAAGGGGACAGGAGGAAGCGTTTGTTTGCAAAGAACTGAAATTTTACAATACAGATCCTTTGATCTGTAGTCACTTAAGTTAGAGAATAGTCACTTAAGTTAGAAAATCTAATTTATAAAAATCAGTTTACTTATCAGAGTAGGTTTAGGGTTTACAAATGAAATCTATCCCCTTTGTGTTACTGTACTCATATAGTAACAGTAAGTTATTGACTGAATTTACTTGACAGTGTCAGTAAAGGAAAGAAAAAGACATATTCTGGATTTTGAACCTCTTAAAAGGATTGGAAAAAAAATCCTTCATGTTTTAAAAAGTGAGAGAGGGGGAACGAATGCTCAGAATGCATTCTGCCAATGACATTTCTTAAATCAGTTTCATTCCATCCATCTGAAATGAAATTTTATTCCCAGGAACAATCTTTATTGGTCTTTGCTTATATTTGGGTTTTCTTAAGGACCAGGCTCCCTATAATGGGAGTTGGCTCCCAGTTTTGTCATGGTAACGTTCATATCTTTAGCGAGCTGCTCAGTTCCTTCTTGACATATCTTATAAAAACATCCTTACATTTAATTTCACTAGAGTTCCCCGGCATGATTTTTTCCCCCTGCAATAGATTATCCCACCTTGAGTTTCCTCCAATCAACATTAAGATATAAAACACTCTCTCCAGAATTGCTTCTCGCTACACTCAATTCAAAGGTTCTTAGGCTGCCAACAGGTGGTTGTAGTCAACCAAAATGGGTGAAAAAATTCCTTTTATTGAAACTCATAACTCAAAAAATATAAGATGCTGTAGTGTACAATATGTTACACAAAGCACCCTGAGGTGCACATTCAAGTCAAGTAAGATCACCATCTCCCCACCCTCTCCCACCCCACCTTGGTACCCCCAAGTACTTGTTCCATATACAATCATGCACATTTAATCTGCGAGAGGAAGCCCCCCCCTTTTGATATTCTGCTAATTAGCACCAAAATATCAGTTCTCTCTCTCTCTCTCTCTCTCTTAATTTAGTCGGGGAGCTATATTAGCCAATACTGTAGACAGATGTCATACATTCATGGAACTGAACAGTCTAATCTAACCTCAACAACATGTGCACGGAATCAGATTTAGCATTTCCCCAAGTCTCTTCTTTCATTCTTCTTCCTTTTCCTTCCTTCTTTTTTCTTTTTTTAAATAAACACAACTATTTATGAACTTCCCACACAAAGGTGATCTGTTTTTTTTGTTGGAAAAAAGTCTATGAGGGAGGGGGAAAATTTAGATCTTTCGAGAACCACAACTGGCCGCAAGTAATGAAGTTGTTTTAAGGCGTGGTCCCCACAGCCTGTTAATGCCTTGCCCAAAATGGCCCTCAGGTTCTCCAGAGAAGGGAGGGAAGGAGAGTCCGTGGATAAGAGGGGCTGAATTCCTCTCAGCTGCCCATGAGCTTTGGCGCCACTGTTTTTCTTGGACATGGCTGCAGGGGGGACATTCGCATACAAGCCCCTGCCCTGCGACACGTCCCGTTTGGAATCTTTAGTCTTCTCTACCACACCACCCATTCCATAGGATCCAACTGGCTCCCACTCATTCTCAAGGAGGTCGTCATCTTCTTCTTCCTCCTCCTCCTCTTCTCGTTCCTGGCTTTCCTGAATGAACTTCAGAAATGAAGATTCAAAGCCCATGGGCTTGAAAGACTTTAGATCAAAGGGCTTCTGGACTTTCTCTTTTGAAGCAGGAAACGGAAGCTTTTTTGTCGCCTCCTGCGAGGAGGACTGCCAGTCACTAGCATCTTTTTCTCTAGATAACGGCAGGTTCGATTTCGCAAAGTAAGAGGCGTTCCCTTGTCCATGATTTCTCAGGATATTCCCCGTCTCAGACTGCTGAGATGACCCCACTCGGTTACAATCTTCCGAACACCTGGCTTTGGGATGATGGATGTGTTTTAAAGTGCCTGAATACACAAGGACATCCGCCTCCTGGGATTCCTCCCCTTCAGAATACCGATCCAGTTGGCTGCCCTTCTCGTGGCAACCGGAGTTCGGAAGATGTCTCTCCCTTTTGTGCTCATTTGCAGGGTGCCCTGTGACGTCTGGTTTAAAGTCAGAATCGCCCTCTGCCTCCGAATTTGCTTCCATACAGAGGTCATTCAGTGCTGTGCCACAGTCGACACACAGGACAAGGTCATCGTACTGCTGCTCAATGTAAGCACCCGTCATCTGATGGGTGCGCTTATAGTGCCTCACGATGCTGCTTTCCAGTTTGACCACGGAGGGACATCCCCGAACCATGCAAGGATACTGCGTTTGGTTGCAATTGTCTCTGCACATCTGCAGGGCTTCCACCCTTGTTCTGAAGGCATATAACTGCTTTCCTTTATTTCGGCTGCCACCCCTTTCTCCTTTTTCGCTGTTCCGCCTCTTCTTCTCACTTCCATCTGGCCTGAGGCACCGATACCTTCGCTCCTCTTTGGCTCCTCGCAAGACGCCATCGTAATCGCTGTGCCGAAAATACACGTGCTGGGAATAGCTGCTGTAGGTTGTGAACACTCTGTTGCAGCCATTCAGGTCACAATGGATCTCAATGCCTTTGTTCAGGTCCTCCTCCTTTTCGTGCTCTTCCATCAGGTGGTGCTTTAACTTGTGGAAAGAATAAAATGCAGCCGGGCAGTGTGGGTGATGACAAGGAAACCTCACGGTTTCAGAAAGCACTTTGGAATCGTCTTCGTGATCAAAAGTGTGGGAGTCAATGCAATGCTTAGCGAGCGATTTGGAACATAGGAAACGCTTGCTGCAGGCCTTGTGTTTGCAAACAAACAGTTTTTTACATTTGGCAAGTTCCCTCTTGGTCCTTTCTTTGTCTTTTTCAAGGCAGAGCTGCTCTTTGTTATAGCGATGCACAGTTCTGTAGTGGCGGATCAGCCCTTTCTGATTGGTGAATGCAGAGTTGCAATTCCGGTGGATGCAATGGAACGGTTTGTGGTACTTATGCAAAATGTAGCATAAATTCCCTTTGGCAACGGTTCTTTTACTTCCCCTCCCTTCGTTGGCTTCCAGATCTTTTCGGTGGCTGTCCAGCGATGATAATTTAGCTTGCTTCCCAGGGATGCAGCTTTCTGCCTCTTCGCTCGATTCCAAGTCAGTTTCAGAGCTGAAGTCCTCCTCCTTGGAATGACGGTGTTGATCCACAGCAAGCTTCATTCTGTTGTCGAGTTCTCCATCTGTGCTGGTGTAGAAAGCAGACATTGAATCTTCTGTGCTGTTCAGCCTATCCTCGGCACATTCATTCATATCCTCAAAGCTTTCATTTGCAAATAGTTTCTGGGTGACTGTCATGCTGCCAAGCTTATGCTTGTTCTTGTAATGAACCCTAAGATGCGTTTTTCTTGTAAAGGATCTTTGGCAAATATGACATTTGAAAGGTGAATAGCGATATTGGAACATGTTCAGCTGAAGCACCATCTCTTTTGAGTAATTATGTTTTCTAACATAATGGGTCAGCAATGCCTCTCTGGTCACAAATTCACACGTGCAGCCTTGAAGCTCGCAGAAAAATGGCTTGGCAGCCAACTGGGTAAGGTATTGGGTCGGGAGCTTGCGTCTCTGTTCTTCGGAGAAATGGTCAGAGGTAGATTCGTCTTCAGAGTTGGGGCACTTGGAGGAATAGGACTGCAAGAATCTGGAAGAAGTGTGACCGCTAGAATTGTTTAAACTTAAGTGCTTCAAGCCCAGGAGAAGTTCCAACATGCTGTCTTCGGTATTTGACATTTTTGAATGTACACAGAACGAGCTTTCCGGGGAAGAAGGGCACAGTTCTTCCTTAAAATAGTTTCTGCTTTTATAGACATCACTAAAATCTCCAACGTCCTGAGAGTCTGAGCTAATCTCTCCCGCAGGGCTTTCCAGCTGACTGATATCTTTCTCTTTCCTTCTTGGTTTGAAATGGTAGGGATGGACCCTTCGTAGATGTTTCTGTATCCCCTTTGAATTTTTGTACGTTGAGCCGCAGCCTTCAAAACCACAGGTGAACTTTTTCCCATCAAAGTAGACAGCCACGTTAGAGTAGCGCTCTTTCAAACTGGAGGGAAGGCAGGCTTTCTCCTGAGGTAGCGCAGCCCCTGAAAAGGCCTGGCCCCCATCCACGGCGTCAGTCACTGAGGTCATCTGATTCTCATTGGCCAGGGATGAAGCGTGACTTTCCAAGCTGCCGTTATTTTGGCCACCCTCTTCTCCGTCAGAAAGGGGTTCCTGTTTCACGTCCAGCATCTCTTCTCTCTTGGTCGATGATCCAGAAGGCAAACTAAGATTTTCCTGCTGATCGGGAGATACTTTGTTTTCTAACGCCTCCAAATCCAAAGGGCAGGCGAGCCCGTCCTGAGAAACATTACCTTCCTCCTTAATGGACACCTCCTTGATTTCACCGTTCGGCATATGCACGGAGAGATGATTTGTTAATTCGGTTTTGGAATAGTAGAACTTCTTACAACCGTGGAAATTACAGGTATAAGCAGCGTCCCGGAAATGCTGGGCTTCATGATGGTACAGCTGCCCCAAGTCGCTGAAAACGATGTTGCAGCCGTTCAGTTCGCACTTGTAACGCAGGTCGTCGTGCTGCTGCTTGTGATGCAGCAGCTGGTTCACTGAGCCAAACCGAGCGTAACAGCCCACGGAGACACACATGTAAGGCTGAGGGCCGCAGTGGACTTGTTCATGCTCCTGCAGGTGGAAGGCAGACATGAAATGCCGCCGGCAGTAGGTGCACTTCTCACGGCGGTTTTTCATGTCCAAGTAGTGCATTGCGTTCTCGTCGTTGTTTTGGTGTTCAGCTTTTAGGTGAACACTTAAGTACTTGAACTGCTTGAACACTCTGGAGCAATCCGTGCCTGGGCAGGGGTAGAGGTCTCGGTCTTGCAGGTGACAGTTTTCTAGCTTGCTAAACGTGACATAGTCCTGTATGTCACTTTTGGGTTTTTCACAATGGATGATTTTGAAAGGGTAGTTTCCTTCAAGGGCTGCAGAAGCAATCCTGGAGAGCTTGCTCTGGGCCAGCCTCCGTTTCTTCAACAGCAACTTCTTCTCTGGCCGGCATTTTCTACTGGGTGGCATTTTCACATGCTCCATCACATGGGTCACAAAGATGTCCTTCCGCTTAAACTTTTTGGTACATACGGGGCATGTAAAAATGCCGTCTTCCATGTGCATCTTAGAATGGTGGAGGATTCGAGCTTCGATACACTCCCGTTTGCAAATGACGCAAAAGAACTTGTACTGAAGCCATCTCTGGTATCTCTCTGAGGAGCCAATCGGCTTTTTGACTCTTACTCTCTCTTTGGGACGATTTAAATAACGACTTTCGAAATTATTCTCTTCCCTACTTTCTTCACAGTCACTGGGGAGACTATCTAACAGCTCAGTTTCGTTGAGTGACAACATCTCATTCCCACTCAGGTCGTCCTCTGACTCGGAAACTTCTTTCCCCAACAATTTGAGGCAATGCCGCTTTAAGGTTTTCCAGTCCCAAAATTCTGGATCGAAGGGCCAATATGCCTTCAGAGCTAACAGAAGCTCACAACGGAGCGAGTTTGGAACTGGTGCATTTTCTTCATCAAATTTCTGATCTGGTTGTACATGCAGTTCTTCTAGTAGACTGTATCCTTCTTCACTTGGCTCCAGTAAGTATTCGGTGAGCTGGCAGGCCCTTCTGACCTCAAGGTCTTCTGGCAGCAAACATGCAATTGTTTTGCAAACAGAGCTCTTCATATCGTCATTTTCGTTGGACCGGAGCTGCAGAGCTCTCACACACAGCAAGATGGATACAGCAAGGCCAGCTTCTTCTGCCTAGGAAAATGAAAAAAAAAACACAGACAAATCAATGACTTGTTTTTCTCTGGATTTTCTCTCAATACTTTTGGAGGGTAACAAGTTGGAGAAGGTTAGTCTATTTTTTCCCCTCCAAATTGCAACATCCAATATCCAACAATAAAGCCATTCTTACTGTACCATCTCCCAAACTGAATGCAGGGGGGTTTGAAAAGCTGCAGGTCAAAACATCACTTATTAAGCTAAAGATTTTTTTTTTAATGGATTTTAGCTTTCTTAGAAATTAAGTATACTTAGGAAGCGGGCACTTAAATTTGTAGAGGACTCAGCTGTAAGTTTGAAATTGGCCAGAGATGTTAGCGGCCAGACATCTATTTCTAGATTCTCTTCTGATGCAAAACAAGGAGTCTCTTTCAATTTCTGTGCAATTCCTTATCACTTCCTGTTTCAACTCCAGGCTTTTACCCTGTTGAATTATTTCTCTTATCTTTTCAGACAGAAACACTGTGAAAAATCAGCAGAAGAGCAACATAAACAGAGCAGAAACGTCATTTGCAGACTAGGATAAAGAGGCCTTGAAAGATAGGCAATTCCACCCTGCAAGAACTCTCTGAAAGGCAGCCTGAAGCAGAGGGAACCTCAGCTAGCAAGAGTATAGCAATAGCAATAGCACTTAGCACTTATATACCGCTTCATAGTGCTTTACAGCCCTCTCTAAGCGGTTTACAGAGTCAGCCTATTGCCCCCAACAATCTGGGTCCTCATTTTACCCACCTCGGAAGGATGGAAGGCTGAGTCAACCTTGAGCCGGTGAGATTTGAACAGCTGAACTGCTGAACTGCAGTGCTGCATTTTAACCACTGCGCCACCTCGGCTCTTTAGTAAAGAAAACTTTAGTGTCACAGGTTGAGCGAGAATAGAAATGAAAGATGCGCAAGCTAGAAGGCAGCAGGCTTGTCACGAGGTGATCTTTGATTGTCAGCTGTAGTCATGTGTATTCATATGTCAGACATTATGACCCAGAGGTTTTTAACGAAGTAGAGCAGTCACGTGAAGTCTGAACTGCGCAGATGTTACATTCCATTCTCTCATCCTCCATTATTATTCTTGCTGCTTTCCTCCCTGGAAGGAGGTCCTTTATATCGTCAAGATGTAATTATTAAGATTTAGTGTTTTTATATTCTTTTGTACCGAAATAAATATCTTATTATTCAGGCTTTTATACTCGCGCTTTATTTTATTAAGAATTGGTTTCCAAAGGAAAGATTCGTCACCTCTATGATTCATTTTCTTTCTTTTTCTTTTTTTATTAATTTTTTTATTATTTTTCTTCATTAAACATCTAAATATGTAAATTTATGATTTAATGTGCATAATCGAGATATAACAATGTTGTAAAAACAGGTGTAGATCTGTATCAAAATATCTATGATTCATTTTCTTATCCTAACAAGGCTATAATTTGAAGTGGCAAAAATATATGAATTGTGTAAATATACAAACTGTCAATGGAATCTTCACTCTATGGAATCTCTCCATACTAAAGTACAATCAATCACCCTGCTTTCTGAAGTCAAGGCAAGAATGCACCTCCACGTTCCTTACATATATTTTTAATAATTTCTACATAGTCTCCATTATATGATACATTTTCACCCGCCACAAAATCAAACAGCAGATGTTAGTAAACCGCAAATGGATACGTACTTCAGCTTGTATGACTCTTATGAGGAAGAACAAGTGTTGCAGTGTTCTAGCAATGATGCCAAATTGCCGACATCGCTCCAGAAAGGAATCTAAGGATGGGTCGATTCTTCTTTGTAATTTGCTCCAAAACAGAGTTAGTTCCCTGAAGAAGTTGGGGGGGGGGGGGGGAGAGGCAAGGAATTAGAGGGAATGTAAGACAATTCACACAACTTTCACAATTGCAAACCAACCCCAGCCAAAAGATGATGAGAAAATATAGCCCAACGCATTTATGTAGTGCCAAACCTGGAAAATAGGATCTGGGGCAGAGGTCTTCAAACCTGGCAAGTTTAAGACTTGTGGACTTCAACTCCCAGAATTCTCCAGCCAGCTATGCTGGCTGGAGAATTCTGGGAGTTGAAGTCCACAAATCTTAAACTTGCAAAGTTTGAGGACCCCTGATCTAGGGGAACATCTGAATCAATTTTATCATCTAAGTCAATTTCACCTTCTTTTAATGGGACCCACAGATTATTTTAAAATAAACTGAAGAGTGCATGTAATGATGTCACTTAAGGACCCAAAAACATACAGTCTCTTTTGTGTTTAAGTAAAAAAACCCCGAAATGATACAGCTATCAAGAATTTAACACAACGCTTCTTATTTATACTTAAAACAACCCGGAAAATTGTTTTTGAATTTTAATGATGCAGATGGAGTAAGTTGCAAGAAAAGGACCTGCACACCTGTTGCATACGGCTAATTTTACCATGTGAAGTAGGACATGGCTTTTGTTATCAACACACTATTACTTATTGAAATATAGCAGCAAATATAGCAGACTTTAACATTTTTAAATACTTGGTTTCTTTTTTATTTTAATGCTTCTCATCAACAGACCAGAATGCACCATAGTGTATTTTTGTCAGCTGTTGAATTATAAACTTTTAGAAGCTGTTTTGGTCAGGATGGGAAATTCTGAAAGCCAATTCTTGGACAGGCCACTTACCAAGAGCAGTACACGCTTGCTGTTTGAAGCTGCTGAGTGAAATATGTTGTACAGAGAATAAAAGCAGTGCTGTCTTGGCCTTCAGCTTCCAAATTGCATATCATATCTAGGACCTCTTTGCAGTCCACTTTTGAAATCTTTTTGAAAAAAAGAGGGGGGGAAATTACATGGTAAATAGTTTAAGACAAAACCTCTTTTCTTGCTAAACAAGGTAAGCTACCTGCTCAGGAGAATCTCTGCATTCTGTTCTAATACTGAGAGATCATTTGGTAACCTGTTTAAAGTCCATGATGGTTAATCACAATAAGAATAATGTAATGTGGATTCCTACATGCAGTAGCTTAAATAACACTGCAAAAGGTAAGGCTTCTGACGCCAAACAAGAAGGTACATTTATTTTTATTTCTGATAAGGACAAAGAGAAATAGCACAGGGCTATCTCACACAATGGAATCACCTGTCTCCTCAAACCTTCTTCAGAGTAGAGAGAGGGTTTAGCCCCTGCTGAGATGGGAGCCAATCCTCCGATACCTTTCCAAATTTGATCACATCAGTTCAGATACTAAAATTAATATCAGTTGTCTTAAGAGTAACAAGCTATAGTGACTGGCCATTTACCTCTTTGATGGACTCTTCATTTGGAAGCATGGAGCACAAGCATGTAATATAGGACTGAAGAAAAGGAGAGACATCTGGAATTTCTGTCGATTCTTTACACAATTTGGACAAGGAAGCGGCTTGAGGAAGGCGGTTTGTCTTCATCAAATGTTTTACTCTCATTTGCAGAAATGCCAGCCCTTCACGTTTAATCAATTGATTCACTAGGAAAAAGGCGATAAAATGTTATTAAGTACTAGTATTAAGTACTACTTTATTATGAAGGCTTAGAAGTTCAAGGGAAAGATCTTGACAGCAACTGCTCTCTAAGAATTCCTGAATGTCCCACACATTACTTTCAGTTTATTATGAAATTCACTAGCGAAATGATTTGCAACATGCCCTTTTTTTTGCTCCAACTAGACAAATACATCTAAAATATTTGTGGCACTGGAGTGAGACTGCATGATCCACAAATCTCTTCTACAAGCTTGCTCATACATCTTTTGATGTGGAAGACTGCTATCCTTTCTTTCAACTGAGCAATCTTTGAGCCAACAGAATAGACCCGTGATGGCGAACCTATGGCACACGTGCCACGTGGAGCCATATCTGAGGGCACGAGAGGCGTTGCCCTATGTCAGCTCCAGCGCGCATGTACGCGCTGGCCAGCTGATTTTCAGCCTTCCGGAGGGCAGGGAAGGCCATTTCTGCCCTCCCCGGGTTTCAAGAAGGCCTCCAGAGCCTGTGGATGATGAAAAACGGGCCCAATGGTAGGCCCGTTGGGCCCGTTTTTCGCCATCCACAGGCTCCGGAGGCTTTCCTGAAGCTTGGGGAGGGCGAAAAAAGGCCCAAAGGGCCTACTGGAAGTCTGGAGGCTTCAGTGAGGCCTGCGTGCATGGGCAGCGGGTGGGGGGGTTGTGCGCGCATGTGTGTGTGGGGGAGGGCATTGCATTATGGGTGTGGGCGCGCGTGCCCTTTTGGCACCTGAGCAAAAAAAGGTTTGCCATCCCTGGAATAGACCATAATGCCACCTGTTTCAAAGCTACATGACCCAAGTCCCATGGTTTTGCAATGGCCAAAGATATGATTAATGCATAGGGGCCACATTAGTCTCCCTGGGTGTGTTTCAGATGACTTCACCATTCCCCAGTTCCCCATTCCTCTCTTCTTTTCTGAAAAGTTGAAATCCCCATATCTAGACTAGCCCTACATCGGGGCAAAACAGTGGATCAACTCCGCAGTGGTTTTTCTGGAAAGTTGCAAAATAAACTACCCCATGGCATTTAGTCACTGTCTAAGCAAAGGTCTTCAAACTTGGCAACTTTAAGACTTGTGGACTTCAACTCCCAGAATTCTCCAGCCAGCTATGCTGGCTGGAGAATTCTGGGAGTTGACGTCCACAAGTCTTAAAATTGCCAAGTTTAGGGACCCCTGGTCTAAGGCAAGGGCCTTACAGGAATTCCCTCCATCTTTGCCACCACAAGTAAATGAAATGCAAGACAATATGGATTATCTGTTTTCAGTATAACTTATTTTAACAATAGATTTGAAAAGCAAATAAATAAAGGTGGTGGTGAATTTGCAATAACCATAAACAGAAAAACGATCAGAATATTGTAGTTGCTCAAGAACTAATATTTGACATTTTGCAGACTGCTTAAAAATGCTTTGGAAAGGTGAAAAGATCACCAACAGAACTTTTTAAAAGGGGGAGGGGCTTCTTTTACTACAATAGAGGAAGGTGCCAATCTAAATAAAAATGATGAATAAGTGTAAGTTAAGAGACTTTAAAAAGAGCCGAGGTGGCACAGTGGTTAAAATGCAGCACTGCAGTTCAGCAGTTCAAATCTCAGTGGCTCAAGGTTGACTCAGCCTTCCATCCTTCCGAGGTGGGTAAAATGAGGACCCAGATTGTTGGGGGCAATATGCTAACTCTGTAAACCGCTTAGAGAGGGCTGTAAAGCACTATGAAGCGGTATATAAGTCTAAGTGCTATTGCTATTGCTATAATGACAGCTCAATTATTAATTCAAGTTTGTTATGACAGTAGTTCTCCATCTGTGGTCCATAGACCCTTGGAGGGGCCCACAATGCCATCACAGGGGGTTTGCGAAGGCTTGAAGAAGTGTTATGATTTAAATCTTGAGTTAAGTCTTGGGGGTCCATGGCCACAAAAGGGGTCTGTGGTGAAGAAAAGGTTGAGAACCACTGTGCTTATTACACATAGCAGTTTTTCAACACCTATCTTCTTGCTCGGCTCCTCAGAGGCAAAATAAAACAAAATCCATCGTGAAAAGACCGATTTGGTTTACACTGGAGAGGCAGCAAAGTAACATGAATGCTCAAAAGCACAGCTGAACAGCTTACTTTCTTCTGCTTCCACTGACTGCTGTGAAAGGATCTTTAAAAGAACTGGATTCTTCCATACACCTTCTTTTGAGATATCAGCTAGAATTTCAAGGCTATTATCTCCAAACTCAAGTAAAGCATTATGGGAGTCCTACAAGGGGGAAAAAAAGCCTTTTAAATGGTTATGTTTAACTTGGAATCACTGCTGCTTGTGTCATCTCAATTTGAATTTTAAAAGGGCAAAATATACAAACAAGTTACATGCATTTTTATACTGCCGATCTGTATGTTTTGGGAGGTTGCACATTGCTCTCTTCAAATCCATATCCACCCATCCTTCTATTTCTTTTATCAACTGAACCAAAGACAGAGGATACTGCAGGACAGGAGTGAATTAATACTGCAGCACAAAAATGTGCCCTTGGATTTCATATCGGAATTAATAAACACAAAGATTATATGCTTAGGTTGGATACACATGCTTTGCTTAACATAATGTGGTCAGCTTGGTTTTGGTTTAGCGGGTGATGTGTCCAGTTTACTTTCTAAACCACAGTTCATAGCTTTGGGAATTATACAGACCTTACCTACCCTGGTTCGTTCAATTAATAAGGATTAAACAAGCTGTAGTTTCACCCAAATATGCCAACCGGGCCTTGATATCATTCAAATAATCACACACAGACATAAGACACTCTGATTATGAATGACACATGTTGAAACAATGTTCTTTGCAGATAAATCAGTCAATATACTTGCCTGTATAGACTGACACAATCTTAAAAATGGTTCAGACAGCTCTTCACTTTCAGGCACAGACAGCAGTTGTTCAAAACAGCTCCTGAAATAAGCAGGTTGTTAGAAAGACAGGAAGTGGCAACTGTTGTTGTTGACTCATTTTGTGCTTTGCCTTTTGGTCAAACCAAGCCAAAAAGATATACGAGCAAGTCGAGGACTTTTTACTTAGCGAAAATAAGTTTTGTTTGAATAATTTGTTAATAATTTGTGAATAATGAACATAATTGTGGGAAGGCATGTTCTTTATTCACAAATGCCAGTTCAGTACTAAAGGATGACACTTCACAACCTGCTACATTTGTGTAACAACATAATTTCACTGTGGAAATCTGGCCTGTTGCATGAAAAGTCCATGATGCTGAGCTCCATTAATTTGAGGTTTCAGCATAACAACATAACTTCTAATAATACACAGACACACATCCCTCATGAGAAAAGAAAAATAAAGATTCTTGGTAACTATTCTTATATATTAGCATCAATGTAGGGTTCTTTTTTTAAAAAAAGAAAAAAAACCCTCCTGATTATGACTTTCCACAATTTATTTATTTATTTATTTATTTATTTGTGAGATTTATATACCGCCTCACAGTGCAAGCACTCTCTAAGCGGTTTACACCAGTTAGCAATGTATATATTTACATTGCCCCCAACAATCTGGGTCCTCATTTTACCTACCTCGGAAGGATGGAAGGCTGAGTCAACCTTGAGCCGGTGAGATTTGAACCGCTGAACTGCTGATCACAGTCAGCTAAAGTGGCTGCAGTACCTGCCTCTAACCGCTGCGCCACCTCGGCTCAATTCTTCCTTCCTATGGTTCTTAGGATCCCATGGACACCATTCAAAGGTTTTTTTATTCTACGTAGGATATGTAACTTGGTGCCTTTCAGATGTTTTGGACCTGGGGTCTCCAACCTTGGCAACTTTAAGACTTGTGGACTTCAACTCCCAGAGCTCCTCAGCCAGTCTTAAAGTTGCCAAGGTTGGAGACCCCCGTTTTGGACTACAACAGACACCCCGTTGGGACCAGAACAGTTGGAGGGTGCCAGACTGTCTAGAAATAAAATAGGCCACAGGTACATATAAGAAGAGAAGAAAAGATTTTACCACAGAGCAAAATTTCAATTAAAACAGAAGGCCTGGAACCAAACGTACAATACTAGCCTGCCAAGTACCAGAAGAACGTCTTCACATTCGGTAGTCAAGTAAGGTCGGGCACTGGCAAAACTCTGAATGGCAACTCGATATACTTCCAAAAAAGGCAAAACTTGCTCCGAAGTACCCTGATTGCCAGCATATTGTAGCAGGGTCTAAAAACAAAAACAGACCAGAAAAGAATTTTGGTTATCAGCTGGAAATTTTAAAACTCTGGCTGCCAAGCAAGACTGGATTCTATAGTAACACGCTGAGGGAATCAGACATTTTGAGTTGTTTTAAAAGGCAAAAAAAAAAAGAGATGGCATTTCATTCTGCTGTACTCCTAAAACGAAAGTGGTGGTTGCTGTAGTTTATCTTTTGAAAATGTAACTCTTGAAAGAGCCATGTGGAAGCATAAGAGAAAATCTTTGTTTGCAGCCTACTGGAATCACAGGATCTGCTTTCTGAGTCCATGGTAATGTGATGTAACGTGACTATAACATTACAACTGTATTTTCAGAAATGGTTTTATCTTGCTTAAAATATATATTTCACATGTACAGTCACTATAGTACTAGTAAACACTAGAAATAGTAAACACTATTTTCTCCCAACGTACTGGTCCATTTCACAAACAATGGTTTCTCTTATCTACAGCTGTCATGGCTGGATTTCACAAATCACAAGCCAAAAACAAACAAACCACAGTACACATCAGTGAGATGCGTGAACTCGAATTTGTAATCTAAGTGTGATATGAGAAATCCAGGATCAAATTTCTTGGAGAGTTTTTCCTTGCTTAAAAATAATAATCCATATCTCATCCCAACAGTATCACTAGGCTAGAACAATAGTGAAAAAAATACAGTATATAGAAACCTTAGTCCAAATCCTTCCCAGTAACATGTTTGCTTTTAACCAACATATATCATATCAAGAAACTGTTTAAAATGTTTTAAATCATCACATCTAGGGCTGATAAAAACATCATAACATGCTAAGCAGCTTGGTTTCGGCTTTGTACAATGTGTGAAATCATTAAGTACGGTTTAGTATTTTGTGCAAAGCAGGCCTCTACAGCTTGCTCAAAACCCAACTTTAGTCCTATTACTAAAACCTTAACTAAAATCATGATTATGTTGGAAATTGCCACAACCAAACAAAACCTGAAGATGCCAGTGTTTAAGGACCTTGCCTTGATCTTTTCATGTGAGCTGTTTTCACAATAACACACCTGGGTAGGAAGAGGAGAAATATCAATGTTCTTTGTTTTGTTGGTTGGATTTCCACTTCCATTTCAGATTGTATCACCTAAGAAAATCATGTTTTGAAGTACCTTCCGAACAAGAATACAAGTTCTACTACCTCCCATGACTTATATCATTGCCTCGGTTCTGCCTACGAGGAGGAATAAGACTTCATGAATTCAACGCAAAGACAGGTGGTGGTGGAATTGCACACCCAATTACAGCTGTCTTATGAATGGAAAGCATTAATGAGCCTTTCTACATTGCTTTGAGTGCTCAAATGTGTCCTACTTATGTTTTCCTGCTAATTCTCACATTACTCTGCAAGATACATCAGTATATTTGCCACACTCTACACGAATCCATCAAACCTTGGAAAGCAATACGGCTAAGTTGTTCTTTGTAAGCATGTTCTGTAAACAGAATTTAAACGGCACGCTTTATATGTTGTGCCCTGCACTGGGAATATATGTACAATTCTTTAAAATGCCAGTTTGCTGTAGCTAAAGGGATCTGGGACTTCATTTTCCTCAAGTGACTTGTGCAAACAGTAAACCAGTCAGAAATGAAAAACAGTCGCAATGTTATTAAGAATGCATGAGAATCTGTGGTCAAAAAAACCCCAAAAGCACAGACACCTGAAATTCATTTGAAGTGGATACTTCAGATCATGCATCCAAGAGTGATTATATTTGCCCAAAGACTATGATGTAATGAGCTTGGAAAATTCAGGAATTTCCAGGTATGTCAAGCCATCTAGGAAAACTGAAGCTGCACATAATATATAGTGCCTTTCACCACAATGAACATCATAGAATTGTAGAAGTTACTGCAATTTCTTATGGATACTTAATTTAATAGTTGAATTCTTTGCTTGATTAGCTGGCAGGATAAGTTAAATGAAGCTTAGGTAAAGTGAGGTGCTCACGTTTGCCCTTTTGCTGCCTTTTTAAACCAAAGCACTTTTCCATGAATTCTCAAATGTCAAAGCTAGAATACCTAGAAATAGCAGAAGTGCATAAAAGCGAGAAATATAATGGCTGAAGAAACTCAATCTCACGGTTTAGATACCAAACTATGTTGAATGTAGAGAAACAGTATGCTCCACAAAAGACAGCATAGCTCAAACTTCACCAAGCCATTTGAGAGGTAATATTAATTAGAAATGGGAACAGAGAATCCGACTATATGAGGCACCTGCCATACTCTCAACTATAAATCTAATAAGTCCCTCGGGAGTAGGGCGGCATAGAAGAACCAATAATAAATAAAAATAATAATAGGTATTTCTCTATTGTGTAAGAGGCAAAAATCTAAAATTATGTTTTTGAAAAGTAGCTGCACAATGCACTTAATCACACATGTTTAGATGTAATAACATGGAATGTTACATCTAATCTGCATTCCAAAGACAGTCAAGAATTTGTCTTCTGAATTATGGACACACACCAACACTTCCGTAAGCCAACCCAACTCAATCAAATTCTTTTAAACTAGAAATCTATTTTATGTATTTGTAACTAAGCTAGGATGTTTTGTAAGTCAATGTATTTCCCATTGGGGAATATTGGGGTGGTGGGGGTGGAACCATTAGGAAGCTAGTGAAAACAGAGGTCCAATTTATAACATTTGTCCAGAACTTACTTACTAAACCCGTCAACATACAGAATCAAATATAAACTTGAAGAGTTCTGTTCTAAAGCTCTTCACCTTTGCAGTGTGCACTTTGTCCTGCCTCCCTATAGATCTTGATGATAATGCCCGAGTCTCACAGGTCTGGTAAAGCAAATTACATTGACTCCCACCACACAAAATGTATATACACATGTAGAAAGGAATTTTCTAGCTTTCCTTTTCTCTTCTCCTGCAGAACTGGAGGAGGATAGACCAGAGTCTTTCACTTTAGCAAACTCCGAGGTTTAAATTATAGCTCTAGTAAACAGCTAGTGGTCAACTCCACATCTAGAAACACTGTCAATTTATTGACTGTGTTCTGGCTTTTCCTGGACACAAAGGAGATTAAGGAAAGAGACTGGGCAAACATAGCATCCATGTAGGATCCATGCAAATATGAAACAAGATCCATACAGCTAGAATGAATCATATGCCAAGTACTAAGCCTTTAGAATAAATAACCTCTACAAAAGAGTAAATAAGCATAAGTAAGTGTAAGTGGAACAGTCATAAATTCTTCCCTTGTTTATTTTTCACTTCCTTCCTTACATCCATTTTAAGACTAATCTCTTTGGACTGGATAGAGCCATATAAATAATAATAAGCAGGTATATACTGTAAATATTAATAAGCAGGTGATCTGTTAATAAAATAAACATTAACAATATTCAAATTCAAAGTTTTCACTAGCTTGTCAGAATTGCAAATGTGAAGAATTCAGGTGATAACCACATCGAACATTGTGCTTAACCTAGCTGAGTCAATTACTTGGACAATATTTTGAATCAGAATCTAATGGAAGGGATTGGGTTCATGTTTTGCCATAAAAGGTAACCAATTTTAAAATGAATCAGACTTAAAATGGCTTTTAAAAGCATCAATTATTCTATAATAGATCTGGCTTGGTATAAGGCCTGATCTTGGCATGCGTGAATCTATGGCATGCGTGCCACAGGTGGCACACGGAGCCATATCTGCTGGCACGTGAGCCGTTGCCCTAGCTCAGCTCCAGTGCGCATGTGTGCGCCAGCCAACTGATTTTCGGCTCGCGCAGAGGCTCTGGGAGGGCATTTTTGGCCTCCGGAGGATCTCCAGGGGGGGCGGGGGAGGGCATTTTCGCCCTCCCCAGGCTCCAGGGAAAGCTCCATTGAATTATGTGTGTGGGTACCTGCACGCACCCAAGGAAAAAAAGGTTTCGTCATCACTAGTATATGGTGTGAGCATAACCATTGGGAGCTGTATTTCACAACTTTTACTTTCACTTCTACAGTATATACTACCTGTTCCTAAGCATCTAGAAGTTTAAGTTTCTCTCCTTTTAGCAGATAATCTTACAAATATAGTAGCTTTAACCATTCAGTTGTGTCTGACTCTTGGTAATTTTATAGGCAAGTGCTACCCTGTCAAGCACAGCTTCTTTCAGTAACTGGATGTTTATCTTTCTATCAGTTGTGATGGTATCAATTGGAGTTCTTTGCTGCCCCTTCTTCTTGATCCACTAACCATTCTTAGCCTCAATTTCTTCTCCAATGAATTTGCATGCATGACATGGATTATTTGTAAATAAATTTTACAAATAAGCAGCCAAATTTTGGGATTGCACTTGTAGGATCCATTGGAATATTCTAGAGAAACCTTGGTCTTTCTTATAAATAGGTTATTATATTATAGATGTTCCCACTGAGTTTTAAATATCTACGTAAAATGGTTATTCTATTATATGTTGTTCAATAAAAACAGCAGATAGATTTCAAAACGTAACTAGAAATCCTTAATAGACTCCTAATACTACTCAAAGCTAATGGGAGCAGGTGGACTTTCTTGATACTACAGAATAAGAGATACCATTTGTAAACTTCTCTAAAAGATCAAGTAGGCATTGATTTTGAAATTATTCAACAACAAAGTAACATTTTTTATATTTTTGCATACATAAACTGTTCACATTTTCAGCATCACACTATTTTTTTGTAAGACCATACCTGGACTACCAAAAATAGCACGAAGAGAAAGAATGCAAACCCATTTTTTCTTATAAAAATATTATACTCTCCAGAAAAATACCATACAAAGATTAGTTTCCAAAACACTGACAAATATATAATTGATCCCAGATTCCATTATTATTCTACTGACACTAGTTTCTTTTTCTTATAAGTGCCAACTGCTAGTCAACGAAGTTTCCAAAGTATAAAAACACAACTAAAATCATAAAAAGCCCTGATTAAAATACAAAGCATCTATAACAAACACAAATGAAGCCAACTGCTCTCTAATACACCTACAGCATTCATTTTTTTAAAATGCACAGTAATCACGTGAAATTTAAAAGAACCTAAACTAATTATCCATTAAATATGCTTGAAGAAGGTATCCCAGTTCACGAATTACCACAAACAAGCATCTATCTAACCCCCAAAGGCAGGATTCCAACATACTTCTTCAGTACTGGAGAGACTACAGATAACCCCTAAAGCGGCCCAAAGTCAATAGAAATTTTGCTCCATATGAAATAGGGCAAGTACAGAAAGAAAATAAATCACAGACTCCCTTACATGGAGATTGGATTCAAGCATCCTTCAAGATACATTTTCCCTGTCTACTCAATTCAAGAACTGGAAAAGATCTCCAAGAAGGTGGCCATCAAGGTGAGGACACAGACCTCAAAAGCAAAACTGAAACAACTACCGATACAAGTAGCCCTTGACTTATGACCACAATTGAGCCCAAAATTTCTGTTGCTAAGCGAGACAGTTGTTGAGTGGATTTTGCCCCATTTACGACCTTTCCTGCCACAGTTGCAAAGTAAATCAATGCAGTTGTTAAGGTAGTAACACAGTTGTTGTGTGAATCTGACTTCCCTATTGACTTTGCTTGTAAGGTCACAAAAGGTGATCACGTGACCCCGGAACATTGCAACTGTCATAAATACGAGTCCCTTGCCATGTCTGTGAAGTTCGATCATGGGGATGCGCCAACGGTCATAAGTGTGAAAAACAATAAGGCATATTTTTCAGTGCCGTTGCAACTTCAAACAGTCGCTAAATGAACTCTTGTAAGTTGAGGATTACCTGTACTCCAAGTCACCCAACCTACTCTTTCATCTTTCCTGAGCAAAAGCTGCCCAAACCAACAGACCACACTTGAAGTCCCGGTTGCTCTCTGAGCTTGGTTGTTTGCTTGCAGACATTTCATTACCCATTCATGTAGATTGTTAATTGTCAGCGCACTGATGTTGTTACTCAGTTGGGTAATGAAACGTCTGCAGGTAAACCACACCAAGGCTTAGAGAATACCAAGGACAGTGGAACTATGAACTATGAGCAGCTTATATTGTCTTCTATCGAGACCACCCTCAATTATTTATCTTCCTACCTCCATGAAGCATCAAGCAAGCAAGCAAGCTATACAAGAATCGAGTACCCGAATCGAGGGACCTACAAGGTCCGAGCCCACCTCGCTCGGTTACTATCCTCCGGCTCAGATCCGGAGGCCCTTCCGCTTTCTGGGAGGCCAAAGGGTGCACGCAATACATGCGGGCAGTTCAAAACAGGCGGTTTGCGCCAACCTGCACGCGCGGCGCTACCAGTCAGTTCCCGCTGCGGTCGGCTTGGAGAGACCCGAGGGTGCGGGGGCCGCACTGGGTGCCAGCTGGGGTGGGTGGGAAGAGGGAGACCCCCGGGGTGGGGGAGCTGGATTTCACCAAATATATTGTACCCTTCTTCAAGAAATTAGGGTGGCTCCCGCCCTCGCGACCAAAGGAGGCGGATCCGGGATGGGCCCGTGGAAAAGCGGGGTGGGGTGGGGTGGGAAGCCAAAAGAGGGGACGGAGAAGGGGATTCCCACCCCAACCTGCGAACGGCAACGGCCAAGGGAAGCGTCGGCGGGTGATCTCTCCGCGGTCTCCCAGCCCCGCCTTCCAGCGCCAGGCAACGGCTGGCTGCCACCTTCGCCTTCCGCACAGCCCCCCGCCGTTCCCGGGCCGAGGGGTACCGAGGTCCGGTGCGGTTCTCTGGTTCTCGCCCCCGAAGCCGCTCCACCCCCCCCCCCCCAAGGCCCGCCCCGGGAACGTCCCGTCGTCGTCGTCCCCCCGCTTACCTGACAGAACCCTCTGCAATAGGCGCTGGAAGAGGCCGCCTCCGCCGCCCCCTGCTCGCGCAGCTCCGCCTGCAACTGCCACAGCCGGGAGCGGAGGCCAGCGGCCAGCCGCTGCATCTCTGGCGGCAGGGCCGCGTCAGCCTCGGCGTCCGCCATCTGCACCCGGCCCCACTGCGCGTAGGCAACGGATCACGTGACACCCTCCAGTCGCTGACCACATCGGCGGGGACGTGTCACGTGACTTTCAGCGAGGCCCCGCCTCCTCGGGCCCCGCCCCCTCCCCCCTCCTGCGCATGCTGCCGCCCATCGGGAATCCGCGAGCGGGTAGGTCCCATTGGCCGCTGCTCTCTCTCTCGAAACCGTGACGTAAACACATCGCGCTGGGCGCCCCCCTTTCCTCCTCGAGCCAGCCAATGGAGCGGAGGGGCGGAGCTCCTGCTTCAGGGCGATGGTTCGGGAAGCCTGGGCCGTGTGGCTGCAGCAAAAAGCTCTAATGCGATCCTCCGTTTTATCTTTTTTTTTAAAAAATATTTGTGGGTTGTTTTTTTTTAACGTTTTGAATAGGTTAAGATATAATCCGGAAATATTTTTAAATTATCTATCTATCTATCTATCTATCTATCTATCTATCTATCTATCTATCTATCTATCTATCTATCTATCTATCATCTGAATGGAACTATATTAAAATATTTTCTTTTTCAATTAAAATATTTTAAGTGTTTAACTACAGGCTTTAATATTTTTTCCTTTTTCAACTACCAATTGTATTTAAGTTTTTAGGATAAATGTTTTTTTTTTGCTGATTTCTGAAAATCTTTGCTTTGTTATTTTTTTTTTTAAAAAAAAACCTTTGCCCAAGAATCTCTACAGGTGTGTTGGAGTAGGTACCAGCCAGAATCAGAACCCCAATCTCCAACATCAAAGGTGCTGTAACCACTAGACCAGTGTTTCCCAACCTTGGCAACTTGAAGATGTCTGGACTTCAACTCCCAGAATTCCCCAGCCAGCGAATGCTGGCTGGGGAATTCTGGGAGTTGAAGTCCAGACATCTTCAAGTTGCCAAGGTTGGGAAACACTGCACTAGACTATCCTGCTTTTATATTATTCTAGGTAACAGAAGCAAAAGTAATTAGAAAAGCCTTTTAAAATGCAAGGCTTAAAGAGAGAACAAAATATCAAATGTGTTTAATATAGTTAGATAATGCTTCCTATGCCAAAGTATTTCATAATGATTTACAACTAAAACAGTAAAATAAACAATACATTAAAATGATATGAAACAATATTTAGTAAATAAAATATTTATTAAAATACTGGAGAGGACAAATGTTCTTAAAATATTCATAACAGGAAGGCCTGAATGAAGAGATGATTTTTTTAATTTTTTATTTTCTTTTAATATTTTTCACATAGACATCAATACATATACCATAATATACTTATTATCAAAAATTTAACCTAAATTTTTTTTAATATCCAATAACATTACTAGATTGCCTATCTATCTTACACATCAAATCCAATCACTCTCTTCCCTCTATCCTTCTCCCCTCTCCTACTACCCCTTCTTCTATCTATCTATTCTCACTCTTACCTTCCTTCTCCTCCCCTAATTTTTAACAGGTAACTAAAAAATTATAAAGCAAACACCTTCCAAATTTCAGAAGGGAGATAATTCCATATTAATAGTGCATAACAAACACTACAAATGAAATATGGTACTAGCAAAACTATTATTAAACAAATATTCCAAAAAAATACCCACATGGTATTCCTAAACAAATTAAGAATATATGTGTATTTCGTAGTTCTAGAATTTATTTTTGGCAAGTCTAGAAACAGATCGTGTTAAACCATGATATAGTTTATTTTATAGCAGAAGGGAGGGAACATAGGATGTTTGTTAATTTGAGTGATAGCTTTAGCTTATTGTATGAATCAACCACTGAATTTTAATCTCGTGGACAGAGTTGACCATAAATACAATTTTAATCAAATTTATAGGATTTATTTTTTTAAAATGCTGATAGTAATTCCCATTAGGGCAGAAGAAATCCTAATTATCTCAATTAAAGCCAAAATAAATGCCTAACCCTTCCTGTGTTGAGATCCTGAAGCTGATTCATGCAGTGAGAGGATCTCACAGCAACACTTTTCCTAAAAACAGCAGCTGGGGGGGGGGGGAGAGGAGAATGAATTTCCCCACACATGCAATTTTGCTGGACCTTATTTATGCTTATTTTCCCTTTTTCCTACTGATGCAGGCTCAATATGGTATGCAAAATGAGAAGACACACTCCAGGCTGATTCCAAGCTGGTCACTCTTGAAACAATCTTGACTCATATTCCATTCCCATGTTTTTATTCTGAATCCACGCCACTGCCCAGCTAATCGTCTCTCTACCTTCTGACTCACTAAAATGCTTGCTTCACACCCAGGCATTGTACTAATGGTTCAGTGAGAAGGGTTTGATGCAAATCCAATAGGAAAGTTGAAAGCTTTAGGGTAATCAATACAGAGAGGTATTCATTCCTTTGTTAACTATGCACTTTGAACAGCAGTTGTTGGCTTGTTTGCCATGTTATCATGGAACAGTTCCTGAACAGTGTTGTTGCTGACCTCCACAGGAAAGGATGCTGTAGCTAACATTGGTACAGGTGTATGTCAGTCATTTTATTGTAGTCTCGGACCAATAGAAGAAATGTAGCAGTAAGTGACACCTATAAAATGGTCTACCTTAAGAAACCATTAAATAAAAAATGAAAACCAAATTAAAATGTGTCTATGAAACAGCCTGATTTGGTCCCATAAATGTACAGTAATCCAATCTATGCCTGGCTATAAGTGAGAGAATACCTAAAATTATATAAAATGTAATATCTACAGTTACATACTATATGTAGTAGGAACTTGAGCTGTCAATATCCAGTGGATTTTACACTGCTGTGCAAAATCTAGCTGTATGTGCTGTAATAAATGATAGGCATATACACTTTTATTACAGTCCTTGGCCAGTGTGTATACTTATACACAAATATAAGCATTCTACATACAGTACATCACAAAAAATAACAAAAACAATTTAAAGAGTTTAAAAGAAAAGGAAATGAATAGGAAAAATTCAAGTGTAACGGAAATGCAATTTTATTGGATGATGCTTATTGCTTCATTCTTGTAGCAGCAAGACAAAATTTGGCTACATTATAGGTGAGTGGTCTTATTTTCTGCTGAAATTGTGTTTAATTTTTTTTACCTCCTTTTAAAACGATGGAGGAGCTTTTGTATGTATAAGTTATATTTATGGATATTTGCTGTATTAAAATGTAAAATTTACACCTTTGTGGAATATTTATTGAATCATGTAAAAATAACAATATACCGTAATATTAAACCCATTAGATCAGGGATGTTCAATCTTGGCAATTTTAAGACTTCTGGACATCAATATGCTGGCTGGGGAATTCTGGGAGTGAAGTCCACAAGTCTTAAAGTTGCCAAGGTTGGATACTAGATATTAATGTAAATAAAATATTGTTCATGGGGGAAAATAGTATTTTTAACAAATGAAAAATAATGAGAAGAATGACATTGTTTTAAATGTTTCCAAATATCTTCACTATCGGGCAAATAATTTTGATTTTGCAAACCTCTCAAATGGTCTTGGGGGACCCCCAGATGTCCTCAACCCATAGTCATGGTAGGTAGATGTTCCCGTGGTCGTCGCTTCCTAGGAATTCCTTTATGAGGGGCTGAATTAGTTCCCCACACAGGTTCAAATAGAAATGAGGAGAATCTAGGCATAGGCTGAGGGTGAGAAATCAGGGTATCTGATGGTCAGGTGGAGGACAAACCTGGTTCGAATGTCTATAAAAGGAGCAACAAAGAAATAGATTTTCTGTGGTTTTCACTACTTCAGAATCACAGAGACGCAGCCTGTCAGACACGGCTACTGTTCGATCACTGCCATCCCAAACTGCAAATGGGAGAATTGTGACATTGAGCAAACGATGGCTAGGTGTTTTCTAGCTGTGCAAGATAGCCAGTAGCGCAGTGGCTAAAAAGGGAGAGGCAACAAATTCAGAACAATTTATATTCAAAGCATTTTATAAGGAAACCAAAAAATTCTGCTATTTTAGAGACCACATAGCAGTTTGAATCTTGGTAAGGACAAGACAACTCTGTTTGCCAAAGAGCAGGATAAACATACATGTAACAAAATCCTTAGTTTCAGTGTCAGCCAAACATTTCTTGACAATGCTTGTCTGCTTTCGAACAAAATAGGCTGGTCTGAAACTGAACTCGGAAGGGAGAAATGGGGACACACACATGAATCATTCTACCCCCTGGTGGAAATTATTCTGCAGGGAAAAAAATCAATATAAATAAAGAATTCTGAGTTACCTTTCAACTTTCACTTTCAAGTTACCGTTTTCTGCCTGGGGAGGGGGGGACGCAAATTCTGAGGGTACAGAGGAGGACCCAATGAGTTTTTGTTGTCTAGGAACAGTTTAGTGTTGTTCATTTTATTGACTGTATTTTTGTATTTGATCAATGACCAAAATAAAGCTGTTATTTGTCATATAATTTTGTTTTATTTATATTTCATATTTCTAAGCAGCCCACCTCCCTCAGAGATTTGCTCAATAAATCATAGCTGAGTCAACTATGGTTTTAGTTTGGCTCAATTGATGAGCCTGGTTACTGTTGACTTTCTAGATCAGGGGTCTCCAACCTTGGCAACTTTAAGGCTTGTGGACTTCAACTCCCAGAATTCCTCAGCCGGCAGTTGAAGTCTACAAGCCTTAAAAGTTGCCAAGGTTGGAGACCCCTGTCTAGATCATTCTGCCTGGAGAAGTAATGTGTGAAGATGGGGAAGAACAACATGCCAAGGAAACAATGGTCACCCACCACCCCAACCTTGAACTCACAATCAGGAGGTTGTGAGTTCAATCCTAGGTAGAGGCAGATGTGTAGGGTCTCCTGCTTGGGCAGGGGGTTGGACTAGATGACCTGCAAGGTCCCTTCCAACTCTCTTAATCTGTAATCCTTTCCATGAAGGATGACCTCATTCTTCTGCGACTAGAGGCCACCCTTAACCTTGTGGCTGCAATCACCACTATGAGAACAGTAGCAGTGCACAAGAAAGCAACCTTCCTCACAACCTCCTCCCTCCGGATGTGTGCTTGTCTCCACAATTCCCAGCCAACAGCAGCAAAGGCTGAATGAGGAGGAAGGGGCCTGAAGCCCAACACACCCAAGAGGGCTCCTTATCAGGGAAGGACAGCACAGAAGGCCCTTTTAGTGCAGACACATTGACAGAAACCACCAACGCAGCTGGGAATCCAATGACTGTTGCAAAATGACTGCTCAAGAACCATCACCCTTGCCCATCCTGCTGGGACTTGTGGTCCAGCAACTGGGATGAGGGCGCACTGCTTCCCAACTCCATGACCTATGCAATTCATTCTGAAGAACTTTTTTTTTTCAAAAAAAAAAAAAAATAGCAATAGCAATAGCACTTAGATTTATATACCGCTTCATAGTGCTTTACAGCCCTCTCTAAGCGGTTTACAGAGTTCAGCATATTGCCCCCAACAATCTGGGTCCTAATTTTACCCACCTCAGAAGGATGGAAGGCTGAGTCAACCTTGAGCCGGTGAGATTTGAACTGCTGAACTAGCAGTAGCCTGCAGTGCTGCATTTAACCACTGCACCATCTCGGCTCCCATTCCACCTCAGCAACCCTGACCAGGACATAAAAAGATGGAGTTCAGAAGTCTATTGTCCTTCCAATCAGGCTTGGTTTCCTTGAGTTCTCCTCAGTTTCTAATCCAGCCTCTGGCTTTTCCCCCTCCAACAAAGCCTTCTGCAGGCGGTTGGTTTTGCCAATGGCCAGCTTAGGGAGCCCACGGTTGAGCCCTTCCAGCAGCACACAAGCTTTGCAAAGGGGCTGGCTAGAGAAGTAGCTGCACCGCTGGCAGGTGCCCTGGACGGGCAAGCGAACGTCCTTACGGATAGCCAGACGCTCCCCCGAGTGCACCAGGTCAGCCACTGAGCTGGGCCGGATAGCTTCCAGGTCTTTCAGCAAGGCACGGACGTGGCCCCGGTAGGCATTGGGGGCGTAGACACACTCGGTGCTGAAGTAGTCCAAGCCCTGGAAGTAGGCATAGAGCACGATCTCTTTTTCGTAAGCGTGCTTCAGCGGCTTGCAGCGAGGCAGGGTTCCCTCGCCGCCCGTCAGGATTTCGGCACAGCGTTGAAGCCGGCCGACGTCACCCCGCAGGAAATTCATCAAGATTGTCTCAGCCACGTCATCGGCGTTATGACCTAGGAAGCAAAGAGAAGTGCAACAGGTGGATGAAATGGAGCAAATAGACTTTGGGTTTTCTTTTACGGGAGTCTTTTACGGGAGTCAGTTGGAAACTCAACCCTCTTCCTCAGATGGAAGTAGTCATTTTAACAACTCAAAGACCTTTAGAAGATTTTCAAAATTAAGGTGCAGCACTGAGAATGAAGGAACTTCAGGTCTTTTAATAAACAGGTTCTGAAGCTGAAAAGGAAGATCCTGACTCTGCACATTCTCAACAGCACTCTTGCTACAGTTCATTCAATGAGATACAGTTAGCCAGGTTCACAAACTCCTCACCTATACATCAAGGTGCATTCGCACATGCTCAATTCAGACCAAACTAGATATCTAACTACTAGTGTTTCTCAGCCTCAGCTATTCTATGGTGGTGGACTTCAACTCCCAGAATTCCCCAGCTAGCACATTGCCATAATGCTGAACGTAGCCATATTGCTACCAAAGTTAATGTTCCCCATTATTATCCTTCCAAAAGCTTTACAGATCGTAAAATGGGGGGGGGGGCAAAACACCCTTAACAAATCTCTGACTTAACAACAGAAATAAATGCTGAGCTCAATTGTGATCGTAAGTCGAGAACATGAGCCGAGGTGGCGCAGCGGTTAGAGGCAGGTACTGCAGGCCACTTTAGCTGACATTGATCCGCAGGTCAGCGGTTCAAATCTCACCGGCTCAAGGTTGACTCAGCCTTCCATCCTTCCGAGGTAGGTAAAATGAGGACCCAGATTGTTGGGGGCAATATAAATATACATTGCTTACTGGTGTAAACGGCTTAGAGAGTGCTTGCACTGTGAGGCGGTATATAAATCTCACAAAATAAATAAATAAATAAATAAATAAATAAATAAATAAATAAATAAATAAATAAATAAATAAATAAATAAATACATACATACATACATACATACATACATACATACATACATACATACATACATACATACATACTTCTACCGGCGGTTTGTACCCTTGTCCGCCACCCTGTCCCAGGGCGCAGCCCTCCTACCTGTGGCTATCTTGTCCGCCCCTAACAAAACGGCGCCCCGGTCCAGCGCCTGCCTGCGGAAGACGCCGCAGAAGGTGCAATTGTTCCTGGAGCCCGTGTGCTGGACGATGCGGTCCATGCTCCAGCCGTAAAGCTCCCGGTAGGAGACCACGTGCAAAGGCAGGCCCAGGCGGCCCCGGTTGCGCTGGACGGCGGCTAGCGAGTCGTCCCGGTAGCCCGCGATGCCCTCGTCCACCGAGAGCAGCAAGAGGCGCAGGCCGTAGCCGTGGCGCTGGTTCAGCAGGCGCAGCACGTGCGCCAGCACCGTGGAATCCTTCCCGCCCGACGCCCCGATGGCCACCGTCTCGCCCGGCTGGAAAAGCCGCGCAGACACGATGGTGTCGTGCACCTCCGCTTCGAAAGCGGCCGCGAAGCAGCTCCGGCACAGCGCCTGGCCGGTTTTGGGGCGACGGAGCGCGGCCCGCTGAGCCCCGCAGCTCCCGCAAAGCACGGGCACCGGCGGCATCTCGCCAGACGGAAGAATCGGCTACGGCCGCCCGGCTGGTGACGCCCGCCAGGCGGGAGGGACTACGATTCCCGGCATGCTCTGCTTTGCTCGCTGCCCTTCCTTTACCCGAGCTCAGAACTCAGTTCCCACGGTGGGCAGCGTTAAGGCGTTGAGTTGATGCGCCGTCCCAGCTGTTGCGGTTCGTGCGCCGTGGTTGGGAGCTGGCAAGACGGCTCCCTGTAGGGATTTTTTCTTTCTTTCCCATAAACCAGGGTTAAATCGATCGGGGTATGGTGGTAAACCGAGCACTACATGCCTCCTAGGAACCGCGGACCCATTAGAGCAGGGGTCCCCAAACTTGACAACTTGGGGGCTTCAGCTCCCAGAATTCTCCAGCCAGTTTGAAGACCTCTGCGGTAGTGCAAGTTAAGCCCGAGGAGTAGACTTAAAACAAGAGAGTCAGTTTGGGGTAGTGGTTAAAGGCATCAGGCTTACAAACGAGGCTGCGAGTTCTTTTGTCCTAAGCATTTTTATTGAGTTATAAAGTATTATAAAATACAAAAGTAAATAGAAGAGCAGTGGGGGGGGAAGGGGGAAGAGAAGTGAGGAAAGAGAATAGAATAGAATAGAATAGAATAGAATAGAATAGAATAGAATTCTTTATTAGCAATAGCAATAGCACTTAGACTTATATACCGCTTCATAGTGCTTTACAGCCCTCTCTAAGCGGTTTTACAGAGTTCAGCATATTGCCCCCAACAATCTGGGTCCTATTGACCAAGTGTGATTGGACACATAAGGATTTTGTCTTTGGTGCATATGCTCTCAGTCTACATAAAAGAAAAAGATACATTTGTCAAGAATCATGAGGTACAACACTTAATGATTGTCATAGGGTTCAAATAAGCAATCAGGAAACAATACTAATATAAATCATAAGGATACAAGCAACAAGTTACAGTCATAAGTGGGAGGAGATGGGTAATAGGAACGATGAGAAGACTAATAGTAATAGTAATGCAGCCTTAGTGAATAGTTTGACAGTGGTGAGGGAATTATTTGTTTATATAACAAAGTGATGGCGTTTGGGAAAAAACTGTTCTTGTGTCTAGTTGTCTTGGTGTGCAGTGCTCTATAGCGACGTTTTGAGGGTAGGAGTTGAAACAATTTATGTCCAGGATGCGAGAGGTCTGTAAATAGGAGGGAAAAGAAAGAAAAGCATTGACTTCTGACTCTCTCTGTTGCAGTGAAATAAGGCATTAACATCAAATCATAAGTTTTTGTTTTTCTGTAATGGTATAAAGGAGCCTTTTCTGTAAAGATCTATCAGTCTAATTTGAATAACCCAAAGTCAGAGTTTTATTCTTTTCCACATCAAGCACAACGTTCAGAAGCGGTCTCCATGTGGGAAAAAAAAGTACTTCTTTTCTTAAATCAAAGTAGTCAATTTTGCCATTTCAGCCAACTCCATCAACTTCTGCAATGGGAGGCTGTGAGTTCTAATCCTGCCTTAGGCATAAAGCCAGCTGGGTAACTTTGGACCTGGCGCCCTGTCTCAACCTTAGGAAGAAGGCAAAAGCAAACCACTTCAGAAAGAAGTCTGAAAAGTGCAGGCAGTCACCAGAAGTTAACACCGATTAGAAGGCCATATACAGATTTAATGCATCCCAGGCTGTGTCCTAATCCAGGACATATTTAAGTACTTATTTATTTATTGGATGTTTAAAGTTGTCCCACTCTGAAAAGCCTCTGGGCCGCTTTTGTTCAGTCACTGTGTTTGTGACGGATAGGAATTTTCCTATCAAGAGGTGATATAGGATCATGCTTCCCTGAAGTCATTCTTACTTAGAAAATAAAACCGAGATTCAATTCTAATTAACAAAATATTTATTTTAGTACAAAAGTAACAAAAGAATATAAACCTTATTAAGCTACATTTTCTCAGCTAAGAATTCACGTCTGCCTCGGGCGAGGCTTCGAAGGAGAAAAAAAAGGTAGGAGGAGACAAACTCCTGGAATGCACGCATGCATAGTAAAACATATCACATGTCTGCTTGATTAGAAAATACAGTAAACCTAGAAATAGTAGAGATGCACAACTGGCAATCTTCACATCGTGACAATTTGACTCTTTGTGACCCTATGAATGAACCATAGCACACCAGGCTTCTCTGTCCTCCCGTCTTCCGGAGTTTGTCCAAATTCATGTTCCTTGCGTTGATGACACTAACCATCTTGTCCTCTGCCCTCACCTCCTTTTGCCTTCCATCTTTCCCAATATCAGGGTCTTCTACAAAGAGTCCTCTCTTCTCATTAGGTGGCCAAAGTACCGTATTTTTCAGACTATAAGACGCACCGGTGTATAAGACGCACCAAGATTTTGAAGAGGTAAGTAAGGGAAAAAAGTTTTTGTCCTCCCCGGCCCCCAGGAGCACTCTGCAGGCTTCCCAAACCCTCTGCATGCCTCGTTTCTTGCAAAAGCGGGCCCATTTTTCACCCATTTTTGCAAAAAACGGGGCGCGCAGAGGATTTGGGAGGCCTGCAGAGTGCTTCTGGGGGCTGGGGGAAAGCAAAAAACACCCCCGTTTTTCGCAAAAATGGGGGCATTTTTGCCTTCTCCCAGCCCCCAGAAGCACTCTGCAGGCCTCCCAAACCCACTGCGCACCCCGTTTTTGCAAAAAACAGGCCCATTTTCCGCAAAAATGGGACACGGGGCGGGGCTTCAGGAGGCCAAAAATGGCTGCATTCAGTATATAAGACGCACCAACATTTCCACCCTCTTTGGGGGGGGAAGGTGCGTCTTATACTCTAAAAAATACGGTATTTGAGCTTCAGCTTCACTATCTGTCCTTCCAAAAAAACAATGAAGGTTGATTTCCTTTAGGATTGACCGATGTGATCTTCTTGCAGTCAAGAGTCTTCTCCAACACCACAATTCGAAAGCAATCTGGACTGTATATTTCATATACATCATTTAAAAACATGGTTAGAAACATAATAAAAAGAAGACAATATTAAAAGTTGACAGGGGCTCCACAAACAGTAACCCCAGACCAGGAAACAGTCTCAAAAAAGATTTCTGGAGCACATGGAGAGTGATATTTCTGGCATTCTGGTTTTGAAAACTGCATCATTCTCAGCTCACTCAGCTGCTTGTTTCTTCAGTAACTATGGTGTACAATTATGACTTCGGTTCTTAAAAGCAAATTGTAAAATGCTGCCAATTTTCTCCCTAGTGATTTCTGAATTCTCCTAAGCACTGCTTAACTAGAGTATTGTTGTGGTTTAACAGTAAGCACCATCACAAGCAAAAGAGAGCCAGTTTGGTCTAGTAGTTAAGGCCCCAGGCTAGAAGCCAGGAGACTCTGAGTTCTAGTCCTGCCTTAAGCAGGGATGCGGTGGCTCAGTGGCTAAGATGCTGAGCTTGTCGATCAGAAAGGTCGGCAGTTCAGCAGTTCGAATCCCTAGCGCTGCGTAACGGAGTGAGCTCCCATTACTTGTCTCTGCCAACCTAGCAGTTCAAAAGCATGTTAAAAAAAATGCAAGTAGAAAAATAGGGACCACCTTGGTGGGAAGGTAACAGCATTCCGTGCGCCTTCGGCGTTTAATCATGCCGGCCACATGACCACGGAATCGTCATCAGACAGCGCTGGCTCTTTGGCTTTGAAACGGAGATGAGCATGGTCCCCTAGAGTCGGGAACGACTAGCATGTATGTGCGAGAGGAACCTTTACCTTTAAGCATGAAAACTAGCCAGTCAGTTACTTTCAGCCCAACTCACCTCACCTCACCGGGTTGTTGTTATGGGGAAAAATAGGATGAAGGAGTATTAAGTATATTTGCCACCTTGAATTATTTGATAAAATGAAGTTTGGATAAGCATAAATAAATTAAGTTGGGTGATAATATTAATCTCAGCCAAAACATTTTTGCCCACCTAATGCTCCATTCGGATGATGAGACACTGCCACTAGGGGGCAGACTCATCTTAAGCATCTTCTGTATGCAACATGGACCTCTTCTCAGAAGATCATGGGACCTCTTGCCTTTCCTGAACACTTAATGATTCTGATCACGCAACAACATATTGTGTGACATTGGGCAAGTTCCAGAGACCCCTGTGACATCCAATGTTTATGCTCTGTCTAGCTCTGTTTTGCACTCAAGGACTTGCTCGGTCATGGTTGTTTAACCAATAGAAATGCATTATGTAGGAAAGTAGATAGGCTCAGCTGCAAAATCTGCTTCCTGTTATTTTTCCATCATTCTTTGCCTGGGGTCGAAAGAATTTAATTTCCTGTCTTCTTTGCAACTGCATTCCCAGAGAGGCCCAGAGAAAACTTTCTGATCAAATAACTTTTCTATTTTTTTCAAGTTCTGTGATGTTTGAAAAGGAGAGCTACAGATCAGAGCAAAGAGAATTTTTAAAATATAGTTTATTAAATTTCTAGAAAAGTTTAAATATAATAAAACAAGACAATTAAGGAATAAATGGGGAAGGGGAAGATATAAAGTGAAAAGAAAAAAAAATACAAAAAAGTTAACTTCCAACTTTCTTCAATACCATTACAGATATAAAACAATCTTTTGATCTAAAATTCAATATTGTACAGTATTGCTATAATCTTAAACAATTTGAATAATCAGATCTCAAAAGTAATACAGTATTTATTTCACCGTTGAGCAAGAAGTCCAAAAGTGATTTCCATTTAGAAAGAAAGACAAAATCTTTTTTCATTAAGATAGTTAATTTCATTAAGATAGCAATATTGCAGTCTCAACTTTTTATTTTTACATACTCATATATGCAAGCCATTCCTATAACAAGAAGTTTATCTAATCAGCAAAACCCAAGTTTCATTTTTTTCCATCTCAAGCACAAAGTCCAGAAGTGGTTTCCAAGCAGAAACAAAATTGGACATGTTCGTGTCTTTGATTAAAGCAGTCAATTTAGCCATCACTGCTAGTTCCATCTGGTTTTCTAGCCATTCATCCATTGTGGGAATTAAAGTATCTTTCCATTTTTGTGCATAAAGATTCTTGCTGCTGACAACATACAGATATGATATTGCTTAACTAACACTCCCAATTAATTTAATTTAATTTAATGGATTTCTATGCCGCCCAACTCCCTGGGGACTCTGGGCGGCTCACAACATGTAGATTCCATTACAATATAAAATAGAATATAAAATAGAATATAAAATACAGTAGTTAAAAAAATACAATGTCCCCTGCCATTAGCCAATATTTGCCTGGTGTTTCAGTACATCCTGGTGGACAATACATCCTTGTTGGTAAAACATTTCCCTCTCTGTGATGTTCTGCAATAGTCAGCATTGTACAGAAGGTGTCCCATGAACATAACTCCTATAGCCTTAAATATTTCCTGATTTTCTTTTATCAATTTTAAAATTTAAAATGACAGGTGCTGCAAATACCCTCCAAATTTGGCATAAGTCTGTTATGTGTTTCTTTAGTCCCTTGAGTAAAATAAATAAAAATTGATTCTGACTTTTCCTTACAATGAATTCTTGTTCCTGTTCTTCTGGATTTCTGGCCTGGGAAATGCGTCTCTTATTCTAACTTCAGAAGAGCTTTACACCTCTAACTATCCTTGTGCTTTAGATTCCTTTAAATTCCTGGGAGTCTATCTCAGTGATTTTCTCACCTGGAAAATCAACACGACCCAGGTGGCCAGAAAGGCCCAACAGAGACTCCACTTCCTCAGAGTCTTGCAAAATAACAAAGTGGAACAACAACTGATGACCTCCTTTTACCGATCCACAATAGAACGCGTCCTCACTCATTGCATTACGGTGTGGTATGCTGGCTTGACAGCCGCGGATAGAAAAACATTACAGAGGGTGGTGAGCCCAGCACAAAATATCGTGGGATGTCCCCTGATACCGCTAGATGACATCGCTAGGGCTCGCTGTCTTAGAAGAGTGAGGAAAATCCTCAGGGACGACTCACACTCGGGTCAGCACTTCTTTATTCTCCTACCATCCGGAAGGAGATATAGAAACACAGGTAGCCGCACAAACAGGCTGAAGAACAGGTTTTATCTGTGGGCTGTCAGACTCCTGAATGAAAAATAACTACAACAACATAGAACGATTGACGTGCAGGGCCGGCGCCAAGTGCAATAAGTTCACATGGTGCAATAGGATTGGGTGTTTGTTCGCAAAATTCACTGGGCTAGGGATTTTCTGTCTTTCACTGTGAGTTTTATTGTGTTGGGGGGGTGCACGAAGGGAGGCTCAGCCAATCTCATAGTACATATGTTCTACTCTGACAATAAGAGTGCAGAGAAGAAAGAGTGCAGAGAAGAGCAACAAAAATGATTAGGGGACTGGAGGCTAAAACATATGAAGAACGATTGCAGGAACTGGGTATGTCTAGTTTAATGAAAAGAAGGACCAGGGCTGACATGATAGCAGTGTTCCAATATCTCAGGGGTTGCCACAAAGAAGAGGGAGTCAAACCATTCTCCAAGGCACCTGGGGGTAGAACAAGAAGCAATGGGTGGAAACTAAACAAGGAGAGAAGCAACTTAGAACTAAGGAGAAATTTCCTGACAGTTAGAACAATAAATCAGTGGAACAGCTTGCCTCCAGAAGTTGTGAATGCTCCAACACTGGAAGTTTTTAAGAAGATGTTGGATAACCATCTGTCTGAAGTAGTGTAGGGTTTCCTGCGTAAGCAGGGGGTTGGACTAGAAGACCTCCAAGGTCCCTTCCAACTCTGTTATTGTTATTGTTATTGTTATAGAGGTTTGAATTCGAATTTGAATACTTCGGGATACTTTAATCTCTAAATGAAGGAAGGAAAAAAACAAAAAAAGGTTTTCCGGAGCTTGCACAAAACTTGCAAAAGGTTACCTTCTGGGGAATCTTAAGAAATGAATACATTTTTAAAGAATTGTACATAAGCACTGCAGGCAGTCTTCAACCTACGGCCACAATTGAGCCCAAAATTTCTAAGCAAGGCAGTTGTTAAGTGAGTTTTGCCCCATTTTATGCCCTTTCTTGCCACAATTGTTAAGCGAATCACTGCAGTTGTTAAGTGAGTAACACCTTTGTTAAGTGAATCTGGCTTCCCCATAGATTTGCTTGCCAAAAGATCATAAAAGAGCATCACATTGCAACCAACATAAATATGAACCAGTTACCAAGCATCTGAATTTTGATCACGTGACCATGGGGGTGCTGCAATGGTCGTAAAAATGGTCAGAAGTCACTTTTTTCAGTGCTGTTCCAACTTCAAATGGACACTAAATGAATGGTAAGTTGAGAACTAGCTGTACAACCTTTAAAATTCTTAAAATTCTCTTTTCCAGTTCTGGAAGGCAGTTATGAACACGTCATGCCAAGCCCATGCAGTCCTTAAGAATATCCGAGAACTAGTAGCTGGGTACCCGTGCTTCGCTACGAAACTGAACTCCTTAGCATGGAGTAGAATGTCTAAACTCCCAGCCCACAGGCCGGATGAGTCACGCGCTGGCCACGCCCACTGGCAGTTGAAACAGAGTTCTTTTTGGGTGGGGAGGGGGAGTAGAACGTCTAACTCCTTCGCATCAGAGCGTGTTAATAATAATATAAGAAATAACTTATGATCTGATGGTCATTTCGAAAAATCCTTTCTTAGCAAGCACCTAGAAGCCAAGAGGAACATACGTGCCAAGTTTCAAGTTTGTAGGTTTTACGGTTCTGGAGATTTTGTGATTACGGCGTGAGTGGTTTTCGCTTTTATATATATAGATTAAAAGCTCTGAGGTCCTCTGATGGAAGAGTTGTGTAGTAGAAATTCAATGGATAACTCTGGGCTAAATTAACAACAATCTGATCAGGAGACAATCACTATCTTGGTTCATTCAAGGATCCTGTATCACAGTGTTTGATATGCTCTTTCTTAAGACAGCATTTCCCCCCAACGATTTCACATGAGTTTCATTGCCACTAATGCTGTGGGTTTGTTTTAGTTCATTATACTGAGCTACAGGAGTTCTAGACCAGCAGTTTTATGGCAATTTCTACCACTTAAAAAGTGTTCTTAAAAGTTGTAGACCTAGTTTTGCAACATTCCATTGTTGTTATTTTTGATCAGATGGTGATGGGAAGTCTTGATATATATATTTTTCACTTCCTTCTCTTTCAAGGTGAGGTTGAGGTTTTTGGGATAGGTGAAGGAGGACAGCGTGATTTCTAGCACTTATAATAAACTGAACTATATCTTAGAATTTAAAATATAATTTGTAAGTTTGATTTAGTTATTAAGTTTTTATGCCACCCATCTCCCCTTTAAGGTGGCTTTGGGTAACTTACAGATAAAAGGTAAATGGAAAAATAATTAATATATTAAAACTATGCAAATTACCATTTTAAAACTATACAGTATGCAGTTTGCAACGTATCTTGGTATGTTTAACCTGACCAGCTACAAATCTGTGATTTCCTACGGTACCTGAACATTGATTAATTCTGTGCTTGGTTATTCTGCAAGCAGGTTAAATGTCTGTGTGAATTCGGCCCTATTGCTTTGAATGATGTGTGCTACCCATCATGCTTCTCATGGTTGATATGGCTAATCTGAAATTACAGTAGTGGAAAAAGTGACCTTAAGTAACTCAACTTCAATCTCTAAACAAACATTAAGTAGTGCAGAAAGGAACATTTCTGTTTAATCAAGAACATTGTCACGTTTTACCCCACCTTTAATGGTGCAAACATAAAAATGTTTACACTGAAATAAATCTTGCTAATGTCGAAGGCCGGTAGTGCCAATCCAATTGTTAAAATAAGACTTATGTTTTATAAAGGTTTGCCTTTACTATCACATCCTGATCACACGTCATTTGAAGCAAAAAAAAGTATAAAATAAATATTCCCTGCTTACACAGTATTTGAGCTCTTTTAAGCCTATACTAACTTCTCCAACATCTGCCGGGGAAGCACCAACACCTCAGAGTCTATGTGTGTGAATAATACATTTTGTATTAGAGGTATGTGTTCTGCCCTTGGAAAAAACTTTCTTGAAATTTGAACCACTGGGAAAGTTGTAGAGTTTAAGCCCCTTAGTATGCTTAATAATAATTTTAATTATGTAGCAGCACAGCCCTTGGTGACTTAAATGCACACATTGGAGGCTGAGAAATTTATTTTTATTTATTAAAGAAATGTCTATGTCCGCCTAACTCACAGTGATTCCAGGCAGCTTACAGGAATAAAACCCCAAATAAAAAAATCGATACTCACCCTCCATTGCCTTGGCGACAACTTTCCAACAAACCATTTGAGGGGCTTCATATCAACCTGGGCTGGGATCCCACAAGGCCTGCTGGCAAAACCATGTCTTCAGGACCTTTTGGAAGAGTATCAAGGTGGAGGCCAGTCTTATCTCCACAGGGATGATTTTACAGGGAGGGAGCCATGACAGAAAAGGTTCTTCTTGATCCCACTAGATCAGAGGTGGGGAACAATGGCCCTTTTATGACTTGTGGACTTCAGCTCCCAGAATTCTTGAGCCGGCATGGCTGGCTCAGGAATTCTGGGAGTTGAAGTCCACAAGTCATAAAAGGGCCATCGTTCCCTACCCCTGCACCATCAGAATCAGAATAGAGCTGGAAGGGACCTTGGAGGTCTTCTAGTCCAGCCCCCTGCTCAAGCAGGAGATCCTATACCAGTGATGGCGAACCTTTTTTTCCTCAGGTGCAAAAAGCGCGTGCGCGCATGCTATCGCACACGTGTGAGTGCCCACACCCATAATTCAATGTCCGGGGAGGGCAAAAATGGCTTCCCCTGCCCCCCCAGAGGCCCTCTGAAGGCCACAAATGGCCCGTTTCCTGACTTCCTGTGGGCCCAGTAGGCCCATTTTTCACCCTCCCCAGGCTCCAGAAGCTTCCCTAGAGCCTAGGGAGAGCGAAAATGCCCTCCCCCACCTCCCTGGAGCCCCCCAGAAGCCGAAAACACCCTCCCAGAGCCTCCCCGTGAGCCGGAAATCAGCTGGCCGGTACACACATGCGCGCTGGAACTAAGGTAGGACAACCGCTCGTGTGCCGGCAGATATGGCTCCGCGTGCCACCTGTGGCACGCGTGCCATAGGTTCGCCATCACTGTCCTATACCATTTCACTAGATCAGTGTTTCTCAACCTTGGCAGTTTGAAGATGTGTGGACTTCAACTCCCAGAATTCCACAGCCAGCAATGCTGGCTGGGGAATTCTGGGAGTTGAAGTCCACACATCTTCAAACTGCCAATGTTGAGAAACACTGCACTAGATGGACCTCCTTGCTGGAGGGATCCATAACATACCCTGTCTCCTTAATTTGGTGGATTGGATAGATGTAATTGGGTTTTTAATGAAGCTTAAAAACAGTTTGGTGGAATAGTGAAGGTGCTGGCCCAGAAACCAGGGGATAGTGAGTTCTAGGCCTCCCCTGGAGTGGGGAGTTGGTCTCTGACAGAAAGCCACTTGAAGAGACTAGAAGCATTTGAAATGTAGATTTACAGACGGCTGTTACGTATAAGTTGGGTTGACAAAATCAGAAATGAGGAGGTGATAAGCTACCTGGGAAAGCCAAGGGAAATAATCAAAACCATAAAAAAGTTAGTTAGAATATTTTGGACGTGTGATGCGACACCCAGAAAAATACGGCATACTTCACTTAATCTTCCAAGGAAAGATTGAAGGCAAATGAGGTCCAGGTGGAAGAAGAACATCATGGCTTCAAAATTTAAGGGACTGGTTTGGACAAAACTCAACAGCACTTTTTCATGTGGCTGTTGATAAAAATAGGATCGCCAACATCCGATGATGGATATGGAAGAAGGGAGGAGGAGGAGGAGGAAGAGAAGGAGAAGGAAGAAGGAAAAGAAGGAAGAAGGAAAAGGAGGAGGAGGAGGCCTCCCCTGGAGGAAAAATGGGATTAACTAAATAAAATTATTTTGCACTCGATATGCCATCTTAAATGAGCCCTGAAGGTGTTCTGAGGGCTACTGTCACTCCCCTTGTGGCCAAATATGGCTTCAGCAAAAAAGTAAGAAGCATCTCTTTTTGAGATCCAAAGCAAAACCGACAGCAAGAGTCATTTTTCTGCTGTGACATTTGTGGATCGTTAAGAAACCAAAAGGCAAAAGATGTTGATATCTTAGAAATTGTTATGCATTGATTGTTTGGTTTAATAAGTGCGTTAGGATTGGGCTATTTCTCAAACGAGCAAAGATGAAATAAAAGTCAGCTGTATGACTTTTGGGGCAATTCCTCTCTCGCAGCCCTGCCCCAACCTCACAGGGTTTTTGTTGTGGGGAACAAATAAGAAGAGGAAGGAATATTCGGTATGTTTGCCACCTTGTGTTATTTATTAAAAGTAATAAAAGTGGGATAAAAATTAATTCAGAAGCAGCCAATGAATTCCAGCACGTGAAGTAATTTACTGAGGATTAACCATTTCTTATATTCCCGGGATATACAGCTATTTACAAGTTTAGTGACTATTCAAAGTTACAACGGCGCTGAAAAGAGGGACTTAGGGTCATTTTTCGCACTAGGGATTGTTGCAGCATCCCCAGGGTTAACCAATTTCGTTGTATACATGATGTACAATGACAATAAGGGTATACTATACTCATACATTAGTTGTGTTTGCACAACGTACGCACACATTAACCACTGTTTGGTTTATTAATCCATTTTCCAGGGGTTTGTGCAATATGCTAAGCCCTAAACTAACCTCACAACTTCCTGCTTAGTTTGTTCAGAAAACTTCAGGACTAATAGAAAATAATGTACATTACTTTGGATTGAACTGTAGAGTCCATGGTGCGCTCTGATTGCTTGCAGACGTTTTACTACCCGACTACATAACAACATCAATGATGTTATCGAGTCAAGTAATGAAAAGTTTGCAAGCAAACCCAAAGGTGCTTTTTTCAAGAGGCTGCAAGCAAGCAAACCTCACAGAGCACCCAGGACTCCGCACTGGCCCCTTTGAACAGACGGACGAACCCATTCACTGAAATTAGTAAATCAAGATTTTTGGGGAGGCTTGATTTCAGCCCATTGCTCGGCCAACAAACCACAGTTACCAAAGCAGACGAACACAGACACTAACTAACCCTGCATTGCTTTCTCTGGCTCCTGCAGACGCCCCGCTTTGCTCCCCCGCCCACAACCGGCCAACGGGCCTGCCCTCTTTCCCGGGTTTTGTGAATTTGCCACCACTCTGCGCCCAATGACGTCGAGAGCGTTCGGGTTCCGATTGGTCAGTTTGGGCGCGCCTCCGCCCATCTCTCGCGCGGCCCGCCCATTTTTCTCGCCTCGAAAGGCGATTGGCCGAGGCGTTCGAGTCTAGACTCGCTTGCGCTCGGAGGCGGGGAGAGAGGAGGGGGGGCGGGTCATGAGGCGCCTCGCCTTCTCTTGGCTTTAGCGCGTCGCCTCAGATCGTTCTCGGGAGGGCCGCCCTCAGTCCGTCGACGACCGCGTAGCCGAGCGGAGCGGCCGGCGGGAGCGGCGACCCGGAGGAAGAGGAGGCGGCGGCGGGGCGGGGGAGGCATCAGCAGCAGCAGAAGGCAGCGAGCGAGCGCCGGATCTTCCCAAGGGGAGGCATCGCCCCGGCAGTAAGTGCGGGCTTCCTCGCAAGGAAACCCCCGGGGGCGTCGGAAGAGGCTGGTCTCTCGGCTGTTGCGGCCGTGTGGAGGACGGGGATTCTTCAGGAGGAGATTGCCGGAGTAGCGGCGGCGACTTTCCTGGGGATTCACCACCCCCGACTGGCCGCGCTCGTGCAACAGGCTGGGCAGGAGTCGCAGCCCACCCACTCAATCGCGCTGGGTTCGCACGAGCAGCTCCAGACACCCGTGTCCGGCTTCTTGGCGTGTTGTGAGAACCCGCCGACGCGCGTGGGGGTGATGGGTTCCTTTCGGCTTCTCTCCGCCTTCCCCCTCAACCCGTGTCTCCCCCCCCCCACAAAAGTGTGGAAGGTCCCGGCGACCTCCCATCTCCTCAACCCCACAAGTCGGGGGAGAAGGAGGGAGAGCAACCTCTCCCTCGTTGGGTAATGGGAATTAAGAGGGTGGGTTGATTATTCCCCCTCGCAAGTTTTCATTTCCTGCCCTCGTCCTTCCCGACCTTTTTTCCCCCCTTAAGTGAATATATATGTCAGATGTTTTGGCCGGAGGAAGAATTGGACTTTGGGGAAATGGGCTACTTTCCCAGTTAAGGAAGAGAGAGATAATTTTAAAAAATGTAGAATGGAGGGGGGGGGGAGAAATCTAGTGATGTGGGGACACGTGAGTTCTCTTCTTTTTTTAAAAAAAGAAAGAAAAATAGGTGCTGGCAATCCTAAGCGGAAGAAATTGGTCAAAGTTGGCAGGTTTTTCTCTTGTTTATTATGGGATGGGGACACCTGCACATTTCCGTACAATGGTGTGTGTGGGGGGGGTGTTAGGTGTGATGGCATTGTTCTTCTTCACTACTTGTAAACCTAGAGAAAATAAAAAAGGAAACCACAATTTGATACCTTTGATGTGTTGTGTTCACAAGGCTAGAAAAGAGGAGGGAGAGTGGCATGATCTTCCTTTGGGGTTAATAATCCGCATTCACACAATATGTTCGACCAGCTTTCCCCACACTCTGCCTCTTTTAGTTGTACCGATTTCATCGCTCAAAATTCTTTGCTGTGGTTGTGATGGACAGGGAGTTAAAAAGAAAGCCAGACTGGTGGTGTGTTTAAGGTTCTGGCCTAGAAACCAGGAGATGGGTGAGTTCTAGTCCTATTTTAGGCATGAAGGCTAGCTTAGTGATATTGGTCCAGTCACTCTCAGCCCAACCCACCTCCCAAGATTGTTGTGTGGAAAACAGGAAGAGGAAGGTAAAGTAATAAAGGCAGGACAATCTAATTAATTAATGCCATATGTTTGAAGGCTTCCCAGGTAGCAGAAGACCACCCTATTGATTAAACCTAAGTGGCTAGATGTATGCAAGAAATTTTTTAGGTACTAAATTACATATTAAACAGATACAAAACTGTACTTGCTGGCAGCATTAATGACATGCCACAAACTGACAAGTCATATGAATACCTATGAATCCAACCAGGGTTTATAAACATGAAAACTATTTGGAACTCCTAAGACTTGGATTTTTCCTTTCCAATTCAAGAGAAATCATTGATCTTTACCTCAAATACTATGAAATGCTTGCATCTTCTCTATTGCACAGGTAGGACCAGTGGTGGGTTCCTACCGGTGCGGTCCAGTGTGGCATTCCGGTAGGGACCCACCAATTGCGCAATTTGCACACGACAGCTCCGGTGCCGTCTTCGCCGATCCATCATGTGGCACCATCTTTTTTCTGGAATTTTTGGGCTTTGTTTGCTTCCTGCGCATGCGTGGAAGCAAAATCACATGAGGGGACACGCGTGCGTAGCGAGCATGCGAGCATGCGAAACAAGATGATGCACGTTCAGCGCACCGGTAGGCAGATAAGAGGAACCCTCCCCTGGGTAGGGCTCATATTTTAGGGTAACTCTGCCATCCACTGGAAACATGTTTGCTGTGGAAAGGTAGTTCTGAAACCACCATAAATGGAAGAGCCTTTCCATCCTTACTGGCTGTTGGCTATGGAAGTTGAAGCCCCTAGGTTGGCAAGTCTGGTGTAGAAAGTGTGTGAAAGCATTTATATGTCATGCAGAACCATAATATGGGTTGCTTGTTTTGGATTTTACGTGTTCGATCACCAGAACAATGGTTGCTTATTCCACAATTCTAGGTAATACACAAAACTTGCATAATGAGACATCCAGTTGCTGCGCCTTGTTGGGAATTCTCAATTTAAGATAGATTGTAACCTTTTATTTTCTACCTAAGCATCCAAGATTTCCAGATTATATAAATGTTCTTCATAATTGAAGAGCTTTTTTGGCTCATTCAAATCCTCCTTAAATGAATGCATCTTTTTCTTGTTTTATCTTGGAGCTTCTCAGCAAAGACAGTCTTGATTTTTCTTACAGTATGTTTTGAACTTCAATGTTTAGTACTTTTCAAGACTGAAATTCTATGCTGTAAGGTAAAAGAAATTAGATTTTTTTTCTTGTGAGCCTTCATTTGTATATTATTAGAGGCTGCAGATTGCCATTCCTTTTGAGAATAGAATAGAAGAATAGAATGGAATAGAATAGAATAGAATAGCACTTAGACATATATATTTATACTTTCAATCGAGATATTATTAATCTCTAATCAAATTAGAAATAATAAAGAAATAAAGGGAACTAAAATTAAAAAAGGAAATTCATAAAACCCAGGCATTCGCAGATGACCTGGGTTTTTTTTTTTAGAAGACCCGACAGAGTCAGCAATACAATTACTAAATGAAATGGAACTATTTGGAAAAGTGGCGGGACTTAAAATAAACAAAGATAAAACGAAAATATTAACTAAAAATTGCACCCAAAATCAGATAAAGGAATTAGTAGAGAAAACAGGGCTACAAGCAACCCAAAAAACTAAATATCTAGGGATCTGGCTTACAGCCAGACACGGTTCACTTAAAGAAGATAACTACACCAAATTATTTCATAAAACAAAACAAGATCTGGAATGATGGGGGAGGATGCAGTTATCATTAATAGGGAGAATAGTAGTTATAAAAACGAATATTTTACCTAGATGGCTCTATTTATTTCAGACAGCACCTATAAAATTAGATAGAAAATTCTTTGGAGAAATAAATAAAACAATATCTAAATTTATATGGGCTGGGAAAAAACCAAGAATAAAATTTAAGATATTACAAGACAGAGGTGGTTTTGGACTCCCCGATCTAGAGATATACTATCAATCGGCAATTTTACTTTGGATAAAGGAATGGATTCTTTTAAATAAGGAAATAATATTAACACTAGAGGGTCACAACATCCAGGAAGTCTGGCATGCCCATTTATGGGAAAAGAAGAATATTAAACACACACTTTTTCAAACACATGCAATAAGAGGGACCTTATTATACACCTGGAGGAAAATTAGAAGCAAACATTATATGGAGATACCCTGATGGTTAGCTAGTATGGATTGAATAAAATTATTTTTTAAAAAAAGACATATATATTGCTTCATAGTGTTTTACAGCAGTCTCTAAATGGTTTATAGAGCCAGCATATTACCCCCAACAATCTGGCTCCTCATTTTACCCACCTCGGAAGGATGGAAGGCTGAGCGGGTCAGGATCGAATTACTAGCAGGATCAACCTTGATCGGGTCAAGATCGAATGGCTAGCAGTCTGCAGACTTGACTTGCAATACTGCAGTCTAACCACTGCACCATCACGGCTAATAAGAATAAGAATAGAATATTTTATTGGCCAAATGTGATTGGACACGCAAGGAATTTGTCTCCCGTGCTTAAGCTCTCAAAGTACACACAAACCACAAGGTAATACCGTGTTTCCCTGAAAATAAGATCCTGTCTTATATTTTTTTGAACCCTGAAATAAGCGCTTAGCCTTATTGCCGTGTACTCAAAAGCCCGATTAGGCTTATTATCATGGGATGTCTTATTTTGGGGGAAACAGGGTACAATCATAAGTTACCAATAGGAGAAGGTAATAGGAAAGATGAGAAGGATAATAGTATTACTCCCTATTATATACCGTACGTAAATATCCTTAGGCATAAGACTGCTATGGGAATTAGGTGTTTAGCAGAGTGATGACATGGGGGAAAAACTGTCTTTGTGCCTACCGGTTTTGGCATGCAGTGTCCTGTAGCCTGAGGGGGAGGAGTTGAAACGGTTTATGTCCAGGATGTGAGGTGGTCTGTAGGCATTTTCTCAGTCCTCTTTCTGGCTCGTGCAGTGGACAAGTCCACAGTGGAAGGGAGGCTGGTGGCAGTTGTTTTGTCTGCAGTTCTAACTGTCAGTTGGCAGTTTGTAAGGTACAACATTCCTTACATGCATTCTATAATGCTCAGTTATTTTCCTTTTGTCTGCCAATTCTAAATATTGGCTTTTGGATGGAGCTTTTCTGAACAACATACAAACTAATTTCTCAGAGACTTGTGTAATTTTTGTCTGTCTGGGTGTAGCCCATGCCTCGGACTCTCATCCAACACAAACCCTATATATCCCTAAGGCAGTGATATTCCAATTGGATCATGGCTTGCACTACAGCAGTTTATTTTGTAATTCTAAGTAGAAGAAGTGTGTATATTCTGGAGTGGGGTTTCCATGTCAGCTGTGAGTTACTCTTGCAAGTAAGCTGTTCATTGTCATACTGGTGTTCGTAAATATAGATAATCTGTGACTTATGACCAGGGGTGGGTTCCAACTTACCTCGCTATCGGTTCGCTCTCTCCTGCGCCGCGTGGGCGCGCCACGTGGGCACGTGCACGCATGCGCAGTAACAAAAAATCCCCCCCAAAATAAATAAATTAAAAAGCCAAAAAAAGAGATGGCGACTGCATGCACAGTGCCGGAACTTGGCTTCTGCGCATGTTCAGAAGGAAAAAAAATGCAAAAAATTTTTTTTTGAAAAAATGCAAAAAAAAAAAAAAAGAAAGAAAAGATGGCAGCGGCCACGGACTGGCACCAACTGATCTGGTTCAGTGATGTCATCATGATGTCACCAGCGGGCTGCTACTGGTTCGGGCAAACCGGGAGGAACCCACCCCTGCTTATGATCATTCATTTAGCAAAACATTCGAATTGACAGCGGGGCTGAAAAAAATAATGACGTGGGACCTGTCTTCCCACTTATGCCTGTTTGCGGTGTCCATGCAGTAATTTGATCACAATCCAGGCACTTGGGAAATGGTTGCATTTATGATAGTGGGAGCATCCCGGGATCACGTGATTGCCATTTGTGGCCCTCTAGTCGGCAATAGGGAAGCCAGCAGAAAAGCTAGTAAATTGCTATCATGTGATGCCTTGCTTAATGACCACCGCAAAAATATCGTAAAATATACCGCAAAAATATCGTAAAATTGGGTACAATTTCATGTGATGTCTTGCTTAACAACCGCAATGCTTGCCGATGAATTTTCTGGTCTCAATTGTGGCCCTAAGTCAAGGACTACCTGTATCCCAGTGAACAGTCTATAGCCATGATGGTGAACCTATGGCACGCGTGCCAGAGCCCTCTCTGCTGGCACACACGCCGTTGCCCCAGGTCAGATCTCCGGGGCGTTTCTTTTGTGAGTTTCCCTGCAAACAACGAATCAGAAGCTCACGAAAGAAAAGGATCTTACCTCTTGTTGCGCTGCCGTTGTTGGGATGCCCCACCTCCCGCCGGCCAGGTGGTCTTTGGGTCTCTGCTGTGTATGTGTGCATTCGCATGCACACGCGCACCTTTCACTTTGGGCATGCGCGCGCACGCAGTTTGGGCACTCGGTATTTAAAGGGTTCGCCACTGGTCCATAGGTATCGAGAAATTGACTTTTCTAGAAGTGAGAAAAGAGGCTGTTTTGCAAAGATTTTTCAGTCTCTTCTTTTGTTTCTCTATATTCCCCCCCCCCCCCCCCCCCGATTTGTTTCATTGTAAGAAGGAAAGATGTTGGTTAATTTTAGACTTGAGTCTGTGGGCAGAGAACTATCACTCTCCGTTTTACTGTTCAGCACCTCATAATTTTAGATGCTTTATAAATAAAATAGCATGATGGCTTCAACTGTTGGGCTTGAATGGGTTTTTTTTGTCTGATCCTTCAGGCTTCCTAACCTTCAACCCGACCAGACTGAAAAAAAAGTGACGAAACAACAGCAAAAAGAAAGTGCCAGGATGGGGAAGGAATAATAATCTTTTTTCTTACCTTGTCCTGAAGTCTTGGAAGTAGTTTCCCTGCTTTTGTTTCTTCTAAACGCAGGGGTCCCCAACCTTGGCAACTTTAAGACTTGTGGACTTCAACTCCCAGAGTTTCTCAGCCAGCTGGCTGAGGAACTCTGGGAGTTGAAGTCCACAGGTCTTAAAGTTGCCAAAGTTGGGGACCCCTGTTCTAAAGTACCCTATTAAGAGTGACTTCAAATCCAGAAAAAAGGCAAACATTTCATGAACTGGGCTTAATTGATTACTTCACTGGTTCCCAACCCCTGGGGGTGGTTGTTGAAGGTTTGAAGAACTGTTATGATTTAAATCTCAAGTTAAGTCTTGGGGGTTTGTGTGCCATAGTCCGTGTGTAGAGATGGAGGCCATGTGAAGGTTGTGTGCAGCAAACTGCCTACCTTTAACGGGCATCTCATTCCTACATGATCTCACCCAGTTCACATAGCCAGGATGATATGGGACATTATCCCTGGCTGGTATGTGATCTCATCTAGGTTGTATCAACAGGATGTTCTTAAGGATTTGCGGGGAGAATTCACCAATGAAAATACTGTTAATTTCTTCTACCTTTTGCTGCTTGGAAAACTGTATAAAAAGCAATAAACACTGCGAAGGCAGTCAGACATCTTAGCATCCTGCAATGCCTTGTCTCTAACTCCATCATCCATGGCCACAAAATGTATTTAAAGGGGGTCCATGGTGAAGAAAAGGTTGAGAATCATTGGATTACAGGTAGTCCTCGACTTACAACAGTTACGACGGCATTGACACAGTGAGTTATGACCATTTTTCACACTTGCGACTGTAGCAGCATCCCCATGGTTACATATTCAAAATTTGGACGCTTGGCAACTAGTTCATACTTACGACGGTTGCAGTGTCCTGGGATCGTGTGATTCCCTTTTGCAACCAGATTTCCTTAACAACGGTGCGACTAACTTAACAGCAGTGATGGTTCACTTAACAGCTGCGGCAAGAAAGGTTGTAAAATGGGGCAAAACTAGCTTAATAAATGTCTTGCTTAGCAGCAGAAATTTTGAGCTCAGTTGTGGTCATAAGTCAAGGACTACCTGTATTTCCTGGGTAGCTCCTTGATACTGGGAACAGCACAGAAGCTGTTTGCCATTGCCTTCTTTCTAATGCAATTTTTTTTTCATTTGCCAAAGTAAGATGCAGTCCTGGGATTTTGAGGTAGCATTTAATCTCCCATCCAGGGGTGAAATCCTGAGACAATTTTATATCCTAGGCCTCCCCCATGTATGTATGGTTTTATATGTTTTTTAAAATTCTTTTTTAATTCTGTTTTTAAATTTTATATTGTTTAGTAGCTCTTTAAATGTTGTACGCCGCCCTGAGTCCTCAGGGAATAGGGCGGCATATAAGAACACCAAATAAATAAATAAATAAATAAATAATAAAATAAATAAATAAATAAATAAATAAATAAATAAAAAATAAATAAATAAATAAATAAATAAATAAATAAATAAATAAATAAATAAATAAATAAATCCAGCAGGTTCTGGAGAACCGGTAGCGGAAATTTTGAGTAGTTTGGAGAACCGGCAAATACCACCTCTGGCTAGCCCCAGAGTGGGGTGGGAATGGAGATTTTGCAATCTCCTTCCCCCCAGGAGTGGGGAGGGAATGGGGATTTTGCAGTATCCTTCCCCTGCCACGCCCACCAAGCCACAGTACGTCCACCAAGCCACACCCACAGAAACGGTAGTAAAACATTTTTGATTTCACCTCTGCTCCCATCCAGATGCAAATCAAGTCTGACCCTCCTTAGAGTCAGACTTTTCTCCTTGTTGGGAAAAAAACCACAGGGGTGTACATCTTGCTTCTGAACTCCGGACTAGCAAACTTTTCAAAAGCTATAAGTTCAATAGTCCAGATTTCAGAAGCAGGATGTTGTTTTTCTCCTGTTGTTTTCTCACAACACTTGTATTTTAATGACCGGTTTTATTGGAATAATTTTATACTCCACCTCTTTTTAATGGCAGTAAACTGCCTAAAAGGTTTATTTGGAACAGAAAGGCAGGGTGTAAATTCAGTAATTAAAAAAAAAGTAAACTCTGAGCGTAGACTTTGTGTTTTGTGGTGGTGGCCATGGCAGCAGATGCGTTTTGCTCCATTAATTTCAGTTTTTCTTCTGTTCATTTGCCTGATTACCTTTGAAAGTTACCAAAGTCTCTGGCCATTGCCATTCCTGATGATAGCAAATTGCATTGGATAGCTTTTGCATTGTACGAGGAAATACATATGTACCGTATTTTTTGGAGTATAAGATGCACCTTTTTACCCTCAAAAAGAGGGTGAAAACCTGGGTGCGTCTTATACACCGAATGTAGCGCCATCCAGCCACCCCCACCCTTTGGCATCTGCCTGCCAGAAATTTACCTCTTTGCAGCAAACAGGGCAAAGCACAAGAAGAGCACAAGAAGAGATAAACTGCCTGACAGGCTTGCAAGCCAGTGGTAAAATGAAACTAACTACGGTGGCTGTAATGAGACAAAATGCTGGGAGATAAACTGCTGGCAATATTAGGCTGCTGAAATCAAATGGAGGCAAGCTATAGCTGCTATGGCTCACAGCTAGAGCTCTTGCCTCACAATCAGGAGGTTGTGAGTTCTATCCTGGGTAGAGGCAGATTCTGTTAATATGTTATTTTGTTAAATGTTTGTAGAGTGTTCAAATTATTAGACTTATTTTTTAAAGACTGCTTTATTATTGTTCTAGACAACTTAACAAAATGAAGAAGCTTTTTAAAATAAATGCTTGCTCTGAAGAGGCCCAGTGCTATTGTATCTTCTTTTAAATAGCAGAGAATACTTCCAGAAAGCCACATCAATTTTAAAGATCTGTAAAAATATAATCTGAAATGTCCTGTTTTAGTATTAAGTATTAGTATTAAGTATTAGTATTAAAAGAAGGCAGCTGAGAAACCCTGACTAGTCATGTTTGGAGTAGATCTATTTAAATAATTGGGAGGAGTTAGTGTGATTACATTTAAGAAAACTTTCTGGGATTAATATACTGCCATAAATGTACATTTCTCCAATTCTTTGCCATTTCTATGGGTCAGGCACACATGCACAGAAATACACAGCAAACAGTGTATATCATCTGTACTGTTTGCTGTTTGCTGTTTGGCAAATTGCTGGGAGGCAGAGGCCTTTTTTCCTTGTTTTCCTCCCCCAAAACTAAGGTGCGTCTTATACTCCGGTGCGTCTTATACTCTGAAAAATACGGTAGTTTGTTTTGCATCTATAACCGACCACTTTTCATTGGGTGATTCTGAATGGTTATTATAGTAAGAGAAAGTTCTCTCTAGCTTCCTTCAATGGTGAATACAGTATTTTCATAAGCCACTATCTTATTCCTTTTTTCAAAGGAAAAATAATACATGTTTTAGTGTTCCTCATATAAAACATATTTCAGCACTTGGATCAGCTTGGTTAATCATTTTCTGTGTGGTTTCTTATCTCTGAACCAGGATAGACAAAACGTAGGTTTGATTGTGAAGCCCTTTTGTTCTTGTGAGTATGTGCATGTCCATACATATACTTTTTAATAGCTACCGGTAACTCATTTATTACATTTTTTTCTTCTGTGCAAATTGCAACAGTTCTTTCTTCAGGTACACAAACAAAACTGTGTTTCATTACTGTTTCATTACTGTGCCTTAGGATTAGAGCTCAGGAAACAGAAATGGAAGGAAAGCAGTTTTAAACTAAAATTTGAGGGGGGGGGGAAACTAACAGAAATTGGTTGACAGGATATTATCTCTGGAAATTTCAGAGGAATGTTCCTTTCTTTAGAGCTATTTAAAGAAAAGCTGGAATGACATTGCATTCAACTTCTGTATGAACAGAATAATAGAGTTGGGAGGGACCTTGGAGGTCTTCTACCCCACCCACCCACCTCCGCTCCTGCAGGAAACCCTATATATCATTTTAGACAAATAGTTGTCCAATCTCTTCTTAAAAACCTCCAATGTTGGAGCAGCCACAGCTTAAATGGATTAAAAATGGATGCTAAATCAGATGATCTCTAAGATAGTTTCCTATCTATCATCTAAGCAGGGGTCTCCAACCTTGGCAACTTTAAGACTTGTGGACTTCAACTCCCAGAGTTCCTCAGCCAGCTTTGCTGGCTGAGGAATTCTGGAAGTTGAAGTCCACAAGTCTTAAAGTTGCCAAGGTTGGAGACCCCTGATTTCTAAAGGACTTGGCAGAATGAAAGGTGAAATGAATTATGTTGTACAATAAAAATTACATGAGCCCAATAGGGGCACCACGACCTCATGTTTTAAGAGAATGAGTAGGGTGTACTTGAGGGCATGCAGTATATGAAGTGGTAGGATTCAACTGTTATAATCAAATCAAATACAAATAGGAAGAGAATGCTAAGACTACGTTGCTCCTGTAAAGAGAGCTTCAGAAACTATGAAAGTCTCACCTAGTGTACAAGGCAAGTCTTCCTTTTCCCCCTTAACAGTTTCCATCCATTATGACATTAATTGTCCATATTTACTATGGCAGCTTCCTATTTTGAATGAATGGCACACAAGCAATCTAATCTTGAGTTAACCTTTTCAGAGATAATTGTAAGAAGCGATCTATTCCTCACGGTTGTGCCGCCCTTGTTTGTAAAGATGGATTATTGAGCGTGTGCCATCGAGTCCTTTTTGGCTCCTAGCGACCATATAGATTCTGGGAGTTGAAGTCCGTCGGGCTTAAAGTTGCCAAGGTTGGAGACCCCTGCATTAAATCAAGATCTGTGGACTTTTTTTTTTAAAAAAAAGTGCATTACACATGCTCTAGGGCAGTGATGGCGAACCTATGGCACGGGTGCCAAAGGTGGCACGCGGAGCCATATCTGCCGGCACACCAGCCGTTGCCCTAGCTCAGCTCCAACACGCATGTGTGTACATGCTAGCTGACTTTTGGCTCGTGCGGAGGCTCTGGGAGGGTGATTTTGGCCTCCGGAGGGCCTCCGGGGTGGCGGGGGAGAGCATTTTCACCCTCCCCAAGCTCCAAGAAAGCCTCTGGAGCCTGGGGAAGGCAAAAAATGGGCCTACTGGAAGTCAGGAAACGGGGGAGTGGGGGGTCATGCATGCATGCACAGGGGTGTGTGGCAAGTGGGGGCTTTGAATTATGGGTGTGGGCACTCACGAGCATATTTCGGCACCCGAGGAAAAAAAGGTTCGCCATCACTGCTCTAGGGAGTAGGGCGGCCTATAAGAATCGCAAAATAAATAAATAAATAAATAAATAAATTTCAGTTATCAAAATAGATTGGATGTTTTTTTGCAAGCTGGGGCTTGTTTCTTTAAAAAAAACATGTTGGAATATTCATGACTGGGAGAGCCATGTGATTGAGTCAGCCAATCAGGCTGAAGTGTTAATTGAGCATGTCCAAAAACTTAGCAAGAAGAAGGGCGTGGTTTACTCTGTCCACCATTATACTCCAGTATGGAAACATCTCAACATGTGATCTGAAACAAAGTGTGGTATTGTAAATGTTTTATTCTACTTATAAAGAAGTTATTTGAATCAGCAAAATGCAGTTATCTTTTGAAGCTTCTGATTTATTGCGTAACTCTGACAGGTTATGGGCCCAGAAATCGCTCAAGAAGTAAAGTTAAAACTGCATTGTAATTTAAAGCTGATAAGAAGCTGTCTGTGTTGTTAAAGGAACAGGCAGAGAAGAAAAATAAAGCAGGATGGCTGCTGCTATGGAATTCAAAGACAGTCCAATACCTAAATTGGGGAAGAAAAATTATTTAATTTGGGCTGCAAAAATGGAATGTTTTTTGAAAGCAAAAGAATTATGGGACATCGTAGCAGACCCCCCACAAGGTGTGCTTGGAGCAGCAGATCAAAAGGCTCATGACAAAGCTATGGCTTATCTTCTTTTAAGTCTGGGGGATGATCAATTCTTAAATGTAGCTGAATTAAAGTCTGCAAAAGAAATATGGCAGAAATTGAAAGCAGTACATGACAATGTTTCTGCGTGTAATGTGGTCCAACTTTCAAGAAAGCTTTTCAGAATGAGTTTGCAGACAGGAGATTCTATGGAAGATCATTTAATGAAAATGCAGTCTAATTTTCTAGAATTGGAGCAACGTGGAGTAAAGTTTCCAGAGTCCCAGAAAGTTTTATTAGTGTTAAACAGTTTGGATCAAAGCTGGGAGACTGTATCAGCTATTTTTTGAAAGTAAGCCAGAAGCAGATTTGAATTTGGAGGCTTTGAAATCGTGTTTATTGAATGAATATGAGAAAAGGCTTTTCAGCCATGCTGATGGAAAATTCCACAGGTGGGGGCCCAACAAGGAGTACAGTGGAAACTTACAGCAAGTCTCCAGCAAAATTTTCCACAGGCTGCCTATCTCTAGCAACAGCCGAGGTGTCTGCAGACAAGAGGAGAGCAGAGGCAGGAGAGATCAAGTTACACAGCAACAATTCTTCAAGCAAGTTAAAAAAGCGTGTTTCATTTGTGGAGAAACCAATCATCTGCAGAAAAGCTGTGCACAGAGAAGAAATGTGCAAGACAAGAGACATTATTTGCAAGGACAGATTGCAGTTGCAAAAGTTTGTTATAATAACAATAGAGACAAATGGTTGATTGACAGTGGGGCTAGTCAAACAATTGTTAATAATTCTGACTTATTTTCCAGATTTTTCCCAGGAAACCATGAAGAAGTAGCCTTAGCCAATGGTCAAAAGGCTAAAATCTTTGGAAGAGGTGATGTGCAAATTCCATATTTGGAATCCAGGTTTACTGATGTGTTATGTGTACCTGAAATGGAACATAATTTGTTAAGTGTGTCTAGTTTAGACAAGCAAGGTTATGAAACCACATTTGTTAATGGGAAGTGTATCATCCAAAGAAATGGGAATGTTTGTGCACAGGGCATAAAAGAGGATAATCTTTATGTATTGCAGGGACAAAAGGTGCCACATTGTTCCCAGATATTTAAAAATGTAGCAGAACACAATTCATGTGTTCATCTTCTGCACAGACGACTTGGTCATGCTAATTTTAAGGTTGTTCAACAAATGAAAGAATTTGCAGAAGGATTAGATTTGAAGGGATGTAAGGCATATTTGGATTGTGTAGTATGCAAAGCATCGAAATCCAAAGCATTCCCAGTGAGCAAGTTTAGCACAAGACAAACCACAAGAGCTCTAGAACTGGTGCATGCTGATTTAATTGGGCCTATGCAAGCCAGTTTGGGAGGAGCAAAGTATGCGCTGGTCATTGTGGATGACTACAGCAGGTTTGGGTTTTGCTACTTACTTAAGAGTAAAACAGAGGTGCTACAGCAATTTAAGCAATGGTTAAGTTTTGTAGAGAGAAGGTATAAACAACAGGTATGTCAGTTGCAAACTGACAGAGGTTCTGAATTTATGTCAACAAATTTTCAACAATGGTTGAGACAATTGGGAATAAGACACAGGCGCACAAATCCTTACACACCGGGAGAGAACGGAGTGGCTGAAAAGAGGAATGGTGTTTTGCAAACAATGAAAGACTCATTACTGGAGGATTCTGGTATGAGCAGGTCATATTGGGGTGAAGCCATACTGACTGCCAATTATTTAGTAAATAGGCTGTGGAGTTCATCCATCAATAATACTCCATATGCAATGCTATATGGGAGAAAGCCTTCTCTAGCACATTTAAAAATATTTGGAAGTACTGCTTGGGTACATATTCCAAAGGCAATCAGAAGAAAGGGACAACAAAAGGCTAGAAAGCTCAGATTTGTGGGCTATGAGCCAGGCTCAAAAGGGTATCGCTTTAGCGATGGAAGTAAAAGGATAGTGATTTCAAGGTCTGCTAGTTTTGCAGAACAAAATTGGAACAGAATTGATGCAAATTCTGAAAATGTCTCACTTAGTGACGGTGATCCGCTTAGCGACGGTGATCCACTTAGTGACAATAACTCATTTAATGATGGTGAATCATTTACTGAAGGTGTCAATGTTCAGGGAGGAGAGTCTGAACAAGATATGAAGCCAGAAAAGCTTGAAACACAAGTACAGGCAATGCCACGTAGGTCAGAGCGTAGGAACAGAGGGGTTCCGCCAGACAGGTATTCTGCCAGTAAAGTTAAAGTGTGTAATGTGTGGTATGAGCCAAGAAACTATAAGGAAGTATTGGCATTACCAAAAGTTGAACAAGAAAAGTGGAAGGAAGCCATGGATAAAGAGATGAAATCCATGGGAGATCATGAAGTGTTCACATCTGTGACTTTGCCACAGGGTACAAAAGCTGTAGGATGTAAGTGGGTATATAAGAAAAAGGTATTACCCAATAATGAAGTACAGTATAAGGCAAGGTTGGTGGCACAAGGTTTTTCTCAATTAAAGAATGTGCACTATGATGAGGTGTTTGCACCAACTGTAAAAGCTGAGAGCATAAGACTAGCACTGGCATTAGCATCAGCATACAGGCATAGAATTTGGCATTTTGATATAACCACTGCATTTCTCAATGCTGAATTAGAGGAAGAAATTTATATGGTTCAAGCGCCAGGGTATGAAAATAAAAAGCCTAACATGGTGTATAAATTGAACAAGGCCATTTATGGGCTGAAGCAGTCAGCCAGAAATTGGAATATCTGTCTAGATACTGCATTGAAAGGTCTTGGGTTCAAGAGTTGCAAAGCTGATGGTTGCATATACACTGGAAAGTTACAAGGTGGGAATTGTCTACTATTAGCATTTGTGGATGATCTTTGTTTCATTGCAAAGGATGCATCACAAGTTAAAGAATTTGCTAATAAGTTAGAAAAGAAATTTGAATTAAAGAATTTGGGAGAAATAAAGAATTATCTCGGTGTAGAGATACAAAAAACTGAAAAGGGTTATATTCTCAGTCAAAGGAGAAAAATTGAACAATTATTAGAGAAATATAACATGAAAGATTGTAATATTACTCCTACACCTATGAGCACAGATTTTTACAATAGTTTGGGTGAGGACAAAAGTGAAGCCTGGGATCAAGAGATATATCACTCTGCAATAGGGAGTTTGTTATATCTGTCACAGTGGTCCAGACCAGACATAGCTTGTGCAGTGAGCATTTTAAGTCGCTTTACTGCTACACCTACAAAGTTGCATTGGATGGGTGTGAAAAGAATTCTCAGGTATTTGAAGGGAACTGTGAATTTGGGTCTTCAAATACAGGTCACTGAAGAATTAAAATTGAAATGTTATGTTGATAGTGATTATGCAAATGATGTAAAAACCAGAAAGTCTAATTCTGGAATTGTAATAATGTTTGGAGGGGCTTTAATTGGTTGGAAGTCCAGAAAACAAACAACGGTTGCTATTTCAACTGCAGAAGCAGAGTTTATTGCATTGTCTGAGTTATGTTCTGAAATAGTTTGGTATGTACAGTTGTTACAAGATTTAAATGTAAATGAAGCTGTAACTGTTTATGAAGATAATGCTGCTTGTATAAAAATGGCAACAGGTGACAGAGTGAAGAACAGAAGTAAACACGTGGACATTAAGTATTGTAATGTCAGGGAAGCTGTAAAAGAAAAATTGATACGTTTACATCATTGTTCTTCAGAGGATAATTTAGCAGACATGATGACCAAACCATTAGGTAATGTGAATCATGGGAAATATTTAAATCCAATAGGTCTGATGTCTCTCCCAGTAATGAAGGGAGGAGTGTTGGAATATTCATGACTGGGAGAGCCATGTGATTGAGTCAGCCAATCAGGCTGAAGTGTTAATTGAGCATGTCCAAAAACTTAGCAAGAAGAAGGGCGTGGTTTACTCTGTCCACCATTATACTCCAGTATGGAAACATCTCAACATGTGATCTGAAACAAAGTGTGGTATTGTAAATGTTTTATTCTACTTATAAAGAAGTTATTTGAATCAGCAAAATGCAGTTATCTTTTGAAGCTTCTGATTTATTGCGTAACTCTGACAAAACACACACCAAAAAATCCCTTCTTTGAGATCAGATAGCCCTTTAAGAAAGACTAGATCCAAGGGGGGGAATCTTGGTAACCTATCTGTTGTCTAAGCAACAGAATGCAAAGTCTGCTCTGGGGATTGGAGGTAATGAACCATTGCTTAACTCTGGTATGGCTTCTGTGTTCTTCCCTAGAGAATAATAAGTAGAATAGGCAGCCAAGAAGTAGTCTAGGAGCTACGGGAAAACATCCAAGTAATGGTTCTGTTCTTCAGAAGGATCCTCTTGTTTTGTTGTTTTGAGTTGGAATTATTCTGTATCATTCCATCCATGTTGTTGTAGTGAACGCTGGGCTCATCTTGAGAAAAAAACAAAACAAATTGGTACCGTTTAGCAAACGACATGAGCTAGTTCAGAGAGCTGTTCTCCGTTGGAGAAGGGACACCTGGTATTGAGTAAGTTCTATCCTTCTTCTGAAGGCACTCCACATTCTGGACCTGTTATCCCCTCCCTTCCTTTCCACCCACCCACCCACCCTTCCAGTTTCCTGGTTTTTGCTTTGCACTAGCAGCATTCCACTTCCTGTTTAAATTGGCTGAATGCTATTGGCTCGAATGGACTCTATATTACTCTGAGTAAATGCCAAGTTTTGTCGGTCTGCCTTAGGGCTTGTTTGCCTGGCTGCGTGCCCCGGTTCTAACTTATCACATCTTTTTAGTGTCTCTGATTCATTGCAGAAACTCTATTGAAATTGGAATCAGACAAATCCTGCACTCCAGGAAACAGAGGTTTTTCCATAGTTCTGCTGAATAAACAAAGCTGCGTTAATATGCGTCAGGCGGCCATATACTGTACATTTGCTTAACAAATAAATAATTTAAAAAGTAAAAGTATTTTTAAAAAGATTTCATATATATGAATATCAATTCAAGGTGTTGATCACCATCTTTAAAGCCCTTCATGGCTTAGGACCAGGCTATCTACGGGACCGCATTCTGCCTCATACTTCCCTCCGACCGGTTAGGGCCCACAGAGTTGGCCTCCTCCAGGTCCCGTCGGCCAAGCAATGCCGGCTGGCGGGCCCAAGGGGGAGAGCCTTCTCTGTGGCTGGCCCTGTGCTCTGGAACCAACTTCCACCAGAGACCCAAACTATCCCCACTCTGCTGGCCTTCCGAAAAGCCGTTAAGACATGGCTTTTCCTGCAGGCGGCGGGTAGAGCTTAATTCACTCGAGCTCACCCCCCAAGTATGTATGATGTTGAATGGTTGTTGATGATCTTTTTATACTGTGTTTTAATTTTTATATTTGCTTTTAACTAACATTTTAGATTTTGGTTATTCTTGTATTTTTCACTATTGTACGCCGCCCTGAGTCCTTAGGGAGTTGGGCGGCATATAAGAATTCCAAAATAAATAAATAAATAAATAAATACAGTACAGTATTGCTTTATCCTTAATATGAAGCACTTCTTATTTCTGAATGAACTGATGGAGGACTTGGAAAAATGATGTCCCCAGATTAAAGAGCCAGGGTCAGTGATAAAATCCTACCGGTACGCCCCGGTTCGGGCGTACCAGTAGTGGCAGCCGCTAGTGGTTCGGAGAACCGGTAGCGGCGGCAACGGGAGGCTACGGCCACCCATCTGGACATTGCCATGCGCAGAGGGTGAAAAAGCGTGTGCGACGGTGGCGCACGCACGCTTCCGAACCGATAGGGAAGGTAAGTAGATTTCACCGCTGGTCAGGGTGCTTCTTCAGGTGTGACGTTTGAAGACCTCTGGGATAGGTAGATAAAAATGCCAAATCCAGTCTGAACACTTGGCTGACTGTGCAACTAACAATAAAAATGGTTTTGCAAACCCGAATGCCGCCCTCCCATTCTTAAAAAAAAAACATCGTTTACAGTTCTGTCCCTACCAAGGAACTACTTCATACAATCAGCAGGAGAGGATGAAATGACTCCAATCTACCAACAAACAAGAAAGCAAAACACAGGAAGCATTGTATAGATGTGCCTTAAATCCATATGTAAACATTTGGGTAAAGACTACATGCAAGCATTGTAACAAGAACATGGATTTGTAAAAAAGTGTAAATAGCGTTTTGGTTTAATCAACTCATCCACCTCTGTTTACAAATAACGGACAGGAATAAAAAGCATATAATTAATCCCTTAGAAAGTAGGGTTGATCTTAGAACAGGAGTCTCCAACCTTGGCAACTTTAAGACTTGTGGACTTCAACTGCAGATATTGTTTGATGGTGCTAAAATGAATCATTGAAAGATGTCCAAGTAAAATTGCCGTTTGCAATTGAACTGATGATTTTGTTAATGCCACAGGTATTCAGATGTTTTAGGATTGGACTGTCATTCTACTTCTATTTTCTAGAAGTATTATGTATATTGTTCTTATTCATGTTGTACGCCGCCCTGAGTCCTACGGGATTGGGCAGCCTATAAGAACTTTTAATTAAATTAAATTAAATTAAATTAAATATTTGCAGGTCTGTGACAAGTTGTGATTTTCTCTTGTGTTCTGCTGCCTCCAGGTTCTGTCACACCACTATTCAGACTTTTTCGCCTTTCTGGTGGACAGTTGTTAAGTCTGGGGTGTTACGTGGCAAGTGCCTATCCGTTTGAATTCTAAAGTAGACAGATGTTATTTCTTGCAGATATTCCAATTGGCCATTGTTGCAACTTTGTCATATTGTTGTTTGTAGTCAATATTATTAGTATTTTTATAAAACCAGAATTGTATGACCAACCAACTCAAACTGGAACCCAATTGGTAAAGAGTGAATCAACTATTAATCTACACAAGCTCATACAAAATTCAGAAAGAGTGTGGCAGCACCTTTTCAGACTTACACATTTTATTAAAAGCCATAGTGATTTGTGAACTGCTCACTTCATTAACTTCAGGGCCATGGAACTGTAGCTTTTAATAAATACCTTTTAATAAACTCTATTATAGTAGTTTTAAAAGATGCCACAAGACTCCCGATTTTTGACGACCATAGAGTAATATATCCCCCCTACAAAGCTGCTGGAGATATGATCCACATACAAACCATGAGTAGCTATCACTCCTCCCGCTCTCAATGCTTTAGGAAGTCTTGCCAAGCAGAAATAAAGGCCTTTCATCACGAAAGAGTAACCTTAAAACATTCCTATGGGGATTAGCCAAATCCCAAGCAGAATGGCTTTTTCCATAAGAATCAGATTGAGTTGCATACCATCAGTGAAACTGATGTGATCATTAAGGAAATTATAAGAAGGGTACTCTTGGCCTCGCCTTTGGGAGCTGGGTCCTTCAAGATCTTGTTTCTCTGATAGTGGAAGGGGATCAGACGTTGCTCCAGCTAGTGAAAAATCTCTTGTTTTGCAATTTTCATTCCTTAATGATGATGTGTTTGAGGTGAAGAAATATGAAAGAACTGGGAAGAGCTATTTGTCAAGCAATTTTGGTTTTATGCTTTTGAGTTCATTCTTTCTTAGTCACTGATTAAAGAAGACTGTTAGGGTGGGGCAATGCCTAGAGGACAACTTTATCCCTGAAGACTCCCCCCCCCCCGCCCCATATTAGTCTTTTTCCAATATTACGCGGGTGAGTCAAAAAGTAATGCCATTTTCTTTATTTCAGGTGAAGTTTTTGATAAAAAATACCTGAAATTTTTCCCAGTTATAAATGATTATATCATTTACGTTCTGAAATATTTTGTTTCTTACTTTTCAGGTTTGTAGACTTGCAAGGAAAATTCAAAATGGCTGCCCCCTTAAGAGTTGCGTCAAAAACAAAGAGCAGTGATAGAATTCCTTGTTGCTGAGGGGGAAACCCCTGTGAACATTCACAGACAATTACAAAATGTGCTTGAGGACAATACTTTAGATTATTACTTTATTACAGGTTTGTAATAAAGGGTTTGAGAGGCAAACATAATTCCATTGATGAGGAAGTGAAAACTGCAGTGAAGTGGCTCAAAGAACAGTCAACAGAATTTTACGAGGCAGGGATACATGCTCTCATTCGAAGATGGGACATTGCTATTGAGAGATACGGTGACTATATTGAGAAGTAGGGATGTGATCCACAGAGGAACAGCTTCATTTTGATGTATGCTACATGTTCCTGTGTTGGTAATTATACTTGTCCTAAAGAAAATGGCATTACCTTTTGACTCACCCTCGTACCTCTACTTGGAGACTCAGAATGTAAGTTCAAGGAATAAGGTGTCTTTAACAGGGCTGGCCAATGTTCTGGACACTTCTTTTGATGGTGGTTGGATTGATGTGCTGGTGGAGATCGCAGGAAGAAGCTGACAAAGTATGGTTAAGGAAAGGAAGAGGCGCAATAGAAAGGGGGCAAAGGGGTTGGCTTTGGGGTTTTTCAAGAAGCTTTACATATTGCGACAGTTCTACCTGGTGGCTGCATGTTTGAAGAGCGAGGGGAGGAAGGTTGGGGAAATAAATGCAGATCAGGAAGGTAAGCGTCCATGAAGTATTTTCTCACGCCTTTGTCTTAACTTGGGACTTTCTAAATTTATTACCAGTTAATGAGCTACATCTTGTTTTATTGCGCGAATTGGTCAGTTTTTTTTCATAAAGATCGACACGTTTCCTCAGTTTTATCAGGCCATTATAAATTCCACACCAAAGTCCAACATGGGCTTGCAATAAATGCCTGATAGTACACTAATTCTTTTTGGATGTGATATTATAGGATGAGAAATTTGCCGGGAGCTTGCAGTAATAAGAGGAATTCAATGCCACAAGTATTGGATTTCATTCCTTCATGGGAAGGAAGGAACACAGTTCATTGCCTTCATAAGCAAAGGATCAAAATCTTCGAAATCAAAATCTTCTTGTCTGTTATGAAAGGGGAAGAAGAAGATGCTTTTTCCAACCTTGAGGGTTGTTTTTTTCCTAATCTCAGGGTTTCTCTTAGGTAAGTTCTGTTAGTGCTGAGATCATCTTCATTGAACATTGATCAGTTTAATTGACTTAAAGGAGCCTTTATCTTTTCTTTTATCAGCAGCCTGGACTTGTGTTAGAGGCAGCAAAGTAGCATTATCTGATTTGTATCTGTTCTTCGCTGACTTTGCTGATCAGCACTACCTTGCTTGCATCCTGTTCTTTTCCTCTCTCTGCTTTTGAAAGTGTGGATTAGGGATTTCCCTGTCCTGTAGACAGGAAGCGATGTCAGGGCACAGAGCAAAGTTGAATAGACCGTGCAAAAATGCTGGATGCTCAACATTTTGCATGTCACTAGCCGGCTACAACCCTTCATTCCTTTGTGTGGGGCATGAACCAAGATTATATGTAGGAGAGAGAGAGAGAGAGAGGGAGAAAAAAAGAGAGAAATTCACATCCCTGCAGGATCTGAAGTGTTCTTTTTCACCCAACATACTTGACAGCAATTTAGGCTCCAAAAATTACTCATTAACTACCCCACTTCAAGTAGTGGAGTTGCAGTTTCCAAAAGGATGTCGGTGAAAGTGGAATTTATTTTGCATTTATGTTCCAAATGACTTGACACATAGGACGCAGGCAGGTTAAAGTTTATCTTGACTGTCAATAAATAGCTAATAGATGAAAAGCTACATTTATTTAATTTATTTATTTATTTATTTATTTATTTATTTATTTATTTATTTATTTATTTATTTATTTATTTATTTATTTATTTATTTATTTATTTATTTATTTATTTATTTATTTATTTATTGCATTTGTATGCCGCCCACTCCACAGAGACTCTGGGCAGCTCACAACAGTAAAAATTCACATGCAACAACAAATATAAAAAGCATTAAAAACAATAGATATTAAAACATTAAAAAACATTAAAAACCACAATTTAAAAACCCATACAATAAATCATTCATGGGGCCAAGAATGATCGGTGTTGTATTAAAATCATTGGCCCCAGGCCTGTCGACAAAGCCATGTTTTAACTGCTTTTCTGAAGGCTGGCAGGGTGGGAATAATGCAGATCTTGGGGGGTAGTGTATTCCAGAGAGCCGGTGCTGCCACAGAGAAGGCCCTTGTTCGTGGGCCCGGCAGCCGACATTGTTTGGCTGACGGGACCACCAGCAGACCAACTCTGTGGGATCTAATCAGTCTTAGGGAGGTATGTTGGAGAAGGCGGTCTTGGAGGTAAACTGGTCCTAAGCCATGTAGGGCTTTAAAGGTAATCACCAACACCTTGAATTGCACTCGGAGACCTATAGGCAGCCAGTGCAGTTCGCGAAGGATGGGCGTCACATGGGTGTATCTAGGGACACCCATCACCACACACACCGCCGCATTCTGCACTAGCTGCAGTCTCCGAACGTTCTTCAAGGGTAGCCCCATGTAGAGTGTGTTGCAATAGTCAAGAGGAAATAAGCTGAAAAATGTTATGTAATACATATACAGTATTTGTTGTTAGTTGCAAAGTCGTGTCTGACCCATTGCGAACCCATGGACAACGTTCCTCCAAGGCCTTCCTGTCCTCTACCATCTCCGGGAGTCCATTTAAGCTCACGCCGACTTCTTCAGTGACTCCATCCAGCCACCTCATTCTCTGCGGTCCCCTTCTTCTTTTGCCCTCAATCTTTCCCAGCATTAGGCTCTTCTCCAGTGAGTCCTTCCTTCTCATTCGGTGGCCAAAGTATTTGAGTTTCATCTTCAGGATCTGGCCTTCTAAAGAGCAGTCAGGGTTGATCTCCTCTAAGACTGACCGGTTTGATCCCCTTGCAGTCCAAGGGACTCGCAGGAGTCTTCTCCAGCACCATAGTTCAAAAGCCTCAATTCTTTGGCGCTCAGCCTACCTTATGGTCCAACTTTCACAGCCATACATTGCAACTGGGAAAACCATAGCCTTGACTAAACACACTTTTGTTGGCAGGGTGATGTCTCTGTTTTTTAGTCTGCTGTTTAGCTTTCCACCCCAGGAACAAGCATCTTTTAATTTCTTGGCTGCAGTCCCCATCTGCGGTGATCTTGGAGCCCAGGAAAATAAAATCTGTCACTTCCTCCATTTCTTCCCCATCTACTTGCCATGAATTCAGAGGGTCGGGTGCCATGATCTTAGTTCTTAATGCACAGTATATACAGTATAACCTTAATTAGAAGTAAATACTTTTCTGTATTTGCATACCAACTGTAAAATCAGTTTATGCTTTTTTTTGAAGATGAAACAGGATCTCGTTGGAATTCAAGAAGTTTCTTTGTATGCTAAGTCCCTTACTAAGTTTGGAACACAGCTGCTTTCTTAATAGAGGTTTAGAGTCAGGAATTGTGTGAGAGATCTCAAAACAGCTGACAAGCTTTCTATAGCAAACTCTTTCTACAGGTAATATTCTCCTAAGGGAACAAAGCCCTTTAGTCATACTCACTGCTCCCCACATAATCCTGTGACGTCTTACTCAGAAATCTTTCCTGACATTTCCTTGTTCCTTCTTAGTTGTTGCAAACTGGGCATGATGCCTGTTGTGTCCAGTAGGGAAGGTGCAATCCTAGTGGGTCTCTTTGGGCTGAGCAGGAAAACAACACGGATGCTGGCAGCCAAGGAATTTGCCCTCCTCCTGTGTTGCAATCCAGTCCTTTGAGCAGAAACCTTGTCATGTCCCTGGGCTCCTGCAACTGGGTAAGCAAGGATTAACGTTCAGAGCTTTGTATGGAAGGTATTCATCCTAAAACAGGGGTGTCAAACTTGATTTCATTGTGGGCCGCATCAGGGTTGTGTTTGACCTCAGGGGGCTGGGGTGGGCGTGGCCAGATCAACGTCACTGGCATTGGGGGGGCGTGCCTGTGGTAGCCCAAGTGCTCTCCCACAGGGGTGAAATGTTCCCAGTTCGGGCGGGCCAGTCGGTCGTCATAGAGCCGATAGAGCCGATAGCGATTGCAGCGCGAGCCTTCCCCCACCCGCTTCCCCTGGATGCCGCCATTTGGGTTCTTTTACCCTCTGTGCATGCGCAGAACGCTTTACACATGCGCAGAGGGTAAAAGAACCCAAATGGCGGCCTCCAGGTGGGCGGGAGAAGCGGGCGGGGAAAGGCTCGCGCTGCGATCGCTATCGGCTCTACGATGACCGACTGGCCCGCCCGAACTGGGAACATTTCACCCCTGCTCTGCCAGCGAAAACAGGCTCCCAAGCTCCGTTTTCGGCTTGACTGCCTCCTGCATCCCTCTGCCAGTGAAAACGGAGCTCTGGAGGGCCACAGGCAGCCTGCCCAAGCTCTGTTTTCACTGGCAGAGGCACAGCAAGTTGGTCCTTCGCTGTTTCCAGGGCGGTCCCGCTGGCCAGATCTAAGCACCCCGCTTAGAGTTTGACACTTCTGTCCTAAAGAACCCCAAACTGCAACTTGGGGGAATCCAGAAGGAAACAAGTGTAGACTGCACAAAGTAAGGTGCTAGGAAATATGACCCCAAAAGAACCAAGGTTCTCTGTTCCTCTGCCATTTAGCATCCTTTTCCCCTCTTCGGTGCACATATTTGGAATAATGTGTTTGCCTATCCATTTCCACACTCCTCTCTTTTCCTGTGGGCATTTTGCATTTGACAAAGCAGGAAGACCCTTCAGCCATGCGCGTGCTTCTTCCCTTGAGCGTGCTCTAAGGAGATTTCATCTCATCGGTAACATATTACTGCTGTTCTAAGGACGGACTGAGATTGCAACATGAACCCCAAGGATAAGAACCGCAGAATAAAGGACATTTTATGGTTGAAGAAGTCCAAACTGGAGTAGATATCTGATACAAGTCCAGGGTTTTAACTAGGGCCAGTTAAAGAAGGCAATGAAATGATCAAATCTCCATAAATGTTCTCCTAAGAAAAATTAATTGGTAAGTGGAAGGAGGGAATCTGTTGTTGGGTGATGCGAGCATGTGGTGCAGTCGTAGCTTCTGACTGAGGCTTTCCGTTCTTTGAGGAGAGGATGCCTCTCATAACAGATGCTTAATTACAATATATCATCCTCCTCATTTTAACCATTGTCTAGCCACTGCAGAATGAAGGCCTCTTCTGCATGTTTCCAACCAATATGGTCCTGAGTTTTCTTTTGCCAATTGGGCCCGCAATACTTGCTGATGTCGTCGATCCATTTCGTTTTAGGTCTCTTTCGTGGGCGCTTTTTATCAAGTGGGATCCATTCTATGATTGCCTTGGTCCACCTGCCTTCAGTTCTTCTTGCTATGTGACCAGCCCATTTCCAGTTCAATACTTTTACTCTCTTGATGAGATCATACACAGTACCTTTGTTTGTTCTCTAATCTACGTGCAGGACTTTCTATCTTGTTTTGTGATGTTGAGCATGTATTAATTGTTCTTTTTCTGATTAATTGTTCTTTTTACATGTTGTACGCTGCCCAGAGTCCCTGTGGGAGTTGGGCGGCCTATAAGAATGATTAAAATAAAAATAAATAAACAAATAAATAAATGTATATTTCCATGGCTCTTTGAGGAGAGCCTAGCTTTTGTATCGATTGTGAGGTTAATGTCCATGTTTCACCGGCATAGGTCAGAGCAGGTAGCACACACTAATCGAAAACTTTTCAGGCAGTGGGGGAGGTGGTTCTTGAAAATTATGCTTAGCTTGCCAAATGCCTCATTTACCCACACAAATCCCTTTGCCTTGTCAAGGCCCCAATCATACAGGGAGAATTACGATAGATAGATAGAGAGATAGATAGAGAGATAGATAGAGAGATAGATAGAGAGATAGATAGAGAGATAGAGAGATATAGAGAGATATAGAGAGATATAGAGAGATATAGAGATATAGAGATTAGATAGATAGATAGATAGATAATAGATAGATAGATAATAGATAGATAATAGATAGATAGATAGATAGATAGATAGATAGATAGATAGATAGATAGATAGATAGATAGATAGATAGATGGAGATTAGATTAGATTTGATATAGATTAGATTTAGATATAGATATAGAGAGAGCTAGAGCTACATGGATATATGGATATGTGTGTGTGTATATATGTGTGTGTATACAGTATATATGTATGTATATATTTATGTGTATGTGTATGTATGTATATGTGTGTGTGTGTGTGTGCGCATGAATAATTTATATATGTTTAAATCAGAGTGCTTCAGTAGGGAGCAACCTTTAGTTTCTTTAAAACGTGGATGCCATTTTTAACGGGTGATTCTGGAAAGTGAGCTCTCAAATTCACTCTTTTCATTTCCCAACAGGTTGGTTTTCCTCCGCCTTCCTAATTGCTGCCCCCGCATTCCAGCCCAGGGGCACCATGGAGAGATGATCTTGGCTCTGCGCCGCCATGCTACAGATGCGTGGCCGCTACCTGCTGCTCTTCCTGGGAGTGCAGCTGGTGGTGATGGCCCTGCTGTACCGCGAGGGCTACCGGAAACGCGTGGCTTATTTCTTAGGCATTTTTTGCAAAGGGGGCACATTTACTATGCTGAACAGCTTCCCCAACGCGTCACTGCCAGGGGATGTCTACGCCAACCTCAGCCTGATTGCTCGGCCTCCTCTGCCCCCTGAGGAACTTCCCTTCTGCCCCGAAGTCTCGCCTTTTCTTGGTAAGTGAACCAGAGCTCTGTGATAATCAGTTCGCATAACCTTTGGACCTAGAATTTGAGTTTTGTGGCGAGGCTTAAGTGTGTGGCAAAGAGGAACATCAGCTTCCTTGAAAATAAGTCATAGTTCTAGACCAGGGGTCTCCAACCTTGGCAACTTTAAGACTTGTGGACTTCAACTCCCAGAATTCCTCAGCCGGCTGAGGAATTCTGGGAGTTGAAGTCCACAAGTCTTAAAGTTGCCAAGGTTGGAGACCCCTGGTCTAAACTATACTCTGGGCTGGCTAAGTTTAAAGGTTGCTTTGTTGAAAGGGCAGGTATGGGAGTTGGAGAAGAAGAAGGTGGAGGGAGAGGCAGGTAGTACAGCCAATATGAGAAGACCACGAGAAGCCTGCACAGGAAGAGCCCTGCTGGAATTACTCTTACAAAGGTCTGCGTAAACAGACCCCCCCCCCCTTCTATGCTCTCTGCCTCGGACCCAGGTTATTTTTCAGGCACAGAATAGAATATTGGTAAGGCTTATTTACAAGAAAAAAAGAGCCCAGACGCTGGTATGTTGACGCTCGGCCACTCCTTGAGTCTGCTGGTTCAAAGAGAGGATAGCAAACCTCAAACTGCTGCAACCTGACCCATTTTCTTCCTTGGTATGTTGGCTAGGAATTCTGGGAGTTGAAGTCCATCCATCTTAAAGTTGCCAAGTTTGGAAAACACTGCTCTAATTCACTGATCTATGGGGCAGTAGGAAAGAAACGGACTAATACATCTCTGCTCGCGTGCAGGAGGGCCCATTCGAGTGACGCTTCCCTTCGGATTGACGCTTGAAGATATCCTACGGAGGAATCCCTATGTGACCAAAGGGGGGCGTTACCGTCCCCCCGACTGTGACGCCACTCACAAAACAGCTGTCATCATTCCCCACCGTAATCGGGAGCAACACCTCAAGTACCTGCTGTATTATTTGCACCCTTTCCTGCAACGACAGCAGCTCAGTTATGGCATCTATATCATCCATCAGGTATGGCATTGGTTTAGTTCCAGAAGCTGGGGACAAACTCTCCTACAGTTGTCAGCACAGTTCTTGAAAGGAGACAAGCGTTTGGGATGAAAGCAAGGAAGCGGAGAGCAGGGATGCAGTAGGCAGAGTCTTCACTGTTTTTCTCCTTGTGGAAAACTGGCAGTCACAGTCTCCAGTTTAATCAGGGGTGAAATCCAGCAGGTTCTGACAGGTTCTGGAGAACCCGTAGCGGAAATTTTGAGTAGTTCGGAGAACCGGCAGCGGAAATTTTGAGTAGTTCGGAGAACCGGAAAATACCACCTCTGGCAGGCCCGAGAGTGGGGTGGGAATGGAGATTTTGCAGTATCCTTCTCCTGCCACGCCCACCAAGCCACGCCCACAGAACCGGTAGTAAAAAAAATTGGATTTCACCACTGAGTTCAATGTGTGGGCTACACCTTTGGCCCAGAATTTTGTGCTTCAGTCAGTGGGAAGGAGGCTGTTCTGATAGCATGTCCATCAGAACATTCCCACCTGGTAATATGGAGGAGGGAGGAGGACTATTACCAAGAATAGCAATAGCACTTAAACTTATACACCGCTTCACAGCTCTCTCTAAGCGGTTTACAGAGTCAGCATATTACCCCCAAACAATCTGGGTCCTCATTTTACCAACTTCGGAAGGATGGAAGGCTGAGTCAACCTTGAGCCGGTCAGGATCGTACTGCCGAACTGCTGGCAGCGGGCAGTCAGCAGAAATGGCCTGCAGTACTGCATTCTAACCACTGCGCCACCACTGCTCTAAGATTCCTGAGTGCTGGGCAGAGAGGAAGTGTGAAAAGGAGATTAGTAACTCAGCTTTAATTTTGCTAGGTCAGTGTTTCTCAACTTTGGCACCTTAAAATGTTAGCTGGGGAATTCTGGGAGTTGAAGTCCATACATCTTAAAGCTGCCAAGGTTGAGAAACACCGTGCTAGGTATAAGTTGATCTGAAAAATTGCCTTGGCAGGCTTTCTGCCCTATAAGCTATAAAGCTTGTTCTAGAAATCCAACTGTTTCATGAGTTTTTAGCCTTGAAGGACTTGACAGTTGGAAACGAGCATTCAAAGGAAGCTGCTTGTATAAAATTAGGCCGCAATGAGAAGTAATAGCAGAAGATTGCAGGAGTTACTCCTCTAACCCCTGAGTTATTTGAACTGTGCAGAACTTTTAACAACTTAGTTGTTAAAGAAACTAGAACTCCTCCGGGTCCCGTCAGCCAAACAATGCCGGTTGGCGGGCCCACGGGGGAGGGCTTTCTCTGTGGGAGCCCCATCTCTCTGGAACCAACTCCCACCAGAGATCCGGACTATCCCCACCCTACTGGCCTTCCGCAAGGCAGTAAAAACATGGCTCTTCCGGCAGGCGGAGTGAAGAGACGATTCCCCCATGTATGAATGGTTTTTAAATTGTAATAAAATGTTTTTAGATGTTATTTTACTGTTAGTTCTAATCTCTGTTGTAAGCCGCCCTGAGTCCCACGGGATTATACATCCAAATTTTAAATAGAGGAGAACTGGGACTAGGAACTGAAAATAAAGGTGTGACCAGTATCTGGTACAGTGGTACTTTGATACTCAATGTTAATTGGTTCCGGGAGGCACAATGAGTACCAAAAATGATGAGTGCCAAACACATTTTTCCCATAAGGAATAATATAGTGAGTCACAAGGCAACTGACAGTGACAAGTTCTAGCTTGTGTGTTGAGTGTTAAACAAATAATGGGTACCGGGACAAAGTTTTCACATCAAAATGTGTTGAGTACCAAATTCAAAGCAGTCAAGTACCAAGGCACCACCTCTTCTAGTTACCTTGAAGAGAGGAGAGATGGATTATGTAATCTGGGCTGCGGACCACAGAGTCAGGCTGTGAAATGGAATGCCGTAAGCACGAAATTGGTCTAAAATGGCCCGGTTCTTGTGGAAATGTGGCCGATGGATATGCGACTGATCTGATACAATGCCTAATGGCTGTTGCTTATCCACATCAAGTATTTTGTTATCCTCTCTTTCGCAGACGGAAAGTTATACTTTTAATCGGGCCAAGCTTTTGAATGTGGGCTTCAAGGAAGCTATGAAAGACGAGGATTGGGACTGCATATTCTTCCACGATGTGGATCTCATTCCGGAGGATGATCGAAATATTTATACGTGCGATCGATTTCCGAAACATGTGGCTGTTGCCATGGACAAGTTTGGCTATAAGTAAGTTTGAGCTTAAGGCTAGTGACATTTCTTTCCTAAATACGCAGCTGCTTCCCCCCTTCCTTGTTCTAATACTCTTTTCGGAAACAAAATCGTATTCAGAAAGGGAGCTTTCTTTCCACTTTCCATCTAGAAATCAGGTGCAATTTGAATGATTAAAACCAGGAAACCCTGGGATTAAATCCTTCCTCAGCCATAGAACTTAGTGGCTGGAAATCATTGTTTCCCCAGCTTATTTCATTTCTTTCTTTCTTTTTAAATTTATTTATTTAATTTCCATTTCTATTTTGGAAATAGGGTGCAATTTGAGTCACTAAGGCCAAGAAACCCTGGGTTTAAATCCTTGCTCAACCATAAAATGTACCCTGCTGGCAGTTATTGTTTCCCAGCTTATTTCCTGTTCTTGATTATTTTTACTTTATATCAAAGGTCTTCAAACTTGGCAACTTTAAGACTTGTGGACTTCAACTCCCAGAATTCTCCAGCCAGCATAGCTGGCTGAAGAATTCTGGGAGTTGAAGTCCACAAGTCTTAAAGTTGCCAACTTTGGGGACCCCTGCTTTATATGGCTTCCCATGAAAACGGATTCTTGACAATCCAGCCCCCAAATCCAGGAACACAGCCATGAACTCAGGACCTTGCAAAAACACCAATAGAGTTAGGGTCAAGCTGATATCTACAAGGAGCATGTTCCACAGGGCAGGTACAATAACAGAAAAGGCTCCTCTCCTGGTCCCGCCAGATCATATTCCTTAGCCGCTGGATCTGTAAAGTGCCTCTTCTGCCAGATCTAATAAAGGTGAGACAGTCTCAGAAATGATCAACAACTCCTTCATTTGCACCCAGAAAAATACCGGCAACCAGTGCAGCTTGCAGAGCCAGGGGTGTAACATGTACGCCGAGGGGCTCTCGTAACTGTCTGCGCTACCATATTTTGAACCAGCTGCAGTTTTTAGATTGTTAAATTGGTGGCGTAGGAACCATCAGTATAGCCTTGAACTCTAGAGGAAAGGTGATAAAAACAACACCTCAAATCTTATTGACTATATTGGCTTGTCTGACTAGCAGAGAGGAAAAGCAGGTGCTTTCGATCAAACAAGTGGAGGAGGGATTTTTAGGTATCCTGGAATATGGGTATCAGCCTATCCATCGTATGATCAGTCTCAAGACGGGGGACAGTCAGGTGCTGTCTAGGATTGGTAGCGTATGATGAGACTGCCTTGAAAGCCCCAATGGTACAAATGCAAGGCCTTTCCATTTTATCCGTTTGGTGGGAACCAACTCTCAATGAACCTTCTCGCTAACAAAATTGTGAGTTGGGGTAGGAATGTCAGCCCACAGGTTTCTGCGCCAGTTTAAGATTTCACAAAGATTTTCCTTGTTGCACGAATGCTGCCTCTTGTAAGCAAATGTTCTCCTTCATCGTTCTTCCGGCAGGCTTCCCTACAAGACCTATTTTGGAGGGGTTTCGGCACTTAGTCCAGAGCAATATATGAAGATAAATGGATTTCCTAACAACTACTGGGGCTGGGGTGGTGAAGATGACGACATCGCCGTCAGGTATGACTTTTATTGACAGGTCTGTTGCAATCTGGGCTGGAAGTAGTTAGTCCAAGGAAGGACAATAGCAATACCACTTAGACTTATATACCGCTTTACTGTAAATGCCCTCTCTAAGCAATTTACAATGTCAGCCTATTGCCCCCAACAATCTGAGTCCTCATTTTACCCACCTCGGAAGGATGGAAGGCTGAGTCAACCTTGAGCCTGGTGAGATGTGAACTGCCAAATTGCAGTCAGCTGGCAGTCAGCAGAAGTAGCCTGCAGTACCGCACTCTAACCACTGCGCCACCATGACTCAATTCCCAACCATAATAGTTATGATCTATTAGTCATAATAGTCTGTATTAAGAAGTCAGTAAAAAATTATAAGAGATGTATTCCTACTTTCACGTGAGACTCCTTTACGTAGGCAATTAAGGTAGCAAATATTTTGTCCGTTTGCTCCCATTCTTCCCATGCAGATTAAAAAGCCAGTTTCCATCTGGAGTGTGGTAGTGGGGCCAGTGGTGGGTTTCAATTTTTTTTACTGCTGGTTCTGTGAGTGTGACTTGGTGGGCGTGGCAGGGGAAGGCTACTGTAAAATCTCCATTCTGTCCCCACTCCAGGGGAAGGATACTGCAAAATCCCCATTTCCTCCCGATCAGCTGGGACTCGGGAGGCAGAGAATAGATGGGGGCGGGGCCAGTCAGAGGTGGTATTTACCGGTTCTCCGAACTACTCAAAATTTCCGCTACCGGTTCTCCAGAACTGGTCAGGACCTGTTGAAACCCACCTCAGAGTGGGGCAATCCCTGAGTATATCCTTGATTCTAGAAGTAGCCATGCCTGTTGCGATCACTTGCTAGCTTCTGCTAATGTTTCTCCTCCCTCTCCTGCAGGGTAGCCCTAAGTGGAATGGTAATCTCTCGCCCATCTATTCAGTATGGCCGTTTCCGCATGATCAAACATGGACATGACAAGGGCAATGAACAGAATCCCAAGAGGTGAGCAGAAAGAAATATTTTAAGGAGAATTTGTCGAGGAACCTGCTCCCGCCATAGAGTTCAGTTTGCCTGTTCCATACTATTCCTCCTCTTCTTTTTCTGTTGTTCTGTCACTCTTCTGTTGATAATAGCCATGACATTTGCAGAATCTTCTGGGCCTGGATATAGACCCACTATAGGTACCACGGTGAATAACCTTCAGAGAACAATTTTGTTGTGTAGATGTAGCAGTCAAGTGAACTGGTCAGGTAGCGCCGAATATTCAGTTGCTCATTTATTCTCAAGCCCATACTCTCTGATGGAAAGTTGTCAGCTTGTCGAGAATTGAAGTATCGCATAAGGATAAACTGACACCACAAAGAGATCTGCAGAAAAATGGAAGGACAGGAAAGTAGAGTGTAGTCAGACCCACAGACATTTTTTTTAAGTCTCCCTTGATTGTGAATATATTGCTTGCATAGCAGATCTTGCCAGAATGCTTTTCTTGTGCAAAATAATATGGACTAGAAACCTATAGCCATTAGAACAGCAAATGTAAAACTAAGTAAATTTAAAACTTTGGCCTTCTTTGTATGTTTTGTCTATAGTAATAGGAGCCATAATTGGTAGTAATCATCTGTCAGGTTCTAAAAGCAGTAACCCTATAGCCATCTTTCTGCTTCCTTTGTGACATGGCATAATCCCTTCTATCTATAGGTCTGTTTTGTTGTTTCGCCCCAGTTACTTTCCCTCTTCAGTTCTTTGTGTTTACCAGTACAGGTAGTCCTTGTTTAGTGACTGTTCAGTTGTAGCAATATAGCAATAGCACTTATATATCCCCCTCCACAGTGTTTTACAACACTCTCTGGGCAGTTTGTAATATCAGCCTATTGCCCCCAACAAATCTGGGTCCTCATTTTACCGATCTCAGAAGGATGTAAGGCTGAGTCAATCTTGGGCTGCTCAGGATCGAACTCCTGGCTATGGGCAGAGTTAGCCTGCAATACTGCATTCTAACCATTGCGCCACCACAGCTCAGTGATAATACTGTTATAATGGTAAGAAAACAGCAACTTTATGGCTAATCCTCACATTTACAACCTTTATGGGTCAAAAAAAAAAAGCAAAGCTGAAGGAAGATAAACAGTCATTGTTTCACCTAGTGATCACTTCACTTAATGACTGAGTTGCCAGTCCCAATTATGGTCACTTAACAAGGACTATCTGTACCAATTCTCCCATTTCCTAGCCACTGATTCCTTGTATACCTCACTCCTTTCCTTATTTGTTCCTGAACTTCAGCTGTGATCATTTTTCAGATCCCGAACAGTCTTTTTGGGGAGGGGGAGGGGGGAATACTAACATGAGTGGTTTCCAGATTTATTGCTTAAAATGAATGTCTCTGTTTTTGGCTTTTGTTGCAAACTGTTAAAAGCATTAGGAATTTGTGATAGAGGATGCATAAAGTTTCTCTTAATTTGTAAATACGGGAAGCTGTTGATCTTAGAACAGGGGTCTCCAACCTTCGCAACTTTAAGACTTACTCACGGTTAACTTAACCAAGTTTTATTAATTTAGTTTTCTGAGTTTGAACAACATCCTGAACCAGAAAGTAACCACATGGGTTGGGTTTTATAGACCAGGGGTCTTCAACCTTGGCAACTTTAAGATTTGTGGACTTCAACTCCCAGCTTTGCTGGCTGAGGAATTCTGGGAGTTGAAGTCCACAAGTCTTAAAGTTGCCAAGGTTGGAGACCCCGTAGAAGTCATAGAACCATAGGGCTGGCAGGGACCTTGGAGGTCTTCTAATCCCACCCCCTGCTCAAGGCAGGAGACCTAATGTCAAATGGCTGTCCGGTCTTCTTGGGGGGGGGGGAAGAGGAGAGAGAAGCTAGAAGCTAAAGCAGGGGTCCCCAAACTTGGCAACTTTAAGACTTGTGGACTTCAACTCTGGGAATTCTGGGAGTTGAAGTCCACAAGTCTTAGTTGCCAAGTTTGAAGACCTCTGAGCTCTAAGGCATCAATTCTTCCCAATGTCTCCTGCAGATTTAACTTGCTGGCCAAGACGAGGAGGACATGGAAACAAGACGGTATGAACACCCTTGAGTATCAGCTGCTCTCCAGGAAACTCCACCCTCTCTATACCAACATCACTGTGTTCATTGGGACTGAGAGGGGCATGCAGCACACCACATGACGCATATCCGACAGAGTGGCACGGGGACAGGAGGCCCACCCTGCCACTGCTTCTGGATGGACGAAACCAAAGATTCCAGCGAGGAATATCTTGCCCAGAGTCGGGTGGCTGTATCATATTCTGACTGCAGAGTCCAGCCAGGATGCTGTGAGCAACAGCATTGCAGTGACCAAATGAGGATTTTACACAGCCCCCCCACCTTTTACCCCAGGTTTGGGCCTTTTTAACCCTGGGGATTGAGGTGGGTCCTGACCTTTCCTGGGATGCCTTCTGAACCTTGACTGGAGGAGCGGCACTGAAGTCATGCGGGGCTCCCTTAAGCAATCCGAATTTTGTTGTGCCAGGGTTGGCTTTTTTCTTATTAAAGTTCAATTTATTTTAAAAGTAATGGCCAAGTGGCAGTTTATTTTTTCCCCCATCCCCCACCCCTCTGGAGTCTGGTTCTAAGAAGGAAATGATTGGGAGTCAGATCTCCTGAATGAGTGGTACTCTTTGCCAGGGGAGAAGCTGGGCTGCGTTTGGCTAGAAAGCGAGAGACATTGGGTGAGAGCCAGCACTAGTGGCTCTGTTTGTGGACTGACTGCAAGTTGACACATTAACATAGGGGTAGTTTCTGCCGAAGCAAGTGCCAAGTGGTGCTAGAGGAACAGTAGGCTTGCTTGTATACCTTTAGTAGGGTCTAGAATTCAGGGGTCTCCAACCTTGGCAACTTTAAGACCTGTGGACTTCAATTCCTAGTATTCCACAGCCAGCTTTGCTGGCTGAGGAATTCTGGGAGTTGAAGTCCACAAGTCTTAAAGTTGCCAAGGTTGGAGACCCCTGGTCTAGATAATTGTTTCTCAATCTCAACTTTATGTGGACCATGCTGGCTAGGGAATTCTGTGAGTTGAAGTCCACCCATTTTAAAATTGCTAAGGTTGAGAAATACTAGTCTAAAAATTAAACTAGCTTCAGCTTATTGTTGTTTTTTTTGCAAACACTGTGGCTCAGAAGACACCTTCGTTTTTCATTCATCTGTACCTGTGCGGCATATGGCATTCTGATTTGGTTTTACCCCTTTCAGATAGTAATCCCAAAGGTGTTTTTTCAAGAGGTAACTCCTCCCCCCATCCCCTCTGAAGACGTTTTGCTTCTCATCCAAGAAGCTTCTTCAGCTCTGTCCCTGAAAAAGAGCTGAAGAAGCTTCTTGGATGAGAAGCGAAACATCTTCAAAGGAAAAAAAACAAAAATCAGAAAGTCCAGTTGCCTCTTGAAAAAGCACCTTTGGGACAACCATAACCTGGATGACAGAGAATCTCTCTAGACTTTCAGATGGTAAGTTTCAAAGGAGTCCGGCCAGTTCTGAATACACATAAATAGGAGGTGATTCCTGCCATTAACAATATGTCTGGTCAAACATGCAGGATATCTACAGTTCCTAACTCTGCAAACGGATACTCAGCTATTTTTTTAAAAAACCCACCACACAATTTCTAGCTTTTGTCATTTGAGTTAACTCCGTTTGTTCTGTCACCCTTGAAAACGAGCCAATAAGCCAGTTTGCACTTCCCAAGGGAGTGGGTGGCGATAATCTTGCACTGCAAACGTCCATCTGTTACCATTTTGTGGCCACCTTCAATTTTTTCTCTCTCTTCTGCTGTTAACAGATTACAGATTCCCGCCCCCCACACACAAAAGTCTTGCAATGAACACAGCAGTGATCTTTATGAATAGATTGTAGTTTTTAGCATTTCTCAGTTATGCAAAAACTCTGGTCAGTTTTGACAAGAGGAATTTGTACTTACTTAGAAGACCAAAGATTGATCTAGACCAGCAGATATATCAGCGGGGGCACAAGGACCATATATCATCCAGGTACTGATGTAAGAGCGAGCGAAGACAAAGGAACACCTTTTCTGTCATAGTTGGAGCAGCACGGTAGCCTGACTGGAGAAGCGGTCCGAATTCTGTTAGTTCTATAGCAGGGCTCCCCAGCCCTTGGCACTGGGCCGTGGCATGCCAGAAACCGGGTTGCGAACAAGTGAAGCCCCACCCATGGGATGCAGGCAGCATGTGAAATCATACCCCCTCCGTTCCACGGAAAAACTCGCCATGGAACCGGTTCCTGGTGCCCAAAAGGTTGGGGACCACTGTTCTATAGCACGACAGGAGCAAGTTCACTATTCTGCTAAGTGACTTTCATGATGTTTACATATTTATTTTCAAAAAGGAAAGTTTTTTTTTAAATGAACAGACAGCTTAAAAGGAAGCTGAACAAAGTCAGGAAATCAAAACAGAAACGTGGATATAATCTGTACTTCAAAATAGGGAAGTTTGAAAGGATACCAGTGTGATAAATAAGCTCATCAAGGAAGCAATAAAACTTAAGAAAACTTCCTTCAAAAAAAAAACAGCATTACTCAAATTGAGAGCAGGAGGGAATAATCTGGTGCAAGAAATGTAATTTGGTGGCTAGGGAAATGGGAAAAATCTGATGAATACTGCCAGCATAAAGATTTAACATTCAAAATCTGGACTGAGCCAAACGTGGCTTGCTTTGCTTTGGGTTAGAGGGTTTTGTGAACACACAATTGTCTTGTGTTTTAAATGCCCTTAAAAAATATAGCCGGAGACCCTTTTGGACTCCTAAATGGCAAGGTAGTTAGACTGTTGAGAAACAATTCCTCAACTCTTTTCAGTTAAAAACACTGTAAAACACCCATTTCTCATCAGACCTTTTCAGGATGAAATTCCAAAAAAAGGTTAATAAAGGTAGAGATGTGTTAATATGTACTGATCTTTAACAAAACATTGAGCCCAAATATCCATGCTGCCGCTATCTATTATCAGTTATTGCAGATGGAAATTGGAAAGTAAACTAATGGTTACCAATGATTCCTTAAAAAGGAAACGGCACGTTAAAATTAACATGACAAGTTTTGCTAAAGACTGATTGTTGCTTCTGCAAAGACAACTTCTGCCTTACGATTTTTTGCTTTTAAATGTTTTGAGCATATAAAATAAGCATGTGGTTCAGAAGACTGAAAGCTCCTGTGGAAAGCTGCTTGCTCATGGGACAAAATGATGGTGCTCCCAAGGTGTTTACAAGCAGCAGGCAGAAATAAACATAAGGGAAATCTGCAAATGTCACTATTAAGGTAACTCATTCTAATCTAAAGTTTGAAATTGGAAGGATGAGGTAGCCATGCCAATTAAAAACTCCTGCCCTGCTATCTTTTCATGCATCGTTCCCAATACATATGCACAGGTAATCCTCGACTTACAACCATTCATTTAGTAACTGTTCAAAGTTACAACACTGCAAAAAGGGACTTTGGATTGGTCCTTGCACTTACAACCACAGCATCCCTACAGTCATGTGATCAAAATTCGGTCACTGGGCAACCAGCACATATTTACCATGCTTGGAGCGTCCCAGGGGCCACGTGATCACCATTTGAGACCTTCCCAGCCAGCTTTTAACAAGCAAAATCAATGCTGGAAGCCAGATTAGCTTAATGACCACGATTCACTTAACAACTGCAGTCATTCCCCCCCCCTGGCAAAAACGGTTGTAAAATCAGGCGTACCTCACTTAAATCATCACTTAGCAACAGAAATTCTGGTCCCAACTGTGGCCGTAGGTCAAAGACTACTTGCAGATCGACTTGTAACTTCACTGTGGATTGTAACCAAAGATCTCTGCGTTGTTGTGGGTATTTCAAATAAAAACAAGGTCTATTTATTGGGGAAGAAACTGAAGAACTGCCAGAAATGACACACACGTTTAAAGAATAAGTAACTCCTCACAAAGTTCTGTTCGGGTGAGTATTATTTTGTTATTCTTATATGCCGCCCAACTCCCGAAGGACTCAGGGCGGCGTATCCCCATTAGGAGCATTGACTGTTTTCGTTCATACCCTCCCAAGAAAAACCATCTCCCAATCCCAAGCAAGCCAAATCCACAATAGGGGAAGAAATTAATTTGAAGAGAGTTCTCCCCTCCTCCCTGTTCAAAGTGCATGGAAGTTAAGAGCACTGTTAATTTGATAGCAGGGACTGACCTCTGCTAAAAACTGATAGAAGGCTGGAGGGAAGTCATTTGGCGGGTCACATTTCCCCCACCTCGCAATGTGCATTGGCTTTCCCACTGACTTGCAGAAGAAACTGGGCGATGGTGGCATGTCAGCTGGGAGGACAGCCTTCCAAACTGGCCTAGCTATGGCTATGCTGTATTGAGCTCAATAAATTAATACCGGCAGCTATTAGGTTGCGTTGAGACTATTAATCCAATTAGCTTATTATTATCTAGGCAGATATTTTTCTGTGCTCCTTTAATAATGTATATAATCCATTTCCTCAACCCCCAAATGCACAGATAGACCTGGTGCGAAATGTCAAAAGATTACCGCATTCGAGCCGATTTGGCTCAGGAAGCAAGTTGTAGAGTTCATGGCTGAGCTTAATAAAATTTACTGAAAGGGAGGGAAAGGTGATAGAGGAAGAAATACCTGCACATCAGGGTGTGAGCCTATAAGGATACATGACAGTTGTTCTTACGGATCTATTGTCAAGACATTAGATTGAACTAGAAAAAAGTAGCACATGTTATATCGTCCTGACCTAGGCCATGTACTGCGTAGAAATTATTAACTGGAAGAGAACCTGGGGCTGTCAAAAAACACAGGGATCAGAATTGTGTGTGTGTGTGTAAAGTTTCTGATTTTTCCATGAAAAACCTGCTTGTGATTAAACTAATCACATTTTCATGTAATATCCTCAGAATGAAAAGAACATTATATTAGCGACCACAGCAATACATCAAGAGTAACGATAGCGGAGTCCAACATGTGGAATTCTGTATTTTCACTGTATATAATCAGACAAGACTAGAAGTTGGAAAGAGAAAATCAAGCTAACCCAATCAAAACAGTAATTATCTCAAACACACACCCTGAAACACCGGGGATGTCACCCATTAGTCAAAATGGTGAATTAAAAATGAAGGGACTTGAGCAGATTAGACATTAATATCCTCAGCAACCCTATATATAGGCTATGATTTGTACAAGCTAGGCAAATTGCAAATTTCCATTTTCTTCCCTATTTGTCACTTTGAGGTACAAGATGGTAAAATAGCTCTCCTCAAGAACCAAAAATACGCTATTATTTTTGTTACTTATTCACCAAAGCAAAATACAGGTCTCATGGCATAAACCCAGTGGGGACCTACAGTGAAAGAGAAAGGTAGATGGTGTGTGACTGGTTAACCCAACATGCTACCCTTAATCCAAATCTAAACAAATCATATGATGACTTAGTACAATGTATGAACCTCTCCTATGCTTTTAGTAATTCCTTGCCTTTAACCACATCAGCCCAAGGGAAGTCCCTATATCACTTTTTAAATCCAAATGGTTTTTAAACACCTGTGTCAAGTTTATGCTACAAGTCTTCCTACTTACCTGAATTAACTTTATAGTGTTAGGGATGGTATTTACAGCAGCTTTTATCCCCCACCACTCTAATCTGATCTTGTTTAAAACCAATCTCCATTGTCATTTTTTAAAAACCCCAATTAAAAGTCGGGCATGAACACTCGGGCCTAATCCAGGTAATTTGCAATTAAACCACTGAAACAGGGAAGTCCACGTTTCCTTTGGTTTCCATACTTTTTCTTAGATTTATATCTAACTGGAATGAACAGTGACTTTTTTGCAATGACCACCTTTCCTTGGGTGGGGGTAAGTTAAAATTCAAGAAAGTTAAAAATCTACGGAACCGACAAATCATTTCCTTCCCTTGTGCACCTGCACGCACTACATACTGCTGCGGTTCCTCGTTTCAGCTTGTAAAATATTTGTTAAAACACAGCACAAGAACTGTATTTGCAGTTACAGCTACACTCCCTGTGGCAACTAGCATTTCAGTTCATTGGTACCAAAATAATCACATAAGAGGCAAGTTGCAGAAGATGAAAACTATTTCCTTCCTTTGTAAATTGTGTGCATTTTGAAGAATATAGATGGATGAATGACAAAGGTGTGAAAATGTGAACTCCATGGTGGGGAGGGAGAGACAACAGGTAGGCAAGCAAGAACACAGAATCCTTTGATGCTCATTTCTAAACATTTATCGTTTAAGGAGGGCTTGCTAGCTAACAATACATTCCCAAGTTTAGCTTAAATTCTAACTACGTCAGCTCAGAATCAACATCCAAAACTGCAGGGCGTGTGCAACTTTTGTGATGCTTGTTGCTGAGTGGCAGTGCCTGAGGGTTCCATTTCCAGCAGAAAGTTCTTCGCACAAGTTATCAATGAGCGCCAATTTAATTTTTTTTATCCACTGTGAAATTGTTCTCAAGTACGGCTGTGACTTTTCTTCCCAGTTAAGACCGCCTATAGCTATTGATGTCTCCATAGCCCTCCTCCCTAACTGGCTATCTATGCCACTCCACCTCTGCAGTAATACGTCTTTCAAACTTCTTTAAGTAGCAGCAACCTGTGCAAGGTTATGTACCTTGTTGTAAATAACACAACAAAGCCTTGCAGCCTTGAGAAAACTTAATACCGTAAACCTGTGTCGATTGCGGAAGTATGCTTTATTTCAGCTTTCTCTAGGTGGCAATGGACGCTACAGGAAAAACTGCAGCGTCCTCACTCCAACCGATCCGAAACCTAATGAGCTGCCTCCTTACTTCACCAGGCCTGTTTGCACTTTTAAAGCTAGCCTTTATGGCAGATTTTCAGGAAACTGGATCCTAATATCAAATGTCAAGCTACAACGTACCTGTGTGTTATGTGTAATGACAGCTAAGCGCAAGGCTAATATTAACACAGAGTGTGAAACCTGTAGCTCTCCGGATATTGCTAAATTAGAACTGTCATTTATCTCTGGACATAATGGCTGAAAGCCCATGGGATGGGAACGTCACAAGTTTCTTAACCCTGATCCACTGGAATGAGTTTCTAGACTAAAAAAGGCTGTGCGCCATAGACAAAAGCCACATTCAACCACTTGGTATTTCCACTGAGGCATCACCTTTGGTCTGACTTTAGCCAGGCCTGGAACGATGTGTCCTGCACTAAAGAACAAAGAGGAGAACCTCTCGTTCCAGAGCAATCTGCTGGTGCTACAATACTAACACAAAACATCTCTAACTCTGGTCAGACACTAGCACTTTTCTTGACTGCATAGTATGATAGCACTAAGCACCTGGTGAGTAACAAGAAGCAAGTGGAAAGTGGAGATCTGTTCTCCAGGAGACCTTTGGCCTTGGTGCATCGGTTTCTTGCCTATCCAACAGGGAAAGGGAGGGAATGGGAGGGGGAGGGGGGGAATACCCATATGAAGTTAATATATTGGTGCATGCTTGGGTGCTAAGGTTAAGGACCAATCTCAAGTGACAATGAATAGTGATATCGGGTCACATCCCTCATTCTCTGCACAGCTTCCAAACTTCCTATTCAAGAAAGCAGAATCAGACGACTGTGCAAAGATGCAAGAGCTCAAGTAAGGCAGAGTTAACAGTTCACAGCCATGGTCCAGCTCAGGTCCCACTTTGCCACCTTTCCTAAGGTAGCCTGGCACGTGTGGTTCCACCCAAGGATGTCAGAGCACAGACCTAGGCACTATCCCCTGGCATACACATAACAAGAGGCAGGTCCAAGATGGCTGCGCATGAGTCAGCATAAACATTCGCTGGTTGGGGCAACCCTTTATTTCCAAGCAGGGAGGGAGTTTTAGCAGCAATTCCCATGGGACCACACAGGCCACCAAGCCCATCAGTCCATGTAGTGCACAGGAGTCTGTCTGTCCGTCCAAGCACAGAATGTTGAAATCTCTCGCACCAGGGAAGGGAATGGCTGGCAGGCCACATGTCGCTGAGTGAATCAAGAGGGGCTGTGGCCAGGAAGGACCGCATGTCAGAGAAAGCACTGACTGAAAAGGGGGAAGGCAGCATCCAGTTTGCAAGGGCGGCAGGATGCTGGCTCCACATGCTTCCCCCTCTCAAATCCCCCCTCCCTCCCTCGTTCCCACCCCATAATGCTTACCACTGGCAGCAGGGTCCTGGGTAGTAACAGGACCTGGTCTCCAGACTGGCCATAGCCAGGCAACCTGACCCATCCCACCCCAAGTCCTGGCCCACTCAGATTCTCGCATGTGGAGAAGTGCTCTATGGGCACTAGTTCCCTGCCCTACAGTTAGTCCCGGCCCGTCCAGGCTCTGGTGCAACAAAGGAGTGCTCTCGCTGGGCACCGGCTCCTAGCCTGCCGGGCCAGTCCATCATCAGGAGCTGGCAGCTGTGCCCTGGGGCACACAGACGCCCATCAGTGCAGTCTCGTCAGTGTCTCGGTGCCCACGGCCACGAAGTGGGTAGTTGAGGCCAAGTCCCTCAGGGCGTGAGCCGCCAGCAGTCCTAGTCCGGAAGGCCGAGGCGCCCAAGTGCAAGCCGGAGGAGCCCAGCCCAGTGGGGTTGCAGTCCAGATGGCGAGGGCCCAGAGACACCTCCATGGCCTCCGGGAGTGGAGGAGATAGCGGGAGTGGAGGGCGCTGGTACGGAGGGTGCCCGCTCGGGGGGAAACATGGCATGGCCTGACTAGGTGTGGGCTTATGAGGTAAGATGTGAGGAATACCCTCGTTGTCACCGCTGGCCCAGAGACGCATCTGCTGCTGAGGAAGCGCCTACAGGAAAACAAGAGAAAAGAGGGATCATTATAGAATGGATGGACACAGGAAGGGGGTAGCATTGTTACTTTTAGGAGTAGGGTTTCAGAGAAGACCTGCAGCCCTAAATGGCTGGGGCTTGACATCCAACTTACCTGGGGACTCTGCATCTCACAGTCAGCATGCACTGTGCCCATGTTGCTGTAGTAACGATTGCTGTAGCGGTAACCACGGTTGTCATTGGAAGAACCACTGGAACCACCTGTGAGAAGACAGGAGAACAGAATACTCACCAGATGGACTCTCCGAGCTGAAGATGGAACAGGAGTGCTGGGAACAGAAGGAGAGGAGGAGAGCTAGAAAGAAGGGGAGGGGAAGGGAATGAGATACACATACCCGAACTGGACACAGAACTGGTGGTGCTGGTGGAGTGGCTATGCTCTGTTCCCAGGCTTGGTGAGGTGCTGGCACTCGTATTGGTGCCCTCATCAGCAGTTTTCTTGAAAAAGTTATGCTGCAGGGCATAGAAGGGAGTGATGCGGCTACGGGGTTCATAGTCCAGCATGCGCAGCACTAAATCCTTGAACTTCAGGTAGTCAGAAGGCGAATGGCCCTGCTCTCCTGCACGGCGTCCGCCTGGGCCCCCGCTCTCCACCCCTAATACTTCATGCAGCCGCCGTGTCCCTGGAACCTTGTAGTCCTAAAAGATATCAAGCAGCAGGAAAATGAATGGGAAGCTGGAGAGAATATGCAATATTCATTACTGTACAGAATCAACATGTTTTCTTTTTATGTTAACTTCCACCAGAAATCATGTCCTTGTCTCCTTCAAGCAAAAGGCTTAACATGTTGTGACTTGCCCGCGTCCCGCGCAGATGATGGAGGACCCGGAGAACATGGAACCGCTCATGTCACAGCAGTACCACCCCATGTACCTGGCACCTGAGTCTGCCAGCGATGAAGACTCAGTGCCAGAGGAGGAAGACCAGCCAGGACCTTCTGCACCTGCTCAGCAAAGTGAGTCGTCAGAGGAAGAGGAGCCTCTGCTGGATGCTAGGGCTTGTAGAGCAGCTAGCAGACAGGATTGGCTTAGCAAACAGAGGTCTCCTCGGAGGTAGCACTGAGGGCTAATTGGGCCATGCCCTCAGTGCCTATTTAAGTCCGGTGCAGTCAGAGATCAGTGCTGAAAACAACACCAGTGTTTCTCGAGCACCATTGGAGTTTCTTGAAATCAGAGTTCTTGCGTTTGGAAGCTAACATCATCTGTCTGGGACGCCAGCCAGCTCAAGTGAGTTGAAGATAAGAAAACTAATTGCCTCTGTATTTGAACTTAACCCACAAAGAGCCCAAGGACATTTGAGACTCTGTTCTTTGTATCTTTTCTGGACATTATACCTGTTGTGCCTTTACTAAGAAGCTTTATTAGTAAAGAGATACTTTTATTTGATTATTACAAACGGTTGTGTGTGTGTTTCTGGTCGGGTTGCGGTGCTGGGACACAACATAACATGACCCTAAAAGGCAACCCAAAGAACAGCATAATGGCTATTCCTCAGTTTAGCATTTTTGAAGTTGTTTCCCACACCCCCTTTGGCATGCAAGAAGTCCAAAGGGAAAAAAAGACCAGAAAGAGAGCAGAGAAAAGAGGATTTAAACAGCAACTGTCCATGTATTTTCTTCCCCTTACTTTAGATGGTGCTCTACAGGAAACATGCTAGAATGAAGGATTTCATCATGAAAACCCATTTCTTCAGTGTTCGCCTTTAACAGGGTATATTAGAGCAGATTTACAAATATTATCATCATCCTCCTCACTTCAGATGCATTTTAGGGCACTGACCTAACATAGCAGGTAGACCTTCCCTGCAGTTGTCTACATTTTCTTGAAAGGCAGCAGAAACCAGGAGTCAGAAGAAACCCCCCAAGATCCAAGAGTTGTGCAGAGTGATTACCTTCCTGCCATCTTTGCCCCGCCGGAGGACCCAGCCCCCCTCGGGCATCTTCTCAAAGTATTTCCGAGCCTTGGGAGCCTGCTCCAACATGTGAGGTGGTGGCAGTCCCAGCACCTCCACAATCCGGCTCATTTGATCCGCCTGCGAGAGAAAGGGGATCACAGGATCAGGGGCAGCAGGTGACAGCCACAACTTTGCAGAACTTCTCCCCCCCTCCCCGGGATATGAATTTCTGATCTCCTTATTTCTTCAGTGACCTCTGGGATCCATCAATATGCTTACTGACTTAGAAAATTGTGATCACGGTGCTCAGACACATCCAGTATTTTTTTGACTCAACACAACTGAGGTTTCACTAAGCTCTCTGACTAGGGACCGGTGGCTCTCCCGACACAGTTCCAATTCCAGTTGCTGTGAGCTTTTCTTTGAAAAATGTAAAGACCACTTTACCTCATTGGCACCACTGAAGAGTGGCTCTCCTGTATGCATCTCCACCAGAATACAGCCTAAGGACCACATGTCGATTGCCAGGTCATAAGGCATGCCCAGCAGCACTTCGGGCGAGCGGTAAAATCGGCTCTGGATGTACTGATAGATCTGCAAGGTCAAAGATAAAGAGATGATCAAACGTCTGTACTGAGAGTATCAGGAAGTCAAGGCAGATGGGATTCCTCTCTGTGGTTCCCTTGTCAAATGGTGACCGAATCAAACGAACTCCCAACTAGGCAAGGTCAAAACGCTGAAGGTCTGAGAATGAGGGGACCTCTTCAAGCTCAAAAAGTGCCAAGGTGAGCCGACGGAAAGGCTGGGATCAGGCCCTGGGAGACAATTTCAGGGGGTGGGTTGGAGCTAGAGAGTCACTTACACGCTGGCCCAACTGGCAGGAGCTGCCGAAGTCTACAATCTTAATGGCACTGCGCTTGGGGTTGCAGAGCAGGATGTTTTCAGGCTTGAGATCACAGTGGATGATGCTGAGTTCAGGTGTTGCCAGGAAGAGCAGCGCAGTGCACAGCTGCTGAGCAAACTTGCGAGTGAGATTGAGAGAGACGCCACGGAAGTTGGTGTTACGAAGCAGGTCATAGAGGTTGTAGGACAGCAACTCAAACACCAGGCACAAATGGCTCCGGAACATGAAATGACGCTTCAAGTGCACTGAGGACGTAAAGAGAGCAAAGTGGTATGACAACACTGTCAGCCTGCTACAACTCTCTGTTATTGTTTTGACAGTATCCCACTGAAAGAACCTGTACTTGTGTTCAGTACGTAAATAAATACCACCTCACTAACAAATTTCTCTCTAGAGTAGGGGGTCCCCAAACCCCAGGCCACACACCGGTACCTGTCCGTGGCCTGTTAGGAACCAGGTTGCACAGTTGGAGGTGAGCGGTAGGCGAGCGAGCAAAGCTTCATCTGTATTTGCAACTGCTCCCCGGCACTACCATCACAGCCTCAGCCCCATCTCACGTCATCAGGCATTAGTCTCACAGGAGCGCGAAGCATACTGTAAATTGCACATGCAATTTACTAGGTTGCAAGCTCCTCCTCCCTCCACCCCCATCCGTGGAAAAATTATCTTCCACAAAACAGGTCCCCAGTGCCAAAAGATTGGGGACTGCTGCTCTAGAGTATCCTGCCAGTGAAATCCTGTCTTATCAAAAGGTATGCTGTTGGCCACTTCTCTCCATCCTGTCTTTAGTTAACTCCTCCAATGCATGGAAACTTCTCATCAATCTCCTGTCCTGGCTACATCTTATTTAATGTTCTCAACCAATTCCAGAATCTCTCCCTCCTGTTAAGAGACTCTACTCCCACAAACTCTCACCAATGTAGTATTTCATCTCAGTGTCATGCTGGTTCATGAGCTCCAGCAGCCGCAGTTCAATCTGAGCCTGACTCAGAAATGCTTTCTTGTTCTTGATAATCTTGATGGCTACCCATTCCTGAGCCTGTTGATCGTAGGCCTTCACTACCTACAGGGGCAGAAAAAACATAATAAAATTACCTTGTATTCAGCAGCTTATTATTTATTACTTTGGTATATGCCACCATTTCTGAAGACCCCAAGCAGCTTACAAGTAACAGCATAAAATTAAAGCACAATCAGTCAGTATCAGAATGAAAAGACCTTGGTGTGTCATCATTTGGACAGCAGAATCTTCAGGGATCCCCAAAACCGACTTCTAGAGCAGTATTTCTCAACCTCAGCAACTTTAATATGGGTGGACTTCAACTCCCAGAATTCTCCAACCAGCATGAGTGCACATCCTGTTAAGCCTCCTAGGATTCACTGGCACAAACCTAACTCATATAACCGTGCAAAATGAGGCCTCTGTCAACTCAGATGATCCTGTCTAGATTGTATCTGAGTGAAGTAGGCTGATTTGATCATGAATGCTACATGAAGCCCAACAGACAATCCGGCTTGGTTTTCCCTAATAGGGCTACTGCTGGATTCAGTAACAGTAGAGAATATCTTTCACTGCTCTTACGGTCCCAACGTAGGCACGAACTTGAGGCTTTCCCTATGTTCAGTCACATATATTTTTCTTTTCACACCAGTTGCTCTACTTGACTCTTAAATAATATAATCTCCCAGAGCTTCTCAGAGTTCCAATATGCTCTCTTAAGTTGATGGCCAGAGATGGGTCACTCAGAAGCAATTCTGTCAACCCCTTTTTCCCCGAGTTTAGCAAATACTCAGTAATACTGTCCATTGGAAACCAACAAGAATCATTAGGCACTTGGGGTGGAAACAAGTCCTTCCTCAAATAAGTGCAGGGAGCCAATCAATTCCATAGTAACCAGAGAGTGATCCTACCCCTAAGACTGTGTCTTAATGCTCCAAAACAAAAGCCAAATAAAAAAAGTTGAACATGTAGCCACCCACATGTATTGGGGCCACAATCCTGAACAAGTCCATGAATGTCATGGTGGTCATGAATTCAGAAGCTGCATCCCCATCTCCTAATGAAGGAAAACTGAAATTCCAGTACCAACAAGCTTAGGTAGGAATAAAGCTGATGATAGAGAGTCCAATATAATGTCAATATCCCTAGCTTGTCACCAAGCTCTAAAACCACAATTCCACCATGTACCATGTTACCAGTTAACTCTTATGGAAAACTAACAAGTGGAAGCAATTGCTCAATAGAGGAAAACAGTCAAATTTGCCAACAACAGTACTCTTTGGGAATTGGAAAAGGAAACTTAGCTTAGAATGAGGTGGAAATACAATTCCTAGTTACTTACAGGAGACAGGATCTACAGCCTTACAGAGACAAATGACCCGTCCACATGATATAGTACTGTTTCCTGACAGGCGAAAAGTCTGTGCAATTTCAAGCAGAACACTTACACACCCTCCTTTGGAATGCAAAATGGCTTTATGTAGCCTTCAAACCATGTGCTCTACCATTGGCCAGTGGCTTTCTTTCTTTCTGAAGATTGAAGATAATTTGCTGCTATGTCTACACTGTCTTCCATCTGATGGAAGACACTATCTGCGGCAAAAGGAGGGTTTCCAGTCCATGTTCACAATGGAAATGAGTACAGCCCCACATATGGTTACAGATCAGATACAAACTTATTTTCTTGCTGTTTCCATCCTCTGACCTGTCCAAAGGATCCTTTGCCAATGAGGGAGTCTATCTCATAACGTTCTAGCCAGCGCTCGCCATTGCGGACAATGTAATCATAGTTGTCATCATCATAGCCTTCGTTGTGCACTTTCCGTTCCTTTTTGGTACTTGTGTCCTCAGGTGCCACCTGCAAAGCTCGGCGTTTCTTCTTAGCATAATAGACCTGTCAATTATAGCAAAGATCAGGGTGTAACTAAAAACCAACCAACAACCCAAGCAAAAAGAAAATGTGGTGTGTGTGTGTGTGTGTGCACGCGCATGCTGTGCTCCTTTAAAAAATGAAACTTACTTTTTCTCAGGGCAACAACTAAAGTCTCAGATTGTCTACTGAGAGAACATGGAACGTATATAAAATGAAGGAAAAATGAGGCTGGTATTTATGACGTTACTGCTCCTCCTCCTTTCATATTTTAATCAACGCTGCCTTCAAAAGAACTTACCTCATTGATATGCTTGTATGTTTTGATGAGGTCCACAGAGAGCTTGCGCAGTGGGGCTGTGGCAGAGTCCCGAAATGTAAGTGGGATCCTTCTCTGCAGAATGGCCAAGTCTGGCATGATCTATGGAAGAGAAATAAGGAAAAGACAACAGTTATATATAATGTAGGCATAATTCCCATGGAACTAGGGGAAAAAAGGTTCACAAAGAAAAGAGTGTGCAGTAGTGATGTTAAGATGACTGTATTTTGATTTTGGAATATAGAGCCTGTCACCAAATTTGAGCTTCCTTTAGAGGCTTGACCAATAGTTTGCTATCACTTGGAGGTTGTGGCTGATACTATAGAAGCCATTTACCTCCTCTAAAATTTCTATCCATGTTCCATGGTTTACAGACTGAACTAATGCCTGGATTCTAATAGCAGGTGTTAAAAACCAGGGCTTCAAAACTGCAAGACATGCATGCAGATTTTGGTTGGAATAGCTACCGGCCGAAAGCAGGAAAACAGCTTAACAGTTTAACTGCATGCTTTTTGAAGATGAGCTGAATGGGAGATCTCTAAGGAAGGCAGAGTCATGATTTTCCAGGGAACTACCTGCTGATGCTCAGCCATGGTCTGGATGCTGGAGAAGGGAGCATGGCTGTGCTGGCTCGACATGATTGTCTCAGTAGGAAGAGAGCGGCCCAGAGAGGCAACCTGGCTGCAGGGAGGCAGCTGGCATTGTGGGGTGCTGCTGCCACCTAGAGGACAAAAAAAGAGCCTAGATGAAATATATTGCAAAACATGGTTGTACTGCCCCAAAATAACATTATGCCTTGACCGCAAAATGAATTCCAGTTTAAGAACAGAGTCAGGTATCTCCATTACAATTTAGAGTGAAGATGTGGCCCAGAAATTCGGTTCTATTCCTAGCTTGTCTGTAGGAAAGGAGGAGAGCTGACAATAGATCTAATTTCCCAAAATAGCTCAGAATGACAACAGCAGTATATCAAATTGTTGTCTGTATTTCACTATTAAGTATATTCCTTTAGTAATACTGTAAACCACAAAGTGAGGGTCAAACACATACAATTCACTATTTTAATGCTCATATTTCCTAGCATTTACTTTATTTACCTAGAATTCTCTTTATATTTGCCAAATGAGAAATCTACTGAATTTATTTGCGCAGTCACAAGGTATTGCATTAAGAAATAAATGGCATGCATTTCATAATATTTTTCAGACTTAGTGCTTGTGGAAGTATCTACTGAACAACACCAAATGGAAAACTGAGGGACAAATACCAGATGAATTAAATGTTGGCACCGAGATTTAAAACCACAGAAAAAGGAGAAGAGAAAGAAAACTATGGGTACCTCCCAGAACACTTTTAGTCCCTCATTCAGTACATGTAAACTCTCAAGGGTTCATTCCGTACATGAAACTCTCAAACTTTCAACTGTCGAGCAATGTAGCATGGCAGGTCTGGTGTTAAGACTCTGTCCACTAAGATTTGGGTTCAAACTCCGTGCTCAGTCCTGAAGGTTACTGGGTGACCTTCAGAACAATAACTATCATTCAGTTAATCCTCCTAGAGCAGAATGGGGAACTATGGCCCCTTTATGACTTGTGGACTTCAACTCCCAGAATTCCTGAGTCAGCCATGCTGGCTTTAAGTTAAAGTCCGCAAGTCATAAAAGGGCCATGGTTCCCCACCCCTGTCCTAGAGGTTTGTTAAGAAGATCAAATAAAGGGAGACCCAATATATAGCCCTCTGCTTCTTAGAGGAAGGACAGGATAGAAATGTAATCAATTCTTGGTCTGGAAAATGATTTTCTCTTTACCTTTTAGAACCAAGGATGCATTCCTGAAGATGTCCTATCACTACTGTAATGGGATTTTGGAAAGGGAGGATGAGAGGATCATAGGTGCAGGCAAGAGAAGGAAGAATAGAAACTAAGGTGGGGCCAAGTTTGAAAGGCATAAAGGAGGGATAACAAGTAGAAAACGAGAAGAAGGCATTTGCATTAATTTTTGGTGAATACCTCTCCTTGGATACATTTTCTGGTAGGCTGGGACCACAAGGATTGAAACAGATGATTAGGTGGGGCTTAGGCAAGAAGCAAAATTTTGTCATGCAGCCAAACCAAATTGCTTAGGGCTGTGCAAAATGTTGAAGTGGTGACTTCTTCCAAATGAGATTCAATTGAATACCCTTTCAAATCAAGCCTATGATTTGAAGTGTCTTCAAATAGCTTTGGAGTGATTTGATGGCGATTCAAAGATTCCTTGCAGTTTCTGGCTTTCAGAGTTTTAAATATTATTATAATTTTCCTTCCTGCCATAAAATGACAAAGCTGAGGAGCAAAGTAGTAGAAGGGACTGGATTCCCTGATGGTGACATGAGGACCGCATCCTGCCGCATACCGACCTACGACCGGTTAGGGCCCACAGAGTTGGTCTCCTCCAGGTCCCATCGACCAAGCAATGCCGGTTGGCGGGGCCGAGGGGGAGAGCCTTCTCTGTGGGAGCTCCCTCCCTTTGGAACCAGTCCCTTCAGAGATCAGGACTATCCCCACCCTGCTGGCCTTCCGTAAAGCAATAAAAACTTCGCTCTTCCGGCAGGCGGGGTGAAAGTGAGACCAACTAGACCAGATATGGGTCTCCCCCCTTGGTTATGAATGTTAGATGCTCTTTTTAATTTTTGTAGCTTTTAAATTGTTGTGTCTTTTTATATTGGAAAATGGATTGACATGTTGTGAGTCACCCAGAGTCCCCTGGGAGTTGGGCGGCAGATAAATCCATTTAAATAAATAAATAAAATAAATAAATAGTTGGACAATGAACTATGCCAAGAAATGTCCCAGCAAAACAGGTGGTCTGAGAGTGGTGAACCCATTGATCTTTAATAATAACTTGTTTAAAAACAGGTTTTTGATATTTTTATTTCTAAATTGATTCAGGAAAATTATTTATAGTTTGTTTTCTCATCCCTTCTAGCTTGTTTTAAAAGAAGCGAAGGGGAATAGTTCAAAATATATTGCAATTAAATCCTCTAAGGTATATACAAACCTTTGCAGGATTGGTGTCTTGTAAAAGTTCTATCACCACAGCTATTTACATCCCACTCTGCAAATAAAGTAGCTGAAAATTCCTCTCCATTAGAACCCTTCTCTTTTTTTAAGAAAAAAAACCCTATAAAAACTTTGAATAGGTTCAAATCTAATCTTGTTGCTTCTAAATCCTGAATCTTACATGAAAATCAAATCCTGCTATCTTCAAATACTAAATCTTGAGTTTGTATCATATTTTGGTTGTTTTATGCACCCCTACACATTTTAACATCAGTTTTATTTATTAAAATAATGAAATACAAAAGAAGAATCAGCACTCTGTAGTGATTACACAGTGAACAAAAAAAAATCTTAAAATATTTAAAATGATATATATGTAACACATAAATAACAGAAAGATCCGTAAAGTATAAATACCTTATAAAATTAATAGACATTAAGCTTATTATTAAATGTAAACCATATAGCAATATAACCCCTACAAATAAGATCACTTTTTGAACATAGCTAGGTAAAAGAGTTCCCAAGAATATATGGTGTAATCAATCTTTTAACTGTTTCTGGGACTGCCTTGGATTCTAGACTATCATTTATTGCTCTTCTCCCATAAGAAATAACTTTTTACTGTCAGTGCAAGAACATACCAATATGAATGTGTGGAATTCACTTTTCCTAACGCACAATTATTACAAACAGCTCCAGACAAGGTCCTGATAAAACACCATCGTAAGCTAGAATTTTACTAGAAAAGTAATGAACAAGAATTCACAGAATAATCTGGAAATGACAAGTGTCCCTCTTGCTTGCTTCTAATTTCAATCTATGTCACATATGATATATATGCTGCATTTTATCCCAGATGCATTTCCCATTACATTGATATAAAGACGAAGGTCAAGGGCTCATTCTGAAGCTGTTGCAGGATGCTTACGATCTGGCAAGTCAACCATATTCCCTGTGCAAAGAGGCAATGTCTCCCCTCAGCTGGAAAAGCTATTCTAGCTATCAGCCCCAGCCCCAATCATAGTGGCTAGGGGACTTGGATAGAATTGACCCTTTATTTTCTCTAGATCAGTCAGAAAGATCTGGTTCAAGCCTCAAAGGCAATAAGGTGCAGAATCATTTATATGTTACAACTAACACTAAGAATTTATACAATTTTTGGACTAAAAATATAGCACAGCTATAGGCAAATATTTTGTTCTGAACTAGCTACCTGCTCCACATGACATTATAGATCAAAGGTCTTCAAACTTGGCAACTTTGTGGACTTCAACTCCCAGAATTCTCCAGCCAACTCCCATAAGCTATCACTTGTGGGAGTTGGTCCACAAGTCTTAAAATTGCCAAGTTTGGGGAGCCGTGTTATAGATGATTTCACTCAACTAGTTCTTGGTCAGCCCATGTGGTCCAGCAAGAATTCTAGCACCTGCATGTTTGACTGAGGAAGGCCAGCTCTGATTTCTTTTCCAGCAATTATAATTTTGCACTGAAAACTTGAGCAGCACTCTTCTTAAACCCTGAAGATATCATCAGATCATCACTTTTATTCTACTACTTTCCAGAATATACATTTCTATTTTTGTGGACTCCTTTTGCTGAGATTCATGTGTCCTATCACAGCACTTTTTTCAAAGTATTCAAACAGCCCCAAAACTTGAAATAACTTAAATGTTGCTCAAATAACTTGCATCCATTTGCATGTTATATTAATAAGGAAGTCATGGTGTTTTCTAATTATCTGTAAGTATATATAAATTGTCTTCTCTAATTTTTAACTTCTAGATCAGTGGTTCCCAACCTGTGGTACGTGTACCACTAGTGGTACGCGAGGGCCTTCCAGGTGGTACGCGAACACTTTCGGGGTCATGAACGATTTTTAGTTAGTTATTTTTTACTTCACAAAAATGTTTACTGCCTAACACAAGATAATCTGGCAACGATTTGCAACTGTTGCCACACGCCACCCACCTGGTCCCAGCGGCCCGAGAATCCAGTTGCTGGATGCGAGGGGCCAAAAAAGGAACGGTACAATTATGGAAATTTAGTTTCTCTGGAACCAGGTGGTACGTGGCGACCGTACGGGACCTCCAAGTGGTACTCGATCACAAAAAGGTTGGGAACCACTGTTCTAGATGAAAACTTCTGCAGGACCAGACCAGATTACTATGGTATTACCATATTTTTTTCCAAAGAACAAAAGTCCTACAGGATACTTTTTTCCCTCCCAGCATTACTAATTATGGGGGGAAAAAACCCAAAAGATTTACTAATGTAAAATATTAATCTATTTATGTGTCAAGAGAAGACACATAAATCTCTCACTCTCTCTCTCACAAATTCTCTGCTAGTCATGAGAAATGATAATGCAGATCACAGAATTCTGGTTTTATATGTATTGGAAATCTGATTTTGACTTCATTTTCTTCATGTTATTTCCTCTGTTATAATGGATATATATATATATATCCATACATCCATACATTTATATATTATCAGATTTCAAAGATTCCCAAAAATATAACCTAACATGCCCTTAGGAGGTATTACAGCATACCAGTTCTCCTTTACAATAAGACCTGCCCTCTTCACAAGAAACATTTCTAGACTAGAGCTGTACATCCAGGTTCAAATCTTATTCTTAATGATTCACGGTATATTCCAAAGGGCCATTGGAAGAAGACATGGGACATAGCTGAGAGGGAAATTAGCTCAAGCAGGACACATCAGGGGCAGGAAGCAATTTAGCTACCATGTAAACAATGTTTCTTTGGAAGCTGAGCTAGATTTGTAACACTTTTAAGCCAACATTGTCTACATTGACTCAATAGCAATTCTCTTGAGCTTTCAGGAGATGTTTTCTTCAGACCTATCACCAAAGACCTTATATTGGCAATGCTGGGAACTGAACCCGGGGCACCAGAGGTTGGTTTCAGCAGGTTCTGACCAGTTCTGGAGAACCAGTAGTGGAAATTTTGAGTAGTTCAGAGAACCTGTAGCGGAAATTTTGAGTAATTTGGAGAACTGGTAGTGGAAATTTGGAGTACTTTGGAGAACCGGTAGCGGAAATTTTGAGTAGTTCGGAGAACCGGTAAATACCACTTCTGACTGGCCCCGCCCCATCTATTCTCTGCCTCCCGAGTCCCAGCTGATCGGGAGGAAATGGGGATTTTGCAGTAACCTTCCCCTGGAGTGGGGAGGGAATGGAGATGTTGCAGTATCCTTCCCCTGCCACGCCCCACCAAGTCATGCCACGCCCACAGAACTGGTAGTAAAACATTTTGAATTCCCACCACTGCAGGGCACTCTGCAAATGATATATAGTGTTACTGTTACAAACTAATGGCTGGGGTTAATTTCTGTTACTTTGAAGTGAGGATAAAACTAGCCCAAGAATGGGTTCCACAGAGCAATGCTGCAGGAACAAGGATCTCAATGAACATTTTAAGACTTTCTGTCAAGTACCATCCTTCCAATGCCTTGATGTTGCATAAGCTGTGAAGGATTTTTAACCTATTACATATATTCGGCCGGCTGGTGTCCCATCCATGGATTTGAGTCGATACCGATTTGACCTCAACATGAAAAATGTGCAGCTAGACCATCTGCTGGAATTCAAGGAGGCAAGGCTGTTTGTTTAGTTTAAAATGCAGCCTTGCCTTAAGAGTACCCCACAAATAACAAAAGCCAGTGACATGTCATATTAATTAGTAGTCAAAACAGTGGGTTGGAGCTGGCTACATCTGCACAGCATGTAGGTTCTACACTGTGGGGGAATTAATTATAATGCAATTAATTACAATGCATTTAAATGTATAGTTGTTTAAATAAATTGGACAAGGATTTGAATCACATGCTCCCATGTCTCTCAAGTTGCCATATTAACATAAATGGTTGATACCAAGGGAACAGCAGAACCCACTAATATTAAGATTTGGGGAGCCTTCAAAATTGGCACTGAAGTTATAGGCTATCTCTTAGTTATGTTTGTGATTTCTCTCCATTGAAGAAATTCTCCTTTTCCTCAAAACAGAGATACTTCAGGTCTACGTCACTCTTTACTTTTGCACATAAAATGCAATTTTATGAGGTCTGATCTTGCAATGGCTCTGTTACTGGTCAAATCTCTTGTGTGTGCTATTTTAAAAACTTTTAAAATATGACTGTTTGTCGTGTTTATTGTCTTATACTTTTTTGCTGTTCGGCACCCAGAATCGCTCCTTGTAAGATCAGTGGCCATATAAATTTGATAAATAAATAATAAACAGAATGTATTATTACTAAGGATGGTGCCCCAGCAACACTCAAAGTACTAAGTGCTATTCTTAGATGTGGAAGGGATGTTTTAAGAGTGGCTGGAATGGGATACAGTAGCGAATATGTTAGAGAGCTAGCCGTTTCTATTCCTAGCTCTGCTCCACTGAAGCACAAAATCCAGTACTGTCTTGGCAAGTTCAGCCCAGCTACATGCAATTCTTAGCAGAACAGCATCTCTACAATGTTGTGCTAGCTATAGCTGCACACTTAGCAGCAGGGCTGTGGTGCTGTGCTTCTGTCCTGTGCAGACAACTTGAGCTCACAATTCTGGTCAGGCAGAGCAAGTCCCATCAATTCCAACTCAGAAGAGTTTGCTTAACTAAGACAGCCAACTTCTTTTCTCAACTAAAAGTACAGTTAAGTATGTGACAACTTAACATACCTAAGCATAATGCAGAAATGATCTATAATTCAGTCCAATCCTAGGGTTAATTGCATCTCTTTCTCAAAAATAAGCTAAAACTTAAACCATCTTTTGATCCTCCAGGATGAATATATCTTAATAAAGTCATTTCTTTATTAGTTGCTATAAATGGTCCGTCCATGACCATCCCCGATTGGCTTTATTATGTACTATGGAATATAGCATTCCAAACAGTACAGATTCTATGACTGAAATAACTGATGATCAAAACTTTAAAGCTATGGAGGCATTGTCTCTCCACCAGTCATGAGATGCACCACCCCCATGGATTGTACTCTTATTTCCTCCCCAATGATACCTCATTCCCTTCATCTTTCACACTTTAATTTTACTTACTTTTTTTTAAATAAAAGGATAGCCACAAATAAATTCTCAGAAACACAATTCTGGATGCACCAGTACTGTTTATTAAGACTTCTCTATCTTGGATTCTATCTAGCAAACCAGGACTTGGACATGAAATTAATACATGCAAGAATAATTTAGACCTGGAAGTATTTTATTGTTAGGTCCAGCTCAACCAATGTTCTGCTATTAAATGCAACTTGCAAATGGTTTCTTGAGTTTCATATTCAACATGTGCTGTCTTGCATTTTGAAGCCCATGTCTTATAGCCCTATAACGGTTTAAGGGCTTTTTGTGTTTGTAAAATAAAAGATACTCAAGGTGTTTCCCTTCTTTTCCTTTAGTAAAACAAGTATCTTTCCCTATCTTGAAAGGAGGATGCGAGCTCATGCATTTAAACAAAGATTTTGTTTCTTTACAGCACTTTTCTTCTCACAAGAAATGATATATACAATAGCATTTTAAAGAAAACACTGCGACCACCTTAACTCAGCAGATCACCTTAACTAAGCAGATCAAAAAGTGTTTCCATCAGATAAGAGACAAAGATAACTAGCAATATAATATACAACTCCCACAAAATTCACTGCTCATTCAGTCTAAATAAAATTCTGTAACCATAAGATTCAAAAACTTCCATATATGGAACACTCCTCTATTATAGCAGTAATTATAAGCATGGTCTTTATGATGCATCAGTATAGAATTCATCATGTTGAGTCTTAGAAATTCATTCATACTCAGCCATGTTACTCCTAACTCAGATATGTAACTTATGAAACCCTAAAGATGTACTGCTATGGTTCGTAAGATTTTCATTCTCATTACACTGAAGACAATCTATTCCTTGCATTTCAAGAAACTAGGTCACTTCATCTTCAAGAATAAAAAGGCATCCTAACCTAGATTTTAACTGTTAAATAATTTTTAATATCAATTTTACTGTTAATTTTAATCTATGTTTTTACCTTCCTCTCTCTATTTTTAACTTTTCTCAACTATCTTGAGTACTTGTTAGAGTAGAATGGCAGGATATAAACCAAATAAATAAATAAACTTAACACTTCAGCTAGACTTTCCTGCTCAGAATGCTTCCAGTTTTTCACATTGCTCTTTTATATGGCTTGAAAAATATTCTCACAACTTCCTTTCCCATCTACTACAAATGTAAAACAAAATGCCTTTTCCTTCTCTAAATAATCCATTGTCCTTTTGCCCTATGATCGTAGACAATTGTATACCTCATCCGCCATCTCCATATTGACCACTTAGGAGAAAGATATTATTAAATGGCTATGCAGAATCCTTCTGTTAACCACAAACAGATCTTACCTATGACCATTTTTCTGTTATAGTAAGTGGAAGGCAGAAAACAGGAAGGCTCTTGCCGGGCCCAATGGGTCTGCAATGTCAGCAGCATTGTACAAGATAGGTCTTGGCGATGGAGAAGATCACCATAGGGAAAGTCCACCTCTATTCAACCACATACAATCCACGGAGTTGACAGCCAGGCTTTTTGGACGGTACTCACCCAGGTTGTGCCCGAGTGAGTCTTAAAGCCACAGTGAGCTAACCCAGAAAGCAGTGCTACACAGCTGTCATTGCAAAGGCTATGGAAGGTCAGTGGGCTTGGAATGCTCTTTTGCCTGGATCAAAGCAAACAGCTGGTTGCATGCCATGGCCAAGTGGAAACTGATCAGAGGAACAGCTGACAAAAGATTTCTAAATGCAGCCCAGAGAAGCCACGAAGGAAAGGGCTGAAATGTGCCAATTCTCAACTCCACTAACAAATGCTTCCTCTAGGCTACCACTTGCCTCCATGAGTTTTCCCAGTGGTATTCATTTGTTGGTAAAGGCCTGGGCCACAAGACTTCAGGAGATGTATATAAATATGATCACCCACTTTTTTCTGCCAAAATACAGCATGCTGTTTCAATGTATTTTGACAATGTGTTGAGCAAGTTTAGCTTACGTTTTATTCAACAAACCATGGTTAAGCAAGACAAATCATAGTTTGGAACTGTATAAATGAACATTTGCTGCACACATTTTTGCAGTATTAATTTACAGCAAACTGTTGCATCCAAATGCACAAACCTTGCAACTTTGACTAAGGCCCAGAAAGTTTTCCCGCAACTTCAAATTTAATCTGATTGGTTGCATCAGATCTTTTGCCTCCCAGAAAAACAGGGTTGGTAGTTTTACTATCCATGAAAAGACAAATGCTGCTCTTAAGCAACTGTTCTACATCTCCAGTTCTAAATTTTAATGATTGATTTGTCAGTAAAAACACTATTCAAACAATTAGTGTAAAATGTCTGCAGAGACTTAAGGTCTTAAGGTATATCTTTTGGTGTAGACATACTATTGTTACCTATTTATGTATATCCTAACTTCTGAAGAATAGTCTGGCACATAGAAATGACTGAGGCTGTGTCTTGAAAATTTCCAAAATAAAGTTTGCTGGCCACAGCATTGGTGAAATACCTTCTTAAAGGGAGATAAAACTGGGAAAAAAACTTTGTAAATAAGCAAAAAGAAAAAAAGTGGAGCTGTAGGGCAAATTATACTTTCTTCCTGGAATTGTCTGATCTCTCATTTTTCTGCTCTTCAATAAATTGGCCCCATCCTGTTTTGCCCAACACTGTCACCATTCCCAAGAAATAAGACATACAAGAAAGACCAAGCTCATGGGAATTCTCCAGGGCAGAGCTCATTGGGAGAAGGCAAATGTGCCCTTATCTTTATATTTTGGTATCACAAGAGAGGCACTATGTATACATCTTAGAATGTGAAATTTAGTTCAGATCTAACACTGATGATAATAAAACATTCAATGCTAAACTTGGAAGGGATAATACAATTATATCATTATTAAATTGCCATTAAAGATGGGATGATGTTGATGTTGTTTTAACCCTGTGAAACCAAATACAATGTATTTTCTATTCAACCATAAGTGCATGGGGTAAATTATATCCCCCCCCCCTCCTGGCATCAGCATATTGAGTGCAGTATTTCCCCCCCTTAACTTCTGGGTCCCTTAAGGCACTTCTGTAAATCTTGAGAAGGTACTGTTGTTGTTCAAAATTGTGTCGTCCATACTTTTGCTGTGCCCAGGTACTTGCCACTTCTTCTACTAAGTGACTGGAGGAAGCAACTACTATCTGGAATCACTGAGATAATATATATATACTGCACTGTAAAAGCTCCATCTGAATAGTAAGGAATAGCTTTTAGGAAAGATACTGACACGTAACCTCATGTTTATTTGACATTAACATTATTTTGCCATCTTTATGGTTTCAGAGATGTTTTCTAGATGAAACTTGCATGTTATACAATTTGAGCTGGCAATATGATGAAATCAACTGAGAACTTGAAGTTGAATGCAAAGACCACACAATTTACCCAGCTGCCCATTGAATTCCAAACACATAATCAAAATGAGTACAGTTGTCATTTCTGGAGGTCTCTATTTGCTTTCTACCTGTTTATATGTCGATCTCTACCAGGTTCTGAAGCATTGGGGACAAAAACTTGGAGAGCCAATCATACAACTTGTGCAAGTAGTTCAAAGCTTGAGAAAAACATAAAATCTAGTAGAGGACACGTGTTCATCAAAAAATATATTTTTAAAATTTTCTTATTTTTGTGCATTTTCTCAATGTAATCTGGTTAATTACTGGGACAAGAAAAAATGGAAAAGAAACCCCTTTCTTTTAAGATGGAAGATAACCATCACTTTTCTTGCAAAAAGTAAGGTTACTACATCACAGCTACATCCAAATGACTACTGGATAGCAGAAGAATGATAAAGAAAAGCCTCTGTTGCCATCTAATGGTCAATTGGATTTTTGCCCAGATAAATAGATGGTACCCTCAGCTGGAAACAGAAACACAAAATTTTCCATCTTTCTTCTTCAGTCCTGTATTCTCTATAAACTGCTTATCATTTGAGTTCCTTGTACATGAATTTATGCAGCTTATCAGAGCAATTCTATTGGGGATCCTGACTCCTGACTAAGACTTGTTCTATAACCCAGCACTAACTAGTGGTAATTAAAAATTACACCTATGCTAGGGCCACCATATAATCCCAGAAGGAAATGGATGCAAGCAATCTGATATTTAGCAAATTAGATTTACAAAAGGGGACTCTTCTGATACAATTTTGGAATGTGCTCCATTTATCAATAAACATAGATACACTGGTGTAAAAAACTGATTGGTTTAAAAACAGCTGCATTAAACAAATCACATCTAAAGAGATAAGAATTTGATGCCAGCACAAGCTGAAAAATTGCACTGCATACCAGTAAAAATTCAAAATTTCAGACGTTCATGGCTGCCGGTCAGTTCTATACATTATCAACATTGCCAGCTCTGCTGCTGCAATGGCTTCTGATGGAACTGTGTAGCTAGCACAATTGCATGGCCCCTACACAAGGAGAATGCACAACAAGCTTTTTGAGGCTGCATATGTCTGTTGTCAGAACACTCTTGCTGTTCAGAGTAGATGGGGGGGGGGAGGGAGAGAGAGTGTGTGTGCTTACACGAAAAGGAGACAGAGGAGGGGTGGGGAAAGAGAAGCATGTTACAGGCACTTTGCAGCAGAGGAAATATTAGCCAAGGAGCCGTACTGCCATGTATGCAGGGTTACCTAGGGGAGTTTCAGTCTGTCAGCCCACCCTGGCATTGTACGTCACTGGCACTGGGCCAAGCCTGCACTCTGCTTCCAGGCCACAGGCTACGCATTAACCCTCTGCCTGGTCCCTATTCTGCCCTGCAGATTTCCACCAGGCAGCAAATTCAATCCCCGCCTCTTCATTTGCTTCTGTGCAATGGTATCTCTGCCATGGCAACAAGCTTCTCATTGGAGAATGAGAGCTGCTGAGGAGCCAATGAGAAGCCAGGCGGTGTTGCTAGGTTCTCCGGGATGCAATGGGCTGATTATGCCCAAACAAAGCAAGAAAGAGAAGGCGAGAGTCTCCAAAAATACCTCGGTGAAGAACTGGCTCTCCTTCCAGGAACAGGGGCTAGAAATAACCTGCAAAGGGAGACCCAGCAACAACAGGGTTCACAGTGCTGGCAGAATGCCATAGCCACTCACTGCAGCCGTGATCTCTCTTGCGTGGTGACTCTTACAGCCAGCTGGGTCAAAAGCCTTCCCCCCCCCCGCCCCCAATCCCAAGTGGTGCTTGAATCACATTTCCTATCTTTCTCCATCTTCAGTGTAAGGAGCAACTCTATCATAAAGGGCTTCTTGGTTTGGCCACAATGCCCTAGCAGGTCCTGCGTTCTTTTGTGCCAACCACAAGGCATCCAGTATCTTTCTCAGAAGAGGCTCAGTGCCAGATCAGAAGCTTAGGAGAGTTTCATATAGTTAAGGAAAATACATGGTCAAAATGAATGGCCTTACGAACAGGAAACAGCTGTGCTATAAAACTGGGCAGTTAAAAGCATGACTATATATTCTACAGGCTTGAGACTGTAGCCAAAGGCCACTGGAATAAACTCTGAACCTTTCCTTTAGATAAATCAAGGTCTGGATCAAGCCAAGTCGTTCTACTCTAGGGTTGCCCTAATTAGCCAGAAAGAGCAGTCGTCGTCCCCCCACACATACTGTATAGTTATTTCCTGGCAAGAGAATTATGCACCTGGGAACCAACTGCAACCCACTGGAGGTGAGGAAAAGCCCCAAAAGGTCATGCAATTGCAGTCCTACATGTGCCTCTCAGAAACACCTTGAAAAGTTAAAATAAGCAAAATCCTTGCAGAACATTTTAAGGGCATATGATCTCATGAGGAAGGATGCCAAACAGTCTTTTGGTGTGTTTTTTAAGTTATGGATTATAATTTATGTCAAAAAAAAACAAAACCCTACACAGATCATTCCCAGCTTGAAAGCTTTCAAATATTGTACCTTTTACTTTAAACAATAAATGATGAGAAATATCCCCTTCTTTAAGGAAAAGTTCATTCCAATGTTCCACAAGTTTCACTCCCCATTATTTAATAATTTCAAATATATTACAACCTGTCAATAATAGGTAGAGCATAAATAGTTTGTATAATATAATATAAAAGTTTGTAAACTGCTTCGAGATGCTTTTATACAGGAAACTGTATAAAAATTCATTAAAAGTATATGTAATTATTACTTTACAATATGTAAACCAAGTTTATACGTCATAGTATTTTTTTTGTAAGCTGATCTAAATTTCTCACCTTCAATTAAATCAACAACAATAAAGCACAAATATCTGCCTCATTTACAAATTATTGGGGGGAGATCAAAATTAATCGCGCAATTATTAAATTGTTTTTTTTTAAAAAAAAGAAGTTTCCAAATCTGAGTTCACCTCTTGGATTTTAACAGAAGTTACTTCCAAATGTATTTAAGAGAGCAGCCTGTTTTGAAACACTAAGCACACTTACTGGGAAGTCTTATGAGCCACACTTCTGAGTAAAAGGTAGACTGTACAGAGATGACTCAGGGTACTGTGACACACATCAGAAGCTTCAAGATCTACAGAAGCTCCCAAAAATATTTTCAATGCATCACAAAAAGAAGGTATGAAAGATATCATACAGCAGAAAACAAACTAAATGAAAATATAGTACCTAGAATTTCTGCCAGCTTTCCTATTGAATAAGGTATATGGAAAGCTCAAATATGGAGTTTAGTTATAGCAGGAAAAGTGTGCAGCAGACTTGGCAGTAACATAGATGACATGATTAACCTACAAGCCATGTTTGGGTGTGAAAGATCCTGCCTCGGCTCAGAAACCTTGAGCAGAGAAGCCATTCTGGGATAAACTGAAGGTTTATCAGCCAAGTAACTCATTGCCAACAGTAATTACATTTTAGTGTTAACAAGACAACATTCAGATGGCATAATAAATTACAAGCCAGCTTCATTATCTCAAATGTTGAAGATGAATTGTTTAAATTGAATCATAGTTAAAATTAAGTAGTATATTGAGTTCTGACAAAACTCAACCTCTAATGTTCTAAAATGGAATAAAAACACTTCTGATAACTTCATAGGAAGGAGGGAGGACATGTATATTGGAGATATACATAAGTTGGACTTAGTGTGCTAAAGATAATACACAGTGATGATGGGCAAAAGTAGTCAATATATTTTAGTAGCTCAAGATGCTAGAAGAACAGCCCTTTTCTTACTGTTACACTTCCATACATTTATCCGTGAATCTTTTAAAATCATTTCTGCATTTCATGTAACTGAATTCAGCGGATCAAAACTGAACTTTCCTGAAATTTTTATCTTGTGAATGAACAAAATTCATTCCAAGTTTGCCTTTTTAATCAAGTTGTTAGCACTTTCAGGGAAAAGGGTTCTAATATTTTTAGCACATTGGAATGGATAAAACTGATCACATTTTTAGATGTGAGTGAGCCAAGATTTTCACAGCAAAATATATGGATACATATATGAGTCATGTTAAAGTCTATTTTTAGGGATTTTAGGGATTTTCTACCTAAGCTTAAAGTTGAAATCTTTATTTTCCCTCATCCATCTGATACAGGATGTCTCAAGGTGACATTTATAGGAATAACTTTCAGGATCTTCCTAACTATATTCCAAATAATCAAAACCAAGCACCTGAATTTACCTGCTCCTTTTAGAATACCAGAAATTACCTGCTCTTGGCACCTTAATTGTAAAATAAATCATAATGTACTTGGAGTTAAAGTCATACATACTTCTTACTTCTATTCTACATCTGAAATATTACAAAATTAATCTTAAAATTACAAGAATTTGAATAATTACTATATCAAAAAAGTTCTTTTGGGCTCATAAGACTTTAAAAATCTACATTTTAAATCCTTTTTTTCATTTAAAAATTCTGTTTTTCCTATCTAATGAAACTGCAAGTTTTGATCACAATGTTGATAGATGCTGGAGTAGCCAGCAGTTAAGTCCAAAAAGATAATGGCCAAGTTTTAGTCTAATTCTCCTCTTGAACCAAAACAAGTTTCCCACGTTAAATGTACTATTATTAATAAACTGTAAAAGGCATCAAATATAAAAAATAGCAGCAAATAGACATTAGAAGGCATCAGAAAAGCAGGTAGAAAATCCAAATCAAAGAATTTAGAGCCCCAAAATTAAACACATGAGGAACAGAACATAGGAATGTTGATCAATAAAAAGTTACATTGTAGAAAAAAAAATAACATTTGAAAGTATATCATAGACTCTAAATATAATAGGTTTAGATTTTTGGAGAAGACAGTAATTCTTCTCTGCATATTCTTTATAGCAAATCTGAATGTATGTCACCAATTTGGAGCTAAAGACCCCCCCCCCAAAAAAAAACATCCATATGCACAAATTGTCAGCATATACTAACATGAAGGTGATGTAGGCTAGGAACTAGTTTTAGTGGTTTAAATTGCTGAGAAATGATTCAGAATAGAATTTAGCCAAATAATAGCGAAACACAAATGACCTATTCGACTGAATCTGAAATGTCTAAGATTGTAAATGACCAATGTTTATTGGAGTTATATGTGTTACTAACTCCTTATTCTCATGTTGCTCTATGTGCCCTGTAAATTGTTGGTTCAGAATAGAATAAGTACTAATATGGTGTTTCCAAGTTATATACTCTTTCTAAGTTTAATAAGATTGTAGTTTTTCTCTATCAAAGACAAAGATTGATCCTAATATATGCAATATTATACTATGGCTAGTAAAGTAAGATTTACCATAATATCCAACCTCTTGCCTGAAATATGAATAAAGAATAGGTTATCAACAATTATATGCAAACCTTATACATTTTCCTGAAACTCTGAAACTCCTATAATTCCTTATTAAATTAACATATAATGTTGAACCAAGTCTTAAAACTATACAGTATTAGAATAATCAAGCAGCTAAGAATTTTGTGTTTTCACAGTATCCAGGAAAATTAAAGCAGCCTACCACTGAAACTGAAACTACTTTTTGAAAGTCATGGATTCAATAATAACAGTTCTACTTCAGATTAGAACATTCTTGTCCATGCTGTAAAATAATAATTTCTCAAGAAGATAAAAGTATAGCGTAATATTAGTTTGTATGTTACATGTCCTATGGCGTTTTAGTTTCTCTTTAGAAATTAAAACAGTTGGCTAATATGACTCCATGTTCCATCCAAGTTTAAGACCTCATCCAAGCTATTTCTACACATCACAGTGATACTCTAGGTAAGTCATACAGGTGACTGCAATTCAGCCATACTCCATAAATGTCATTGCAGGACACTTGTATTTTAGTGTCTATAGCAATTTACCCTGGTTGCTTATGGGAAATTATGGTTTGGCCTCCTCCATGAACTGGTTTCTAGACAACCAGTGCAAAAATGATAACACTTTGGGGGAAAAACATCCAGTGAATTAGATTCTCGAATGTGAACCATGGCACAAAATATTTCACTTTAAAGGAAAATTTAATTATTATGAATTTGCAGTATATATCTTGACTTGCTTGTTAAATTACCAAATTAGATGTTCTTACAGGACCTTTTTAATTCTTGGTTTATGGTACACTGTGAACTCAAGGATTAACTTTAAATTGACATGTGAATTAACCCTTTCTAACAGAGTAATTAAGTTTTCTGTTGTTTCTTCAGCTCCGTGATTGTCAAAAATGATGTCTCCTATACACTAGAGATATTTCTCATTAATAACATGTAAAAGTATTAGCCTTTCAATATCCATCTTATCCATACCCACTGAAAAATCCAAATTACCTTTTTTTGGGCAATGAAACAATGGCTTGTTATTCATAATCATTTATATTGGGCTAGAGAGTCTCAAGTATGTTACCTTTCATTATATACAGGGTTTATGAAATCATTCAGCTCTGTCACAGAAATAACTAACTTATCTTTATTATGCTTATCAACGTATCAGCAAATGTCATGGTATCAGTTTGCAACAACAGGAAATGCCTCTAATGTGGTAACCTTTACATGCTCCCTGGGGCAATTTCATTTCTTTCAGTGCAGAAAGTACCCTGAACTTTTGCCCAAATATGAAAGGTTCCAGAACTACAAAAAATAAGCAAAGCATACCTGAACAGCACAGTAAGCTAGAGAAATTGTCTACTTGGGTTTTCAAGATGAAGCATCTAGCCCCTCATTTTCAGAAGTAACTTCCAAGGCTGCTTTTCTCTCCTAACAAAATTTCAACTCCCTATTCTACCTGCTAGAGTCCATTGACTGTGTAACTTATCATCCCATGGTCCTTTGCCAATGATTTCCATTGCCTCACATCAATTAACTTGCTCTGAGCTTTCCTGGTTTACATTCACGTTTGCATAACAGAATCCACTTATCAGTGATGCTTTTTTTGTTGCCTCCGAGCAGATAATTATATTACTTGCTTCCACTACCCAATACCACTACCATAGTTATATAGGGTATTATGATATTAGAAATTTAATTCACAAGAAATTTAAAATTGGGATGGATACACACACACCACTCAATGTTGATTCTTTGTGACCAAAAGCTCCTCCAATTTTTTTTGGATGAGCTTTTGGTCACAAAGGCTTCCAGGTTTTCAATGATCCAGGCCAAAATGCGATCAAGAACAGGGTTCTATAAAAATCAAACTAAATCTTCACAAATTAAACCACACAAGATTTAGACTAAACAAGAAGCACAACAACAATTTAGTCTGAAACCATAATTATTTAAGCTTTTCAGAGTTTCATGATATGTTATTGCACAAATTGGATACTAAAAGAGAATTGTGAAGGCTGTATATAACACCACATAAGCCAATCCCAACCTCAATGAATAACATCAGATTCAACTCAGGAACAGCTGAGAATTCCAGGAATCCAACTTACCATCAACATCCACAATATTTCCAAACAAACAAAATCACCCAGTGTTACTACAACCTGACAAACCAATGCAGCATTTTTTTGAACTCAGCAGCCGAGTTTTGCTAAACATTTATTTTATAATAATCAAAAACCATATTGATTGACACACTACTTTTTTGTAACATTTTTGTCATAAAAGCAGTGTTTATATATGCTAGTACCTATCCAGATTAGAGAATTAAGTAAATTCTATCACTTACTGTTGGCAGATATACAGTGAAATTTATTTCCCTAGCATTATTGTGAATTATCTACATTGCATAATGTTATTAATATTTAGTCAAAAGTAAGTCCCACTGTATTTTTATGGTTTATATCAGGCAAAAATGGATTGCAGCTTTGCATTGCCTGACCGAACAGGCATTTGGCATTTATTTCTAAGAAGCACTAATAGGTTCACCATGAATTTCTCCTCAAAGTTATTGGCATCAAGGAGCTTTTCCATTCTCTGCTCCTACAATTCATAACTATTTTGAATTATATCATTACAGCTGCTAGCATTATTTATGGTGGCATTTATATTTAACATAAGAAACTCAGACAGGAGATAAGAAACAGGTCACACTAGAATTAGTAATACTGAGGCAAAAATGGAAATTATGAGTTTTTTTAAATTGCATTTGGTTGGGAGCAATGGAGAAAATACAATATATATTAGGACAAGGAAAGCATTTGAAGATCATGTATTTCAAGAAGTGACAGAAACAGAAACAAATGTATTTACATGCCACAATATTTAAATGATTATGAGGGACACATAATTTTGCTTCCCTAAAGATAAATCCTAAAGGAATCAATTCACCCCATGAAGATCAATAATGACACTTTATTTTAAGGTTCAGGCTTGTCCAACTTAAATCTTCAACCAGCAGTAGTCTCCTAAAAATAATGGGGCACACTGAGCCACAATTTAGTTTTGGAAAAACAAGGGCCTTTAGATCCTAACTTGTCCAAAGTTAGGAGAGCTAACTATCTTCTTCATGTATCCTGAATACCAAACATTGAAATAATGGTTGAAGGATTGCAAATGGATTTTATTTGTGATACAGGATTATCAAATACACACATACCAGAGACATAACCTGTGCTAGTGTTTTTTAAGTACAGTACAGAGCAGTCAGATCACCGAGATATTTTTTACCCATCACAAATTCTGGAAAAAAAAATTAAAAAGGGGGGGGGGGAGAGAGGAAAGCACTACCAAATCCAGTGATATCTTAAAGACCACCGAATTCCCTGCAACCTCAATTTCACTAGTACATCGCTGATCTTGAGCAGCAATGACTCTCTCTCTACCAACTGTAACAGCATCAGCAATCATAATGGCATTTAACAACAAAAAAAAAAAGCTCCGAAAGAGAAATAAATGGACGAATGCCAGAACAGATCTCATTCCTTTTGGAAAAGGTACCAAAAGGGAGGGGAGGGGGAGGGGGCCGAGAAAGGAAGGGAGGAAGGAAAAAAAGAGAAGCCCGGTGGAAACTGACTATCACGAAGGCAAGGAAAAGAGGGAGAAGAGAGATGGGCCGTCCATGCACCAGCAGCAGCAGCAGCGCGCAAGGGGGAAAAAAAGGAGGCGGCGGCGAATCCGATCCAGCGGACCGGGCCTATTCTGAAGCCAGCAGCCGGGAGAGGTTGCGGCGGGCTGAAGTTCGGGGCTCAGAAACGGGGAGAAAAAAAGGGCGACGGCGGCGGGGGAATCAGGGTGGGGTCGGGCGGCGGGGAGGGGACGAGGGCGGGGCGGGACGGACGGGAGGCCGAGCGGGGTTCCGCCCGAGGCGAAGCCGGAGAGCCGGACAGGGGCGGGGCCTGACGAGGCAACCCGGCTCGCTGGGCGAAGCTGCCCGCCGCAGCCCCGGCTGTTTGAGGTGGAAGGGAAAAGCGGGCGGGAACAGGCTGAGGCGCCCCGGAGGCTCTCCCGCCTGCCCCGCTCCCGCTCCCTTCTTCGCGCTGGGAAGGGCCCTAAGGTGAACGGGAGGGCGGGAGGCGAGGGAGCGACAGCCGGGCGGGTCTCTTACCTGAGGAGGCGGCTGCGGCCCGCGGCGTGTTTCAAAGCTGGGGCTGAGGAGAAGCGCGCTGGGGGCGGGGCGCGGCAGGCGGGCGTCTTGCGCCCCCACCCCCAGCGCAAGGGGCGTTCTCCGGCGGCTGCTCCGGCGCCGGGATTTCCCAGTAATGCAACAAAAAATGGCGACCACAACAAACCGCCTCCGCTGTCGCCGCTAAGCGCATGCGCCCCGCCGGCGTAGCCACGTGAGGCAGCGGGCCGGGAGAAGCAGAGAAACGACGGGGGGATGGGGAGAGAAAGGGTGGGGGGGGGAAGAAAAAGAAATGGACGCCCGCCCGCTATGAAGGTGCGTGTTCCCTGCCGAGGGTGCGCATGCGCCGGAGTCTGCAGCCCGTGCAGCTGGGCGTATATGCATCTTGGGCCCCCCCCGCCCCATTTGCAGAATGGCATCGACGAAGCCTAGAACATTTTCTACGTGACATAGAAGGAAAGGGTAGCAGGATGGGCTGCACCATTGAAGAGCGAGCGGGAGGGGGGGGAGGGAAAAAAAGAAAAGAAAAACTCCCTTTAGGGTTTTTTTTCCAATGGTCTTCCAGGTGTGGGTGGAAATACGGAAAAAGCGATCTATTGCCGCGTTGGAGGGAGATTTTCCTTGAGCTAATTTTTCAAGGTTTGGTGGGGAGGGGGCTGGAATTAACAACGCGCTCTGCAATGCCCTAACGGTATTGGCAAATCGATGGGTAGGATTAGCACATTTCAGTTTCGTAGGTACCGGATCCCTCTCCTTGGTATCACCCCTGAAAAGGAGCAGCGCAGGGGAGAGTCTTTTTCCCACCCACCCCCCATAACCCCCCCCCCCAATCATTTTCTGCCGAAGATTAAGCCGTTTTTTAAAAAACCTAACACGTCCGGGTTTCATAACACGAACATGAAATAATGCACAGGACCCCAACCCTTTCTGGACAGCATTTAATAAAAGCATTTTAAAAGAAAAAAGGAAATACCCTTCAACATCCCTACTGCTGAACAACTCTGAGGAATCGAATGCTATGAGAAAGCTAAGAACACCTAGCCTGAAATCTTGGATTGACATTACCTTAATGGCATGAAGATGCTGTAGCATGGAATCTGGTGGCGTTACCTATGGATGGTGCCATTGCAACATGCAGTGGTTCTGTGTCAGGAAAGCTTTGGAAATAACTAGTGCATCTGGACCAGAGGATTAAAAAAAAAAGAGCCGAAAAAGAGCTATTCTTTTTACAATTCTTTGGCTACTTATAAAGAACTGGGGATGCTACTTCTGAGGTTTTGCTCACTTTGCTAGTTGATTACAGAAACCCTAGAATTTATCGCTCTCTCTTTACACTGTTCTTTATTCCTGAAATTAAACTGCATGTCCAGGTTTCTTTCCTCTTAAAGGTAGTAAATGTTTTGAATTATAAATTGTCAAACAGCTATCACATATAGTGTACATTATCTACCTCATCAACCCTGAAAATCTATTAAGACTTAACAATAATCAGCAAGGACCAACAGATATGATTTCTAATTCCCATAAATCTGGGATTTGTTTTCCAGAAAAATTCTATGTCACTTTTTAAAAAAGGAGCTACTTTTTGTAAGGCTTTTACAATATAACAGTTCCTCCTACATTCCAATTTGGTTTTCTTTCCCACCTTATCATCCATTTGAATGTTAATCTGAACTGCTCCTGAATCCAAGGCACTAAGATTTTATTTTTATTTTTTGGCAAGGCTTTAATTGGAGATGAGTGTCAGTTTGGTGTTAAAAGGCATCCAGCTAGAAACCAAGCAATCATGAATTCTTCTGCCTCAGACATGAAGCAGCTTGAATGATTTTGGGCCAGTCAGTCTGTCTGTCTTAGGAAGAAGACAATGGCAAGCCATTTCTAAACAACTTTGCCAAGAACACTGCAGGGATTTACCCATGCAGCTGTCAAGAGACAGACTTGGGAGGTAAAAATAAACAAAACTGAAAATGGCCAACCAAAAATCAAAATGGAAATAAATCACCTTAAGGTCTAACGGGCAACACTTGTATACACATTTCACTAATCTTTAACATCGTTTTATGATGGGAGGTGTTGTAATACTTCACATATACAGTATTTTAAAATGGTGGATGCAGAGACTGGGCAGGATGTAAGCACAGTTAATGAGTGAAAGAGTAGGGCTAGAGTTCCTTGGATCAGTCTGATTTGTTAATTTTTGCAAGTCTTGCCTCACCCTCAAAACTACAAACAATCTAGCAGGTCTCTATATCACTTATTTTAATAAAAGACGTACACATTTCAGAATGCCACGGAACATAGATGCAGTACAGCATCTTAGACCGTTGAGTCCCAGGCAGTAGCAAGAAGCCTGACATAAAAAGAAGTAAAGAAAGTCCTTTTGCCCCTATAGCAACAGGCATCAATTATTTACGTGTTTTGCTTCTTCAGTTTAGGTGGTGGCCTGTAAGAGAAGGAAGATTAGATTAATTTTTTTACGTTTATAAACAAAATAGAAAGGAGAGCATCTGTTACCTGAATTGGAAATAAACAGGGACACCTCAATCCTTTGTATGTGGCAAAACTATCCAATGTACAATTCAATATTTTCAGGCTCTGCCTACAGAATTTTTAATAACGTCTTCATTCATAAAAGTATCTATTTGAATTCCGAAGTTTTATACAGATTGAGAGATAATCTTTGAACAACTATCCCAGCATCAGACTTTGCTGTAGCTGCAAAGAAAGACTCAAGAGATATAACAGCAATACTAGGGGCTGGTTTTCCAGGAGGCAGGAGATAGTCCAACAGGGATTCCCCCCCCCCAAAAGCCAAGTTTATCTCAAGTTTGAATGAATAAATGGCCTTAGGCCAGGACATGTCTTTGATTCACCCAATGTCGCATTGTCAAGAATAACCAAATGCATTATATGCCAAGTCTCAGATTAAGTCTTTCTTGACATCATCCAATGAAAGGGAGAAGCATTAACAAAAAAGGCACTTGGAGAGATATTTCTCTTCAATCCACACAATACTAGATTAGATGGAGAAGAAATGCTATTATTTGGAACAAGGTTGACATAGGGATTACAGGTTTGATGGTTAAATGAGATAACGGGTATTCTGAATGTCTATGGAGTTTCTCAGACATACCCAGGTCATGGTTGTCCCAAAGGTGCTTTTTCAAGAGGCAACCGAATTTCCGGTTTTTCTTTGAAGACGTTTCGCTTCTCATCCAAGCAGCTTCTTCAGCTCTGAAGAAGAACTGAATAAGCTTCTTGGATGAAAAGCGAAATGTCTTCAAAGAAAAACCAGAAAGTCAAGTTGTCTCTTGAAAAAGCACATTTGGGACGATATTTTGAATGATTCTGGGTAAGCAAGGGCATTATAGCTGCTGTTGTTGGAGGGTGGATAAGATGGACGAACAGATCGTATTTTACTGGCGACTAAATACTACCTTCCCAAATCCCGGGAAGCCCTCAGAATTCCACCAGTGGCCTCTAGTTTCTCCATACCTGTATATGCCAACCACCACAGCATGATCTCGCTCATATGGCTCCAAAGTCAATTGTTCCTGGGGTTTCATGTTTTCCTGCTGCATTTTCTTTACTTCTGATGCAAAAACTGCTTCAGGGGCCGCTGTTGAATCAATACAGTTGGCCTGGAAGACAGGGGAATAGATAAGCACACCAAATCCTCAACTCCAACTAGATTAGGGGACACCTTACCACTCCCATCTAATACAGGAATAAAAAGCAGGGATCACTAACAACGATCATACTGTAAGATGTTCCCCTATTGGCCCAAGATCCTACAGCCAGAAAATAAAACTTAAATCAAGATTAAAGCCTTACTTTGATGGAGATAACAAAATGACCACCGTTCTTCAAAAAGTTGTGTGCATTTAAGGCAACAATACGTGACTGATCAGGCTGAGCCACATCTGCGAAAATGACATCCACCATGCCTGCAAAGAGAACATGTATATCAGAACATCTACAGGCTATATGCAAAGCCTTTAATTTACAGCTTATGTTACAATTAATGTGTAATCATATACCTTATTATTAATCTAGCTTAGTATTTCTCAACCTTGGCAACTTTACAATGGGTGAACTTCAACTGTCAGAATTCCCAAAGCAGCATGCTACTGAGGGTTAGAAGAACTAACACCTGTCTACCCTAGATGAGTTCAAATCACCAGGACTGGATGGATTACACACCAAGGTTCTGAAGGAACTGGCAGACAAGATCTCAGAACCACTGAACTATATCTTTCAAAGATCCTGGAGCACCGGGGAACTGCCAGAGGACTGGAAAAGAGCTGATGTAGTTCACATCTTCAAAAAAGGGAAAAAAATAGATCCAGGAAATTACAGACCTATCAGCCTGACCTCAATACCAGGAAAGATTATGGGAAAGATAATCAAGTAACGAATCAATGAACACCTAGAAGCAAACAAGTAATAACCAAAAGCCAACATGGGTTTGTCAAAAACAGATCATGCCAAACTAATCTTATTGCATTCTTCGACAAAGTGACAAAATTAGTGGACCACAGGAATGCTTGTCGATATAATTTACTTGGACTTCAGTAAGGCATTTGATAAAGTAGACCATAACCTATTACTAGATATAGTAGAAAAATGTGGGTTAGACAGCAACACCACCAGATGGATTCAAAACTGGCTGACCAACTGCACTCAACGTGTAGTCCTCAATGGAACTGCATCTACATGGAGGGAAATAAGCAGTGGAGTACCCAAAGGCTCTGTTTTAGGCCCAGTACTCTTCAACATCTTCATCAATGCCTTGGACGAGGGGATAGATGGGGAACTCATCGAATTTGCAGATGACACCAAACTGGCAGGAATAGCCAACATTCCAGAAGATAGGTTCAAGATACAGAAAGATCTTGACAGACTTGAACATTGGGTGCTAGCTAACAAAATGAAATTCAATAGTGAAAAAAGTAAAGTTCTACATTTAGGCAAGAAAAACAAAATGCACAGGTACAGTATATGTGGTACCTTGCTCAACAGTAGTAACTGTGAGAGGGATCTTGGAGTCCTAGTGGACAACCATTTAAATATGAGCCAGCAGTGTGCAGCAGCTGCCAAAAAACCCAACACAGTTCTAGGCTGCATTAACAGAGGGATAGAATCAAGATCACGTGAAGTGTTAATACCACTTTATAATGCCTTGGTAAGGCCACACTTGGAATACTGCATTCAGTTTTGGTCGCCACAATGTAAAAAGCATGTTGAGACTCTAGAAAGAGTGTAGAGAAGAGCAACAAATATGATTAGGGGACTGGAGGCTAAAACATATGAAGAACGATTGCAGGAACTGGGTATGTCTAGTTTAATGAAAAGAAGGACTAGGTGAGACATGATAGCAGTGTTTCAATATCTCAGGGATTGCCACAAAGAAGAGGGAGTCAAACTATTCTTCAAAGCACCTGAGGGTAGAACAAGAAGCAATGGGTGGAAACTAATCAAGGAGAGAAGAAACTTAGAACTAAGGAGAAATTTCCTGACAGTTAGAACAATTAATCAGTGGAACAGCTTGCCTCCAGAAGTTGTGAATGTTCCACACTGGAAGTTTTTAAGATGATGTTGGATAACCATTTGTCTGAAGTAGTGTAGGGTTTCCTGCCTAAGCAGGGGGTTGATCTAGAAGACCTCCAAGGTCGCTTCCTACTCTGTTATTATTCTATTCTTATTCTAACTGATCTTATTACAACACCCATCCAGATTGGGGAGTTGTAGGTCAACCTTGAAAAGTGTAGGCAGTTAAGCTAAATGGATGCCAACAATGAAGATACAGAATTTTACGTATCCGCAAAACACAGCTTGGGCACCGAACATCCTGGAACATTTTGTTCTGGGAAAAACAGGTCTTGAAGATTCCTACTGCTTTCTTATATTCTTAAAATTCTGCTATTCCTTTGGTTCAAGGCGTAGGATAGAGCAGGGGTGGGCAACTAAGGCAATTTTATGACCTGTGGACTTCAACTCCCAGAATGATGGCTCGGGAATTCTGGGAGTTGAAATCCACAGGTCATAGAGTTTCCATAGTTGCTCCATCCCCATCCCCATCCCCACCTCCACTCCAAAACCCGGAATAGAGGAGAAAGGGACTCCCCTCCAAGAAACTCTTAAATTAGCACACATTGGTCTCTTTGGGCAGGAATCATAACTTTACATCTCTCACCAATCAACATGCGGTATTTGTGTGGGTGTCGTGCATCCTCAATGACAGGAATGATGTTGGTCCGTTTCTTTGCTACATTGATGAGGTCACGACCTGAGCGATGGGAGAACTCCACAGCATACACAAGCCCTTCCTGTTTAACCAGAAACAGGAAGGAAAGAGAATCTGTGCCTTGCTTGGCTACATGTATATATATATGGAAGCTAACAAAGAAAATATTCATATCTTTGGGAGTGCTGTTAAATGAAACTATTTAAAAGTTAATTATTTGGAAGAGCAATGATCAATCCAATGCAAGTAATTCTTCACAGTGTTCCTTCCCTGAATCTTTTTCTTTAGCTAGGTATTATTGTAACAGAGAGACATGGCTCATCCTCACAATTATATCTGATTCAGTATTAGATTTTTATCCCGCCTCTACAGCATTACTTTATAAGTAACTCAAGGCAGCAAACATACCTAATACTCCCGCTCTATTTTCCCCCACAGCAACCCTGTGAGGTGAATTGGACTCAGAGAGGAGGGACTGGCCCAGAGTCACCCAGCCGGCTTTTATGGTTTCCAGATCAGTACCCTTAAGCACTACACCAAACTGGCCCTCCGTGGTGGACCCCCAACTGGGAACCATTTCTCCTCTTCCCTCATCTCGTTTCTGATATGCAATTGAGGAAGAGATTGTCTCCGCTCATCCAAAAAATCAAAATGAGAACCAATGCAATTTTCGATTGGCCACTGAGGCCAGTCAAAATCCATGGAAATGCATTAAGGCTTAGGAAAATCGTTTTGCCTAACAATTCAATAGGAATTAACTGCGATACAATAGCAGCAGCAGCCTATGGCAAGGATAAGGCACCCTTAACATTTACTCAAGTTATTGTCACTATTTTGGCTTCTGAGCAGTTTCTTACCGATCCCACTATGTCAGAGACATGAGACACCGTTGTTCCTGATGCTGCTCCCAAGTATAACACTTTTGCTCCTGGTTTGATATGAATCTGATCAATGCCTCCGAGGATGGCAGCAGCCAACTTAGAACGAAAGGGGTTCCAGGCACGGTATTCCACTTTGGTTTCACCCTCCTGGAGTTGAAAAGCAAAGCATCCTGGATTGAGAAAGCCTTTATAAAATGAAAGAATCCTTTGGGACCAATGTTCCCTCTAAGCTTCCAACTGCTGCACGCCATTTTCTAATATCGGAGGCTGCGCGACTGCGTGCCCGCGCACTTGACTAGAGAACGGCGCGCAGCAGTTTCCAATTGTTGCGCGCTGTTTTCTAACGTCAGAGGGACCATTGTTTGGGACATGCTTCTAACTTGACTATTGGTAGCTCTCAACTTATGATCGCAACCAAGACCAGAATTTCCATTCCTAAGCAAGGTGACTAAGGAGTTGTGCCTGATTTTACGTCCTTTTTTTTGCCAGTTAACCAAATCACTATAGTTGTTGGGTGAATTGTGCAGCTGTTAAACAAATCCGGCTTCCATCATTGATTTTGCTTGTCGGAAGCTGGCTGGGAAGGTCACAAATGGTGATCACATGACCCCTGGGATGCTGCAACTGTCGTGCGAAGATTGGTTGTAAATCACTTTTTTTCAGCGCCATTTTAATGTATGTCTCTAAACAAATGGTTGTAAGTCGAGGACTACCTGTATTCCCAACGGCACTTACAATCCTATGGTTAATCTAGTGAAAAGACAGACTAGGGGAGACATGATAGCAGTGTTTCAATATTTGAGGGGCTGCCACAAAGAAGAGGGGGTCAACCTGTTCTCCAAAGCTCTAGAAGGCAAGAAAAGAAATGGATGGAAACTCAGCAAGGAGAGAAGCAACCTACAATTAAGGAGAAAATTCATTAACAGTGAAAACTACCAGTGGAACGGTTTGCCTTCAGAAGTAGTGTGCTCCACCTCTGGAGGCTTTTAAGAAGAGGAGACTGGACAGCCACTTGTTTGAAAAGGTTTAGGGTCTCCTGCTTGACCAGGGGGTTGGACTAGAACAGGAAACCCCAATCCCCGGCCCACTATCAGGCCGTGGCCTATTTGCAAGTGGGCTGCGGACTGGCGTGCACACGTGCGACTCAACTCGTGGGAACGGTGGGCCAGCTTGCACACATGCACAGTTCCACTTGCAGTCAAGCTGCATGTGTGTGTCGGCCCCACCACTCGCAAGAGTCGAGCTGAGTGCGTGAGGCCCGGTTCCCCGGTTGAGGACCGCTGGACTAGAAGACCTCCAAGGTCCCTTCCAACACTCTTATTCTAAGTTTCCTCTTTCTTGTAGGTGTTCCATTGTCTTGTAATTTTCCAACGCATTCCCTGATACTCACCTCTACTGATATTCTCTTCTCTCCATATACAGATTCTCCAGGTACCAGATTTAGTGTGACTAATGCATCTTCTTTTCCTCTGCAGATGAAGATGCCTAAATATACAAAAGATTAATTAATATAGTCGTCATAGTGATTTAAAGATGTAAATGCCTTGGCCTCTAGTCAACATTCTAAGAGTAGAGTTTGTAGAATATGACACAGAGGGACAAAATATAGCTGCTATTTCGCCATCCTTCAGTTATTCTCAGGTAATTCTTCCTCATTAAAAAGGACCAATGGTATACAAATAAAACCCTAATTGCAGATCCATAACTTAGACCCCATGGCTGGTTATTCAAAAACAACCCTTATGTTGTTCAACTAGGTTTATTCTCAGAAAAGCAAGCACAAGACTACAGTCATCACCTCAGACAACAGCCAGGATATCTTGGGCCTATTTCGTCCTGTTGCTGCTACTTTCTAAGTCTGTCAAGAAGCCAAATGGAAATTTCAAATAACATAATAGGAAAAACAACCATCTCTTTAAAACATGTCTATGTCAACAGCTCGTGAACTCTCTTTCCAAGAATTTGTAATATACATACTATGCAGCTTGTGTTTATTTGTATTCCGAGTAACGCATTAAGCTTATTATAGCTCGGAATTTAAACACTCATGCAGTAGCCATTGGTAACAAGGGATTACACAGAGACACATGCATGGAATTTTATACAGGCAAACGAGCCGGCTGGCAGAGGCGAAATGGGGGAGCATTCTCTCTCCCCCCCCTCAAAACTTGGCACGAAAATTAAACTGGATGAAACCCTGCCTCTCGTGCTCCACACTGAGAGGGACAGAGCAAATAACTTTAAAGGGCTTATTTACAACAGTGACAACTAGAATATTTCCAGATTTAGCAGCTTCTTTTCAAGATCTTGTTAGATGTATTACTTTCCAGTGGGGAAAGAAAGGCATTATATTTCTTTTACGTTATTAAAATGAACGTGCCAAGTTCTGTACTTGCTTGGCTTAACAATGGCTCCCTGTGATATTACTACCTGTCTTTAAAATTTAAAGAAACACCTTTTTTTAAATTAAAACACCACTATGAAGAAAATATTAGAGTCAGATTAGGCTATATCTGGACAAAAATATGTAAGTGATTTCTTTTCAGACAAATAGCCCAATCTAGTTGGAGCAGTTTCAAGCAATCAATGCACAATGAGATGCTAGAATTAGGTCTTAGCATTTGAAACACACGTTTAACACATACGGAGTATAAGATGCACCTTTTCCCCCCTAAAAGAGGCTGAAAATTTGGGTGTGTCTTATACTCCCAATGTAGCTTTTTCAAAGCTTTTTTTTTCAGCCCTAACAAAGTGCTAATGATCTTTTCCAGCCCTAAGTCTTTGCAGGCTTGTTTTCATTGCTACTCCCTCAGAAGATTTTTTTCAGCCCTAACCAGGGGATAAAATAATGTGCTGAAGCTGACCAGACTAAGGACGCTAGCCAGATGAATACCTGGTAGGTAGATTTTCCCCCCTATTTTCCTCACCCAAAACTAAGGTGCGTCTTATACTCTGGTGTGTCTTATACTCCGAAAAATACAGTATGTTAAATATAGGTAATCCTCGATTTACAACAATTTGAGTGACCACTCAAATTACACCAGCACTGAAAAAAAGTGACGTACTGACGTTTTCCCACACTTATGATTGTTACAAGCATCCCCATGGTCATGTGATCAAAATTCAGACGCTTGGCAACTGACTCATATTTATGACAGTCACCATGTCCCGGGATCATGTGATCAACCATTCACAACTTTCTGACAAGCAAAGTCAATGGGGAAGCCAGATTAACAACCGTGTTAATAATTTAACAACTGCAGTGATTCACTTAACAACTGTGGCAAGGAAGTTTGTTAAATGGGACAAAATTCACTTAACAAATGGCTCACTTAGTAACAGAAATGTTGGGCTCAATTAGTCAAGGTCTTTCTTACCTGTACAATAAAAACCCAAGCTTTCTAGTACTCTACAAAATCTTGTACTTGCAAAGATTCTAAGCATTTATTAGGGAAAGAATGTCAGTAAGACTTTTCCCTCCTTGGAAACAAATTACTTTTCAGGAGATGGGTCTTAAAAAAATGGGTTAAAGGAGAGGAATAATGGAGAAAGCCTTGCTCACCATCAGCATATTCTTAGCAAGCTACTGTGAGGAAATGGCCTTTGGGTTCAAAACAAAACAGCTTTCCATAAACCAATATTCTACAATGACCAGCGCCTTGTTAATCCTCAACTAGCTAAAGCAGAGGTCTTCAAACTTGGCAACTTTAAGACTTGTGGACTTGAACTCCCAGAATGCTCCTATGCTGGCTGGAGAATTCTGGGAGTTGAAGTCCACAAGTTTTAAAGTTGCCAAATTTGAGGACCCTGAGCTAAAGCATCTATTCCAGCCATAATTTTGGTCACAGCTAACAAGGTATAATTGAGAAGAGCCATGTTAGTCTATGGTGGCAAAAAAATAAATAAATCCAGAATCTGAATCTGGTATAGTAATGCCTTTTCTGATTAACACATTTTTTCCAAAGATACAGGTAGTCCTCAATTTACAACCGTTCAGTGACCGTTCAAAGTTACAACAGCACTGAAAAAACGTGACATGACCGTTTTTCAAAGTTACCTCTGCAGTATCCTCGTGTTCATGTGATCAAAATTCAGATGCTTGGCAACTGGTTCATATTTACGACTGTTGCAGTGTCCCAAGGTCATGTGATCCCCTTTTGTGACCTTCAGACAAGCAAAGCCAATGGGAAAGCCAGATTCATTTAACAACCGGGTTACTAACTTATCAACTGCAACAATTCACTTAACAACTGTGCCAAGAAAGGTTACAAAATGGGGTAAAGCTCATTTAACAGAAACTTTGGGCTCAATTGTGGTCATAAGTCGATGTCACGTAGTGAATATTGTCAGTTGTATGTCTATGCAGGGTGATGCATCCTTATCCTAATATTATGGTACATTCCAATACAAGCAGGACACATGATGTGATCTTCTGTGCATGTGTGCATTCCTGATTCTCCATTATTCTCTTCTTCCTTTGATTCTGACAGGAGTGGTCACGATTTATTAGCAAGATGTAACTATTCATGATTTATTGTTTTTGTACCGAAATAAATATTTTCTATTAGACTTTTAATCTCGGCTTTATTTCTAAATGTCTGAATTCCAAGAAAAGATCCACATCGCCTCTATGAGATTTATTCTCATCTTAACAGTCGAGGACTACCTCTATAAGCTTTTATGAGCTGCAACTCATTTCATCAGATGCACAGAGTTCTCTATTAAGACGTATAAGTTAATATGAGTATTTTTTATTTATTTGAGGGCGCCTTTGAGTTGGTCTTGACACCTGGTGACTGTCTGGACAAGTCCATGCAGCTTTCTTGGCAAGATTTTTCAGAAATGTTTTGCCACTGCCTCCTTCTTAGGGTTAAAAGTTGAGTGCCCGGCTCAAGGTCGCCCAGCTGCCTAAGGTGGGACTATAATTCACAGCCTCCCAGTTTCTAGCCTGGTGCCTTAACCATAACACCAAACTGGCTCTCCATTGGGAATATAAGGCAATATAATTTGCTGAATGTTTGTGTGCTTTTGTGTGTGTTCTTTTGAACACATGTATTAAAACAGGGCTTCAAAGAGTGGTTTACAATACTTTAAAATTATGTATGTGAATATTTTGGACATAATAGTTACTGTGTCCTGAAGGAGAGTAAGAGAAAATGACTCAAACACAGGCAATGTTTTGACGGTTAAGGGCACATCTAATGTTATTTGAGGTACTCAAGAGTTTTACAGGAAATAAGCTCATGATGTAAAATGGTGCTGCCAGAATTTTTGAAAGGAATAATTCTTAGATTTGAGGAAGGACATTTCTTTCTTTTAAAAACACTATTAAGACTAGTTTACGATTTATTTAGGTTTTTTCCTACTTGTATACTGCCAAATCAATACAGACCTGCGGTGGTTTACAAAATAGTCAATAGAAAACATCCATAAACGGTTAAAATGTCCACAGTAAGTTCCAATCAAATTAAAAATAACCAATCACTAATCAAGTTTGCAATAAATACAATAATAATGAAAAGTAAGCAAAATTATTAACAGAACCAAGTATTAAAATGAAATAGCAAACCATTTGATCACTACAAATGCAAACAAAGAAAAGGAAATATAAATTATACATGTTTTTCAGCAGAGTTGCATCATATATAACTCCCACTCTGTTAGAAAGAATGGAGGAATTCTAAGGGAAGTGTATTACAGAAGCTATAATGCCAATCTGACTAAAATAGATTTTAATCAACTATTTTGGAAGGCTGGAGGCACCACTGAGCAGTAGTACCTTCTGGCTATCATTTCCCTTATTTTGAGAAAGTAAAGTTTAACATTAAATAAAGCCATCTTCCGGGAAAATCATACTGGAAGGGCCAATTCAAATGGAAGAGATGGTCCTGCAGATAGATTCCAAACCACAGAGGGTTTTAGGTGAAAATCAAACTTCAAATTGCCCATAGAAACCTACTGGTAATTATGTAGAGCTCAAGTAATAATGTAATGTGATCTTGGCTGCTAACAATCTTTTTCTGCACCAATCATTTTTTTCCATGATGATCTGCAAAGGCAGATGAAACCACATTGCAATACTCTATAATCAAGACGTATCAAGGATATAAAACCAACATTGTGAAAATTTACAGGTGAGTTTTAGTCTTTCCTCACTTCAAATATTGTATCAAGAATTTCCAACAGCTGTTGGAGCTGCAAAAAAAAAAAGAGATTCTGGGATTGCATTCTGAGTGGAGCTCCAGGCTGCCTGTGCCTTTTCTATACCAATGGCATTATTCCTCCATTAACTTTTTAGCAGAGAAAGCTAAAAAAATAAAATTATATCCTTACATTTGAGCCAACATATGACATACTGGGCAAGTCTTACCTTCATGCCTGTGAGGTTCTATAGTCACCCTTTTGCCTCCTTTGAAGCCACCCCGTCCACCTCCTCCTCTTCCACCTCCTCTTCCACCTCGGAAGCCGCCGCCACCACCTCCTCTTCCACCTCGGAAGCCACCGCCACCTCCTCGGAAACCTCCACCTCCTCCTCCTCCTCGGAAACCTCCAGGAGATCTAAATCCACCTACTATGAACAATGGGGGAAACAGATGGCATAGACAGCACCTGGTCAGTATTAAACAACATCCCAAAAATTGACGTCAAGATAAAACCTATACAGCCAAAGTTTGAGAGTGATATTAGCTCAACACTTATGCCCTATGTGTTCCCCTCAAAACACAAGTTCTGTGAAAAGGATACCACCTTTTTAACATTGTACTTCAAGCATAGCTTCTCCCCTAAAAAAATCAAGATTACATGATCGGCAACGTCTTATCACTTCTCTTGAAAACAAACCCATGAGAACAGAAAAGATTCAAACCTAATATAACCCAATAAGTTACACTAGGTTTGGACCTTTATTTGTTCCACTGACAAATACAGATTTGAACCTGGGCCTGCAGGGCCAGTTTTTTTTTAAACCACATTTCCAGAGAAATATCTTTAAAGTTTTGCTGTTTTCTTGCAGATGTTTCATTGGCCAACCAGGTAACATGAGAAGCAAACTAATCTGGAAGCAAATAAACAAGCTCAGAGAGCACCAAGAACAGTTCAACCCCAAGCCACAGATATTTTTTTCTATTAATATCTTTAAAGCAAATTTAAGTAAGAACCATAAACCTATACTCATTTTGACAAGCAACAGAATAGGTAAAAGAAAAAGTGTACAGGTAATCCTCACTTAATGAATGCCCTGTTTAGCAACTATTTGAAGTTACAATGGTGTTGAAAACATAACTTTACAAACTGTTCCTTGCACTTATGCCCTTTGCAGTGTCCTATTGTCATAAGACCTCAATTGTACGTTTCACAGCTGTCTTCTGACAAGTAGATTCAGTGGAGAAACTGGCAGTAATATCTCAAGTCTTAGTTAAGCAATGTTTCATATAACCGTATTGCTTAGCAATGGAGTTGCTGGTCCCAATTATGATTGTTACAATTACATATTTGCAACAGATATCTAGTAATCAGTGTTATTTCTTCAGCAAATTACTCAATTACTCCCAACTAGAGTTTAGAAAGCAACATTAGATTCAAATATATAGAGAAGACAAAACATGCTCTAAGCAACATACATTTCTACCATAATTATATTTGTTGATGTGGTAAGCTTCAGTTACCACACTAGCAAGGCCCAACATGTAATGTCAGGGGGAAAAGTTAACACATCAGATGTACACTAGTTGCATATTGACCAAACTATTAACAGAAAATTCAACTAAGCATAACTTTTAGGTAAACAATGATTTTGACTTCAGCCAAAATGGTTATGAGGAATCCATGAAATGGTTGCACTAAATGTGAGATTTTGGCAGATTCTTCTATGAACTTACTTATATTTTATTAACTGTTTTGAGGGTTGTTTTTGATTCATTTTAATTGTTAATATTGTATGCCACTCAGAGTCATGTTAGTGAGTTGGGGAGGGGCTATATACTTTTGATAAATAAATAAAATCTACCAGTACCCTTTGGCCTCCCCTACTTTAATGGTTATGTGGGAATTGCTTTGGGACACAGGAGAGATCTGCAGCCTAGATAATGGTCTGACAGACGAAACTCGAGCCTGAAAGGAGGAATGGAGAAAGCACCCAGAAAAGACCTTCCCCCTAGGTTTCAGAAGAGTAAAATGAGGGGTACTTTCAGACTTACAAGAATGACGTTAGCTTTGCGAGATAGTCCACACTGGAAGCACAACCAGAATTTTGGGTGTTTTTACTGGAAGCTTCCATTAACGAAATCTTGTAAATTTGACCATATACCCATCCCACCTCCTCAACCGACATCTATAATAATAATAACAGAGTTGGAAGGGACCTTGGAGGTCTTCTAGTCCAACCCCCTGCTTAGGCAGGAAACCCTACACCACTTCAGACAAATGGTTATCCGACACCTTCTTAAAAACTTCCAGTGTTGGAGCATTCACAACTTCTGGAGGCAAGCTGTTCCACGGATTAATTGTTCTAACTGTCAGGAAATTTCTCCTTAGTTCTAAATTGCTTCTCTCCTTGTTTAGTTTCCACCCATTGCTTCTTGTTCTACCCTCAGGTGCTTTGGAGAATAGTTTGACTCCCTCTTCTATGTGGAATAGCAAGCCGCAATATTCCAAGCCAAATATTGAGATGCGGAGAGAAAGAGAGAAAAAGAGAAGAAACTCGTAAGAGTAACAGACCTCGTCCTCCTCGGAAGCCTCCACGCCCTCCACGGTCCCCACGTCCTCCGCGAGGGGTAAAACCTGCAGGCAGAGAATCTCAGTCAGAAATAGTCACAGTAACCGGTGCCCGAATCCCTCCGTTCCCCACCAACTGGGCCGTGTTAGTCGCCACACAACCGCCGGAAATCAATTCGACCGCGCCGAAGAGGTTTCCTCACACGCGCCTTACCGGGCCGCATGTTTGGAGAGAGAGCACGCTGGGCACCTCCTACCCCACGCGCCTAAAATTCCAGGACAGGAAACGCAAGCGCGCAGTCTTCATACGTCATATGGCGCGGGTCGCACAGGAATTACGCAAGGATCCGCGCGCATGCGCGAGCGCGCCCCTGGCTTTCTGGGGAATGCAGTTTGCTGCAGTGGGTTTTTTTTTCTCTCTTTTATTTTCGGTCTCCCGGTCTCCATCGCTTCTTTCCTTTGGCGTTCAAAACGATTTAAAAAAAATTGTTCCCCAGCGGAGGCTGGATTAGGAGAGGAGCTCCTGATCCCTGTGGATCTACTTTAGATGATGCTAAAGGCATTTTATTGCGGGAGGAGAAATAGCAAATGGCGACCTTTTAAGTCCTGGCGCATGAAACCCAAGGCTGGCTAGGAAAGTCATCCTTCTCCTTGTCAGTTGAAATGCAGAGAGAGAACACAAATATAATTTATGGCCTTTCCAGGCACGTGAGATCACCATTAGGATTGTCACCTGATTCAATAAAATTTTAGTCGATCGTTTCGGATCTTAAAATCGAGAATTTGTGTAAGATTTTTTTTTGGGGGGGGGGGGGAGAGGAGAAATGTTCCGAAGCAAAAAGAAAAAGGGTTCTATGTTGCTTTTAGAGATGGATTTTTCTTTCCGTAACACGGAATGAATGGGGATTGCCAACTGCAGTTTGTAATAATCTTTTGCTTTAAAGGGAGCTGTACAGAATGCTTCTGGCTTCTCAATTCAGCCAGAAACACTTTTAGCAAATCAAAATGTCCTACATGTAATCTGTATATTTACTTAGAAGTATATACCTGCACATTCAGCAAATTTAATACAATTTTATTTATTGTTCTTAAAAATGTAATTCTAGGTTACAAATGTTTGCATGGTTACCTAGAAATAATCTTTAAATAATATTTGTAATGGAATAAAGATGAACAGCCTACCAATTCTATATTATGTCTGAAACATTTTATCTCTGAGCAAAATGCCTTTGCTTCATTACTGAATAAACACATGTAGCTTCATTCCTGCCTCTAGCTCTCCTTTGAATATACCTGCATTTCTGCAATTTTGGATGTGAATTGTACATGCTTGAGGTCTACACATGTAAAATAATTAGAGATTCGCCTTACTGAGCTTCACCGAATTATTTTTTTTCACACCAGGAAGGAAAAAATTATTAGGAAGAATTTTAACAACTGAATCAAAGATTTTCCAGAAAGTATTTTTGATCATTAGCAGTTTTAACAGAAAAGAACTCTTGAGTATTGAGATATTGAAGTTTTCTGATTTCAGACATGTAAAGGTGTGACAATACCACTTCAGTTTTTGTATATGTCCTTAATACATTTTATTTAATTCAGCAAAACTCTCTTCCTGGTAAGGGAATTAAAGCCAACATTATATAGGTAGTCCTCAACTTATGACATTTGTTTAATTACCATTTGAAGCTACAACAGCACTAAAAAGTCTGCATACTTAACAACCATTGCACCATTCCTGTGATCACATGATCAAAATTTGGGCACATATTTATGATAACTGTAGCATTCTGGAATAATGTGATTGTCATTTGTGACCTTCCTAGCCACTTCCAACAAGTAAAGTCAATGGGGAAAGTCAGATTTCCCCATTAATGACTGCATCAAAAAAAAGACAAACTTGAACGCAGCTTGCTTAACTACTGCCTTGTTTAGTGACAGAAGTTCCAACTGGTTATAAGCTGAGGACTATCTATGCATTCTTTTTGCCTCACTGTGCATTCTTTTTACCTGAAACAGGTATACTGAATTATACAGAATTACAGTATAAAGAAGGAACAATTCTGTCAAATTTATGTTACCATTACTACAAGTTACCATAAATCCATAGTAAATAACAAATGCTTACTTATGGAATATTTTGTATATATTTAAATCAGGTATAACGTTCAAATCATGAATCATAAATCACATTCTGATTCTATTATTGCAAACCATTGCTATTGGACCAGACAGCAATGTTCACAGCAATTCTAAATGAAAAAATTTTCATTTTCTTAATGACAGACTTAACTGCCTTAAGGTTGAAAGAAAAATCTGACTGATGGGGAAAAAAGATCAGCTACAATTTCTAACTGTCCCCCTTCAACCTTCCTTGAAATTACTGTTAACAGGTTGCTTTTGATTTTTAATCAATGAAGACTGTTGTTTAATAGCTGCATAACAGACCAAGATTTTCCTGGTGCAGTTTTTTTCCTGCCTGCAGAATCAGTGGCACAAAATGCTGGGCTGATTAAGATTCTGCCTTTTGTGCACTTGTTAAAGGTAGAGGCAGACACATAAGGGAAAAATTTACCAAATCTAAAAGGATCTTGGACATCGCTATACAATCTCGGTTTGCTAGAGTTGTTGAATATTATGCATAATATTCTTAGCACCTCATGCTAAGACATAAGCTACCTATAAGTCATAACACCTGGATTTTCACAATGCAATAAGCTGAAAACTAACCAAATCACATCATGGCTTAGTGTGAAATGTGAATCAAGCCACTCAACTTATGTGAATTTGCCAGAGCTTGGTTCCCCTCACAGCCCCAATAATCATAATTTTGCATTATATGATGTCGTCTCATACATTTGTTTTCTTAGGAGTGATCAGGCTGTAAACACAGATACACAGCGAGATACGTAGCTGTTGTATGGCTGATATAAGAAATATACAAAGGTTTACACCCATCTTAAACCTCCCAAGTCTGTGAACTGAACTTAAAATTCACATGTACAGACAAAAAGTAAATAAAAGCTCAGCTCTGTATTTTAAATATGCATTTAAGCAGGGGTGAAATCCAGCAGGTTCTGGAGAACCGGTAGCTAAAATTTTGAGTAGTTTGGAGAACTGGTAGCGGAAATTTTGAGTAGTTTGGAGAACCGGCAAATACCACCTCTGGCTGGCCCCCGAGTGGGGTGGGAATGGAGATTTTGCAATAACCTTCTCCCAGGAGTGGGGAGGGAATGGGGATTTTGCAGTATCCTTCCCTGGAGCGGGGTGGGAATGGGGATTTTGCAGTATCCTTCCCCTGCCAAGCCCACCAAGCTACGCCCGCCAAGCCAAGCCACACACACCAAATCACACCCAGAGAACTGGTAGTAAAAAAAATTGGATTTCACCACTGCTTTAAGCATTTCAGTGCTTGCATGTTAAAAAGCACAAGCAAAGAAAAAAAATTTTTTTTTCATTTAAAATCTCACCCGGGAATAGAAAGCTTCCGAACTTCCAGTTCTGCAGTAAGCATTTCAGCTTGTGGAAAACAGCCATGTTTTGCTCAGATTTGGCAGTTGGAAATAGACAGCTATCTAGGACCCTCGGAAAGGAGAGAAAAAAATACTCCAAAATACAACCAGCAACCCAGCTGTGAGTTAATGAGTTCTGTACTTGATTCTAGAACTCACATGAAAAAGAGGACCTTATCTTATGTGCAGTCATATGTGGAATGACAGTATCACAATGAATAGTCAGAGTAGGTCATAATGCCTAGGAATAATTATGATTGAGCCTTTCTTTGAACAATTGATTGATTGAATGATCCACTAAATCTCAACCCAAATTTCTGAGTTTTGGGCTCTCACTGATTGCCTTTCTGTAATAGTGGAAATATAGTGGCATCTAGATCACCATTGCTTTCTGAAGACTTGAGAGCCTGTGGCTAAAGCCCTCAAGGATTGTAATAAATAATCCCCCCAGAAGAGCCATTTCATGCAACTTGCTTTCTTATAGAGGAATATATTGTACGACCAAGACCGAATACCCTGATACCAAACGTATTTTGGTTCCCATCTTTGTGCAATCTGTCCTTCTCAGTAGAAATCTTGTGTGTGCCAGAAGAGGGGTCAAGAAGGAGAGAAAGATTGTTCATCTCAGTTTGCAATTACTGTCTTCAGGGTGATATTAAAGAGTTTCATGGATCCAAAAATGAAGCAAAATCTCTTCGGAAGGCAACACTTGCACTGATTCATCACATTTCTCCATCTCTTCACCCTTCTCCTTTAGTATCTTAGCAGGTGATGCTGTTAGCTTCTAGAAGAAAAAAGATAAGCTAAGTAGAGAATACCTCGAAACATCCTTTCTACTACAGAAATCAATTCACCCACAGAGATGATGATGTACCTAACGTTCTAATATAAATACAGTGCAACCTCTAAACATCAACAGCCTGGACTGGAATGATACCACCGCTTTCTTCAAGATGTTGTCCTTAAGATATATCACATTATGTTTTCCAGAATTCTTAGCTCAGAAGCTGAGAATTCTGTAAACCTTTGTCCAAAGGATTTGGAGAAAGCCAATTTAGGTAAAGCTATTTTTCGGAGTATAAGACGCACCTTCCCCCCCCCCCCCAAGAGGGTGAAATTTTGGGTGCGTCTTATACTCCGAATGTAGCTTTTTTCGAAGCTTTTTCCCCCCAGCCCTAACGAGGTGCTAACGGGATTTTTTCATTGCTACTCCCTCGGAAGAAGTTTTTTTCCAGCCTTAAGTCTTTACAGGCTTGTTTTCATTCCTACTCCTTTCGAAGAATACTTTTTTCAGCCCTAACCAGGGGATAAAATAATGTGCTGAAACTGAGGACGCTAGCCAGATGAATACCTGGTAGGTAGATTTCCCCCCCTATTTTCCTCCCCCAAAACTAAGGTGCGTCTTATAGTCTGAAAAATTTATTTATTTATTATTTATTTCTATGCTCTTATAGGCCGCCCAATCCCGTAGGACTCAGGGCGGCGTACAACATGGATAAGAAACGTACATTAAAAGCAATAATAACAATTTAAAAATAAAACAATATTAAAACATTAACAAAATACCATTCATGGGGGAATCTGATCTCCTTGTTCACCCCGCCTGTCGGAAGAGCCATGTTTTCACGGCTTTACGGAAGGCCAGTAGAGTGGGGATGGTCCGGATCTCTGGTGGGAGTTGGTTCCAGAGGGACGGGGCTCCCACAGAGAAGGCCCTCCCCCCGCGGCCCCGCCAACTGACATTGTTTGGCTGACGGGACCCGGAGGAGGCCCTCTCTGTGGGACCTAACTGGTCGTAGGGAGGTATGTGGTAGGATGCGGTCCCGAAGGTAACCTGGCCCTGAGCCATGTAGGGCTTTAAAGGTCAAAACCAACACCTTAAATTGCGACCGGAGACTAATGGGCAACCAGTGCAGCTGGCGGAGGATAGGTGTTATGTGGGTGTATCTCTGTACACCCACCACAGCTCGCGCAGCTGCATTCTGCACCAATTGCAGTCTCTGGATGCTCTTCAAATACAATAATCATCTTGGGAATCCTTTCAGAAGGTGAAACCTCTGAGCATCAACAGCCTGGACTGGAGTGATGCAAGTTTGGGTGCCTGTTAATTTCAGATACATTCTCAGGAAAACAGGACAATACAAAATCTCCGTAGAAAAATAGTGGGCTATAAATGCTAATTAAAACTTGGTTGTTTTCTTGCAGACATTTCATTACTCAAATTAGGTAACATCATCAGGACTGATGATGTGGCCTAGTTTGGGTAATGAAATATCTGCAAGAAAACAAACAACCAAGCTCAGAGAGCACCAATGATCCCTCAGACTCCTATTACACAGAAGAACCTACACTTATAAAAGTGCACCTTCTCCAGTATCACACTATTAAGTACACAGCCAGATAGCCGGTTTAACAAGTCTTCCTCCAGCCTGTGAGATGACATAATTTGCCCTTTCTTGCCAGCTGACTTCTATTACACCTACTCAAAAAGGCAGCAACTAATGCTGCCCTGACAATTTTAATGCAGAGATAAATTGAAGGAAATCATTGGAATTCCTGCTTGCAGGAAATATCTCACTTGTTGCTCTTCCTAATGAGGGGTGAGGCTGGGCTCAGAACTTAATTGGTGGGGGTGGGGGCTTTCCTGCTTTCCTGGGAAACCCCCACCCCCCACACAGATCAAGCAATGCTGTCCCCACTCAACCCATGAATGATTCATAGATTGCCTCTTTATTCAACATTGGTGCCTGATCACACCTGTTGCTCAAGATAAAATGGATATTCAGAGAAGTTGCCAAATGGGATTAGAAGAAAGAGGGGAAGAGAGGGAGAGAGGGGGGGGGAGGGAGAGAGGGAGGGAAAAAGAGAGGGGGAGAGAGGGAGGGAAAAAGATAGGGAGAAAGAGGGAGGGAGGCAGGAAAAAAGAGAGGAAGAGAGGGAAAAAGAGGGAGAGAGGGAGGGAAGGAAAAAGAGGGAGAAAGGGGGGAGAGAGAGAGAGGGAGAGAGGGAGGGAGGGAAAAAGAGGGAGAAAGGGGGGAGAAAGAGAGGGAGAGAGGGAGGGAGGGAAAAAGAGGGAGAGAGGGAAAAAGAGAGGGAGAGAGGGAAGGAAAAAGAGGGAGAAAGGGACAGAGAGAGAGAGAGAGGGAAGGAGGGAAAAAGAGAGGGAGTACACATATCACAGGAGCCAAAAGCAAGAAATAGGAACTGGTCATATTCCATCAACAGGTTGCTGCTGAACTGCTGCCGATCATGCATACTGTGCAGCAAGGTTTGTGTTGGGAGATAGATGACTACATTTCAATACTGAATGGAAGAAATATGAAATGGAACCGTCTCCGCTTTGTGCTGGGAAGCAGATGAAAGCCATGTCTTAAAGACATGTCCTTAAAAGAATAATAGCAAGGTATCTTGGACTCCAGGTAGATGAGCTCAGAAGCACAAATGAAACACGGAGCGCAGCTTCTTACCAAAGTATCTGGAAGGACCTCATCTGGGCAGAAGGAATACTGGCAGATCCGACAGGTTTTCCAAGCAAGAAAAGGAAGGACCAAAACAGCCACAAAAAAAATAATCAGGAAGAGTGGGGCAAAGGTCAACAGTATGGCTTTGGCAACTGGAGGCAGAAGAAAACATCAGTGAAGGCTTTGCATTGACAATTTTTAGAAACAAGAGAGGTGGGCAGCATAAAAATTTAATATAAATAAACAAATGGAATAGGTGCATTTTGCAATCAGCGTTATCAATAGCTTTTAAGCATTCTCCAAATTGCTTTTCACCTGAGCAAGTTTCTTCTGCCGATATCTCTTGGACATGTATTATTAGCAAACCTTTCCCAGATCAATTTATCCAAAAAGGAATTTCTATTCACTGGGAAATAGTCTGGAGAGCCTCAGAGAAATTTTTTTTAGGTCACACAAGAAATAACAAAATCAGTTACTGGGTTAGCAGGGTTATTATAGAAGTCTCCAGGCAGAAGCTGGACAACTGTTTGCTGAGATGTTCTACTGTGAATGTCCTAACTTGGAAAGGTATGAGTAGATAGCCATGAAGGCCGTATTCACATCTATGATTCCATCATTTATTTGAAAGAGCCTATAACCCCACCTCCCTTTTATAACTGGCTATGAAAACCCAACCATTATGTTTTGCAAACCATGATGGATGATTGTCTTATAAATCAAATGTAGTTTGGTAAACCATGATTAAACCACGCGTAAGCAAATAGCCTAGGGCTATGAAAACTCAACCATTATGTTTCGCAAACCATGATGGATGATTGTCTTATAAACCACATGTAGTTTGGTAAACCATGATTAAACCATGCGTAAGCAAATAGACAGCTTGGGCACGGGTGTCAAACTCGCGGCATCACTTTGCCGTCACGTGACATTTTGCGACTTTTCCCCCCTTTGCGGAGCTGGGGTGGGTGTGGCCTGTATGTGACGCATCCGGCCCGTGGGCCGCCAGTTTGACACACATTTGTTTTTGTGCCTTCTCGGGAGGACCAGGTAGCTGATGAGCAACAGTGTAATATCATTTGAAAGGGTAGCTGCAACATGTTTTGCCTTTTTTCATTTGAGAAACTTATTTGGAGGTAATTAAGAGAGGTACTCACATTTTGCCTCTTAGATCCTTCAAAAGTGGGAAAGAGGGCACAACTTGGGGAGCAAGATGGGGCTTTATGGGGTGCAATGGACTCCTTAAGGTCTTATGGGGCTTAATATTACAATAATAATTTTACCCTTTGAATCCCCCTTCCCATCCTCCCGCAGTAGTTTAAATCATTTGGCTTTGCTCCCTCTGGAGCAGCATTTCTTAGCCTTGGCAACTTTAAGAAGTGTGGACTTCAACTCCCAGAATTCCCTAGCACACATCTTAAAGTTGCCACGGTTGAGAAACACTGCTCTAGAGCAGGGGTGTCAAACCCGATTTCATTGAGGGCTGCATCTGGGTTGTGTTTAACTTCGGGGCCAGGCTGGGCATGGCCAGTTCGACATCACTCGTGTCGGGGGCGCCTGTGGTGGCTCAAGCGCGCTGCCAGTGAAAACGGGCTCCTGAGCTTCATTTTTGCTGGTCCTTTGCTGTTTCCAAGGAGGCCCCGCAGGCCAGTTCTAAGCGCCCCATGGGCCAGATCTTGAGTTTGACACCCCTGCTCTAGAGAGAGTCCATGAAGTCAACAGCTTAGCAAAATCAGTAAGCCCATCCCACCCCTTTCATCCACCTTTTTCTCACCTTCTGATTTCACGCACTGCACCTCGCTGAAATTGCTGCTCCTGTTGATCGCTTCCACATAGGTCTGAGCTTTGACACAATATTCAGCTCCGGCCTCCATCGTTTCCAGATGCACAGTGGTGGTGCTTTCTCTCACCACTTTGCGGTAAACCTAGGTGTGTAAAACACGGAATGAAAAACAAATATAGGGTGAAGGGAATTTCCACGTGTTAGGTGAAATAATCTGCTTAACAAGATTGGTTTGCCCTTCCCCAGATCCCTGTTGCTAAACAAGAAAAACAATCGCAGTGGGTTTTTTTCAGGATTTTAAATTTTGGGTTCTTACACATTGAAATGTTGTTATATACAAGTGGTCCTCAAGTTATAACCATGCATTTAGTGACTGTTCCAACTTACAATGGCATTGATAAAAGTGATTTCTGACCGTTTTTCACACTTATGACTGTTGCAGCATCCCCATGGTCACATGATCAAAATTTGGATGCTTGGCAACCGGCATGTATTTATGATGGCTGCAGTGTCCCAGGGTCATGTGATAATTTTTTGCAACCTTCTGTCCAGCAAAGTCAATGGGGAAGCCAGATTCAATTAACAACTATATTACTGACTTAACAACTACAGTGATTCGCTTAACAGTTGTGGCTAGAAAGGTCTAAAATGAGGCAAAACTCACTTAACAACTGTCTTGCTTAGCCACAGAAATTTTGGGCTCAATTATTCAAGGACTATCTGTGTTACATTCTCAGACTGAAGCACATAGGCTTCAGTCAGGTCCTCCATTCTGGAGGGAAAATACTGACTGCTGATTGGCTAGACCAGTGATGGCAAAGGTTTTTTAGCTTGGGTGCCAAAAGGGCACATGTGCGCCGTGCCCACACCCATAATGCAATGCCCTCCCCCTGCGCATGCACGCACAACCCCTCTGCGCTGCCCCCCCGACATGCACGCAGGCCTCAGTGAAGCCTCTGGACTTGCAGTATGCCCGTTGGGCTGTTTTTCGCCCTCCCCAGGCTTTAGGAAAGCCTCCTGAAGCCTAGGGAGGACAAAAAACGGCCCAACGGGCCTACCAGAAGTTCGTTTCTGAACTTCCTGTTGGGCCCGTTTTTCACCATCCACAGGCTCTGGAGGCTTTCCTGAACCCTGGGGAGAGCGAAGCAGCCTCCCCCCGCCCTCCGGAAGGCCGAAAATCAGCTGGCCAGCACGCACATGCACGCTGGAGCTGAGCTAGGGCAACGGCTTGCGTGCCAGCAGATATGGCTCCCCGTGCCACCTGTGGCACACGTACCATAGGTTCGCCATCACGGAGCTAGACTGTCTGGCATCTCCCTATAAAAGGGCTGTCTGTCAGACAGAGCTTTTGCTGGATTGTAAATAGTTGCCAAATAAAGAGCTGTTGTTTTGAAGCCGCTTCTGTCTGCCTCTTCCATTCACCTTATCTAACAATCTGTATTTTGAGTATGAGATTCAACCTCGAGGTTTAGAACAGTAACAAGAAGTGAGGAAAGTATACACTGGAATGTTTGTAGGCAAATTCAGGTTATCCAACTGCTACATATCTCTTGGGTCTGACAGCCATTTAAGCAGCTCCGGGAAGTTAAATCATTCCATACCGCAATATACTACTTTATTGATTTGCAATTTGCAATCAGTAAAACAGTTAAAAGAAAGAACGGGTGAAGAGGAAAACCCAAGCATCACAAAAGAACGACAGAGAAAAACACAAAAAGAACAAGCCCATACCGTGCACGAAAAATGCGGCCTATCAAAAAAATGTTTTAGCACCACACTAAAATACCAGTACAGAAGGGATCCAACTGGGTTTACTAAATTAGTCCTCAACTTGGGAGTTTGGCAATGACCCCTGCCTCTAATTTTGATGGCTCTCCCGCCCATCAAACCATTTCTTTCTGGTCCAACATTACAAGCAGCACCAAGTAGCTGGTTCTAGTATCTCTCCAAATCTCTTAAAAATCTCCAGACCTAGGATTCTTTGGGGCATTGTGAGACATTAAAATCACAACTGGACTCTCTCCTGAGAACTTCATGGCAAATATGGTCAATGGGCCCCAATGAGAAGAAAGCTATGCATCAGAGGCTTCTTTGACCAGGCAACCAGCTGACTTTGGGCTCTGCTGCAAGTACAGTTAAAAAAAAGCCTTTTCTTGCATTTCAACTATTAATAACCATTTTACGACTTTTCTTGCCACATTCGTTAAGTGAATCATTGCAGTTGTTAAATTAGTAACATGATTGTTAAGTGAACCTGACTTCCCCATTGATTTTGCCTGTCAAAACGTTGCAAAAGATGATCACATGATCCTAGGACACAGCAACCCTCATAAATATGAACCAGTTGCTAAGCGTCTGAATTTTGATCACATGACCATGGGGATGCTGCAACAGTCATAAGCGTGAAAAATGGCTGCAAGTCATTTTTTTCAGTGCTGTTGTAAGTTTAAACAGTCACTAAATGATCTGTCATAAGTTGAGGAGTATCTACTGTATAATGGGTAGAGAAAGAGGCTCAAAAGGGATTTCCTTCACCACCACTGCTGTAAAGGAGACAGTGAGAAAATCGAACGTTCAAGCTTCTGTTAATGTAGCCTTACAATAACATCGAATTAGTTCATCTGGTTGTTTTTCCAACTCTGGTGTACCCGAGAAGGCTGGTAATAGGTGAATACCTTCATATTTCCAAACAAGATAGCTGAATTGCCACATGCAGGAACCAAAATGATCCCATGTTTGTGCAGGCAGCAGTATATGACAGGAAATCTCAAAAAAAGGCAGATGAGTCATGGCGTTGCATTTAGAGTTTCAGTCAAAGCTCAGGGTGGCTTAATGATTCAACCTTGCCCAATAAAGAAATGTTCCTGCCTTTCAATCCATCTAAATCAGGGAAGTCAAACTCACGTCGTCATGGCGGCATCACGTGACATATCGGGACTTTCCTCCCCTTCGCTAAACCGGGCGTGGCCAGTGTGTGATGCATCGGCCTGCGGCCCAGGAGTTTGACAGCCCTGATCTAAATGAACAATTGCAGATCACAAGCAAAATCAGAACTTACTGTAGATTCTGGGCCTTTCTTCCAGTAAAATATCCAGAATTCAAAGGCAGGTCCCAGATGTTCTAATTCTGCTAGCAAGTGATATCCATCAGTGGTGACAGTCAACATTGGCGGAATGAGGGATGCTATAAAAAAAGAAAAGGGATTCACATATTCAGTAGGTAGAAAAAGGGAAGGTTGGAGGCGGGACAAAAATTGCTCAGAACTTTAAGAATAACCTTCAGGTGAATGGCCAGGAACTAATGATATGGAAAGAAATTCCCTCTAAAATGCTCAAAGCCAGAAAAGATTATACCTTTCTGATTGATGAATTTAAAAGACTAAATTTACAATATAAACGGGAAGCACCAACAGGAGTCGTGGTGAAATTTCTGGGGAAAAGATACCGGCTTAATATGACAAAGAAAGCTACTGAATTTTATGTCAACGTTTTAAAGGCTGATATATCCAAAATTCCAGAGGAAAGATGTATGAAAGTAAAAGAGGAGGGAAAGCCATCCCTTCCTGTTCAAACTGAAACAGCTTTAAAAAATCAAAGTGATTGGCAGAGCCAGATAGATGTCTACAGTGTGGAAAAGGAGATGAAAGATCAGGGTCAGATGGGAGGCGAGCTGACAAATTTAAAATCATCAAGTTACAAAAAGATGCAACCACCAAGATTAGGGTTAGGGGGGTAGGGGGGAGAAAAATAAAAAAATGTTTGTACTTTGTACTAATAAAACTTTTTGAATAATAAAAAAAAATCGCTCAAAACTGTTGGGTCCAAGAATGGATTCTTGAGGAAGGGCTGCACCACTGTCTCCTTCAAGGGAGGCATGAACTTGCCACCACGTGGACCTGACCGTGTGGCTCTGACCAACAAGGAAGGACCTAAATAGGTGGTTTGGTCTTATGTTGGTACACTTTATAGCAGGTATCATCAACTCAACATTGTGACTATCAGGGCATCCCCCTGGTTTCAGAAAAGATACCCTATTAAATGAATATTTAGAAATGCTTCAAAATCACGGACATCTTGCAAATTGTCCAAATCTAATGAGATTTGGAGCAGAGCTGGTTTTATTTGGGAAGTTATTTAGGATTATTATTTTTTGGATACCGAGGCTACTGGACATCTGATGAGATGTATGACCCCAAAAAAAGCCATTACCCTGTCTTAAAATAAGGAAGGAAGGAAGGAAGGAAGGAAGGAAGGAAGGAAGGAAGGAAGGAAGGAAGGAAGGAAGGAAGGAAGGAAGGAAGGAAGGAAGTCAAAGACAAGAATCTATCAGAAGTAAATCCAGTCCTTCATCAGAGGACACCTCCCAATTTAATGACAGCGTGCTGATTCCCTAATTATATTCCTGAGACGAGCATGTTTTGTGCATCCTCTATTTCTCCTGACCTATTCCTGATTTTTTTGCTAGAAAACCCTTAGGGCTAAAGTGGGGTAGAAGCTGAGTTCTATCATTAAAGCCAGCAATCTTGCTTAGACTTGAAATGTTTCCTGGGTTGTTTGAATGTCGTATTTCCCCCCCAGGTGCCTTCTATAGTAATAAATAACCTGTTACTTGTGCTCTGGTTCTAACTAGACAAGATAACTGCAATGGCACTTTATGCTGAATGGATGTAGCAACCTCTTGTGGTCCAATTCCTTCCCATATGGTCAATATTAGTCTTTTCCTCTTTCCATTGAGTAAATGGACTCTTAAAATGCATTATTTCAGCTGCCTTTTCTTTAAATAGAGTCCTTACTCTGTTTATGCTGACTTAATTTTTCTGATTTATTGCTCCCAAGCATTCTCCTGAATGTGAATGGTGGCCTAAAAAGCTTACTTCCCACTGAGGAAATCTGAATCACAACCTCAGTGGAAGTTTAAGGCCTCATTTCCAGTCAGAAAAGCTGCCACAAAATCCTGCCCCACCCAAAGCAGCTGCTTTAAATAGTTGCTATATCAACAAAACAAAGTTCAAGATTGGGCTCATTCAGACAGGTGCTGGGTGCTGTGAGATTTCCTAACAGGGAACGCAGACTGAAGGACTTACTTGTGATACGATTGAAGAAGCCATTGAGTGTGGCCCAGAGGGAGGCCTGTGTCCCCGTAGATGCTCTAACACGTAGATTATATGGTACAGTAGCTGATATGTCTTCTGTGATATCACACTGAGTAAGACTAACATTGGTGCATTCTGCAATGGGAATCCAGCTGTCGTTGGCATAGTCTCTCTCATATTCCCTAGATATAGTTAGGGGGGAAAAAAAACAATGCCAGCTTCTATACAGAGAACATCGGACCTTCCTCACATTGCCTCAGAAAAAAAAAAAACCTGAGTCATTTGATTCAATGATATATAAATATAATAAATAAAATAGCAAGGGCCAGTTCGTAAGCAACATGATTTCCTTGGTAGCCTATTTGTAACTGCAATTGCAGCTCTGAGATTAGGTATCCCTGGATGTATGTAAAGTTCAAAAATGGACACACCAACTAATGTGTCTCATGTGCAGCCAACCAATGAGATCTGATTCCAAATCGTTAACCTTTTAACAATCTTTAGGCCATTAGAGTATCTAATCCCTAGTAGACGAAGATGGCTCAGAGTACGCTGGAAATAAATATATAGTAACTTGTTTCCTGAGCCTAAGGATAGAGCAGGGGTGTCAAACTGGCCCAGGGGGCTACCCTGCAAACAGCAAAGGACCTACCCACAGTGCCTCTGCCAGCGAAAATGGAGCTTGGGAGAGCCGCAGGCGGGCCCCCTGAGCTCTGTTTGCGCTGGCAGAGGGCTAGCAAAACAAACTAAAAACAAAACAAAAGGAGAAATGTTTCCCCTTTTGCATTTGAGCATGCAAGAAGAGACAGGAAAGGAAAAAGGGAAAGAGAAAAGACAAAGAAAAAGAAAGATGGGAAGAGAGTAAGGAAGGAAAAATAAGGAAAGAGGGGAAGGAAGAAAATAGGAGAATGAAGAGGGAAGGAAAAATAAAAGGAAGGAAGGAAGGAAGGAAGGAAGGAAGGATATTATAATGAAGGGGAGGGTCTGAGGGAAGTCCTGCCTTAGCACTTGGCCACCACAGGTGCCCTCAACATGAGTGATGTCAAGCTGGCCACGCCCCTCCCTCCCCCCTCCCCTAGGGAAAACACATCCTTGATAAAGGATGAAATTGAGTTTGACACCCCTGGGATAGAGCTTTCAGCCTCTCTCTTATAACTGGCTCCCATTGGTGGATCTAATGGAAGAAAAAGGAAGTTGTGGCTCTCCAGATGTTAGTTTTTAAAAATATGTTTTTACTTGTGAACCACCCATAGTTGTTGTCAGGCAGCGTACAAATTTAACAAATGAATAAATTTAGCTGAATTACAATTCCAAATTTCTCACCATTGGTTAATGCTGCCTATAGCTATTGGAAACACTCATTTTACTACATCTGGAAGACCACAAAGTTTCTACCCTTCAGCTAAAAGTTATTTTATTACTATTTCTGTTGTTATTGTTTTATAAAAATGCCTAAAGTTTAATTCATAGATATATTCAAGTCTACCCGAGTTCTAAGTCATAGATCATGGTTTATAATTTTCAAAAGCCAGAGTCTCACACAGTTTAGTCTTGTGGTTAAGGTACCAGGCGAGAAAGTGGGAGATTCTGAGTTCTAGTCCTGTCTTAGCCATCAAAGCCAGCTGAGTGACTTTGGGCCACTCACTCTCAGCCAACTCATTTCGCAGGGTTATTGTTATAGGAAAAATAGGAGGAAGGTGTGTTGGATATGTTTCACCACCCTGAGTTACTTGTAAAAATTAACAGCGGGATATAGATGAATAAATAAATGAAATATCATTTTAGCATAATGTGTGTTTATACATAACAATGTGTGTTCATACCAGTCTTTCTAAATTTGCCTCTTTTTTCTAAATTTGCTTCTCATCCTCTTCCTTTTCTCCTTCAATGTATTTCCCACTTTACTGGCTGTGATTTATTTATTTATAAAAGTTACTGGCCATCCATCTTATCACTGAGTAACTCTGGGCAGCTTATAATCTTTAAAAAAAACAAAAACTATACAAAACCTAAAAGACGTAAATAAATACTGTAAAGATCCAATTACTGAGGCCCAAATTAAAAGACAGGGAGGGACGGAATAGGATGAGAAGGAGGATGAGTTGGGATCCGTTAATCTATCAAACAGCTCCAATGTGAAATCTTTCCACTGGAGTCCCAAGCTAACTGGGAGAGCCAGATCTTTAGGCTCTTAAGGAAGGTCAGGAGGGTTGCAGCTGACGTAAGGGGGTGGGGGAGATGTTCCAAAGGGCAGGTGCAACGGCTGAGAAAGCTCTTCTCCTGGTCCCTGCCAGGTGGAATACTGTGGTTCATGGGGCCCGCGGCATGCCTCCTCTGCCAGCACAGGTGGGATGGTCCAATCCAATGGGATGAGATAGTCCCTCAAGTAATTTGGACCCATGCCATGAAGGGCTTACAACACATGCCTGAGATGTTAAATTCAAAGAGAATTAATTTTGCCCTAAAGATGTTATTGACAAAAATCTCATCCACTCACTCTCCTTGCCCTGGAGCAAAGGGGGGGCTGTTTACGGTTGAGGACATGGCAACATGCCTTCAAGAATGAGAAGAAAGCACATTGGATGGCCCAGGGTACCTCCTGGAGATGATCTACCTGTGCTTTCACCTGTCCCATGGTCGCTGTGCTTGTTCATGTCACAGAGAAAGGAGAACATAAAGATTGTAACTGAATCTCCCTTCTGGATAAAAGCATTTCTTCCACCCCGACCTCCAACCGCACATCTGCATTACAATGCGATGAAGCCCAAAGGCATGTAAACCTGGCAGGGGATACCAGTCCAACCACGCATGTGTTGATTTGTTGCAATACTATTGCATGCCTAGCTTGCCTATACATGCAACAGAATGCCATGGCAAAGTTTTTAAGGCGGGAAAAGAGATTTCGTCACTCCAAACAGCAGATAGAACATTCGAAATGCTGTTCTTAAATTCCTTGGGAGTAGAAAACAAGATCAGTAGACAGGGATCGGGTTTAGAATTTTCTCCCAATATGGATGGAAACTAATCAAGGAGGGAAGCAACCTAGAACTAAGGAGAAATTTCCTGACAGTGAGAACAATTAATCAGTGGAACGATTTGTGGGAAGTTGTGGGTGCTCCATCACTGGAAGCTTTTAAGAAGAGATAGGACAATCATTTGTCTGAAATGGTATAGGGTTTCCTGCTTGAGCATGGGGTTGGACTAGAAGACCTCCAAGGTCCCTTCCAACTCTGTTATTCTGTAGAATTCTCTCCCAATGTTTTTTTACTTGCAGTTTGGTTTCTTAAGGGGAGTGGCGTGGCGTGGCGTGGCGTGGGTGGCATAGAATAGAAAATAGAATAGAATAGAAAATAGAATAGAAAATAGAATAGAATAGAAAATAGAATAGAATAGAAAATAGAATAGAATAGAATAGAATAGAAAATAGAATAGAATAGAATATAGTTGGAAGGGACCTTGGAGGTGTTCAAGTCCAACACCCTGCTTAAGCAGGAAACCCTATACCAGTGATGGCGAACCTTTTTTTGCTCAGGTGTCAAAAGAGTGCACGTGTGCGCGTGCCCACACCCATAATGCAACGTCCCCCCCGCACTGCTCCCCCCCTGCGCATGCACACAGTGCACACTGAAGCCTCCTGAGCCTGTGGATGGCGAAAAACGGATTCCAGCTGATTTTCGACCTTCTGGAGGATGGGTGTGTGTGTGTGAAAAATGGCCCAACCGGAAGTTCACTTTTGAACTTCCGGTAGGCCCGTTGGGTTCGTTTTTCGCCATCCACAGGCTCCGGAGGCTTTACTGAACCCTGGGGAAGGCGAAAACGACCCCCTCGCCCTCTGGAAGGCCGAAAATCAGCTGGCCAGCGCGCTGGAGCTGACATAGGGCAACACCTCACATGCCCTCAGATATGGCTCCGCGTGCCACCTGTGGCATGCGTGCCATAGGTTCGCCATCACGGCCCTATACCATTTCAGACAAATGGTTGTCCAATCTCTTCTCAAAAGTTTCCAGTGTTGGAGCATTCAGTGGAGGCAATAATATATCCAAATCTTATAAATTGGGGAAAAATTGTATGTTACAAGGATATTTTAGATGAAAGGGGTGATCTTAAATCTAGACAATAATTGCAGAAGCAGGGGTTGGACTTATCTTGGTGGCCGTATTTGCAGATCCAATCAAGGCACGAAAAAGATGTTAAATTATGGGGCATAAATAAAGAACAAACAGCAGTGGACAAAATTTTAATGGGGACGGACGAAAAATTGATTAAAAATATATAATTATTTACTGAACTATAAAATGGAGGAAGAGATAGTTAAAGAAACAATGATTGCCTGGGCAAAGAATTTCGGATACAACATAGAATTAGAAAAAGGGTTAAAAATTTGGGAGAGAAACTACAGACAATGGCCACGGCCTATAAAGAAAACCTTTACAAAATGTTTTATAGGTGGCATTTGCCGCCAGCAAGATTGGCCAAAATGTATAAGAACTCCTCCCCCAATTGTTGGAAATGTAACCAGACTCCAGGAATATACTACCACATGTGGTGGACATGTAAGAAAGCAAGGAGTTACTGGGAGAAAATTCATAAATGGTTAGAAACGATAACGGAGCAACATATTGAGACCAGAAACGTGCTTTTTAGGTATATTGTCGGAAAGTTATGATAAAGCAACCATTTACTTAGTGTTACATATATTGAAGGCAGCTAGAATTACATATGCTAAATATTGGAAAAATGTGAACACCCCATCGGATGATGACATAATTAGGAAAATTTGGGATTGTGCAGAAATGGACAGATTAACTTTAAAAATTAAAGATAAAGAAGTCTCAAAATATTACAGGATATGTTATACATTTTATGAATGGATAGAGACAAGAGGTAGAAATGAGAGGGAAGTTTATAAACATAAGTGCAAGATGTATAAAAATATGGATATAAATATGGAAAAAATTGTAAATAAGTTAATGTAAGTAGAAACTTAGTTGAAGTTTTATTTTATTGTCTTTTCTTTTTCTTTTTTGGTTGTATTGCTGTAATTACTGTTAACATAGTACAGTTATAGTAATTAGCTTGTATGTTAAGATTTACCATTGATCTCTCTCTGGCTGTGCTTTATTTGCATTGTTATCCTGACATGGCACTGTCTTTTCAATAAAATAAATAAAAAATAAAAAAAACTTCTGGAGGCAAGTTGTTCCACTGATTACTTGTTCTAAAAGATTGTAAAAGAAAAGAATATCACTCTCTAATACTCTAAAGTGATACAGTGTCCTATTTTGGGATTTTCCATCTTATATTCCTGCATTTGTATCCTGATTAGGAGGAATTTTGGAGCTCAACTTTTGGAACAAGTAAACCCATCCTCCACGCGCACACCAAGATGCTTCGAATCTTATTTAAAATTTGCCTTGCAGTTTCTAAGAAGCTTTCTTTGGTCAAAAGGGCTCCTATTTTTCTACCTAATTGTCAGGGTGCTTGAGAATTTCTTTCAAATTTCTCTCAGTGGACTTTTCTGAGCTTAACACATGGGTAGAAGTGACAAAGGATACGACTGCTGGTTTTGTGGTGTTGTGTTAACACATTTTTCCATCTTTCCTAGCTGCCTATCCTTGCTACACCATAAATGCCTAATGGAAAAAGTTATCTCACCCTGGCAGCCTTTCTAGTAACAGGGCGTGCTGAATAAGATTAAAGGCTTAATCAGTCAACTCCCCCCCCCCCCAATGGTCAGTTCAATAATATGGGAAAGTAAAGTGATACATAAAAACTGGCGCCTAAGATTTCTTAAAAATATAGATAGAAGACAAAATTAAGGTCAGCATTGTGTGATCAAAGGGCAAAATGGGATTGCCAAACCATTTGGGTGCTGTAACTGTCAACAAAGAAAGAACCTTAGCTTACTTTCCTTTTAAAAAAAAATGGTGGCCTTCAATCACATTTCATGGAACCAAATTTCATTGATCAACTTGGCACCATGTGAGGCATTTCCTTTTATTTCTCTTGAATGCCGTACTAGGCAACCATCTGCTATGAGTACAAGACAAAATGGAGAACAATTCACCCTGTTCACGTTCTTCATAGCATACATTACTTCACAAAACTCTGTGGTGTCTCCTCATTATTAGTTAACTATTGTATTGAGTATAGCAAAAAATTATAGCTTTCCTTCATCTTGTAATCTTGACTTGTGGAATTGTAACTTCTACTACTTGCAGCTGGTATGACCAGTTGTATCTTAGTATAACATAGTTGGTATAGGTTGAAGATGTCTAGGAGGACATATTTAGTTATCAGTTATGCTGAGTTGTCTTTAGGCAACCAGTATTAAAGATGAAAGAAGAACTTACCCTTGAAATTCGACCGAGTATTTTACAACCTCGCCAGGCACAACCTCCGCAACTGGGCTCCAAATGAGAAAGTGCTTCATATTGGTGGACAGAATTGTAATATTCTGAGGGGATGCGAGTAACGCAGCTTTATGTAGGGATCATCAAAATGACATATAAAGAGAGAAAAACAGAAATTACCTCACAGATTAGAGACACTGAGGTTATTATTAGGAAATCACATCAGATCCTTTATTACTGAATAATCAATTACCAGATGTAGGTGTACGGGTGGTCCTTGACTTACGATCACAATTGATTTATGTTGCTAAGTGAAACAGTTAAGTGGATTTTGTCCTGTTTTACGACTTTCCTTGCCACAGTTGTTAAGTGAATCACTGCAGTTGTTAATCACATGGTTTTTAAATGAATCTGGCTTCCCCATTAACTTTGCTCATCAGAAGGTCGCAAAAGATGATCACATGACCCTTGGACATTGCATTCGTCGTAAATATGAATCAGTTGCCAAGCATCTGAATTTTGATTATGTCACCATTGAAATGCTACAATGGTCGTAAGTGTAAAAAAAATAGTCATAAGTCACTTTTTTCAGTGCCGTTGTAATTTAAAACAGTCTAACTGTAACTAACTGCTCTGAAGAGTAGAGCAATTAAGCTTAAAGACTATGCTGACTTAGCTAGAAGTAAGAACCATGGGACTCCTACCCTCAAAACGACGCTATAGAGCACTGCACACCAAGACAACTAGACACAAGAACAGTGTTTTCCCGAACACCATCACTCTGCTAAACAAATAATTCCCTCACCACTGTCTAACTATTCACTAAGGCTGCATTACTATTACTATTAGTCTTCTCATTGTTCCTATCACCCATCTCCTCCCACTTATAACTTGTTGCTTGTATCCTTACGATTTATATCAATATTGATTGTTTCCTGATTGCTTATTTATACCCTATGACAATCATTAAGTGTTGTACCTCATGATTCTTGACAAATGTATCTTTTCTTTTATGTACACTGAGAGCATATGCACCAAAGACAAATTCCTTGTGTGTCCAATCACACTTGACCAATAAAGAATTCTATTCTATTCTCTTCTCAGTGGAATTTACTTAACAGAAATGCCCCAAATTGTGCTTTTAATAGAACTCAAACTAAATGGCATGCAATTTTGTATTTGTTTTACAAGATATAGGTTAGAAAAAAGAGTTTTATCAGACATTTAGAATTTGTTTTACAAGATGCAGGTTAGAAAAAGTGTCTTTATCAGATCTTGTACATTACTTAAGAATGAGGAAGACTTTGCGTCAATTCATTTTTGTTTAAACTTATAAATATGTGTTTGCCCATAGTTCAAATATTTTCCTTCAAGTTATATTCCTGCTGTGAAAATTTTATATTTTCTCAGCACACATTTTATGTGTGATGCATCCCTTTTACATTCACTCAAGATGGCAGTTCTGTAGTGTACGAGTGTATTCTTCTGAAGACAGCGACTATATTCAAACATTGTATTAAATCATAGTTAATGCAGTATCACTGTAGATAGTTTATATCCTTCACCTTGCCTTAGCCAATTAGAATGGGGTTGCAAATGTGTATCATAGTTTGCCCCCGAAGATTCTTAGTGTTTGTGATTTGTGCTAATCACTGCTAAGATTCTGTTGTAGGACTAGCATATCTAAATTGCCAACATCTGCAGACCTCTGGACTAGGTCAACCAGCAAAGCCAAGTTTTAATACCCTTTCAGAAAACCAAAAGGATGGAAGCAGTTCTCACCTCCAGTGCTAGAGTGTTCCACAGGAATGGGGCCATAATGGATGCTGCAACCATTGTAAATACATGCCAGTTGCCAAGCACTCAACTTTTGATCATGTGACCATGGGGATGCCACAATAGCCATTAGTGCAAGGACTGGTTGTAAGTCATTTTTCTCAAGGTTTTTGTAACTTTGAACAGTCGCTAAACAAATGGTTCTAAGTCAGGTACCCAGAGTTGCATGACAGTGATATGAGCAGCATATGAATTTGCTACCCTCAAAACGACGCTATAGAGCACTGCACACCAAGACAACTAGACACAAGAACAGTTTTTTCCCCGAACGCCATCACTCTGCTAAACAAATAATTCTCTCACCACTGTCAAACTATTCACTAAGGCTGAATCACTATTACTATTAGTCTTCTCATCGTTCCTATCACCCATCTCCTCCCACTTATGACTGTAACTTGTTGCTTGTAACCTTACGATTCATATTAATATTGATTGTTTCCTGATTGCTTATTTGAACCCTATGACAATCATTAAGTGTTGTACCTCATGATTCTTGACAAACGTATCTTTTCTTTTATGTGCACTGAGAGCATATGCACCAAAGATAAATTCCTTGTGTGTCCAATCACACTTGGCCAATAAAGAATTCTATTCTATTCTATATGAATTTAATAAATAAAATAGGTCAAAAGCGAGGTATATTTCCTATCCCATTTACTGGAATAATGTGGCTGGAATTGCATATTAGGAAAAGCAGTCTTATTATTATTTTATTAACCGAGGTCACCTAGCTCTAAAATAACTCTGGATACCCTTGGCCTGACACTTCCGGACTGAATCCAACATCAAACACTATACACAAGCTGAAAGATAATTTCTCCTAATCCCATTGTATCCTCTGTTTCTTGACTCAAAATTACGATCGACCCATCGTTCTAAGGTATTCCACTTCTTCCCACAACAGATATGATAGGAAATGACATTATAGTACAAACATTGTTCTCAGTCACCATTACGGTATACATGAAGGATAAGTCTTATGATTTTCTCCTTAGCTATCGGCAGAGTAGGCTAGATTTAAACATACCTAACATAAACCTGCTGAAATTAATACAGTGCATATTCATCACTCTATCAATTTATCAGGTTATTCTGTTCTTTTTTTAACCAATGTCCAAATACCAATTCTATTTAAGTGACCTATTAGAAATACCTGTTTCTAAATATTAAAGAGATTCAGTTTTACACATTAACGTTGTCCAAAAGTTTCATATTACAAACGAGCCTTAACAAAACGATTTTCCTCTTCCCTGAAGCCGGTTGCTGGAAAAAACACATTTGGTTAAGAAAGCTGGATCGACACCGCCCGTTCTTCGTATCCGGTTTCTACAGAACTGAGCTACAAAGGATCTGTTGAATTTTTGCAACTCCGGTCAAAAATAACTGCCTTCTTTGGCTCTAAATCCATACTCCTAGAAATATTACTTTATTTATTCACTTTGCTTTAAAGGCCTGCCTGAATTGGAGGTATCACCACCTACCTGAAGCGAAACATGGCATCCAAATAAAGCAGATCATCAAGAGGAAGCATATGGCCATTTCCCTGCGGTTTAGGAACTTTGCCAAGGTATAAGCAAATCCGGCATTTTCCGCTCCTGCCTCAGGAGCAACTCCATACTCAAAACGGTTGCTTGATGATGAATGCACGGCACCCTTTGTCGACCCCACGGGGTATCAACTGCTACTGTCGGTGTCTAGGCAGTGTCGGCGGCTTCTCCTTTTCCATGTTCATCTGCGTTGCTTGGAAAGGTGTGGCTAGAGCTAATTTGGGTTCAATAATAGGTTTGGGCAACTCCATTCTGGTATTTTCCTACAGGTTATGCAACTGACCTCGTGAGAAGAGAGGGAGGGAAGTGAACACTTGGCAGTTGAGGCCTGTTGATGGTGCAATCAACAACCTGGGGGGAAAACTGACTTGAAGAGTGACTTCAGTTTCTTCAGATTCTGGAGTGGAAGTTTTTATTTCCAAGGGTGTTGGGAAATGCCAACCCTTTCGTATGTTTTTGTTCTGCTTTACCCACCAACAATCTGTCACATCTATTGGCAAGAGCCCAACACAAGGCCCACACCCTTTCCCCAATGATACATATGCTTCTACCAGTTTCATCATCTTTCCCATGGCACCCTAAATGGCAGGTTTAGGGGCTGAACTGCAAACAGGAGGCCAGAGTTACCGCCTACGCTCACCCTATCTGTGGAGGCCATTTATGTATTTATTTGATTTTTCTCCTGCCTTTTAGTACTTTGCAAGTAACTCAGGACAGCAAACGTACATCAACAGAGTGGTTAATGCCTGGAACTCACTACCTGACTCTGTGGTTTCGTCACCAAACCCCCAAAACTTTACCCTTAGACTGTCCACTGTTGACCTCACCCGATTCCTAAGAGGTCAGTAAGGGGCGTGCATAAGCGCACCAGCGTGCCTACCATCCCTGTCCTAATGTTCCCTCTTATCAGTACCCATCTTATGTATACAAACAATGTTATCTCTATGTATATTACCAATACGTACTTGACAAAATAAAATGAATAAATAAATAAATAAAGCCCATTTTCCCCACAACAACCCTGTGAGGTAGGTTGGATTGGGCTTTTGAGAGAGAGGAGCCAAGCCAGCTTTTATTTCTAAGATGGGACTAGATAAACCTAACAGTCTCCTAGTTTCTACTAAGCCAGCCCCTTCACCACTACACCAAACTGGCTCGCATATAACAACATATACATGGTTAGGAAAAGGAAAGGCGCCCTTAAAAATGCTATTCAAAGTCGGAGCCTGTTTCGAAAAGCTAATTTAGGGAGTAGGGCGGCATAGAAGAACCTAATAATAAATAAATAAATACAAAATAAATAAAATAAATAATAAATTTTCCACGGGTTAGACGAAACGGGACGGCGGCGGCAACTTTAGGAGTTTCCTCTGCGCGCTGCTCTCGTGCATCTTTCGTTTCCACGCCATTTTGCAGAGGAACCAATCCGAAAAAAAATAAGCTCTGGGGCGGGAAGGACGAAAGCAGAAGCGGGGGGGGGGAGAGAAAATAACCCCCTACCCGCTCCAAAACAGCCCCAGGCCCGCTGGCAAAGCAGCAAGCGCGGAACCGGCGCTCGACTTCCGCGGGCGCATGGGCAGATGCCCAAGAAGGGGCGGTTGGTTCCTGCCGCGTCCCGAAAGCGAAGGCGGGCGCCTGCGTGAGAGAGGCCGGCCGACGAGAGCGCGCATGTCCCGTCCGGGAAGATGAAGGTGGCGGTGGCCGGGTGCTGTCATGGCGCGCTGGATAAGCTGTACGAGACTCTGCAGCTGCTGGAGCAGCGCCACGGCGACGCCCGGCCGGATTTGTTGCTCTGCGCCGGGGATTTCCAAGCCGTGCGCAACGCGGCCGACCTGCGCTGCATGGCGGTGCCGTCCAAGTACCGCCAGTTGGGAGGCTTTGCCAAGTGAGTGGGGGGAACTGGAAGAGGGGGATCGGGGCGCGTGGGGGAAAGGTCCGTTGCAGGCGGAGAGCCGAGCGAAGCGTTGTGAGTTTTGGTCGATGTAAAAAAGATGTGGAGACTCTTGGCAACTTGAAGATGTCTGGACTTCAACTCCCAGAATTCCCCAGGCAGCGAATGCTGGCTGGGGAATTCTGGGAGTTGAAGTCCAGACATCTTCAAGTTGCCAAGGTTAGGAAACACTGCAAAAGTGCATTGAAGAGCAACAAAGATGATTAGGGGACTGGAGCCTAAAACATATGAAGAACGGTTGCAGGAACTGGGTATGTCTAGTTTAATGAAAAGAAGGACTAGGGGAGACATGATAGCAGTGTTCCAATATCTCAGGGGTTGCCACAAAGAAGAGGGAGTCAAGCTATTCTCCAAAGCAACTGAGGGTAGGACAAGAAGCAATGGGTGGAAACTAATCAAAGAGAGAGGCAACTTAGAACTAAGGAGAAATTTCCTGACAGAACAATTAATCAGTGGAACAGCTTAAATAAAAGTTGTGAATGCTCCAGCACTAATCTTAGCCTTCCACAGCCTTTCATTTTTAAAAATTGCAACTAGCAACCAATTAATGTTAAAAAAACAAAAACAAATGTACCATCTTTTATTTGACTAGAACAGCTATACTTTTATGCCCACCAGCCATACCTTCTTGGCAAGTCCCTTCTCTTCAGTTCCTATTGAAAGGGTTAATTCATGGTGTTCCTGTGACTTCTCCTAAGTAGAGGATATCAAAATAGAAAAGCCTGCATCTTTAACAGCTCAAACTTCCAACTGTCTTTTCCTAGATATTATTCTGGAGAGAAGAAAGCGCCTATCCTGACTATCTTCATTGGTGGAAACCACGAGGCCTCCAACCACTTGCAAGAGTTACCATATGGTGGATGGGTGGCGCCCAACATCTATTATCTTGGTATCGTTCTTTTTGCTTTCTGGCTTGATAGTATCAAATGCTTGATGTAGAAAGGGAGAAGGGGTGGAAATCTATATGGATGAGACAATGTGGTTCTTCTATCAGTGTTTTATTTATTTATCCATCATATTTATACAGCTGCCCATTTGGCAGAACATCATAAAAACACATTTTAACTGCAGCAGTTTGCTTTCAGGATGTTGAAGCAGGTTGTTTTTTTCCCAGCATTTTATCTTTATTTTTTTCCATGCTACATTTTTTTAATTGTTGTGCAACTTTTTAAGATGTTTTGAACCTTGAGAATTAGGGGGGAGCCTTCCTGAGACGTGTTCAATTGTTATCTGGACGTTCTGGATTTAAAATTGTTGCTTTTTGCCTAGGTAATGTTTCCTGCATCTCTTGGTCAAGGTTATTTTATTACTCTCTACAGGTTATGCTGGAGTTGTTAGGTACCGAGGGGTGAGAATTGGTGGCCTCTCTGGTATTTTCAAAGGTCATGATTACAGAAGAGGTATGTGTGAGTAATTCTTCAAGCTCTTGTTTTAAGCAAGTGGGCCATTGAAATTTGTGTGGCTTGGTTCTAGTGCTTTTTACTGCTTTTATTGTTATTGATATATAAGTTTAGGATTGATTAACTGTAATGGGAAGCTGTAATGTAAACCGCCTGGGAAAGCCAAGGGAAATCATCAAAACCATAAAAAAGCAAAAGTTAGAATATTTTGGGCATGTGATGCGAATACCCAGAAAAATACACCATACTTCACCTAACCCTCCAAGGAAAGATTGAAGGCAAACGAGGTCCAGGCAGAAGAAGAACATCATGGCTTCAAAATCTAAGGGACTGGTTTGGACAAAACTCAACGGCCCTTTTTCATGCGGCTATTGATAAAAATAGGATCGCCAAAATGATTGCCAAGGTCCGATGATGGATATGGCACAAGAATGGGAAGCTGGGTTGTCAAAATAGGATCTGAAATTACAGTTTGATCTTGGCTTATTTGACTAACACAATCTCAAAAATCCCTCTCAGGCTACTGCTGAAGTTAGATTGGAACTAATAAAACAAACACACAAGAATGGAATAATTTCTGATCAGGTAGAAAAGCTAAGGAAACCTTATGAAAGAATTCTAGTGATTGCCATGTATCAAAGGCCAGTCCTCTGGGTTAGTAGTCCTGTTTGTATGTGTCCCATATTTTGGTAACAGTCAAATTTGCTATCAGTTTGTTTTCCTTTGACTGTGCAGGAGCCAACTCTCACTATCTTTTCAATTCTTGTTGCAACCAAGAGGGATAAGTGCAACCTAGACTGATTTTCAGTCTAGCGGCTCTTTCTGTTAAATTCATGTCATCTTTGACTTTGAATTCAAGTTTATCACTTAGGTTCATCTATGCAATTTTTTTGGCATGATATGGAGGTGATATGGCATGACATTATCGCTTTCTGGGATTTTATTTTTAAGTTGATACTTTAGCCTACAGTCCCGGACTTCCCTCTGCAAGTATGACCCAGGGTCTGCCTTTCAAAGTGAACTAAAGACATTTCTTGATGTTTCAAGGTGCTGTTTCTGAACTTGTTTCAGGTCATTTTGAGTATCCTCCTTACAACCAGGAAACAGTACGAAGCATCTATCATGTAAGAAATATTGAAGTTTTCAAGCTGAAGCAGGTAACTCTAAATGTCATCTTGTCATATATTGGGCTCTTCTTCATACAGGTAGTCCCTGAGTTACGACCACAATTGAGCCCAAAATTTATGTTGCTAAGTGAAACATTTGTTAAGTGACTTTGCCCCATTTTACGACTTTTCTTGCCACCGTGGTTAAGTGAATCATTGCACTTGTTAAGTTAGTAACCCAGTTGTTAAGTGAATCTGGATTCCCCATTGACTTTGCTTGTCCAAAGGTTGCAAAAGGGGATCACGTGACCTCAGGACACGGCAACCGTCATAAATATGAACCAGTTGCCAAGCATCTGAATTTTGATCATGTGACCAGGGGGATGCTGCAAAGGTCGTAACTCTGAAAAACAGCCATAAGTCACTTTCAGTGCCATTGTAACTTTGAACGGTCATTAAATGAACCATTGTAAGTCAAGGACTACCTGTATTCATTCCCACCATCTAAAATGATGCAGAAGGTGCTATAAAGGAGGGCCATTGCACAGAAGAATGATGGAGCTGAAAGGGACCCCAAGGATCATTTAGTCCAACCTCTGTAGCATAGGCGGTCGTCCGCCGTCTTTGTAAAAACCTCCAGAGATGAGTAACCCACAGCTGTTCTTGTGGTCCTGGAAAATAGATCATGACTTACTGTCTCTAGGTTCCTTTTATATAGCCGACAATGGCGACCATGTCTTCCCTAAGTCTTCTTTTCTCTATAGCAGGGGTGCTTAGATCTGGCCTGCGGGTCCGCCCTGGAAACAGCGAAGGACCGGCCCGCGGTGCCTCTGTCAGCAAAAATGGAGCTCGGGAGGGCTACGCGCAGCCCTCCCAGACTCCGTATTTGGCCGTGACGGCCTCCTGTAACCCTCTGCCAGCGGAAACGGAGCTCCGTTTTCACTGGTGGAGAGCTGCAGGAGGCTGTCACGGCGAAAAACGGAGCCTCGACAAGTGACGTTGACTAGGGCACATCCACCCAGGGCACGCCCACCCACCCTGGTCCCCTGAGGTCAAACACAACCCTGATGCGGCCCTCAATGAAATCGAGTTTGACACCCCTGATCTATAGTGATCATCCCAACCAGAACGTTTTACACCAGATAGATTCTCTGAAGCTCGCCTCTATAATCCTCTAATATAGAGCTGGGCTTTTTATGGCCCCAGGTACATCCGGCCCTTCGGCTGTTCCTGTCCAAACCACGTGAGATCAATTAGAAATTAATAAATGAGCATGCTGCAAGAGGGAGAAGAAGCCAAATTAGATCCGACTTGACATAGTTACTGTGCACTTCTTCAGTTGGCTGGCACCTGCACAACGCTTATTCCTTGCTTGGAGCAGCCTGGGGAATTGGGGTGATGGAGTTTAAGGACATCAAATCAGCTTATATTGATCCTCCACAAGAGTTCCAGTTTCTCATGTGGCCCTTGGGAAAATTAATTGCCTGCCCCCTTCCCTAGCACCAAACCACACCAAATCTGTCATAGCAGCATACTTCTAGCACTAATCTCCTCTTCTGAGGTCCACATGGCATGTAGATGGTTCAGTCATTTCTTCTGAAATTGAACTGAAGCCACTATGTAGCTTTCAGGTTCCAAAATGTTCTGGGAAGGTAATGCATCTCTTTTCCCAGTTCTCTCTGATGAGAGAGTCGAAAGCTAATCTTGGTTGGGTTAGGTCACAGAAAGGTCAGACTTACCTTTATATCTTAGTGAATTGGCTAAATATGACTAATAGTTGTTACAAGTCTTCAGCATTAAATCTGGATTGATTATGGAAGGTCTCTTTCGGAAGATGATCTCTGTATCTCTGTTCATACCTTATGCCCAATCATGATTTGCTTAACCATAATTTATTGAATAAAACACTTGTTGCATACATACACATGACAACCCAATACTTTAAAAACCATAATGGCTGTTCAACAGCTAAGCTGGAATCATATTAGCTTTGTCTGAAGTGGTGTAGGGTTTCCTGCCTAAGCAGGGGGTTGGACTTGAAGACCTCCAAGGTCCCTTCCAACTCTTTTATTCTATTCTAATGTGAAATGCTATGTGCCAATCTGGTTTATATTTAACAAAGCCTATATGTTTTTCTTCTCCATAAGTGTTCTTATTTATTAATTCATTTCTATTTCACATTTCTATATTGCCCATCTCCCTCAAAAGAATTCTTCAATATCATCTCATATCCTCAATGTATTTATCCCAACGTTGACTGACATTTGCAGCTTCTATAACCAGCTCAACTCAAAAGACTGCAGCCAGCTACAAAGCAAATCAATGCAGCAATAGAAGTAAATCAAATTACAACCAATCAACCCTCCCTCTAGATCAGGGGTCCCCAATCCCCAGTCTGTGGCCCAGCACTGGGTCACGGCATGCTAGAAACCGGGTGGCACAAACAAGCGAAGCCCCACCTGCAGGATGCAGGCAGCACACAAAATCACGCCCCTTCTGGTCCACGGAAAAACCTCTTTCCACGGAACCGGTCCCCGGTGGCCAAAAAGTTAGGGGCCACTGCTCTATAGATAATGCGGCCATAAAACTTTGCTAGGATTCAGTCTAGTGAAATAAAACTGTCTTTTGGGAGTTGTTTGCACCTGCACTACTCTCTTTCCTTTAGCATCAACGGCAACAATTTCACTTCACTTCTGTTGTTGGTTTCGGCTTGACAGCTTAAGCAGCCCATGGACGTATTTTTGTCCCACGATTGGCCTAGAAGCATCTACCACTACGGAAACAAGACGTTGCTCCTTAAGAAGAAATCTTTCTTCCGCTCAGAAGTGGAGAACAACACTTTAGGGAGCCCAGCGGCATCAGAACTCCTGCAGCACTTGAAACCCAGTTACTGGTTTTCGGCTCATTTGCACGTCAAGTTTGCAGCATTAATGCAGCATCAGGTAAGACACAGGTCTCCAACCAGGACAACTTTTAAGACTTGTGGACTTCAACTCCCAGAATTCCCCAGCCAGCCATGCTGGCTGGGGGTATTCTGGGAGATGAAGTCCACAAGTTTTAAATTTGAAATGTATTTGAATATAGGTAAGTAGCTTAGGTTGGTAGTTGGGCTATTGGTCTGAGCTCCGAGCTTGGCAATTTGGTTGCAAACCTTTTGTTGCCATTCGAGGAGACATCGTCAATATGCGAGCACAGTTCAAAGTGCACCGACGATGTCTCCTCGAAGGGTGATGAAACATTTGCAACCAAATTGCCAAGCTTGGAGCTCAAACCAACAGCCCAATTTTAAATTTGCCAAGGTTGAAGACCCCCAGAGGTAAAAAATGTAGAGGATTGGGGGGGGGGGTTGTTTGCTTTCTGTAGAGTACATTGTAATGAAAACTGGAGACCTTTAATGGTGGACATAATCTCCCAATTTTGCAAAATGTTTCACAGGAATAATGTTAGTACTCGAAGACAGTCTGTTTCAAACTATAATAGTTAAGATACCAGCTTCTTAAAGGAATACCAAGATTGTTAATTATTTATTCACTTACTATTTCATTGTTTAAGATTACTCTCTTGCCATTGACTCGGGACAGCTTACAGTACGTTAAAACAAGTTATAAGGTCAATTAAAGCAACAGTTAAGAACAGCCAAATTGTGGAGAAGGGGAAATCTACAATAGTAAAATAATATCAACTCAAATGATGGGATTCACACCACTTCCTGACCTGTTGTCTTAAAGGACAAGATCTGGGAGCTGAAGTCCACATGTCTTAAAGTCGCCAAGGTTGAGGAAAATGCTAATTATAGAATACAGATGACATTATACATGATAGATAGATAGATAGATAGATAGATAGATAGATAGATAGATAGATAGATAGATAGATAGACAGATATACAGATATACATTATAGAATACAGTGGTATTTAGGCAATAGAAGCTAGAAATCATATAATGTTATCATGAACTTTAAAAATTGAATCTTAAAAAAGGTGGGGAAGGGAAAGCCTTTCACAATATGATTGTCCCTGTTCTTGCTTTTTAGGCTGATAATAATGAAGAGCAACCCAAAACTACCAAGTTTCTGGCTCTGGATAAATGCCTGCCGCACAGGGATTTCCTTCAGGTAAAACAATCTTCAGTTTCTCTGTTTGGACACATTAGGACAGTAATGGCTAACCTTTTTGTCATTGCGTGCCAAAAGCACGGCATTAGGATATATCTGTTGCGAGAGCCAAGAGGCCTCTCTTGATTTCTCATTCTTCTCTTAAGATTGTGGAGATCGAACACAATCCCACTGCGTCCGACTGTCTGGAATATGACCCTGAATGGATTGCTGTTCTGAAGGCTACTAATGAACTCGTTAATGTCTCTCCTTGTTACTGGAACATGCCTGAAAATAATGGACTGCATGAAAAGTAGGTGTACCGTAATCTTGTGGGCTGGTAAATTCAGTCTCAAGTTCTAGAAGAGGGGTCCCCAACCTGTGGCCACTGGGCCACATGACTGGCTAGCCAGCGCGCACATTGCCGCGAATGCTGTGTGGGAATAAAAAGGGAAAAATATAGTTCAGCATCAAATGCAGTTGCTTTTACAAGAAGATTCAACCATGTAAACTGTTGGGTAGTTAGAGAGATTCTTCATGCGCAGACATTAAAAATAAGAGCTCAAGTTCTAAGCCACGATATCAAAACTGCTAAGAAACTTTATGAACTTTGAGCGCCGTGTGGGTGCTACTGTCACCACCCCGTTTGCATCGCGCGCTCGCAGCCCTGTTTGCGCATGCGTGTGTAAAAGCCCCTGCCCCTCCCTCTCCCCCACCCTGCAGGCCGCCAACCCAGAAAGGTTGGGAAACTGTTCTAGAGAACTGTAGTGTAGATGTGTACACCAGGTTTCTCAGCCTTAACTTGGACTAAAAGACTTTGTATATAGGTAGTCCTCAACTTACGACCACAATTGAGCCCCAAGTTTATATTGATAAGCAAGACATTTGTTGTGAGTTTTGCCCCATTTAACAACCTTTCTTGCCGCAGTTGTTAAACGAATATCATTGCAGTTGTTAGTAAGACGGTTGTTAAGGGAATCTGGTTTCCCCATTGACTTTGCTTATCGGAAGATCCCAAAAGGTGATCATGTAATCCAGGGACACTGCAACCGTCATAAATATGAGTCAGTTGCCAGCTGTCCGAATTTTGATCAGGTGACCATGGGGATGCTGCAGTGGTTGCAAGGGTGAAAAATGGTCATAAGCCATTTTTTTCAGTGCCGTCGTAACTTCAAACGGTCACTAAACAAACTATTGAAAGCCGAGGACTACCGTATTTTTCGGAGTATAAAACGCACCGGAGTATAAGACGCACCTTAGTTTTTGGGGAGGAAAATAGGGGAAAACAATCTGCCTACCAGGTATTCATCTGGCTAGCATCCTTAGTTTGGTCAGCTTCAGCACATTATTTTATCCCCTGGTTAGGATTTAAAAAAACCTTCTTCTGAGAGAGTAACAATGAAAGAGCATGCAAGCCAGTAAGAGCTGGGAAGATCGTTAGCACCTAATTAGGGCTAGAAAAAAACTTATTCAGAGCAAGTAGAGCAATGAAAAAAAATTCTGCAAAGACTTAGGGCTGGAAAAACATTCTTTGGAGAGAGTAACAATGAAAAAGCCTGCAAGGTAAGAGCTAGGGAGATCTGTTAGCACCTAGTTAGGGCTGGAAAAAAAAGCTACATTCGAAGTATAAGAAATTTTCACCCAAATTTTCAGCCACTTTTAGGGAGGAAAAAGGTGCGTCTTATACTCCAAAAAATACGGTATCTGTACATTGTGTCTACCACCTTTTGCCCATATGGGTGATATCCCTGTTAAGTAACAATCAAGAACAAGAGTGGGCAACCTAGGGTATTTCAGATGCTGAATTACAACTTTGGGTAGCTATAGGAAGTATGGCCAGTAGTAAGGGATGCAACTGAACGGAGTTCCTTAATTTCTTCGCTCCTGATTAAAACATGTTAGAGGGGTACAGAATAGGGAGAGCTCATTTCACTGAAACTCTGAGCTTTTCCCCTTTTGCAGATGGGACTACAGTGTTACGGAAGAAGATATCAAGAAGCTGTTGGAAGAGGTCAACCACGACTTTGTGATTCCCCAGAACTTCACCATTACAGAGGCTTGTTACAATTCGAACAAGTCTCAGCAAAAGACTGACTTGATTCATAGAATCAGCCCCCAGACTACCGAGTTCTGTGCCCGGTTCGACCTTGTGGACATCAATGCTAAAATTCAACAACGGAAGGAAGAGCACAGAGGTGATGTGCATGGGGGTGAAGAGGAGGAGGAAGAGGAGGAGGAGGAGGAAGATGAAATAGACACTACTGGATCGATGATGGAGTCTAGTGCCGATGTCTCTAGTTTAATTTCCTTGAACCCTGATGAAATATTACTGGATGATGATGATAGCTGTGATGATAACTTGGTGACTTCGGAAGGGCTGTCCTCTGACCTTTCCTGCAATACTTCAGAAATCATTTCCGATATCAGAATCCTGCCTGGTTCTATGGTAGTGTCTCCCAATGACACTCTGGATATTATAGAAGATGAACTGGAGAAATCCAGCAGTGGGAATCAGGCTGAGGAACAAAGCCCTGGTGAGAAGTCTTTGAAGCGCCTAAGTGATGAGAACAAAGAAGGGACAGTTGGCCCCAAGAAAATCAAAAGGCGGAACCAGGCTATCTATGCTTCCAAAGATGAAGATGAGACAGTAGAGGAGAACCCTTTGTCTTGATTGAACTGAGTGATGGGATCATATTCCCATGGCGTACCTGTGGCAGCTTCAGAAATTATGGAGCGCTGTATACTTTTGATATTGCAGTTGTAATAAAAGCCTTATTTTTGAAATAGTACTTTTTATAGTAGATCAAGTATTTTATTGACATCCTCAGGGTTGATTTGGAAGAAAGAAATTATAGGCTTTTGAGAACCAAAAGCTAACGGAAAACTTTTGAATTTTTACTATGGATTTCCCTACAATTTGGATTTGTTTTAATGAATTCCATCCCCTCCCCAAAAAAAGAGGTAAAAGAAATATTGTTTGCACCCAATGGAATGGATTCAAAGTCTTTTCACTTTTATTAAAACTCATGTTTTTCTTTTATCATTCAATTTACGTTTATGTCCAAACCCAAATGTCCCATCCATATTGGGTGTATTTTGCGGCAATAACAAGTGTTTTCTCTCCTTTGTTCAGGTCAGCCATAGAATCAAGTCAGATATCTTTATTATGGGTCACAGACCGGATAAGTCCCAGAGCTGAAACAAGGATAGATAGTCTGGTATCCTTCAGATGTTTTGGACTACAGCATCCATAAGGCCTTATGGGCAAACGTTGAGCATTGTGGAAGGTCCATGTGTCCATACTTCTGGAATAATCTGTGATATTGTTATCTCTAGGATAACAGGCAAAATAATAATTTGTGAAATTGGAAAAGCAGAATTGTGCACTGGGCCAGAAGTGAAAGTTTATTCTCCTTAGTGTCATAACATTCTAGGCTCATATGTGTGTATAAATGTTGTTTTTACAAAAACCACAACACTTGTTTCTGGCTCTGTTTTCCAGTTTGTGAAAGGAAGATGCATCTGTATTTGTTTTTCTCTCAGCATGTGCAACAGGAATCTTTATTATTCTGGTTTAGAGTTCGTACCAAGCCATAATTTAAGGTGACAAGGATGAACTTCAGCTCTTGTTTGTAAAAAAAAAAAAAACTCCAAATTGTTATGCTAACTATGGGCTGGCTGAATAAAGGAACCTTTGAACCATGGGTTACGAAACTCTTGTTTTTACAAAACCTAGTTAATATTGGCTGCAGTTTAGGATTGGATTACTTCTTGAAATGCAGCTGGTGCAATTCAGAGGACGAAATGGTCTACACACAACTAAATCTAGATTACTTACTGTTTGCAATCCCCCCACTCCGTAAAGGTTGGACTGTTGCAAACTCAGTATTTTAATTATGAAAAGTAATTTGGATCAATTCTGGCAATGCAGATTATACCATTTTATTGATGTTGCACAGCAGTTAATACTAACAAAATTATTATTTTCTCCCTACATACACCAACAACTATTGGAATTGCTTTCTCTGGATGCTTATATCATTTATTTGTTTAGCATTATACAGAAGCAGCAGTATCTTTTGCCATAGTAATGAACATCTGACTTTGTTTCCTGTTTTGCGGGCTCATGTATACAACAAGTAGATGTGCCCATGTACCTCTCTCTTAAGTTCACCGTTCAACTTGCATCTGTGAAGTACCTTTTTCTGAAGGACAAGAAAAAAGCATATTGACAAGGTGCAACGAGTGAAAGGGCGAGGAAAGATTTCTTACTTGTGGAAATGATGCTTACAGATAGTCCTCGAATTAACGACTAGTTAATAAATGACCCGTTCAAAGTTAGGGTGAACTTTCCCAGAGCTGTTTACAACCCGTTTTCAGAGTTATGATGGCCACAAGCTTTCTTGCAATCATGTGATTGCATTTTGGACAATTGGCTCATCTTTACAACTACCCGTATTTTTCGGAGTATAAGACGCACCTTTACTCCCCTAAGAGGCTGAAATTTTGGGTGCGTCTTATACTTCGAATGTAGCTTTTTGAAGCTTTTTTTTCAGCCCTAACGAGGTGCTAACGATCTTCCCTGCTTGCAGGATTTTTTCATTCCTACTCCCTCCAAAGAAGTTTTTTTTTCAGCCCTAAGTCTTTGCAGGCTTATTTTCATTGCTACTCCCTCCGAAAAAGGTTTTTTTCAGCCCTAACCAGGGGATAAAATAATGTACTGAAGCTGACCAGACTAAGGATGCTAGCCAGATGAATACCTGGTAGGTAGATTTCCCCCCCCCCTATTTTCCTCCCCAAAAACTAAGGTGCATCTTATACTCTGAAAAATATAGTATTTGCAGCACCTCACAGTCACATAACCATAGTTTGCAATTTTTATTTTGGTATTTACTTCCAGTTTCTAGCAAAAATAAATTCCCATTGAGGAAAACTGAATTTGCTTAACAATGGGGGCATTCATTTAAAGACTGTTAATGAAGTAACTTCACATGCTATCATGGGATGTCTTGAGTTAAAACTGAAATTCTGGGCACAATTGTGGTCGTAAGTTGAGAACTACCTGTATAAAAACCAGCTTGTAGAGCAATTCAACTGAAACACTGCTGCTGGGGAGACCAGGTGCCAGAAGAGGGCATCCTGTACCCAGCAATATGTAACCACTGGCTAATTCTGCCAATTAAAATGTCTCTGACTTTCATGTGGCAGCCGTGCCCATTTGTGGAGTCAAACAACCTAAGTGATGCCACAGTATTCATGGGGTGAAATTGACTTTTTAACCATATCCTCCATTCATCCCTATAAAAATCTTTTTTGGAAACGACTCAGTGTCTTACCCACTGGGTGGGATCATGAAACAATGGAGTCTTTTTTTAAAAAAAATTCGGTAATATATGTGCTTTTTGAGTATAAAAAGAAGTGATTATTATGTCTAAACTTACAGTTATAAGGTTATAGTAGTATATTATGCCTCTGCTTTCATCACCAAATTTTGGAGGATGTGTAAATGCATAGAAAAAGGGACATAATGAAAGCTGGTGAAATGCACAGGGAGAAAGCTAATATTTCATTTCGTAGAGCATTTATTCTGACTTCAGGATCCCAATACAGTGAAGTCTTCCTATCCCGCTAGCGGGAGTACGCAGCTTGGTTGCCTGAATTTCTCTGCATGGTATCACGAATCCACTTGGTGAATTGACAGACGTTTGTATAAACTCCAGGCTTCTCAGGTTGGGCACAGATTTGCATCCCCCAGGAGATGACCCCTTGGAGTCTGTTGTTGCAAACTAAGGGTCCCCCGGAATCGCCCTGCATGGCAAAGAATACAACGGTTCATTTGTTGCATTAAAATGATTTCTATCCCAACTTCACACCTCTGCAGAAACCTGGCCAAAACATGGAACAATAAAATACTGGTAGGTGTACCATTCAAATACATGCAGTGTGGAGGTCTTGCAAGAAAGTCCTGGGAAATAAAACAATGGTAGAAAATCCATAAGCAAAAAGCTGTTAGAAGGAAGCTGATTAAGAAAGGAATTCAGAAATCCCCTTTGAAAAGGCCCTCTGTTGTTATGCAGCAGCTAAATCAGGCTAATAATTAAATACCGTAGTGAACTATTTACTAATAGTTAAATTGTAATTAAAGACTGCAAGCTGGCTGAGGTTCTGAAGCTCTGAATTCTGTGAAGCTTACTCTCTATTATGCATAGAATTATAATCATGTCTTAGATACTGTAGGTGATCTGTTTGTTTTAGATGTCTACATTTTATGATTGGCAAAAAGAGCCTTGGTAACATCAGAGAAATCCACGTTTTTCATCAGAATGTTGTGACATGCTAAAATGACACACGGTGCAGAGATTGTGCTAACATCCCATCTCAAAATCTTTGCCAGATGAAAAAAGAAATTAAAAGCATGCATAAAAATTGTGCCTTTGGAAGACTTTGCATACAAAAATGGAAATTATTATTTATAGTAATTATATTACTATATATTTATATAGTAATATTTATTAAGTTCCCAAATTATTAGGGAAAAGGAAAAAAGTGTAATACTTGATATATGCACACACATACACACAAACACTTTTCATGTGTAATCCCTTGTAGGGTGAGGTTCGGGCAACTGAATGGCACTGAGCGTTTACTGGCTAGGTGCCCTTCCTGATGCCTATGCAAAGTTCACAGCCGATATTTTCTCTTTGCGCCCTGATGGAGAAACACCTGTCACTGTCTAGGATTGAACTCTCAACCTTCCGAGTGGGAGGCGAGCATCTTCACCTCTAGGCTACTGCGCCATTATATAAAAGATATACTAGTTCAGTGGTTCTTAATCTACCTAATTCCGCAACCTGTGCCCCACCCCGCCACCGCCATTTGGGTTCTTTTACCCTCTGCACATGCGCAAAGCGTTCTGTGCATGCGCAGAGGGTAAAAAAACCCAAAAGGCGGCATCCGGGCAAAATCTCCCAACCCTTGTGAAAGGGTCATTTGACCCCCAAAGGGGTCGCGACCCCCAGGTTGAGAACCGTTGTACTAGTTGGATATGGGCAGATCATCATGGAGAAAAATCTATGTGGTCAGAGAGTCAACACTGATGTCTCGGCACATAATCAATATAAGTATGTGAACAAAGACACACTGAAAAGCAAATATGAACTTTCTTTTTTTAAAAAAAATATAGCATTATTTGGGCTTCTGACTGAATTGAATAAATGTGCTGTTGACATCTACTGATGATAGATCATCTTTACATCCCTTATTGGTATAATAGGGAAAAATGCCTTCATGGATTTTCTCTCCAGAAGAACCTTCCAAATTTATCATTATTGGTGGACATAAAAATACCACAGGAGAATCACATCAACCAACAAAATTGTGGTTTTAAAAAGCAGCAGATCTGGCGGTCTGGACCATTACAGTGTGGCAGCCTCAGGATACACCTCAGACCACACCCGACCTTTAGAAGGCTGAAGGCCACAGGTGGTGGGTCCATACAGATAGCCATCCATGTCACTAGTGGGTTCTAAAACCCTTTTCTACCGCTTCGCGCGCATGACACTTCTGCACATGCGCATCCCGGCCGGGTGGGCGGAGCCTCCCACCGCTGGCGCTACCGGTTCTTAGAACCGGGGTGAACCGGGAGCAACCCACCACTGATCCTTGTGGAAGGAGAGTTGAGGTTTGGGGCAGGAGCTTCCCCCCTCCCCCCAGCTATAATACACTGCCTCACCCTATAGTTGACATGGGTTTTCCACCTCAAAACAGAAGATTGCCTTCCCAGTGTATTCTGCAGAAAAGGCTCTAAGGATTGCAACAAGAAACTTCAGAGACTGCATACCACCCTAGATTGCCCAAAATTCCTGGGAGGGTGGAGGGGAAAAGAGGGAGGGAAGAGAGAGGGGGGAGGGAGAGGGGGGGGAGAGGGGCGGGGAGAGAGAGAGAGAGAGAGAGAGAGAGAGAGAGAGAGAGAGAGAGAGAGAGAGAGAGAGAGAGAGAGAGAGAGAGAGAGAGAGAGAGAGCTTGCAGCTGCTATTGTGACAAATGTTGGGCTATGCAAATCCCCTCACCTGACAAGAGTCCACACCTCCTCCTCTCACACCAGCACATAGCATGTTTTCCGTGATAGAGCTTGGGTATGGATATGCCTGTTTGCAGTCTTCATGGGATATTGTGTAGACTTGTGCACACTGTAGGAGGTCAGGATTTTGAACTACCAACAACAAAAACCCAACAGTTTTTGATATTATAATCCAGTAAGAGACATTTATTATACACACATACACAACTAATAGTGTTGACACGATTAAATGTAAAATAATAATTCTAAAGAAAAAATTCTCCTTAGTTCTAGGTTGCTTCTCTCCCGAATTAGTTTCCATCCGTTGCTTCTTGTTCTACCCTCAGGTGCTTTGGAAAATAAGTTGACCCTTCTTTTTTGTGGCAGCCCCTCAAATACTGGACTGCCTATAGTTGCTTTTGTTTTAATTGCATTACAAAGGAATCCCACTCAAGACAAACGTGCTTTTCTTTTTTGGGGGGCAAGAGAGAGCTATAAAGCACTGTGAAGTGGTATATAAATCTAAGTGGTATTGTTATTGCTAAGGGCAGAAAATCTGGTTAATTCCATAAACCACATTTAAACTATGAAGAAATGCAATCAAGACAGCCATTTATTATTTTGCATTTTTGGACAAGTACCTCTTTTGAAAACATTTAACTGGGGGTTGGGGAAAGTTCCTATAATAGAAAAAGGAAGAAATAGTTTCAAATTTGAGTTCAATTTGTTTCCCAGGGCAGGACCCCATGTATCAAAAATTATTGTAACATTTAAGCAGAATCCCTTAGAAAACAAAACAAAACAAACCAGTCTGGAGAATTTTTCTTTTTAAAAAACAAAACTGGAAAAATAACAAATTGAATATTTGCACAACAAAATAAAACCAAGGGCTGCCTGGCAAGATTGTAACATGGTAGAGAAGATACAAAAAACAGAAAAAGTGGTTGAATTTTAGAGATTCTTTGGACTACAGTTCCCATTATCCAGCCTTGGAGGGGGGGGCTGATGGGGATTGCTTCTCTTGCAACAGACTGGCTAATAGGAATTGTAGTCCAAAGCAACTCCTATACTGTACATATAACCATAAGTTTATTTTATTTTTGTAATTATTAAATTTTCAGATTTTTTTTTAAACAGAGCATTTTAACAACGGGGGGGGAGCTCTCTGTTGCAGGAAGGGACGATCCCTATCAACACCCCCACTCCGGGGGTGGCTGATGGGACTTGTCATCCAAAGCATCCCCAATATAAGCTCAAGTCACCCTCTGATCTTTCAATGCTAAAAAAAGCACCGCTGCAAAAATAATGGGGATACTTTAAAAAGCGGGGGAGGCAAGCCCCCAACCCTAGTGGCTTCCCATGCAAAGGAGGAGATCGCTGGCTGCCTGACCGATGGGATTTGTAGTCCAAAGGGTGGTCGGGCGGGGGAAAAGGTCCCCAGAGGGGGACGAAGCCTTGAGGAGAAGGCATTACACACACAAAACACTCTCACAGAGCAGCAGCCTCCAATTTAATTAATAAGAAATTTTAATTAAATCTCCCTCACCTGTGCGGCCCACCTGGCCGCGATGAGCCGCCCCGCGCGCCGCCGCCGTCTCCATGGCAACCGCTCCGGGAGCCGAGCCCGGCTGAGGTCCCGGACGGGAACTGAGGGCAACTGCGCGTGCGCGCCATCGCGCGCCTTTCCAGCCCAAATCCCTCGGAGCCGCCCCGCGGGTCCTTCTCCACGCCCGCCTCGCCCGTTTATTGGCTGCTCTGAAAACCCGTCCCTCGGATTGGCCGGGAGGCGTCTCCTCGCTCCGAGGAGCATTTAAAAAGTCGGCGGGCTCCTCAGCTGTGTGCAAAATTAGCGAGCGCGCTGCAGACTCTCTTGCTGCCGCGTCTCTCGTTCCTCGAAAGGGAACGATGCTGCGGGGCGCCGGAGAGCCAAAAAAAAATCTCTCACCGGCGCCTCCGCAGCCCAAGTCCTCGAGCTCGAGGTCGGGCAGGGCCTTTTGAGCTTTTGAGGTAATTCTACCTGAGATTTTTTATATGTTGTGGGATACGGAGCGGAGCGTGAGTTCTTTAGCCAGTTAATATCCTATTGTTCTCGGGGAGTAAGGATAGCACCTGTGGTAATTTTAACCCCAGGCGTGTATTCTAAGGAGTAAAACGCCAGGGGCCGCTGAGGTAATATCTCAAAGGTGTGTTATTTAAAGGACTCCTGTACCACAGGTCATTGGAGATAAGTTACCTCGGTCTTACCAATGGGTTTGCCTCAGGGAATAACGCAAACCACTGAAGTAATTCTAGTCAAGTCTCGAGTTCTTAAAATTTTTGGTGGAACCTGAGGTAATGTCAGCCGGGGTCTCTTTTAAAAGGACCGAACCCACCACAGGTGTGAAAAAAATTAGCTTTAAATGTAAAGCTGCCTTAGGAGCTGACCTTGTCCTCAGGAATAAAGTCAGTCCTTGAGGTCTGAGGTAATTTTAGCCAAGACTGAAGGGTTTTAGATTCAAATTTTGGTGGAACCTGAGGTAATATTAGCCATGTCCCTTTAAAAAAGGACCAAATCACCACAGGTGTGAATAAGTTAAAATTAGCTTTTGAGTAAAGTCTGAGGTAATTATAGCCTTGTCTAAAAGTACTTCAAGTAGGTAGAGGAGAAAGTTTAAAATTACTTCAGGCCCAGGAGCTGACTTTTCTCTCAGTATGTAAAACTGAGGTAATTTTAGCCAGGGGCAGTTAAAAGCAGAGAAATTACCAAAAGTGAACAAGCATTAAAATGAGCTTAAAGGCAAAATAGCTTCAGTATCTGGAGTTGCCCTTCCTTTCTTGAAGAAAGTGATTTCTTGGGACCTGAGGAAATTTTAATCAAAGCTCAAGTCCTTAAAAGAAGCAAAACATGTAGAAGACTAGTTGCCTCAAGTAACTAAAGGCAAAAGTTAACTAAAATTACTTCAGGTCCAGGAGTTGATCTTATTTTCTTGAAATAAAGTCAGTTCTTGAGGTTTGAGGTAACTTTAGCCAAGTTCTTAGAATAAAATTTTGGTGGAACCTGAGGTAATCTCAGCCATGTCCTTTTAAAAGGACCAACCCACCACAGGTGAATAAGAGTTCAAATTAACTTCCCAGTCAAGTCTGAGGTAATTATAGCCATGTCCTTGCAGACTTAAAAGAACTGCAAGTAAGAAAAGGTCAAAGTTAACTAAAAAGGAGCTGACTTTACTCTCAGGAATAAAGCTGAGGCAATTTTAGCCAGGGGCAGTTAAAAGCAGGGAAATTACCACAGGTGAACAAGCATTAAAATTAGCTTAAAGGCAAAATAGCTTGAATACCTGGAGTTGCCCTTACTTTCTTGAATAAAGTCAACTCTGGGGACCTGAGAAAATTTTAGTCACAGCTCAAGTCCTGAAAATAAACAAAACATGTAGAGGACTAGTTAAGGACAACTTAGAACTATGCCGCCTTAGCATAGTTCGTAAAATTATTTGCTACAATATGTGCTTGACAAAATAACTACCATAAAATAAAAAAATAAAATAGTTGCTTGGTCTGAGGTATTCCCAAGGGCACAACATTCCAATTAATTCTATTGTGCCTTCTTTCACTCGTAGGATAAAGCATATAAAAGCCCCTTTGTAAAATTACTTGATTGGTATTCTAATTTCTGAACATGAGTTGGTCATTTGGTGACATTGATTTTTTTTTCAAAGGCATGAATCCAAACTGACCTGTAGATGAAGAAGAAGACATCAACAGTAAGACAGATGGTTTCATTTACTCTTCAGTGTATCATGAAAGTGAGGAAGCCTGGCAGGTACTGTTTGCAACATGTTTGTTACTGCAAAAATCTTTGGGCCTTGCTAAAGTTTACTTTAGCAAAAAAATTTTTAAAAAAACAACAACATTACAAAGTATCAATGGTAAAAAGATCAGTCATAAGTATGACAAACTTAGGTAAAAAGTATCAAAAAAATTTCTGACCCAACATACTTTTGGCTATTGGCTGTGGTTCTTAGAACCAGAGCGCATTCCACATTCCAACACAGCCTGGAGATGGGGGTGATGCCCCTACTTATAGAGGTCTTTCAATCCCTGAGCTTCCACTCTGACGCTCACACTGAATGAGCCGGGGAGTCAATCCGCTACCTGTCTCATTGAGTCCCTGAGCAGACACTGTGGGAGACTCACACTGGAAGTCCTCTCTGGGGTCGCCCTTTCAGTCCCTGAGTGAGCAGTGAGGGCGAATCACACTGGAAGAGACAACAGCGCTCAGCTAGAAGCCTCTTCCAGTGCCTGAGGACCCCCTCAGTGAGACTCAGACCGGAAGGGAATCCTTTGGGATCACCTCCCTCCCACCTTTATACCTTTAGAAATAATGCCAGTACCAGCCAGACTTCTTAGAACCGAAAGTGAACCTGCTGATGCAATTGAATACGAGGTATACCAACAAAGGAGAATATTAGTGGCTCACGGTTGAAATGAGGCGTCCTTGGTAGTGTCTGAGCTCGGTGGTTTTCTTGTAGACATTTCATTAGGAAACTAGGGAACATCATCAGTGCTGGAAGGGAGTGCAGTTTGCTCTCAATTTATGTTCTAGTGGCTTCTTTCAATGTTGATGCAAATGGTCTTGGAGGTTCTTTGTTGTTAGCTTCTTTGGCAGTTCCTTGATTAGGCCATTCTGTATTTCTTGATTGTTGGTCTGGAGTGAATGATAATGATAAAACCTCAACGACCCTTTTTAATGCTAGGTGTGGCCGTTGATAGATTATAGATTTTATAGATTTCTGCCTGGCGTAATTTAGCCCTGGCAATGGTTCTTAGAACCAGAAAGAAAACCTCAATGGCCATTTTTAATTCTAGGTATGGCCAGTAATTGATAATAGATTTTATACCTTTTTTGCCTGGCATAACTAAGCCCCGGCAATGGTTCTTAGAACCAGAAAGAAAACCTCAATGGCTCATTTTAATGCTAGTTATGGCCAGTAATTGATAATAGATTTTATACCTTTTTTGCCTGGCGTAATTTAGCCCTGGCAATGGTTCTTAGAACCAGAAAGAAAACCTCAACGGCCCTTTTTAATGCTAGGTGTGGCTGTTGATAGATTATAGATTTTATAGATTTCTGCCTGGCATAATTTAGCCCTGGCAATGGTTCTTAGAACCAGAAAGAAAACCTCAACAGCCCATTTTAATTCTAGTTATGGCCAGTAATTGATAATAGATTTTATACCTTTTTTGCCTGGCGTAATTTAGCCCCGGCGATGTTTTTTAGAAACAGAAAGAAAACCTCAATGGCCCATTTTAATGCTAGATGTGGCTGTTGATAGATTATAGATTTTATAGATTTCTGCCTGGCATAATTTAGCCCTGGCAATGGTTCTTAGAACCAGAAAGAAAACCTCAATGGCCATTTTTAATTCTAGGTATGGCCAGTAATTGATAATAGATTTTATACCTTTTTTGCCTGGCATAATTTAGCCCCGGCAATGGTTCTTAGAACCAGAAAGAAAACCTCAATGGCCCTTTTTAATGTTAGGTGTGGCCAGTAATTAATAATAGATTTTATACCTTTTTTGCCTGGCATAATTTAGCCCTGGCAATGGTTCTTAGAACCAGAAAGAAAACCTCAATGGCCCTTTTTAATGGTAGGTGTGGCCGTTGATCGATTAGCGATTTTATAGATTTCTGCCTGGCATAATTTAGCCCTGGCAATGATTCTTAGAACCAGAAAGAAAACCTCAATGGCCCTTTTTAATTCTAGTTATGGCCAGTAATTGATAATAGATTTTATACCTTTTTTGCCAGGCATAATTTAGCCCTGGCAATGGTTCTTAGAACCAGAAAGAAAACAACGGCCCTTTTTAATTCTAGTTATGGCCAGTAATTGATAATAGATTTTATACCTTTTTTGCCTGGCGTAATTTAGCCCCGGCAATGGTTCTTAGAACCAGAAAGAAAACCTCAATGGCCCTTTTTTATGTTAGGTGTGGCCGTTGATAGATTATAAATGTTATAGATTTCTGCCTGGCGTAATTTAGCCCTGGCAATGGTTCTTAGAACCAGAAAGAAAACCTCAATGGCCCTTTTTAATTCTAGTTATGGCCAGTAATTGATAATAGATTTTATACCTTTTTTGCCTGGCATAATTTAGCCCTGGCAATGGTTCTTAGAACCAGAAAGAAAACCTCAATGGCCCTTATTAATGTTAGGTGTGGCCGTTGATCGATTAGCGATTTTATAGATTTCTGCGTGGCATAATTTAGCCCTGGCAATGATTCTTAGAACCAGAAAGAAAACCTCAATGGCCCTTTTTAATTCTAGTTATGGCCAGTAATTGATAATAGATTTTATACCTTTTTTGCCAGGCATAATTTAGCCCTGGCAATGGTTCTTAGAACCAGAAAGAAAACCTCAACGGCCCTTTTTATTTCTAGGTATAGTCATTAATTGATAATAGATTTTATACCTTTTTTGCCTGGCATAATTTAGCCCTGGCAATGGTTCTTAGAACCAGAAAGAAAACCTCAATGGCCCTTTTTAATTCTAGGTATGGCCAGTAATTGATAATAGATTTTTACATTTTTTGCTTGGCGTAATTTTGCACTGGCAATGGTTCTTAGAACCAGAAATAAAACCTCAATGGACCTTTTTAATGCTGGGTGTGGCCGTTGATAGATTATAGATTTTATACCTTTTTTGCCTGGCATAATTTAGCCCTGGCAATGGTTCTTAGTACCAGAAAGAAAACCTCAACAGCCCTTTTTAATTCTCGGTATGGCCAGGAATTGATAATAGATTTTATATCTTTTTTGCCTGGCACAATTTAGCCCTGGCTATGGTTCTTAGAACAAAAAGAAAACCTCAATGGACCTTTTTAATTCTCGGTATGGCCATTAATTGATAATAGATTTTATACCTTTTTTGCCTGGCATAATTTAGCCCTGGCAATAGTTCTTAGAACCAGAAAGAAAATCTCAACGGCCCTTTTTAATTCTAGGTATAGTCATTAATTGATAATAGATTTTATACCTTTTTTGCCTGGCGTAATTTTGCCCTGGCAATAGTTCTTAGAACCAGAAAGAAAACCTCAACGGCCCTTTTTAATTCTAGCTATAGTCATTAATTGATAATAGATTTTATACCTTTTTTGCCTGGCATAATTTAGCCCTGGCAATGGTTCTTAGAACCAGAAAGAAAACCTCAACGGTCCTTTTTAATTCTAGGTATGGCCAGTAATTGAAAATAGATTTTTACCTTTTTTGCCTGGCATAATTTAGCCCTGGCAATGGTTCTTAGAACCAGAAATAAAACCTCAATGGACCTTTTTAATTCTAGGTATGGCCAGTAATTGATAATTGATTTTTTAGATTTCTGCCTGGCGTAATTTAGCCCTGGCAATGGTTCCTAGAACCAGAAAGAAAACCTCAACGGCCCTTTTTAATTCTAGGTATGGCCAGTAATTGATAATAGATTTTTACATTTTTTTCCTGGCGTAATTTTGCCCTGGCAATGGTTCTTAGAACCAGAAATAAAACCTCAATGGACTTTTTTAATGCTGGGTGTGGCCGTTGATAGATTATAGATTTTATAGATTTCTGCCTGGCGTAATTTAGCCCTGGCAATGGTTCTTAGAACCAGAAATTAAACCTCAATTGACCTTTTTAATGCTAGGTGTGGCCATTGAGAGATTATAGATTTTATACCCTTTTTGCCTGGCATAATTTAGCCCTGGCAATGGTTCTTAGTACCAGAAAGAAAACCTCAACAGCCCTTTTTAATTCTTGGTATGGCCAGGAATTGATAATAGATTTTATACCTTTTTTGCCTGGCGTAATTTAGCCCTGGCAATGGTTCTTAGAACCAGAAATAAAACCTCAACGGCCCTTTTTAATTCTAGGTATGGCCAGTAATTGATAATAGATTTTATACCTTTTTTGCCTGGCATAATTTAGCCCTGGCAATAGTTCTTAGAACCAGAAAGAAAATCTCAACCGCCCTTTTTAATTCTAGGTATAGTCATTAATTGATAATAGATTTTATACCTTTTTTGCCTGGCATAATTTAGCCCTGGCAATGGTTCTTAGAACCAGAAATTAAACCTCAATTGACCTTTTTAATGCTAGGTGTGGCCATTGAGAGATTATAGATTTTATACCCTTTTTGCCTGGCATAATTTAGCCCTGGCAATGGTTCTTAGTACCAGAAAGAAAACCTCAACAGCCCTTTTTAATTCTCGGTATGGCCAATAATTGATAATAGATTTTATACCTTTTTTGCCTGGCATAATTTAGCCCTGGCAATAGTTCTTAGAACCAGAAAGAAAATCTCAACGGCCCTTTTTAATTCTAGGTATAGTCATTAATTGATAATAGATTTTATACCTTTTTTGCCTGGCATAATTTAGCCCTGGCAATGGTTCTTAGAACGAGAAAGAAAATCTCAATGGCCCTTTTTAATTCTAGGTATAGTCATTAATTGATAATAGATTTTATACCTCTTTTGCCTGGCATAATTTAGCCCTGGCAATGGTTCTTAGAACCAGAAAGAAAACTTCAACAGCCCTTTTTAATTCTCGGTATGGCCAGTAATTGATAATAGATTTTATACCTTTTTTGCCTGGCGTAATTTAGCCCTGGCAATGGTTCCTAGAACCAGAAAGAAAACCTCAACGGCCCTTTTTAATTCTAGGTATGGGCAGTAATTGATAATAGATTTTTACATTTTTTTCCTGGTGTAATTTTGCCCTGGCAATGGTTCTTAGAACCAGAAATAAAACCTCAATGGACCTTTTTAATGCTGGGTGTGGCCGTTGATAGATTATAGATTTTATAGATTTCTGCCTGGCCTAATTTAGCCCTGGCAATGGTTCTTAGAACCAGAAATTAAACCTCAATTGACCTTTTTATTGCTAGGTGTGGCCATTGAGAGATTATAGATTTTATACCCTTTTTGCCTGGCAGAATTTAGCCCTGGCAATGGTTCTTAGTACCAGAAAGAAAACCTCAACAGCCCTTTTTAATTCTCGGTATGGCCAGGAATTGATAATAGATTTTATACCTTTTTTGCCTGGCGTAATTTAGCCCTGGCAATGGTTCTTAGAACCAGAAATAAAACCTCAACGGCCCTTTTTAATTCTAGGTATGGCCAGTAATTGATAATAGATTTTATACCTTTTTTGCCTGGCATAATTTAGCCCTGGCAATAGTTCTTAGAACCAGAAAGAAAATCTCAACGGCCCTTTTTAATTCTAGGTATAGTCATTAATTGATAATAGATTTTATACCTTTTTTGCCTGGCATAATTTAGCCCTGGCAATGGTTCTTAGAACCAGAAAGAAAATCTCAATGGCCCTTTTTAATTCTAGGTATAGTCATTAATTGATAATAGATTTTATACCTTTTTTGCCTGGCATAATTTAGCCCTGGCAATGGTTCTTAGAACCAGAAATAAAACATCAACGGCCCTTTTTAATTCTAGGTATAGTCATTAATTGATAATAGATTTTATACCTTTTTTGCCTGGCATAATTTAGCCCTGGCAATGGTTCTTAGAACCAGAAAGAAAATCTCAACGGCCCTTTTTAATTCTAGGTATAGTCATTAATTGATAATAGATTTTATACCTTTTTTGCCTGGCATAATTTAGCCCTGGCAATGGTTGTTAGAACCAGAAAGAAAACCTCAATGGCCCTTTTTAATTCTAGGTATGGCCAGTAATTGATAATAGATTTTATACCTTTTTTGCCTGGCATAATTTAGCCCTGGCAATGGTTCTTAGAACCAAAAAGAAAACCTCAATGGACCTTTATAATGCTAGGTGTGGCCGTTGAGAGATTATAGATTTTATACCTTTCTTGCCTGGCGTAATTTAGCCCTGGCAGTGGTTCTTAGAACCAGATATAAAACCTCAATGGACCTTTTTAATGCTAGGTGTGGCCGTTGATAGATTATAGATTTTATAGATTTCTGCCTGGCGTAATTTAGCCCTGGCAATGGTTCTTAGAACCAGAAAGAAAACCTCAACGGCCCCTTTTAATTCTAGGTATGGCCAGTAATTGATAATAGATTTTATACCTTTTTTGCCTGGCATAATTTAGCCCTGGCAATGGTTCTTAGAACCAGAAAGATAACCTCAACGGCCCTTTTTAATTCTAGGTATGGCCAGTAATTGATAATAGATTTTTACCTTTTTTGCCTGGCCTAATTTAGCCCTGGCAATGGTTCTTAGAACCAGAAAGAAAACCTCAATGGACCTTTTTAATTCTAGGTGTGGCCGTTGATAGATTATAGATTTTATAGATTTCTGCCTGGTAGATTAGCCCTGGCAATGGTTCTTAAAACCAGAAAGAAAATCTCAATGGCCCTTTTTAATTCTAGGTGTGGGCAAAAATTTATAATAGATTTTATAACTTTTTTACTGTTGAGAAAACCTCAACGGCACTTTTTAATGTGAGGTGTGGCTGTTGATCGATTATAGATTTTTTAGATTTCTAATTTAACCCTGGCAATGGTTCTTAGAACCAGAAAGAAAGCCTCAATGGACCTTTTTAATGTTAGGTGTGGCCATTGATCGATTATCAATTTTATAGATTTCTGCCTGGCATAATTTAGCCCTGGCAATGGTTCTTAGAACCAGAAAGAAAACCTCAACAGCCCTTTTCTAATGCTACATGTGGCTTTTGATGTATAGAAGATCTTATAGTTTTCTAGCTTTGCAGACTGAGGGGAGGAACAAGTGTTGCTGACAAATTTTCCTTGGAAGAGACAACGCTTGCTGGGCACAGCAGAAGAAGAAAGAAAAGTGAAAGAAGAAACAAGAAAGCAAGAAAATGTCTCCAGCCCAAGACAGTTAGCCTTCAGCTGTTATGTCATCATCTATGCTGTGAGGTAAGTTTTGTTGAGTCTTACAGTCTCCCAAGATTTTAGGATATCGGTAGGGTTGGTCTTTCACTACTTTATGCTAGGTAAGTTTCCTAGGTAACTAAGGGTAACGCTGCACATGAGGTAATTGTAACCACGGTGTATTGTGGATTCTTAGGAGTAAAACTCCAGTGGCAATTGAAGTAACGTTGATTTTTTTTTAAATCTCAAAGGCATATACTACACCATCTTAGAAGACAGACGATTCAATTGTCAGCCTGAAGTGTTGATGGTAAAAATGGAAGAACGAATGGAAAGCAAGAATGAATAACATCTTCACCAAGAATGATACTTCACCAAGTAAATCAAAAGTGACCTATAGATAATAGAGTTCATACCTTTCTGGCCTGGCATAAATGTAGCCCCGGCGATGGTTCTTAGAACCAGAAAGAAAACCTCGACGGCCCTTTTTAATTCTAGGTGTGGCCAAAAATTGATAATAGATTTTATACCATTTTTGCCTGGCGTAATTTAGCCCTGGCAATGGTTCTTAGAACCAAAAAGAAAACCTCAATGGACCTTTTTAATGCTAGGTGTGGCCGTTGATAGATTATAGATTTTATAGATTTCTGCCTGGTAGATTAGCCCCGGCAATGGTTCTTAAAACCAGAAAGAAAATCTCAATGGCCCTTTTTAATTCTAGGTGTGGGCAAAAATTTATAATAGATTTTATAACTTTTTTACTGTTGAGAAAACCTCAACGGCACTTTTTAATGTGAGGTGTGGCTATTGATCGATTATAAATTTTTTAGATTTCTAATTTAACCCTGGCAATGGTTCTTAGAACCAGAAAGAAAGCCTCAATGGACCTTTTTAATGTTAGGTGTGGCCATTGATCGATTATCAATTTTATAGATTTCTGCCTGGCATAATTTAGCCCTGGCAATGGTTCTTAGAACCAGAAAGAAAACCTCAACAGCCCTTTTCTAATGCTACATGTGGCTTTTGATGTATAGAAGATCTTATAGTTTTCTAGCTTTGCAGACTGAGGGGAGGAACAAGTGTTGCTGACAAATTTTCCTTGGAAGAGACAACGCTTGCTGGGCACAGCAGAAGAAGAAAGAAAAGTGAAAGAAGAAACAAGAAAGCAAGAAAATGTCTCCAGCCCAAGACAGTTAGCCTTCAGCTGTTATGTCATCATCTATGCTGTGAGGTAAGTTTTGTTGAGTCTTACAGTCTCCCAAGATTTTAGGATATCGGTAGGGTTGGTCTTTCACTACTTTATGCTAGGTAAGTTTCCTAGGTAACTAAGGGTAACGCTGCACATGAGGTAATTGTAACCACGGTGTATTGTGGATTCTTAGGAGTAAAACTCCAGTGGCAATTGAAGTAACGTTGATTTTTTTTTAAATCTCAAAGGCATATACTACACCATCTTAGAAGACAGACGATTCAATTGTCAGCCTGAAGTGTTGATGGTAAAAATGGAAGAACGAATGGAAAGCAAGAATGAATAACATCTTCACCAAGAATGATACTTCACCAAGTAAATCAAAAGTGACCTATAGATAATAGAGTTCATACCTTTCTGGCCTGGCATAAATGTAGCCCCGGCGATGGTTCTTAGAACCAGAAAGAAAACCTCGATGGCCCTTTTTAATTCTAGGTGTGGCCAAAAATTGATAATAGATTTTATACCATTTTTGCCTGGCGTAATTTAGCCCTGGCAATGGTTCTTAGAACCAAAAAGAAAACCTCAATGGACCTTTTTAATGCTAGGTGTGGCCGTTGATAGATTATAGATTTTATAGATTTCTGCCTGGTAGATTAGCCCCGGCAATGGTTCTTAAAACCAGAAAGAAAATCTCAATGGCCCTTTTTAATTCTAGGTGTGGGCAAAAATTTATAATAGATTTTATAACTTTTTTACTGTTGAGAAAACCTCAACGGCACTTTTTAATGTGAGGTGTGGCTGTTGATCGATTATAGATTTTTTAGATTTCTAATTTAACCCTGGCAATGGTTCTTAGAACAGAAAGAAAGCCTCAATGGACCTTTTTAATGTTAGGTGTGGCCATTGATCGATTATCAATTTTATAGATTTCTGCCTGGCATAATTTAGCCCTGGCAATGGTTCTTAGAACCAGAAAGAAAACCTCAACAGCCCTTTTCTAATGCTAGATGTGGCTTTTGATGTATAGAAGATCTTATAGTTTTCTAGCTTTGCAGACTGAGGGGAGGAACAAGTGTTGCTGACAAATTTTCCTTGGAAGAGACAACGCTTGCTGGGCACAGCAGAAGAAGAAAGAAAAGTGAAAGAAGAAACAAGAAAGCAAGAAAATGTCTCCAGCCCAAGACAGTTAGCCTTCAGCTGTTATGTCATCATCTATGCTGTGAGGTAAGTTTTGTTGAGTCTTACAGTCTCCCAAGATTTTAGGATATGGGTAGGGTTGGTCTTTCACTACTTTATGCTAGGTAAGTTTCCTAGGTAACTAAGGGTTAACGCTGCACATGAGGTAATTGTAACCACGGTGTATTGTGGATTCTTAGGAGTAAAACTCCAGTGGCAATTGAAGTAACGTTGATTTTTTTTTAAATCTCAAAGGCATATACTACACCATCTTAGAAGACAGACGATTCAATTGTCAGCCTGAAGTGTTGATGGTAAAAATGGAAGAACGAATGGAAAGCAAGAATGAATAACATCTTCACCAAGAATGATACTTCACCAAGTAAATCAAAAGTGACCTATAGATAATAGAGTTCATACCTTTCTGGCCTGGCATAAATGTAGCCCCGGCGATGGTTCTTAGAACCAGAAAGAAAACCTCGACGGCCCTTTTTAATTCTAGGTGTGGCCAAAAATTGATAATAGATTTTATACCATTTTTGCCTGGCGTAATTTAGCCCTGGCAATGGTTCTTAGAACCAAAAAGAAAACCTCAATGGACCTTTTTAATGCTAGGTGTGGCCGTTGATAGATTATAGATTTTATAGATTTCTGCCTGGTAGATTAGCCCCGGCAATGGTTCTTAAAACCAGAAAGAAAATCTCAATGGCCCTTTTTAATTCTAGGTGTGGGCAAAAATTTATAATAGATTTTATAACTTTTTTACTGTTGAGAAAACCTCAACGGCACTTTTTAATGTGAGGTGTGGCTGTTGATCGATTATAGATTTTTTAGATTTCTAATTTAACCCTGGCAATGGTTCTTAGAACAGAAAGAAAGCCTCAATGGACCTTTTTAATGTTAGGTGTGGCCATTGATCGATTATCAATTTTATAGATTTCTGCCTGGCATAATTTAGCCCTGGCAATGGTTCTTAGAACCAGAAAGAAAACCTCAACAGCCCTTTTCTAATGCTAGATGTGGCTTTTGATGTATAGAAGATCTTATAGTTTTCTAGCTTTGCAGACTGAGGGGAGGAACAAGTGTTGCTGACAAATTTTCCTTGGAAGAGACAACGCTTGCTGGGCACAGCAGAAGAAGAAAGAAAAGTGAAAGAAGAAACAAGAAAGCAAGAAAATGTCTCCAGCCCAAGACAGTTAGCCTTCAGCTGTTATGTCATCATCTATGCTGTGAGGTAAGTTTTGTTGAGTCTTACAGTCTCCCAAGATTTTAGGATATGGGTAGGGTTGGTCTTTCACTACTTTATGCTAGGTAAGTTTCCTAGGTAACTAAGGGTAACGCTGCACATGAGGTAATTGTAACCACGGTGTATTGTGGATTCTTAGGAGTAAAACTCCAGTGGCAACTGAAGTAACGTTGATTTTTTTTTAAATCTCAAAGGCATATACTACACCATCTTAGAAGACAGACGATTCAATTGTCAGCCTGAAGTGTTGATGGTAAAAATGGAAGAACGAATGGAAAGCAAGAATGAATAACATCTTCACCAAGAATGATACTTCACCAAGTAAATCAAAAGTGACCTATAGATAATAGAGTTCATATCTTTCTGGCCTGGCATAAATGTAGCCCCAGCGATGGTTCTTAGAACCAGAAAGAAAACCTCGACGGCCCTTTTTAATTCTAGGTGTGGCCAAAAATTGATAATAGATTTTATACCATTTTTGCCTGGCGTAATTTAGCCCTGGCAATGGTTCTTAGAACCAGAAAGATAACCTCAATGGCCCTTTTTAATGCTAGGTGTGGCCGTTGATAGATTATAGATTTTATAGATTTCTGCCTGGCATAATTTAGCCCTGGCAATGGTTCTTAGAACCGGAAAGAAAATCTCAACGGCCCTTTATAATTCTAGGTGTGGCCAGTAATTGATAATAGATTTTATACCCTTTTTGCCTGGCATAATTTAGCCCTGGCAATGGTTCTTAAAACCAGAAAGAAAACCCCAATGACCGTTTTTAATGCTTGGTGTGGCTGGTGATCTATAGAAGATTTTAGAACTTCTGAGATTTAGGGGCGGAACAAGTGCATGCCACCTGCCAAATGTTCTTGGAAAGAGACAACCCTTGTTCTGCATGGCAGAGGAAGAAACAAAAGTGAAAGAAGGAAAAACAGCAAAAAAATCTACCCGGACCAAGCATGTTAGCCTTAGGCTCCAATGAGGCCTCTATGCTGTGAGGTAAGTTGAGTTGAGACTTGTATTCTTCAAAGTTTGGGGATAACGGAGGAAGGGGGTGGTCTTCCACTAACTGATAGCCCCTTTGCCCAGGAAAGCAAGGGTAACCCCTGCATCTGAGGTAATAGTGTATTCACTATGACAATCATTAAGTGTTGTACCTCATGATTCTTGACAAATGTATCTTTTCTTTTATGTACACTGAGAGCATATGCACAAAAGACAAATTCCTTGTGTGTCCAATCACACTTGGCCAATAAAGAATTCTATTCTATTCTATTCTTAGGAGTAATATTCCCATGGCAGCTGCAGTAACATTGATTTTTATCTCAAAGGCATGTAGTACAACCTCTTAGAAGAGAGAAGACTGAGTTGTCCGCCTCCAGTGTTGATGGTGAGAATAGAAGAAAGAATGGAAAGCAAGAATGAATATGATTTTCACCAAGAATGCAACTTCACCCAGTCAATCAAAACTGACCTGTAGAAAAATCAATGAAATTGTAAGCCACTCTGATTAACACACCATACTACACATTTTAATGCTGTCTGTGTCTGTTGATAGATAATAGAATTTCTAGTTTTCTTGCCTGGCGTAGTTTTACCCATGGTTTTTAGACCCAGAAAGAAAATATCTAGTACTCTTTTTAAATCTGTGTGTGTTCCATGATGTATATAAGATCCCATGATTTTCTTGCCTCTTGGCTATTAGACCAGGCAATGGTTCTTAAAACCAAGAAGAATGTCTATGGCCCTCTCTAATGCTAGGTGTGGTCAGTGATTCTTAAAGTAGTAGTAAGTTATTTGGTATGGTATAATGTTAGCCATAGCGGTAGTTCTTAGAATTTGAGAACACCCCGAAAGCATCCCACATACGAACATAGATATGGAAATAATAGGGAGTTGATGGGGTGCGTTTCTCAGGAGATAGGCTGCACTGTTCCTGATTCCATCTGTGCTCAAAGCAGACCCTCACGCATGATGGTGGAAATGCCACGGCGCCTCAGTAGAGCAGGAGACCTTCCAGTCCCTGAGCGAGCGGTGAGGGAGAATCACACTGGAGGAGTCCAGAACGCTCAGAGAGAAGGCTCTCCCAGTCCCTGAGGATCCCAAATGAATCTCAAACTGGAAGGGAATCTTTTGGCTCACCAGTCCTCCTTCTCCTCCACATTCGTAGCCTGCCTACATTCATGCATGAGCACAGGTGAGTTAATGGGGTGCGTTTCTTGGGAGAAAGGCTGCACTGTTCCTGATTCCATCTGTGCTCAAAGCAGACCCTCACGCATGATGGTGGAAATGCCATGGCGCCTCGGTAGAGCAGGAGACCTTCCAGTCCCAGAGAGAGCGGTGAGGGTGAATCACACTGGAAGGGTCCAGAACGCTCAGAGAGAAGGCTCTCCCAGTCCATGAGGATCCCCAAATGAGTCTGAAACTGGAAGGCCCCTTCCAGTCCCAGAGAGAGCGGTGAGGGTGAATCACACTGGAAGGATCCAGAACGCTCAGAGAGAAGGCTCTCCCAGTCCATGAGGATCCCCAAATGAGTCTGAAACTGGAAGGCCCCTTCCAGTCCCAGAGAGAGTGGTGAGGGTGAATCACACTGGAAGGGTCCAGAACGCTCAGAGAGAAGGCTCTCCCAGTCCCTGAGGATCCCCAAATGAGTCTGAAACTGGAAGGCGCCCCTTCCAGTCCCAGAGAGAGTGGTGAGGGTGAATCACACTGGAAGGGTCCAGAACGCTCAGAGACAAGGCTCTCCCAGTCCATGAGGATCCCCAAATGAGTCTGAAACTGGAAGGCCCCTTCCAGTCCCAGAGAGAGTGGTGAGGGTGAATCACACTGGAAGGGTCCAGAACGCTCAGAGAGAAGACTCTCCCAGTCCCTGAGGATCCCCAAATGAGTCTGAAACTGGAAGGCACCTTCCAGTCCCAGAGAGAGCGGTGAGGGTGAATCACACTGGAAGGGTCCAGAACGCTCAGAGAGAAGACTCTCCCAGTCCCTGAGGATCCCCAAATGAGTCTGAAACTGGAAGGCCCCTTCCAGTCCCAGAGAGAGCGGTGAGGGTGAATCACACTGGAAGGGTCCAGAACGCTCAGAGAGAAGGCTCTCCCAGTCCATGAGGATCCCCAAATGAGTCTGAAACTGGAAGGCCCCTTCCAGTCCCAGAGAGAGTGGTGAGGGTGAATCACACTGGAAGGGTCCAGAACGCTCAGAGAGAAGGCTCTCCCAGTCCATGAGGATCCCCAAATGAGTCTGAAACTGGAAGGCCCCTTCCAGTCCCAGAGAGAGTGGTGAGGGTGAATCACACTGGAAGGGTCCAGAACGCTCAGAGAGAAGGCTCTCCCAGTCCCTGAGGATCCCCAAATGAGTCTGAAACTGGAAGGCCCCTTCCAGTCCCTGAGCGAGCGGTGAGGGTGAATCACACTGGAAGGGTCCAGAACGCTCAGAGAGAAGGCTCTCCCAGTCCCTGAGGATCCCCAAATGAGTCTGAAACTGGAAGGCCCCTTCCAGTCCCTGAGCGAGCGGTGAGGGTGAATCACACTGGAAGGGTCCAGAACGCTCAGAGAGAAGGCTCTCCCAGTCCCTGAGGATCCCCAAATGAGTCTGAAACTGGAAGGCGTCCCTTCCAGTCCCAGAGAGAGTGGTGAGGGTGAATCACACTGGAAGGGTCCAGAACGCTCAGAGACAAGGCTCTCCCAGTCCATGAGGATCCCCAAATGAGTCTGAAACTGGAAGGCCCCTTCCAGTCCCTGAGCGAGCGGTGAGGGTGAATCACACTGGAAGGGTCCAGAATGCTCAGAGAGAAGGCTCTCCCAGTCCCTGAGGATCCCCAAATGAGTCTGAAACTGGAAGGCGTCCCTTCCAGTCCCAGAGAGAGTGGTGAGGGTGAATCACACTGGAAGGGTCCAGAACGCTCAGAGACAAGGCTCTCCCAGTCCATGAGGATCCCCAAATGAGTCTGAAACTGGAAGGCCCCTTCCAGTCCCTGAGCGAGCGGTGAGGGTGAATCACACTGGAAGGGTCCAGAATGCTCAGAGAGAAGGCTCTCCCAGTCCCTGAGGATCCCCAAATGAGTCTGAAACTGGAAGGCGTCCCTTCCAGTCCCAGAGAGAGTGGTGAGGGTGAATCACACTGGAAGGGTCCAGAACGCTCAGAGAGAAGACTCTCCCAGTCCCTGAGGATCCCCAAATGAGTCTGAAACTGGAAGGCCCCTTCCAGTCCCAGAGAGAGCGGTGAGGGTGAATCACACTGGAAGGGTCCAGAACGCTCAGAGAGAAGGCTCTCCCAGTCCATGAGGATCCCCAAATGAGTCTGAAACTGGAAGGCGCCCCTTCCAGTCCCAGAGAGAGCGGTGAGGGTGAATCACACTGGAAGGGTCCAGAATGCTCAGAGAGAAGGCTCTCCCAGTCCATGAGGATCCCCAAATGAGTCTGAAACTGGAAGGCCCCTTCCAGTCCCAGAGAGAGTGGTGAGGGTGAATCACACTGGAAGGGTCCAGAACGCTCAGAGAGAAGACTCTCCCAGTCCATGAGGATCCCCAAATGAGTCTGAAACTGGAAGGCCCCTTCCAGTCCCAGAGAGAGTGGTGAGGGTGAATCACACTGGAAGGGTCCAGAACGCTCAGAGAGAAGGCTCTCCCAGTCCATGAGGATCCCCAATGAGTCTCAAACTGGAAGGATCCTTTTGGCTCACCAGTCCTGCTCCTTCACATTGTTAGAAATAAGTTCAGTAGCAGCCAAATCTGTTAGAACCCAAAGTAAACCTGGTAGCATACTTTAATACGAGTTATTGCCATCTCAATAAATTAATAAGTACTCTTGCTAGGGTGAGGTATTAGATCCTGGAACTGGTAAATAAATCTGTGCGGCCCTTTTTAATTCTAGATGTGGCCGTTGAAATCCTGAGTAGATTTCTTGCCTGGCTTAATTTAGGCATGATATTGGTTCTTAGAACCAGAAAACATCTTAACGGCCCTTTTTAATGCTAAGTGTGCCTGTGATTTATAATAGATTTTATAGTTTTCTGCCTGGCATAAATTTAGCCATGGCAATTGTTCTTAGAACCAGGGGGAAAAAAGCCTCAAAGGCTCTTTTGAATGTTAGGTGTAGCCAGTTATTGATAAAAGGTTTCTAGTTTTCCACCTTAGAATAATTTTAGCCTGGGCTGTGGTTGAAAATGTATGTTGTTTTTGACTGGTAAATGTTAATCATGACACACAGTATGTGGCCCTCCCCTCAAGAATTTTGATTTCTTTTGTCATACACATTTGTTGTCCTTTTATTCCTGAGATATCTCTAAATGGGATTCAGGCTTGGTAATATTCTGTTTGACATGTATTTTTTGGAATGCAGCTGAGTTTTACTGAGCGGACTTACTATTGTTAAGTAACTTTGATGCTTATTGTAGACAAGATATTTTATCTGTTGCCTATTTTCAATTCCTTTAATTCCTTAATATCCTTTCATATCATCACCTCTTCTCCAAGAGATACCTGTTGTGATATTGAAATGTTTGAACATTAAAGTTGTGTTTTCTTTCGATGACAGCTGTGGTTTCTTTTACACCTCACCTTTTTTAAAAAAATCAAAAATGTCATTTTAAATGACTGAACCATTAAGGTACTTCGACACGGGGGGAGGGAGGGGGGACCATAAAGGGACTGGTGGCTGCAGGAGCTGCCTTCTGAGCAGCTCCGCTGTGAAGAGGGGAGGGGGGAGAAAATTTTGGCTTCTCTCTACTGCCACACTTCTCTTTTCCTTCTCGGCCTCATACACACAGAGCAAACATGAGAAGGAGGAGGGAAGCAGCCAGGTTAAATCCTGCAGCAGAGAGAATCAGCCAGCAACCGCTAGAAGACTTTGCCAAACTTTCCTGACAGGCAGGAGGAGCACCATGTCGGACAAACACTGGGAGAGTGACTGTGACTAACAGGGGGCAAAGAAAGCCGGAGGAATTTGAGAGAGTTCAAATCTGCAAAATCTACTAAAAACCCTGCGTTCTTGTGACCTTAACTGGAAGAAGGTTAAAAAAAAAGGAGGGGAGAGATATTATCATTGCCCTACCCCCACCCGTCAGAGAGAAGACTCGGTCCCCCTTCCCAAGAGTTGCAATTTGGTGCCGCCGCTGCTCCTCGCCTCCCCGAAGTGCCGGCAGCCAAGCGCCGAGCTGGGCGCAGCTTCTCCCCAGCCCGCGGGGCACAAAGTCCTAAAGGTCCTTCCTTTCAACTCCTTAAATTAGATTTTTTTTTGGGGGGGGATGTCTGGATTCTGTGCTGCTTGCGCCTATTGCAGAGTGGAAGTGTGTATATATGTGTGTATATATGTGTGGACATTTTTTTTTTGCATCCGGCTCGCTCAAATGGATCTCAGTGCTAAAAAAAAGGCAGCTAAATAGCTACATCATCTCTCTTCCCCCCTTCTCGCTCTCCCCCGACCTCTCTCTCTCCCCCCAACCTCCTTTCTTTCACCCAACCTTCGCCCGCGCCGCCAGCGATTCCTGAAGCCGCCTCTCTCTCTCAAGCCCAGGCACCGATCGGTTCTCATTTCCCAATTCCTGGGTTGCAACAGCTCGGTCTTTCCCTTCGATTTGTGACGATATGCTAGCCAGTTTTAGTGCAGGCGCTCCGATTCTTCGGGGTATGTGGTGGCAAGTGACATTTCTCCAAGGCGTTCACCACCACCACACCCAGGAAGTTTAGAAACCTTAGAAACCTCTTTCCCACCCACCCACCCTCCAGAAAGCAAGCCATGCCCATCTCTTCTATTGCTGCTGGTTTATGAGGAAAGGGATGCTACAGACTAATTGAAAATCGAATTAGCACTGCTTGCAACCAGTTATTTCACTTCAGGAATATGTGATACAAATCACCAGCTTATTGATTTGATGCATATAGCTGCCCATCTCACATACGTGGCTATGCATAATGGAATATAAATGGAAGAATGGAATGGAATGGAATGGAATGGAATGGTTCCTCTTGGAAAGGGAGAGAGAGAGAGAGAGAGAGAGAGAGAGAGAGAGAGAGAGAGAGAGAGAGAGAGAGAGAAGAAAAAGAGAAAGAAAGAAAAAAAGGAAGGAAGAAAAGAAAGAAAGGCAACTTTCATTTTTTAAATTAAATTTATATGCCACCCATCACACAATGGAATGACTATGGGCAGCTTTATCAACCTTTATTAAAACTCAGTTCCTAATATGGTTTTTGTTTCAGTCATTTCCCACAAATATATTATTTTATTATATACTTGCCTTTCAAATCTTACAGAAAAAATAATTACAAATCTCCCTAGTTTCCCAATCCATTTTTCCCTGTGTTTTTGTCAATTTTTTATTTATTTTTATTAGTTTGTCAAATACGTACAAGATAGCAGGTATGAATACAAACATGGATATGATAGAAAGAAATGAATACAAATAAATGGGGACAATAGGACAGGGACGGTAGGCATGCTGGTGTGCTTATGCATGCCCCCTTTACGGACCTCTTAGGAATGGGGTGAGTCCATGGTAGACAGTTTAAAGTTGAAGCTATGGGGGGGTTGAGAAAGTAACAACGGAGTCAGGTAGAGCATTCCAGGCGTTGCCCACTCTGTTGCTGAAGTTGTATTTTCTGCAATCAAGTTTGGAGCAGTTTACCTTGAGCTTGTATCGATTGTTTGCCCATGTATTATTGAGGTTGAAGCTGAAGAAGACGTTGACAGGTAAGACATTGTAGCAGACAATTTTGTGTACTATGCTTAGATTATTATATTATTGTAAATTTTCCTAAACCCATCCAGGAAACGTGGGGAGATAAAATGATATGCCAGGGAGCTCATTCATTCCCAAGGTCTTCTCATAAATGATTGTCTTCCTTCTATTCAAATCCTCCATAGACAGAGCGTATCCACTTCTTAATTGTGTTCTGAATCCACGGCACAACACAGCAAACTTTGGCATAGACTCCCGGGTTCCCTCTTTGAGCACACACAAACTTCCCCCAAGAAACCACACCTTCAAGCAGCCCGTTGCAGATGAGTGGGCCCCCAGAGTCACCCTACAAGAGGGGGGGGAAAGGCAGAAATTGTCACTTAACACTCCCATATTGATCTTATCCTAGTTGAACTTCAAGAAAAAGATCTAATTCATTTTTATCTTATTATGCCGGCCTAAGCACTAACTGCAGATCCCAGCATCAGCACATTTGCCCACCCTTGGCAGAGTGAAATACATGCCACCCAGCCATTATGGAACTGTATATAGGTAATCCTTGACTTACAACCATTCATTTAGTGACTCTTCAAAGTTACAACTGCACTGAAAAAAGTGACTTACTACCAGCACTTACAATGATCAAAATTTGTGTGCTTGTCAACCGGCATGTATTTATGATAGTTGCAGCATTCTGGAGTTACCATTGTGATCATCATTTGTGACCTTCCCAGCTGGCTTTCAACAAGCAAAGACAATGGATGAAGCCAGATTTGCATTAAGAATTGCAGTCCAGTGGTGGGATTCAAATTTTTTTACTACCGGTTCTGTGGGTGTGGCTTGGTGGGTGTGGTGTGGCTTGGTGGGTGTGGTGTGGCTTGGTGGGCGTGGCTTGGGGGACGTGGCAGTGGGAAGGATACTGTAAAATCTCCATTTCCTCCCCATTCCAGGGGAAGGATACTGCAAAATCCCCATTTCCTCCCGATCAGCTGGGACTCGGGAGGCAGAGAATAGATGGGAGTGGGGGCAGTCAGAGGTGGTATTTACTGGTTCTCCAAACTACTCAAAATTTCCACTACCAGTTCTCCAGAACTGGTCAGAACCTGCTGAAACCCACCTCTGAATTGCACGATTCACTTAACAACTACAATGATTTGCTTAAAACCATGGCAAAAAAGGCATGGCTGACTTAACTGCCTTGCTTAGCAGTGGAAATTCTAATCCCAATTATGGACACAAGTCAAGGACTATCTGTACATGCCTCTAGTCATTATGTAACCACTATCACATAAAGTGTTTTTTTTTTAATCAGGGCAACCTGGTCTATCCAAATGTGGGACGGAGCATACTGCTTCCACTTTCGCCTTTCAGCCCCAGTCTAGGAGCCTTTGCAGGCAGTCGCTTTTGCGACAAACTACTTTTGTGTTGAATTTTTATTTTACCCTTTATTTCTTTGTCAATAAAATAAAAATATAACTCTCACACGTTCTTAAAAGCCTGTACATCACAGGGCTGAAACCGCCATCAGCTCTCATCTTACCTGGCAAGAGTCAATGCCTCCTTGAGGTACTCCTGCACACAACATGTGTGAGGTGATCCTACCAAAATACGCTTTATTGCATTGATTATATGGAACAATGCTGACATTTGCACACTGCAACTTGGCCGGAAGTTTGTCTGGAAGACATACCAATTGGACAATAGTAACAAAAACCAAAAGCAAGTTAATGATGCATGAACATCAGGCGCATCTGTGGCTTTTTAGATGTTCCTGGGAGAGATGTTCATTCAAAGTTGACCTTTGGTCCTTCTAATAGGGACAGATTGCCAGATTTCATCCAACAAGCAGAACTTGAGCCAATTATGGAATGCTATAAGAAAACAAGAATGTCTGAACAGGCATCAGAAATCTGTTTGGGATCCCTTTGATCACGTTGACTGGGAATTATGGTAGGTAGAACCCTAATACCTCTAGGCCCAACTGCTGTGGCCTAGAGGTGGAGCTCTGGCCTCACAATCAGGAGGTTGTGAGTTCGATCCTAGGTAGAGGCAGATGTAGGATCTCCTGCATGGGCAGGGGGTTGGACTAGATGACCTGCAAGGTCCCTTCCAACTCTATTAAATCCGTTAACATGAATTTGGGGAATGTTGACTGAATTGTCTAATGGTTTGGTTGAGCCAGTTCTTAGGTTTCCATTCATATACAAGCTGGAAACTAAAAGTTGAGACTTCCAAGCTTAATTTATACTTTGTCTTCCTACACATGGCTCCAATGTTGCATTTCTACTTCAAGTTACACCAGACCCTTGAGTGTTTCTAGTTTTTATGAATTATACTCGAAGGGCCTTCTAAGACCAATTGAAACCTCAACCCTAATCCTAGCTCTAGCCTTAACTCTAACCCCCAACCCCATCCCTAACCCTAGGTTTCTCTTTTTTTTTAAAGTTCATCCCTTTTAGAAGTACACAGGTCATTTCACAAATGTCTGTCTCAGCACTTATAATACAATAAGACAAACTGAATTTAGGAGTGGGAGATTAAACATGGTAAGAAATTGCCATGGACATATTGATGATGCGAGGAAAACAACATTTGCCCATCCCGTTTTTTTGTCCCCTTACTTTGAGGTGATTTGATCGTGCCCCAGCCTGAAACAGTACATCGTTTCCCATCATTTGGGCAACTGGTAGGCAGTCGTGTGACATTAACTGCTTTAGTTATTACGGCACAGGGTTTAAGCCGAACAAGCATGTAATCCTTGTCCATTCTCTTTTTATTGTAACCTGGGTGTGGGATAGCTTCAGCAATATCCACGCACTGCTCCGTTGGTTCAACCTTTTTCAGATTATGCTTTCCTAAACACACCTTCACTCTGTATGAAATGAAAGAGAACAGAACGAGTCACAAGAAAATCATAAACGAGGCTGAGAAACACCACCCTATAGAACAGTGATGGCGAACCTATGGCACGGGTGCCACAGGTGGCACGCAGAGCCACATCTGCTGGCACATGAGCCGTTGCCCTAGCTCAGCTCCAGCACGCATGTGCGTGCCCACCAGCTGATTTTTGGCTTGCACAGAGGCTCCGGGAGGGCAATTTCGGCCTCCGGAGGGCCTCCGGGATGGCGGGGGGGCATTTTTGCACTCCCCAAGCTCCAAGAAAGCCTCTGGAGCCTGGGGAGGGCGAAAAATGGGCCTACCGGGCCCACTGGAAGTCGGGAAATGGGGGAGTGGGGGGGTCGTGCACGCATGAGCAGGGGGGTGGGGCAAGTGGGGGGCTTTGAATTATGGGTGTGGGCATGCACGTGCATGCGATAGCACATGCGCGCACTATTTTGGCACCCAAGGAAAAAAGGTTCGCCATCACTGCTATAGAAACTAGAAATTATTACGTATTAGATATTTATCCTGTCTTCATTACTTTATGGGTAACTTAAGATAGTGAGCATACGTAGTACTCCTTCCTCCTATCTATTTTCTTCACAACAACTATTTTGGAGGTGAGTTGGGCTGAGAAAGAGTGATTGGCCTGAATTCATCCAGTCTGCTTTCAGGCCTAAGGTAGAACTTCTGTTTCTAGTTTCTAGGCCAGCACCTTAACTACTACATCAGATTGGCTCTGGTGGATGACAGCAGTGGCAATAGCACTTATATACCACTTCACAGTGTTTGACAGCCCTCTCTAAGCGGTTTACAGAGTCAGCCTATTGCCCCCAACAATCTGAGTCCTCATTTTACCCACCTTGGAAGGATGGAGCCGAGGTGGCGCAGTGGTTAGAGTGCAGCACTGCAAGCTACTTCAGCTGACTGCTAGCTGCAGTTCAGCTGTTCAAATCTCACCAGCTCAAGGTTGACTCAGCCTTCCATCCTTCTGAGGTGGGTAAAATGAGGACCCAGATTGTTGGGGGCAATATGCTGAACTCTGTAAACCGCTTACAGAGGGCTGTAAAGCACTATGAAGCGGTATATGTCTAAGTGCTATTGCTATGGAAGGCTAAGTCAACCCTAGAGGTAGAGCTCTTGCCTCACAATCAGGAGGCTGTGAGTTCGATCCTAGGTAGATGCAGATATAAGGGTCTCCTGCTTGGGCAGGGAGTTGGACTAGATGACCTGTAAGGTCCCTTCCAACTCTGTTAATCTGTAAACCTTGAGCCTGGTGAGATTTGGACTGCCAAATTGCAGGCAGCCAGCAGGCAGCAGTAGCCTGCAGTACTGCACTCTAACTACTGCGTCACCACAGCTCTTATTGTACTGATATTTTAGGCTGAATAGATCATAACAGACAGTAGGCAGTTCTTAAAATGCTTATACTGAGCCTCTTCATTTTAACATAACATATATTGAGGTTTTGTGGTTGATAGTCAAATCTTGTGTGTGGGGATTGACATGGACTTTGAGGGCTGTCTCTTGTTGTGCTTCCTGGGAAAGAGCAAGATTCTTGTACCTTAACGTTTGTCTTGCCTGGTAGCGGAGTCTGCTTGTTTTTGCACTCCATTTGCCTGGTTCACACAACAAAACCATCCATGGTGATATGATGAGAGTTTTTTTGTTTTTCAGTCAGTGTCAGGCATGAACAATGTGAAGAGTTTAATTAGCTACTTCATTGCCCAATGCCTAATTCACAGGAATCTTCCCAGACTGGCATTTTGCACCTGAGCCAGACTAGATAAGGTCCAATGGCATTCAAGAGGGCCAGGCCTCTTATGCCTATGTAAGGATTACAGACTAATTTCCCACTTGACTCCTCCCTCAGCTCAGCCAGTCTCTCTCCTATAGTCAACTTGATGCTGTTTTGAACTGAGAAAGCAGGACTGTCTCATAATTTCCCATCTGGCTTCCATGCCTAAGGGAGAATGTCATCCCCTGGGTCTCCCCATTCTTAGCACCTTAACCACTATATCAACTGGCTCTCAAGGCAAGGCTCTTACCCTATGATAAATATCCTTACCATTCTCCCTGCTGCTTCATGCTAATTTCTTCTTTGACTTACCTTTGTCTGGCTCTACAATGGGCTGCTGTCAACACCCAACATGGGTGCACCAAGCTTCCTCCACAATAAATCCTCCGGTTGCCTTTATCTCCAGTTACAATGGCTGCCTGGAAGGGACGGGAATTTGGTTTGCAATCATATCCACCTATGATTCGGCCACCAGTACTTTCCTGTGCCAAGACTTGAGATAAAAGCACACCAAAAGGAAAAAATGGTCACCAGAGCATCATTTGCTAGAACCTAGCCTGCTGCTTGGACATCTCCACTTGATATTTTCTAAAACCAACCTGAGCATGAAGTCCATCTACATTCCACTCAGGGGAGGGTTCCACTTACCTTCCCTACCGGTTTGCATCGCGATGGAAGTGCGCACAAAACACCCAGAAATTTAGAATAACAAAGTTGGAAGGGACCTTGGAGGTCTTCTAGTCCAACCCCTTGCTTAGGCAGGAAACCCTACACCACTTCAGACAAATGGTTATCCAACATCTTCTTAAAAACTTCCAGTGTTGGAGCATTCACAACTTCTGGAGGGAAGCTGTTCCACTGATTAATTGTTCTAACTGTCAGGAAATTTCTCTTTAGTTCTAAGTTGCTTCTCTCCTTCATTAGTTTCCACCCATTGCTTCATGTCCTGCCCTCAGATGTTTTGGAGAATAGGTCAGCCCCCTCTTCTTTGTGGCAGCCCCTGAGATATTGGAACACTGCTATCATGTCACCCCTAGTCCTAGTCCTTCTTTTCATTAAACTAGACATACCAAATTCCAGCAACCGTCCTCTTCTCTGTTTTAGCCTACAGTCCCCTAATCATCTTTGTTGCTCTTCTCTGCACTCTTTCTAGAGTCTCAACATCTTTTTTACATCGGGGGTGATCAAAAGAAGAGGAATGGAAACCTGAGCACTGGGCAATTTTTATGTCGTAGACACTGAAATATCAGCCTTGGATATTATGCACTGAATTGTGGTTCAAGGGCTACTTTCTCTCTGGAGATCTACCAGATTGTTTTCATTGGAAAAGTGAGACCAGTTTGGAAAGAGCAAACCATAAGAAGGAGAATGGGAGAAGCTTCAAACTTACCTGCTTTCAGTTAGCACCTGGAGAGCAGAGTAGGCTAAGAATGTAAACAGGTCTTCCATACTCTGACAGGTAAATAGCAAATCTATTGGCATTATTATAATGGCTGTTTCTAAATTAGTATGTATCTATATAAACCAGAATGTACAATTTGATAGAAATGTGTGCTTTTTGTCTTCTTTCTTAAGAGGAGAGGAGCAAGGTTTGCTCCGTTAGAAAAGTATATTTGTAGCTCAGGTTTGAACTGTGAGGTCCTTGATGCTCCCTGAGCTTGGCTGTTTTCTTGCAGACATTTCATTACCAAACTAAGTAACATCATCAGTGTTAGCCAACTATCTTACTTCAGAGCACTTGAGGACAATCTTTCCCTATCTTTCTTTCTTCCCCAGCTTGTTATAGTGTTGTTGTTTTTAATCTCGCTGACATGTCTCTTCCCAGCTTTCCAAACCACAAAACAGAATGACCTGGCATCCTCTCTTTTTATCATGTCCCTATAATGCTGCCTTCATGAGCACCCGAGCTCACAAGACAGACAGGGTTAAGTTATAGCTCTTTCCATTTTAAAGAATGGTGAAATCTCAGTTTAACTGCTCATTCAGGAGAGGCAGTTATCCGGAATGTTGTTACATTGCAAATCTCATTTTTCCCAGCAGTTCATCACATATACATCATGGTGTCATGATGCAAATGATATAAATTGGTGTGAATTAAATAATTAGTGTCATAACACAAATGTCACAAATTACTGCTAGCAATGTACAATTGAGGTAAAAACAACAAATGTAATTGGTCACTCTAGAATATTTCAGACGCAATACACTTGTCTGCTATTTCCAGAAGAAATTCGGTCTGTTACTTCCAGAGTCTGCTAAATGGGTTCATTTGGGTTTTACTTTAGGACTGGACATTTGGGTTTTACTTTAGGACTGGACATTTGGGTTTTACTTTAGGACTGGACATTTGGGTTTTACTTTACTAGGACATTTGGGTTTTACTTTACTAGGACATTTGGGTTTTACTTTAGGACTGGACATTTGGGTTTTACTTTACTAGGACATTTGGGTTTTACTTTACTAGGACATTTGGGTTTTACTTTAGGACTGGACATTTGGGTTTTACTTTACTAGGACATTTGGGTTTTACTTTAGGACTGGACATTTGGGTTTTACTTTACTAGGACATTTGGGTTTTACTTTACTAGGACATTTGGGTTTTACTTTAGGACTGGACATTTGGGTTTTACTTTACTAGGACATTTGGGTTTTACTTTACTAGGACATTTGGGTTTTACTTTAGGACTGGACATTTGGGTTTTACTTTACTAGGACATTTGGGTTTTACTTTACTAGGACATTTGGGTTTTACTTTAGGACTGGACATTTGGGTTTTACTTTAGGACTGGACATTTGGGTTTTACTTTAGGACTGGACATTTGGGTTTTACTTTACTAGGACATTTGGGTTTTACTTTACTAGGACATTTGGGTTTTACTTTAGGACTGGACATTTGGGTTTTACTTTACTAGGACATTTGGGTTTTACTTTACTAGGACATTTGGGTTTTACTTTAGGACTGGACATTTGGGTTTTACTTTACTAGGACATTTGGGTTTTACTTTAGGACTGGACATTTGGGTTTTACTTTACTAGGACATTTGGGTTTTACTTTACTAGGACATTTGGGTTTTACTTTAGGACTGGACATTTGGGTTTTACTTTACTAGGACATTTGGGTTTTACTTTACTAGGACATTTGGGTTTTACTTTAGGACTGGACATTTGGGTTTTACTTTACTAGGACATTTGGGTTTTACTTTACTAGGACATTTGGGTTTTACTTTAGGACTGGACATTTGGGTTTTACTTTACTAGGACATTTGGGTTTTACTTTAGGACTGGACATTTGGGTTTTACTTTACTAGGACATTTGGGTTTTACTTTACTAGGACATTTGGGTTTTACTTTAGGACTGGACATTTGGGTTTTACTTTACTAGGACATTTGGGTTTTACTTTACTAGGACATTTGGGTTTTACTTTAGGACTGGACATTTGGGTTTTACTTTACTAGGACATTTGGGTTTTACTTTAGGACTGGACATTTGGGTTTTACTTTACTAGGACATTTGGGTTTTACTTTACTAGGACATTTGGGTTTTACTTTAGGACTGGACATTTGGGTTTTACTTTACTAGGACATTTGGGTTTTACTTTACTAGGACATTTGGGTTTTACTTTAGGACTGGACATTTGGGTTTTACTTTACTAGGACATTTGGGTTTTACTTTAGGACTGGACATTTGGGTTTTACTTTACTAGGACATTTGGGTTTTACTTTACTAGGACATTTGGGTTTTACTTTAGGACTGGACATTTGGGTTTTACTTTACTAGGACATTTGGGTTTTACTTTACTAGGACATTTGGGTTTTACTTTAGGACTGGACATTTGGGTTTTACTTTACTAGGACATTTGGGTTTTACTTTACTAGGACATTTGGGTTTTACTTTAGGACTGGACATTTGGGTTTTACTTTACTAGGACATTTGGGTTTTACTTTAGGACTGGACATTTGGGTTTTACTTTACTAGGACATTTGGGTTTTACTTTACTAGGACATTTGGGTTTTACTTTAGGACTGGACATTTGGGTTTTACTTTACTAGGACATTTGGGTTTTACTTTACTAGGACATTTGGGTTTTACTTTAGGACTGGACATTTGGGTTTTACTTTACTAGGACATTTGGGTTTTACTTTAGGACTGGACATTTGGGTTTTACTTTACTAGGACATTTGGGTTTTACTTTACTAGGACATTTGGGTTTTACTTTACTAGGACATTTGGGTTTTACTTTAGGACTGGACATTTGGGTTTTACTTTAGGACTGGACATTTGGGTTTTACTTTACTAGGACATTTGGGTTTTACTTTACTAGGACATTTGGGTTTTACTTTAGGACTGGACATTTGGGTTTTACTTTACTAGGACATTTGGGTTTTACTTTACTAGGACATTTGGGTTTTACTTTAGGACTGGACATTTGGGTTTTACTTTACTAGGACATTTGGGTTTTACTTTAGGACTGGAAGATAAAGTATATAGCTGTTTGACCTGTGCATTTCTTTAAATCTTTCTATTTCATTTATTCCATCATAGATTTATAACTCTCATTTTGTTTGTCACTACATATCACACAGGTCTTTATTGCTGTATGTCCAGAAAAGGAAATGAGAGATTCTACTTTGAATTTACAAGGAGTTCCACTTTAGGTTTCCAGATTTATACACAACATTCTTGCTTCGTACTGGGTCAGACTGATTATTTATTTATTTATTCAATATATCAGCTGCCCATCTTACTGTAGAGTAACTCTGTGCCAATTGTGCAACCAAGAATGAGAATGAGGGGGGGGGGAACATTGATAAATTTGTACATCTGAATCTGGAATTTTGCACGATGTCTCCTCCTCCTCTACTTACCTCCTGGTATTGATAGAAAAGATCCTAATAAAGCTTACAAATAAGAAAAGGTTGGTTACCTGCAGAGGTGGATTCCTCCCGGTTCCTCCCGGTTCGTCACAGTGATGTCATGGAACCGGTTCGGTCAGTGCCGGTCCGTGTGCGCCACCATCTTTTTTTTGAATTTTTTTATTTATCTATTTATTTTTTATTTTTTTTATTTTTGGGGACATTTTTCTGGGTTTTTTTTTCTGCGCATGCGCAGAAGCTGAGTTTCCGGCATGCATCATCATCTTGTTTTTGGCTTTTTAAATTTTTTTCAGATTTTTCTCCACTGCGCATGCACATGCGCACAAAGCACGCGTGCGCCCACGAGGCACGGCCACGCAGCGCGGGAGAAAGCAAACCGGCAGCGAGGTAAGTTAGAACCCACCCCTGGTTACCTGGAGTTAATTTCCTTACCTGTTGAGCTCACCAGAAGTAACCCCCAAAATAATTGTTTCATCCTTGGTTTTGTGAGGTCAACTGGAACCCAAAAGTCTTGGGACAATTGGCTGCAGGGCAAGAGATCTGCAAAGAAAAAATGCATGGATATCTACAACATTAAATCAGGGTTACTGGCCTCCTCTGTGGCAGTAATGAGGCCAAGCCACATTAATACCGGTAACTGTGCATGTAAACAGTTCTCCTATAATTATTATCCATAATGCATTATCATTAGTTTTGCCCTGCTGTGAAACATTGGTAAACACTTCCTGTGGGTGAGACATAGATGGGTTTTATCGGGCAGGGAAGGTTGGAAATTTTACTCAGATTATTTATTTATTTAAATTATTTATATGGCCACCTCTCTCACAGCAGTGACAGTGAATTTTTATTGTCTGTGGTCATAATAAAATAATAGAAATGAGATGAAAATGAAGGAGGAGGAGGAGGCTGATTTATATTTTGACTAGCTGATGACCAGGCGCTGCCTGGGTATTTTTTCATCGTAATCACCCCTGCCTCCCACGCATGTGTGCACGACCCCCTCTGAGGGTGATTTAGAAAAATCCTTTCTTAGGGAGCACCCAGAAGCCAAGAGGAACATACGTGGCAAATTTCAAGTTTGTAGGCTTTACGGTTCTGGAGATTTTGTGATTACGGCATGAGTGGTCTTCGCTTTTATATATATATAGATTCTTAGTCACTTTTGAACATGAGGTATATAAAAGAAAGCATAACAATAGTACAACATTTAACATTCAAAATGTTGAATGACAGACACATCATGGGATTGGTACTAGAACAATGTTCCATAATTTGGAAGGGGGAAAAAAGTAGTTAGTCTACCACTGTGTTTTAGCTGTTTCTCTTTCCAACTTTTCTTTTGAGACACATTATTATTGGAGCCAAATAATGTGAGATGAGTGGGGATATAAATTGATTAAATAAATACATATGTGAAAATCTGAGTACTAACTAAATCAAATTTTCACTTCCAACAAAAGATAATTAATTTTTTCTGTTGGAAGAGAAAACCCTATTGAAATATGCATAATTATTTTTTTAATGTTTCAGTATTTGATACATTGAATTTTGTATTCTTGCACAGTGCAATGCTTCTCTGATATATATTTAGTTATAGGGGGAAGGAAAAAGAAGAACCCACACAACTGAATGTTTGGCTGTCATATCTATTAATCTCAACCCTTCCCCACATTTTTTGACTTTGAACAAATTATACAAATACACACGTGTGTGTGTGTGTGTGTGTGTGTGTGTGTGTGTGGTTTCTCACTCACCTGTACCTCCAACCTTCAGATGCAATCTGATAGGGGGTAAAAGATCACCTGTTTTTGAGAAAAGATTCCTGTAGCAAAGCAGAAAAGTCCTTGTAAACATTTAAGTTCTCCTATAATTATTATCCATAATGCATAATGCATGGTTGATAAGGAACCCTGGTCCAATAAGAATGAGAGAGAGACAGAGAGAGAGACAGAGAGAGAGAGAGAGAGAGAGAGACAGAGACAGAGACAGAGAGAGAGAGAGAGAGACAGACAGACAGACAGACAGACAGACAGACACTGAGAGAGACACAGAGACAGAGAGTGAGACAGAGAGAGAGACAGAGAGAGAGGCGGGCAGTTTTCAGAGATGAATTTTTGCACATAAAGAATACAACAACCAGTCATAAATAATCCCAATAAAAATTCTAGGAAGTCCCTTTATTGCTGGTCTGAGCAAAGGATTAGACTCAATTACCTAAATAACTCTTTCCAATAATAGAATTCTACCCTGCCTTCTTCCAGTTTAGACAATGGATTTATAGCTTCCTTTTCAGCCACTTAAGTAAGATACATATTTCAACTGATGTTTGTACACCCAGTTAAAATATATCTTTGTAATCTACTCTGCATGTTATCCTTAGCCAGAAGTAATCACAAAGATACTTTTTCCAATTTGTGTTCCATATAATTCAGGTTTCATGAGATGATTAAAATCTGGCATGATTTAAAAAGTGGGGAGAATTTTGAAATCATGTTATAACTTCTCTTAGTCTTTCTTCTGCGTGCTTCTGGTCCATGATCCGGCCATAGATCCCAGAAATGTTAAAAACAACAACAACCCCAAAACCCTTTAAAAAAAACAATTTAGTTTAAATCTCTTGCACTTTTGATAACAAATTTCTTTAGCAACCTTCCGTCTCTCCCTTGAAGACAATCTATTAGGAAAGGAAGTTGCAAATTCTTTTTTAAAAATTTGATAACTTTCCACGAAGGGGTACAATACCGATAGGCGTTGTAATGCCATCCAAACTAGCTCATTCCGAAAGATTAAATACAGTAGCAGAGTCTCTTGTCCAAATTTAAGACTGATAGTCAAATATCCGGAGTGAAATTGTGAATTGAATCTCACTCACCTGCGGTTCTGGACTAAGCTTCAGATGGAAGACAGCCTTGACACTGTTGTCTGAAAGAGAACAATGAGTAACTAATGGAGAAGTTAACATTTAAATGCTGGAGAAGGAGGATGTCCTGGATGTGAGTCCTTGCATAATGTATCACAGGTTTAGAGCATCCACTGTGACTCAAAGTAGTGGTTGTCTATCGTCCAATCTCTTTTCTAGCAAGAAACCCACATTAAAATCTGAATGGGCCAACCTACCAGCTCCTGGGTCCTCCCTCCGCCTCTTCATATTATGTCTCTTGAAGAAACATCAGGATCTTCCTAGAATATAATGGAGAAAATGTAATAAGCTTCCCCCCCCCCATCACAGAGTGTACTTTTCTCTCATAATGTAAACTAGAGGTCTTCAAACTTGGCAACTTTAAGACTTTTGGACTTCAACTCCCAGAATTCTCCAGCCAGCATAGCTGGCTGGAGAATTCTGGGAGTTGAAATCCACAAGTCTTAAAGTTGCCAAGTTTGGGGACCCCTGATGTAAACTTACGGTTTGAGTATCGCTGGTAGAGAAATGGGGAAACTATATGGCCAATATTTGAATTTAAAGAGAGAGCAACTCCTGGAGAACCTGAAATGCCAGCTGTTCAGCTCCAAGGATAAACAAAGGTTTATTCTTTATCAGAAAGCAAGATCCAAACTCTCTATTTCATGTTGGACACATGCATCCAGGGGTGGGTTCTAACTTACCTCGCTGCCGGTTCGCTTCCTCCCGCGCTGCGTGGGCACGGGCCGCGTGCACGTGCATACACAGTGGCAAACAATTTTTTAAAATTCAAAAAAAAAGCCAAAAACAAGATGGCGACCGCATGCACACTGCCGGAAACTCAGCTTATGCGCATGTGCAGAAAAAAAACCCGGGGAAAAAATCCCCCCCCCAAAAAATCTTTAAAAAAAATTCCAATTTTTTTTTAAAAAAAGATGGCGGCGCCCACAGACCAGCACCGACCGAACTGGTTCTGTGACGTCATCGTGATGTCACCAGCGGGTTGCTACCAATTCGGGTGAACCAGTCCGAACCGGGAGGAACCCACCTCTGCATGCATCGTTCTTTACTTGTCTTGATTCAGGGCCCAAATTCAAAACACAAGTAGGATTATTAGCTTGGAATGGGAATCTATACCTGGCCTTTTAAACGTTCAGATAAAATTGGCAGGGAATAGGACTTAGCTCCATGCATGACAAGCATTGCAAGCTTTGCATTGTTGCAATAGAGGTGGATTTAAAAAAAAACAAGCAATTTTGTTTTATGCTATTTCTAGACCACAGAAGAATACCATTCTCCAGCGAGCATGGCTCTTGCCTGAAGTTGGAATATAAGAACATCTGGATGATCATGGCTTTTCTTCCCTGTACAAGGAGTAAAAACTTACTAGGGGGTATGTGTTCTTCAAGCATCTTATAATTCAGTTATATATAATTGACTAATCTAAGAAATTTAGTAATATTAAGATAGGGGTGTCAAACTCAAGGCCCGGGGGCGGGATCTGGCCCGCGGGGGTGCTTAGATCTGGCCCACAGGGCCGCCCTAGAAACAGCGAAGGATTGGCCTGCGTTGCCTCTGCCAGCGGAAAATGGAGCTTGGGAGGTGTCCCGAGCTCCATTTTCGCTGGCAGAGGGTTGCAGGAGGCCATTGCAGCTGAAAACGGAGCTCGGGAACCCGTTTTCGCTGGCAGAGCGCTCGGGCCCCCACAGGCATCCCCGACACGAGTGATGAGCTGGTCATGCCTACCTTGGCCATGCACACCCCAGCCCCCCGAGGTCAAACACAACCCTGATGTGGCCCTTAATTAAATCGAGTTTGACAGCCCTGCATTAGGAGATGTGAGAATGTGAATTTCTAGCAGACAGTATTTCTGCAAATAATAGGATTGGGAAGGAAAAATGTATGAAGAACAGTTGGAGCTGTTCGGTACGGCTAGCCTGGAGGGAAGGAAATTATTTCTACCCAGGTTGTCTAATTATCCATTGTTTAAAAACCTGCAACATTGAGCATTTTCTTACAATGGAATCTGTGCATTCTATGGAGAAATAAACTCCATGAAATTAAATGGGATTTAGGTGGCAATCTTACCTACTTTTCTTTAGTTGTACTTCTGAGTAGCACAAGTAATGCAAAATAGGAAATAATTTCCTGCCCTAAAAACATTATAGTGACTAATCTGTTAACATTAGCCAAGATGGTTTCATAGGAAAATCATTAGGAGTGTTCCATAACATATCTGTGCATGCACTTGTGTGCCTATGCTAACCATATATAAATATATGCTGTAGCCTATGTAGGAAACACACACATTCCAATTTGCATATTTAGATAAGATTTATGCAAGTGCTAAATAACTCTAATATATAAGTGTGCTCCTTTACCATTCATCAGTACGGTATGTGCTATAGAACTGAATGCAACATGTGATAATATTTTGTCAATTATTTCCAAGACTGTTGCCAAAAAAAAAAAGCACTACAGCCCAGAACATAACAGTATAGTCTTCATCTGGGTTAGGTGTTATATTACCATATTTTTCGGACTATAAGACGCACCTTAGTTTTTGGGGAGGAAAATAAGAAAAAAGCTGATTGGCGGGTGGATCGGCCTCCCAGAATACCTCCAATCAGCTGTTCCCAGAGGTGCATTTTAGTAACAGGTTCATTGCTTTTTTTTCTGCCTCTCAAACCTTCATTATTCTTGAACTCTGGCTCTCCTCCCTCCTTCCTCCCGAGACTTTATTATATAATACATCAAAAAGGCCAATTTTGTTGATCTCGAACAAAAACTAAACAGAATTAGTCATAGTTATTTTTGGACGGAACATCACCAGGAATCTTTGTGGCCCTAGGCTAGACTAAGAAGTTGAAAAAATGTAATCCTAGAAGAAAATGACAAACTATCACCACAATGTTGCTAAGAATGTTGTCCATCCTTCCGAGGTAGGTAAAATGAGAACCCAGATTGTTGGGGGCACTATAAAAATATACATTGCTTAATGGTGTAAACCGCTTAGAGAGTGCTTGCACTATGAGGTGGTATCTAAGTCTCACAAATAAATAAATAAATAAATAAATAAATAAATAAATAAATAAATAAATAAATAAATAAATAAATAAATAAATAAATAAATAAATAAATAAATAAATAAATAAATAAATAAATAGAAAAGTATATGCACACATATCAGCCTGGTTGTTTTCTTGCAGACATTTCATTACCCAACTAGATAACATCATCAGTGCTGCACTGAACTGTACAGTGCTGCACTGAACTGTACAGTACTGAAGATGTTACCTAGTTGGGTAATGAAACATTTGCAAGAAAACAATCAAGCTCAGAGAGCACCAAGGACTCCACAGTTCAACTCTGAGTTACAAATATTCTTTACGATTTGTAGATGCTGTTGGCAGATCTGTGAAGTAACCAACCATTGAACTTGACTCAAAGGAGTCAAGCTTGATAATGAATGAAGAAGTATCAGTTTATATAAGAAGAGATTATGGCTCATTAAATTCAATTTAACAATTGGCTGTCATATCAACTGAGGGCTTTCATGGTAGAAAACATGTTTTTTTTAATCTATTTGTTTAATTAATCACTAATTTTCACAGCCCTGGAGGTGCTTCTCATTTCAGTGCTGCTTGATAGAATGTTGAACTTAAAGCAAGCAACCTTTTTCTGCATTGTTCTCCTGAAGTTGAGCATGGGTCCCAGTTAGGACAAAAATTGTGTGTGGCATTTAGGATTGCAAATTGAGGCATTGTTGACAGAGATCAGCAATGTGTAGGCGTGTAACATTCCCTTGTTACTAGTATTACTGTGGTTCCACTTCCTTCCTCCAACTAAGATTGAATAGATCAGGAGTGAAAAAGGCAAAATGAAATTGCAGCAGAAGACTGTTGTTGATGATGGAACTACATCATTTCTAATAGGCAGTGCTGTCCTACTACTTGATTTCACAAAATCCCTATTGATAGCAGACTACATCGCCTTCGATCTGATCTAAACGTAGTTCATAAAATCATCTGCCACAATGTCCTACCTGTCAATGAATACTTCAGCTTCAACCGCAACAATACACGCGCACACAATAGATTCAAACTCAGTGTAAACCGCTCGAAACTCGACTGCAGAAAATACGACTTCAGCAACAGAGTGATCAATGCCTGGAATGCACTACCTGACTCTGTGGTTTCTTCCCCAAACCCCCAAAACTTTAACCTTAGACTGTTTGCAGTCGACCTCACCCAATTCCTAAGAGGTCTATAAGGGGCGTGCATAAGCACACTATTGTGCCTACCGTCCATGTCCTACTGTCCTATTGTCCAAATTTACCTGTACCTACTTTGCTTTTGTTTATGTTTATACCATACCTGCTATCTTGTACATGTTTTGACAAAATAAATAAATAAAATAAATAAAAATAAATAAACAAACTATTACAAACACATGGCATTACTATAGCATACAAATCAACTTAAGCCCTCTAAAATCTTAAGCAAATAAAAATACCCAGAAGTCTAAGAAGAAAAAATAGGAGTCATCTACAACATACAGTGTATGGACTGTAACAATCACTGTGTAGGACAGACAGGCAGAAGGCTAGCAGAACACATCCATGAACGCCAACCACCAGTCAGAAGACACTATGAAAAGTCTTAATTTCACACCACACAGACAGACTTAACCATAGTTTCAACAGGGAAACTGTGAACATCTTAGACCAAGCTAAATCCCCAAACACTAGGAAATTCCTGGAAGTTTGACACTCAGACAACTCAGCCATCAATTGGCACATAGAAATAAATCATGTTTACACAATTCAAAAGAGGTTATAAAAAAGCCAAGAGAACACATCCTCTCCAGCAGTCAACACCCAGATAAATAGGAATTAAGACCAGGCAAACAATCAAGCAGAAAACAATACCCTGATTGAAGAACTACCAAGGAGAAAACCTCACCCACCCCACCAATTCTGGCAGGGCAAGCTACTGTATATAAACAAGGAGCAGCAAACACCATATCACTAGCATTGATGATGTTACCTAGTTGGGTAATGAAATGCCTAAGCAAACAACCAAGCTCAGAGAGACCCAAGGCACTCACAAAAGAGATTTGCTTTTAGCCCTTGATTTTGAGTGATTGGGAGAAACAGAATACTATTCTTTATAAGTAGAGTTGCATGTCTAGAATTCTTTCATAATGGCTTTGTTCCAGTTAATCTACTTAATTGGAGTCTTTGTGTCCTGGGAAATATATTTAACAATATTTTGCCTTATTCGCTGAGAAAGACCAGTTTCACTTGGTTGTAGAAATAATCCAGGGTTGATTTGCTACATGTATACACAGGACAAACAAGGATACTCCGTTAAATAGGCAAAATCTAACTTATTTTTAAGGACGCCAATTCAGAAACAATGACAGCTAACTGCAGTTGGCCTCTGCTGTTCTGCCTCCTTAGGTTTGCTATTTTCAGACTAGATTTAACTTAACTGAAAACACATTCAAGCTGGGAAATCCTTAAAATCTTGAAATAGAGGGCTCTCATCTGAAAAGTAGGACATGGCAACAATACCATCATCATCATCATCATCATCATCATCATCATCATCATCATCATCATCATCATCATCATCATTCAATGGTGTTACTGCCACTAAGGCAAGACATAATTTTATTCAGTTGGGAACTTTTGCATCCAGCCCTATGTATGTAGCACCGAATAAGGCCCTGCTTAGTATATTGCAGTGTTTCCCAATCTTAGCAACTTGAAGGTGTGTGGATTTCAACTCCCAAAATTTCCCAGACAGATATCCTGGCTGGGGAATTGTGGTAGCTGAAGCCTACACATCTTCAGGTTGCCAAAGCTGAGAAACACTAGTATATAGTAACTTCATCACTCCATGCAAGGGAACTGACACTACATATCATGTCTAGGGGTGACATGATAGCAGTGTTCCAATATCACAGGGGTTGCCAGAAAGAAGAGGGAGTCAAGCTATTCTCCAAAGCACCTGAAGGCAGGACAAGAAGCAATGGGTGGAAACTAATCAAGGAGAGAAGCAACCTAGAACTAAGGAGAAATTTCCTGACAGTTAGAACAATTAATCAGTGGAACAAATTGCCTCCAGAAGTTGTAAAGGCTGCAACACTGGAATTTTTAAAGAAGAGATTGGACAACCATTTGTCTGAAGTGGTGTAGGGTTTCCTGCCTAAGCAGGGGGTTGGACTAGTTGACCTCCAAGGTCACTTCCAACTATTCTATTCTATTCTATTCTATTCTATTCTATTCTATTCTATTCTATTCTATTCTATTCTATTCTATTCTATTCTATTCTATTCTATTCTATCCAAACATAGGACTCAAAGCATATGCAGGCTATGCATACATTGCAAAATAATACAACACAATATCAATTAGATTAATGCAAATAACTGTTTCTTTGCAGAAGCTAGAAGTCCAGGTGTTGTATAGCAATGCATAGGTGTGGTATCCACTCAAATTCCCCTGTGCCTTCACCTGAAATGGCTCCATCAATTTTGCATGCATGCCTACGTTTTATAGTTGAGCGGCATGTGCCAAAGTGGCTGAGATTAATTCTGATGCCACCTTTGCCCATGCATATGCTAAATACAATTAATCTACCCATCCTCTGCTGTTTTGAAGCACGGAATCATTCAGGTGTCCTCTGAGATTGATACAAAAGATTTCTGTCTGTGCACAAGTCTCTGATACAATCATTTAAATGCTAAAATTGATTCCTTTGATCCTTAAACAATGGAAACATCAGGAGATACACAAGCTGATGATGTTATCATCATCAGGGTGTGTGAATACGGGAGAGATAAATAAAACTATTTGATTGGGTGTTCCAGAAAACACACTCATATATATCTAAGCTAGAAATTTCAGGCTGAGCTTGTAATTGTGATCCTACTTATGTAGATTTTTATCAGCACCTTTTTATAACAGGCTTGTGTGTCATGAACATACACACATAGAAAATGTGACCATTCTCCACCAAACACTTCAGCTTTATTGCTTTTAATGTTATAAGCTGCCCAGAGTTGTCTTCAAGCGAGATGGGCGACAAACAAATCTAGTACACAAACAAACAAACAAACAAACAAACCTCTATCTTGATAGATAATTCTCTATATTAATGGCCCGAATTACCTGCTAGGAGTGGTGGGACTTTGAAGCAGCCATTTTAAATTTCCCGCAGTGCTCGTCACTACATATCAAGGAAATCGAGGGAAATTTGAAACAAGCCCTTTGAGGAGTCTGTCATTGGCACAAGGCTATTAAAAAAACTACCCTGGGAATAGATCTAAGAGCAAAATAGTTTTTGCTATGGCCTGGACTGCAAGACTAAATAAAGTTTTCTAATTATCTCTCCAGTTAAAATGTACATTGGTAGACCTTGAGTAACGACTACAATTGAACCAGCGGTGGGTTGCTCCTGGTTCGGCCTGGTTCTAAGAACCAGTAGCGGCGGCGGTGGGAGGCTCTGCTCACCCGCCCGGAATGCTTCTGTGCATGCGCAGAAGCTTCTGTGCATGCGCAGAAGTGTTGTGCGGAAGCGCACATATGAACCGGTAGCAAAGGGTTTTAGAACCCACTACTGAATGGAACCTAAAATTTCTGTTGTTAAGCGATACATTTGCTATGAGTTTTGCCCCGTTTTACAATTTTTCTTGCCAGAGTTGTTAAGTGAATCCCTGCAGTTGTCAAGTTAGCAACAAGATTGTTAAGTGAATCTGGCTTCCCCATTGGCTTTGCTGGCCAGAAGTTCACACAAGGTGACTGATTACATAATTCCGGGACTTTGCAACCATCGTAAATATGAAACCAGTTGCCAAATATTCGAATTTTGATCATATGACCATGGGGATGCTGCAATGGTCCTAAGTGTGAAAAATGGTCATAAGTCACTTTTTTTCCAGTGCCGTTGTAACTTTGAACAGTCACTAAACGAACTGTTGTAAGTCAAGAACTACCTGTGTGAAAGATTTAAATGGGGGGGGGGGGAAGCAAAAGGATACAGTATATAAGAGAAGTGAAAAGCTCCTGGTGAAAAACGTGGCACCATAGGAAATCAAACATCTATTTGACTAATGTGGACACAGATAACCTGTGCACTGGATCCAACAGTGTGTAGCTAATATTATGTCATTCCTGTTTGTAGATTGTTTTAATTGCAATCCTCAGCTGTTCAGTTCATTCAAAATGCTTTAGGCTATGTTCTCCAATAGTCATATAGATTATAGAAGATGCTGAAAACAAGGAGAAATATATATATATATATATATATATATATATATATATATATATATATATATATATATATATATATATATATATATATATATATATATATATATATATATATATATATATATATATATATATATATATATATATATATATATATATATATATATATATATATATATATATATATATATATATATACACAGTATAAAGAAGTCAAATAAGGGCTATCTAACCTGATCTGCCATTGACTAGTCAGTCACAAGATGGCAGCAAAGAGTCAGAGGAAACTCCACTGCCACTTAGTGGTGAGCCAGAGTTTAGCAGCCCGTGTCTGGTAACTATTAAGCACACTCAGTGATGTAGTCATAAGTTTTGGGCTACCCTTAGCTTTACAATCTTCTCCACGTATCACAGCCATAACACTCAAACAAAATTTACAGATATGCCAAGAGGAATTTAAAGCCAAAATTTATTCCTCCCCCAGCAGAAATTTCCATTACTAGATCTCCTCAAAAACAATCCTTAGACATACAGCATACCTTAAAAGGAAACACATAATCTGCCCCAACATATTTTCACATGAAGTTCTGTTCACTTCAGCTGATAGTAATATTCTCCCAAAGTTTTCTTTGAGAAGATTTATTGAAGGGAATGGAATAAATTACAGAAATCTCAGCAGCCAAATTGCTTTCATTTTGGGATTCAATTTCTCTGTTTATTGAGGCAGATTTTTTAAAAATTAACTGCCTCTTTGTGAACCAACTAATTGTCTATTGGTTTTCCAGATAGCCAAGTTATTACTAGTAGCCTATGTTCTCCCAGTCAGCTTCTGAATCTCTCTCAGGCTTTGAATATACTATGACTTAGTTGTCTTATTGTTGTTTATCTGCAACACTGTTTACTTTTTGGTTTAGGGCTTAATTAAGAAACAGAAATATATATGCCACCCTCTTCTACGAAAAGTACTCATAAAAACTTCTAATTAAATTTATGGGGCATGATTGCCATCCCACAATTATTTCAAATACTTCCTTCTGATGGCAGACGTTCAGCTTCAAAAAATGCATGGAGGTTCAACAAAGGATTGTAACTGATGTAACTGGTGGCTTTTAATTAGAATTGTGTAGGAGAAGAGCAGGAAGGCTTGGAGGGCAGAGTAAAATGTGTCATCAATTTAGAATCCTTTCGTTGCCACAAGAGACCCAGGCCAGGCCCCCTTGAATTTGGTTGATCCTTATCTAATGCCTATTTAGTGCTGACTGTTAGTTGACCGGGTTCTTGTGTATAGATTTCAATCAATCAATCAATCAATCAATCAATCAATCAATCAATCAATCAATCAATCAATCAATCAGTTTATTACAGTCTTAGACCAGAGACCAAAACAAATAAAAACGCTCAGTAAGTATACAATTAAAAATTCTATATAAAATAATAAACAACTAAAATCTATAATAATATCCAGTCTGTCAATTATACATGGTCTAACTATACTAAAATTACAATCCATAAACTGTGTGGCCCTGTAGGAAGTTAGCACCCACCCCTCTCCTAGGAAATGAGATATCCTAGGAGATATTAAAAGGCAGAATATATTCTGTGGAATATCTCTGGAAACATGCTTGTGAGCGGACAAAAGACTCCCCTTGGAAAACCCCCACCCCTTGCCAATGGGCCATTAAGGACTGGGCCCAGCTCACATATTCCTCTCACCTGGCCTGAAAGTCTTCTGCATAACAGAACCAACAGCCCGTTGTAGGTTCAACGCTAAAAGGGAAAAGACTAAGCGGTGCAAAGGGTTTGCCACATTCGTTATATAACATAACTATGGTGGAGAAGATATGTGTTTGCGATGAATCCCCAGTGCTGCTGCGCAGAATCTGGCCACCTGCGCTGTAGTTATGGACTGTTCATCCTTAAGCAGCTACTGAAGATAGGTAGTGTCAGAACGGCCAGGATACCTAGCAGTTATTGGCAGAATATGTTTTTTCCTAATCTTTGTGTAAAAGGAGCATCTGAGGAGCATGTGACCCACAGTCTCCACCTCTCCTGAGCTGCAGGAACAGAGTCTTTCTGTCAATGGTCAATAAATCATTTATGCTGCAACCTACAAGAAGGGTCTTGATTCTTTCTGCCTGACAAAATGCTATTTATCTTGCCAGGAAATATTATACTATATATTATAGAGCCGAGGTGGCGCAGTGGTTAAAATGCAGCACTGCAGTTCAGCAGTTCAGCTGTTCAAATCTCACCGGCTCAAGGTTGACTCATCCTTCCATCCTTCCGAGGTGGGTAAAATGAGGACCCAGATTGTTGGGGGCAAGAGGCTGAACTCTGTAAACCGCTTAGAGAGGGCTGTAAAGCACTATGAAGCGGTATGTAAGTGCTATTGCTATTGCTATATGTATATGTAAATAGTAGATTGAGGTAAGGAACCCCAGTAAAACAAAAAGTAGACACATATTCAAAGTTCTGTTTAATTATTTCTCACATGTTCACACTTCCTATAACCTGATCTGTTGCAAAGAATAGTAAAACTCGAAAGCCTTGTTCTTATCTCGTTCGTGTGTCAACAGTAGGCCAAGAAAGACATCCCTAGAGCTTCAGATGGGGAACAATTACTCTACACTTCAATGTGCTTACAGAAAACCATGCAACACTTCTTTCATAGCCTTCTTGTCTGAGTTCACTGGTTATTGTTAATTTCATACAGATCCCTTGGTTGAATCTCTCTGATTTGGCTTAATTCTCTTAAATTCTTGTGATAATTCCTTTGGAAGAGTCCTCACGTTTATCCTAAGTAGATGCTGTTCCTGCAGTCTACAGATGTACTTACTAACTTGTGTAGCATTTGGCAGCAATGATCAGCCATTATCCACAGAGGAGAGTCCGTACAGTTTTTTCCAATGATTTGCGCCTTTGTGTGATGTATCAAAAATATTGAAATGTTAGCTTCATTACGGTGCTACCATGAATAGGAGTAAATCTGGTCTGCATCCAATATTGAATGATATTCAATTTTTAAAAAACAAGATTATTTGGAAATCCAGGTTTCTTAACCATTTTCTCCAGCATCATAATTCAGAAACTCCATTCTTTTCACTCAGTCTTTCCGATGGTCCAGCTTTTGTATGTTGTAACTGGGAAAACCATAGATTTAGAATAGAATAGAATAGAATAGAATAGAATAGAATAGAATAGAATAGAATAGAATAGAATAGAATAGAATAGAATAGAATAGAATAGAATAGAATAACAGAGTTGGAAGGTACCTTGGAGGTCTTCTAGTCCAACCCCCTGCTTAGTTAGGAAACCTACACCACTTTAGACAAATGGTTATCCAACATCTTCTTAAAAACTTCCAGTGTTGGAGCATTCACAACTTCTGAAGGCAAGTTGTTCCACTGATTAATTGTTTTTACTGTCAGGAAATTTATCCTTACTTCTAAGTTGCTTCTCTTCTTGATTGTTGTGGTCCGCCAGCAGCCTGCAGAGCTGGCAGCAGAGTCGGACAGCGAGGAGGCTGGGGAGGAACATGGGCCAGGCCTGGAGTCTGGAGAAGGCTCGGTGCCAGAGGCAGAGATCCAGCCCAGGCCATCTGGGAGTTCTGTGCTGACTCCAGAGCTTCCAGAGGCTGACATGAGTGAGGCAGAGGAACAGGGGCATGTGCAGAGCTGCCAGAAGGCAAGAACAGTTATGGAGGAAAAGGGCTACTCGGGAGTAAGGCTTGGAGATGATTGGCCCCTCCCATAGGCTATAAAAGTGGAGCAAAGGGATGTGCTTGTTGCAGGAAGCAACTTGGTTCAATTCTGATCGGTGTAACTCTGTGTTCTGTTTGGCCTTGCAAAGCTCCTTGCCAATTAGATCTTTGGCAGCGTGTCAAGAGAGATACAGCTTGGTGCTTATCTGCCTTCTTCTGAAAGACTTTTGTCAGACTAATTAACATTGTTTGGGACTTATTACGGCTGGGAATGAACATAATTCACAGTGGTTAAAATAAAAAGAGGTTTTTGGGGATTCCGTTTGTGCTTTATTATTTATCAGGAAGCCTAGGTCAGAACATTGATTAGTTTCCACCCATTGCTTCTTGTCCTACCCTCAGGTGCTTTAGAGAATAGCTTGACTCCCTCTTCTTTGTGGCAGCCCCTGAGATATTGGAACACTGCTATCATGTCATCCCGAGTTCTTCTTTTCATCAGACTAGACATACCCAATTCGACAATACATGCCATTATTGGCACTGTGGTATCACTGCACTTTAATGCTTTGTCTAGATGCAACATGGCCCTTCTACCAAGAAACAGAAACATTTAGTCTTTCCCAGTTATCTCCAACCAACAGCTCACTTTTGGCTGGAGGTGATGGAGTTTCATGCCAGCAGTTGAAAGGCAAGCAGTTGAAGAAGGCTGATCTAATCTGATGTTGACAACCATGGAAACCACCTATCTGAAGCTTGTTAAATCAACACGGGTGCTAAAGTTCACATCCCCTGGTGCTGGAGCATTGGCAGCGTCTCTGTATGCCCGTTGAAGCTCCATGAGTCACACCTTGTTCCTTCATAGCAAAGTGGGGAGTTGTTAGTCACCTACAACAATAGATTATCTTGTCCACAGAAGCTATAATTTGGAGTGTTGACACTTCACAGTGTGGCAGGAGGTTATTAATGCATATGCTTAATGATTTAATACTCTAGACAAAGAGCTCAACTGCATGAGATTCCCCAAGACTTACCGTAAGTCAAAAGTATTGTGAGAAGCTTAATAGGACTTTTTGCTCCTGCAAGAACTGAGAGATGATAAGGAAGAAACTTATACAAAAAATATTTCCTTTAAAGCCTTAGAGAAGGTGCTTGAGAGACCAGCTTTCCCCATTTGTCTCTTTAAAGGGACATTGCTTCAAGTGGACTTTTGCCTAATCAAATGTGGACTGTGGACAATGGACCTTTTGGTTGGGATTCTTACAGAATAGTTTAGATCAGTGATGGCGAACCTTTTTCTTCTTCCATGCCAAAAATGGGAGTGCACGCATGAACTAGCACGTGTGTGTGCCAGCACACAACCCCCCCCCATGTGCGCCACACTGCACATGTGCGCATCTCCGTGCATGCGCCCTCCTGTTGAGCCATTTTTCACCCTCAGGCTTCCCTGAAGCCTCCGGAGTGCGAAAAATAGCCCAACGGGCAAACCGGAAGTTCGGAAAAATTGACTTCTGGTTTGCCCGTTGGGCCATTTTTCACACTCTGGGGGCTTAAGGGAAGCCTCCTGAAGCCTGGGGAGGGCGAAAACGGCTTTTCCCCAAGGCCAAAAATCAGCTGCACTGGAGCTGACATAGGGCAACGCCTCGTGTGCTCTCAGATATGGCTCCGCGTGCTATCTGTGGCACGCGTGCCATAGGTTCGCCATCACGGGTTTAGCTTATGTCATTGGGAGAGCAACTCTTCATCCGTTAGCATTAAGAGCCACGGTGGTGCAGTGGTTAGAGAGTGCAGTACTGCAGGCTACTTCTGCTGACTGCCGGCTACCTGCAGTTTGGCAGTTCAAATCCCACCAGGCTCAAGGTTGACTCAGCCTTCCATCCTTCCGAGGTGGGTTAAACGAGGACCCAGATTGTTGGGGGCAATAGGCTGACTCTGTAAAACCGCTGAGAGAGGGCTGCAAAGCACTGTAAAGTAGTATATAAGCCTAAGTGCTATTGCTATTGCTACTATCAAATCCGTCCTCAGTCCAGAGGATCTTTTTAGAAGGAATCCTATAAAATGGAAGAAGTCCAGAAAAGAACAGCTAGGATGGATCAGGAGACTGAGGACTAAGTCCTATATGGATTTACTGAGAACATTGACTTGATTTAACCCCGAGAAGAAAAAGCTATGGAGAAGCATGTTGTTCTATTTAGTATCTGAAGACTTACACAAACGAAGGTCACAACTGGTTGTCTTTCACCCTAGGATGCAGGGCATGAGTTACAAAAATAAAAATTCCAGTTGAATGTTTCTACTGGTACAAGCAATTAATAATGGAGTCAGTTAAGCAAAGAGACGAGAGATGCTTTTATTGAGTATGTTCAAAGAGAGGCTGGGTGGCTACCTGAGAAGGATAATTTTATTAGGGTTCTCGCAAGGGGAATAGACTTGGTGAACCAAAGGGTATATTTTAAAATATATAAAGGAAGAATCAAGTTGCTAAGAGTATTGGTATTGGGGTGGGGTGGGGGAGTCAAATAAAGTTTTGGACCCAAGAAAACTTTGGCCACAAACATGGCTTTTATTAACTGACATTTTAGTAGCTCCAGAGGCATGTCAAAAGCACCATCAATATTAATTAATTAATCAATTATTTATTTATTTATTTATTTATTTTGTCAACACATTGACAAGATAACAGGTATGATATAAACATAAACAAAAGCAAAGTAGGTATAGGTAAATTTAGACAATAGGACAGTAAGACAGGGATGGTAGGCACGATGGTGCGCTTATGCACACCCCTTACAGACCTCTTAGGAATGGGGTGAGGTCAACTGTAGACAGTCTAAGGTTAAAGTTTTTGGGGTTTGGGGAAGAAACCACAGAGTCAGGTAGTGCATTCCAGGCATTGATCACTCTGTTGCTGAAGTCGTATTTTCTGCAGTCGAGTTTCGAGCGGTTTACATTGAGTTTGAATCTATTGTGTGCTCGTGTATTGTTGCGATTGAAGCTGAAGTATTCCTTGACAGGTAGGACATTGTGGCAGATGATTTTATGAGCTACATTTAGATCAGATCGAAGGCGACGTAGCTCTAAGTTGTCTAAGCCCAAAATTTCAAGTCTGGTGGAATAAGGAATTGTGTTGCGAGCAGAGGAGTGGAGGACTCTTCTTGCGAAGTATTTCTGGACTCTCTCAATTGTATTAATGTCCGATAACACAATGCCAATTTAACCAAAAAGAGAAACAAAGTTTCTTCTCCCTTTGGCGTTTGTTCAGAATTGTCCTGTGATCCTCAGTTATTTTGGATAGTCTCCTGGATCCAGTCAAAGTATCTGTAGACATTAACATAAACTCCTGGCCTATTTGGCTGTGCACATATGTAGGGGCCCCAGGATACAATGCCTTGCAGCTTCCCATTGCAGACCAAGGGTCCACCTGAATCACCCTGTCCAGAAAACAAAACGAAATATAACATGAGTCCTTCCTTCTTCCCACCCCAGGAGTACCAGGCAGCATGGATGACTTTCGCTTCTCCTTTATGTTTTCATGGCAACTCTTAAGGTGTATGAGGCTACAAGAAAGTCAAACCTATCCAGTAAGCTTCATGGCTGAATGAAGAACTGAACCAATGGAATCTCTATCTGTCCCCAAGATAGAACCATGGTACCTCTCCTTAAGGTATGGCTACCTATTTCCTGGTGTTTATTGTTGGAAACATGAGGGAACAAGAAGACTGATGTGCCACCTCATCTTCACTTGCCTATCTTTGCCATGTTGGTTTGGGTTGCTGTGTTGAGAGAGGAGGAGAAAGGAGAAGCGTTCCCATGAGCAAGCTATAGATGGGAATGTTGCTACAGTGACTTGCTTGTCAACCCTGCATAGATGTCTCCACAGGCAGGTTACTCTTCTCAATTATTTTCTGTTACGTCCCCCCTAGGAAGAAGTAAACATTTTGCAACCCCCCCAACTCTCCGCTGGGACGATTGTTTGCAATATTCGGCACGTTTTCGCTGAAAAAACTCAAGCGGCTTATCAGCGTGATTGGGGTGTAGTGTGTTTAAGTGACGCCTTAATTTATTTGGCTTCATGCTGTCCGCTGCCAACATTTTTAGACACAGTAAACATACCGGTCTTTCCTTGTCGCCCACCGTAGTCACAGTGAAGCCAAGCGCTACATACGCTTTGTCATATTTTCTCGTCTTAGCTTTCGGGAGACTTACATTTGTCTCATTATCTCCGTCTCTCTCCTCCTTTCTTTTCATCCCTGTTAAATATTTTTCCATGGTGTCTCTTAAGGGTTTGTTATCTGCACTTCATAATTCCTGCTCTGTGCTGTGTGCTATTGTTTGGTGCAAAAAACCCCTACTCCCTGCGGCAAAAAAAGCATTTTCCCCGGGGTCATGCACACCCCCTGGCATCGCTCCGCGCCCCCCAGGGGGGCCCGCCCCACTATTTGAGAAGCACTGCTCTACAGCAATAGTGCCCTTGAGAAGGCAAAGTGGAGAGGGTAAATTATGAAAATAGCACTTGTCACAGTGCGAGCTCCTCCTCTTCTGTGCATGCATCATGATGTCGCAAAGCCGGAGCATAAATGGCAAAGGTGCAATTATACTTTCATCACTTGATAAAACCTCTCGCAAAGCAGAAACCTCTGCTTTGCAAGGATTGCAGCTCCCTGCAGAATGATCTTCAAGTCAGTTTCTCAACTGACAAGCCGATCACATGAAGATGGTTACAGCACATATGTTATTGTAAGGTTTTTGACAGATGGCTAAACTTGTTGCTTCAGCCATCAGTCAAAACGTACCTCCTTCCCAAAGCCAGCTCATTTTAGGGTGGGGTGGGGGGAAGCCTTTTTCCTACCCTGGAAAATCAATCAAACTCTGGATTGTAACCTTCTTTGCAGTACATTGTTAGAATTATATCAGTCACTGGCCTCTTCATCAAGGCAGAGTACAGACAAGCTACTGAGACTGAAGTTATTATCTGGCATACTTTGGTCTCCTCCTCCTGGACTAGAGAAAATCCCATTAAGCTGGTTGTCTAAATAGACCCCAACTCCTTTTACCTGGCAAGAATCTGTTCCTCCCTCCATCTGGCCAGCACAGACCATAGTTTCACTGATATAATTGGGATACATCGATCGGCAAACATTGTGATTGATGATGGTGATGTTGGCACAGTGTAGAACATCTGGATATCTGGCTGCAAAGGAAAATGGGATTCAATAAAGGAGAAGGAAGATAGACACAGTGGCATTCTTCTCCTTCCCCTTATGACTAGGTCTAAGGTTGTCTTTGGAATGGACCAGTCAGAGATTTAAGGCTAGACAAAAGGGAAGCATCTTACCTTGTTTAACTTGTAGAATTCATGGCCATATGATAGCCATTAATTTTGAAGGTTTAAAAGAGGAGTAGACAAAAACATAAAGTTGGGTTCTGGTTCAGCTTTAAAATGGTTTTTTTTTTTTTGTGATTGGACCGTCCCATTAAACTATACCAAAGTGGAAAAATCTGCAAACAATCATTGTCTCTTTTGTGACCTTCATTGCCATAAGCCCGGCAGGACGGGGGTCAACATCAGAGCCTTTTATTTAGGAGTTTAAGGGGCAACGGGGGTGTCTTAAGCATTGCAGATGTCTAAAGTGTATTTCTAAACATCTAAGCATCCCATAATACTTAGGACTGCTTCCCAGAACCGACAATATTCCTCCACCGTTTCATTCAACTTGCTCTATGAAACATAATGTAGCCCTAAGCTTACACCAGAAATCATATACACTCCCACCATTCAGTATTTC